>JAPYXD010000731.1:0-1200000 GCA_030998225.1 Diplolepis rosae | reverse complement strand
TCAGTTGTTGACTTACAAATAGGCAATGTGAATTTAAATGTGCAAACCAACCCTACCTGGTTTCTATCTGGCATATGGATCCATAATTATAATATAAGAATATGTTTCTACCCGGATCCTCTCTGGTTTCTATAAGTCCGTTGTTGACATGAAAATTGTTAAGGTGAATATAAATCTGCTACCCAGCCCTACCTGGTTTCTATCTGGCATATGGATCCAGAAATTATAATATAAGAATATGTTTCTACGCGGATCCTCTCTGGTTTCTATAAGTCAATTGTTGACTTGCGAATTGTTAAGGTGAATCTAAATCTGCTACCCAGCCCTACCTGGTTCCTATCTGGCATACGGATCCAGAAATTATAATATAAGAATACGATTCTACCCGGATCTTATATGGTTTCTAAAAGTCAGTTGGCGACTTGTGTGTTTTTAAGATGACAGTAAATCTGCTACCCGGCCCCACCTGGCATTTGTAAATAGAAATTAAAAAACGAAAATATGCACCTACCCGTATCCTATCTGGTTTCTATAAGTCAATTGTTGACTTGCGAATTGTTAAGGTGAATCTAAATCTGCTACCCAGCCCAACCTGATTCCTATCTGGCATATGGATCAAGAAATTATAATATAAGAATATGTTTCTACCCGGATCCTCTCTTGTTTCTATAAGTCAGGTGTCGACTTGAAAATTGTTAAGGTGAATTTTAATTTGCTACCCAGCCCTACCTGGTTCCTATCTGGCATATGGATCCAGAAATTGAAATATAAGAATATGTTTCTACCCGGATCCTCTCTGGTTTCTATAAGTCAGTTGTAGACTTGCAAGTTGTTAAGGTGACTTTAATTCTCTTACCCAGCCCTAAATGGTTCCTATCTGGCATATGGATCCAGAAATTATAATATAAGAATATGTTTCTACCCGTATCCTATCTGGTTTCTATAAGTCAATTGTTGACTTGCGAATTGTTAAGGTGACTTTAATTCTCTTACCCAGCCCTAAATGGTTCCTATCTGGCATATGGATCCAGAAATTGTAATATAAGAATATGTTTCTACCCGGATCCTCTCTTGTTTCTATAAGTCAGGTGTCGACTTGAAAATTGTTAAGGTGAATTTTAATTTGCTACCCAGCCCTACCTGGTTCCTATCTGGCATATGGATCCAGAAATTAAAATATAAGAATATGCTTCTACCCTGATCCTCTCTTGTTTCTATAAGTCAGGTGTCGACTTGAAAATTGTTAAGGTGAATTTTAATTTGCTACCCAGCCCTACCTGGTTCCTATCTGGCATATGGATCAAGAAATTATAATATAAGAATATGTTTCTACCCGTATCCTATCTGGTTTCTATAAGTCAATTGTTGACTAGCGAATTGTTAAGGTGAATCTAAATCTGCTACCCAGCCCTACCTGGTTCCTATCTGGCATATGGATCCAGAAATTATAATATAAGAATATGTTTCTACCCGGATCCTCTCTGGTTTCTATAAGTCAGTTGTTGACTTGCAAATTGTTAAGGTGAATATAAATCTGCTACCCAGCCCTACCTGGTTCCTATCTGGCATATGGATCCAGAAATTATAATATAAGAATACGATTCTACCCGGATCTTATATGGTTTCTAAAAGTCAGTTGGCGACTTGTGAGTTTTTAAGATGAAAGTAAATCTGCTACACGGCCCCACCTGGCATTTGTAAATAGAAATTAAAAAACGAAAACATGTACCTACCCGTATCCTATCTGGTTTCTATAAGTCAATTGTTGACTTGCGAATTGTTAAGGTGGATCTAAATCTGCTACCCAGCCCTACCTGGTTCCTATCTGGCATACGGATCCAGAAATTAAAATATACTAATATGTTTCTACCCGGTTCATCTCTAGTATCTATAAGTAAGTTTATGACTTAAAAATAGGCAATTTGAATTTAAATGTGCTAACCAACACTACCTGGTTTCTATCTGGCATATGGATCCAGAAATTATAATATAAGAATAAGTTTCTACCCGGATCCTCTCTGGTTTCTATAAGTCAGTTGTTGACTTACAAATAGGCAATGTGAATTCAAATGTGCTAACCAACTCTACCTGGATTCTATCTGGCATATGGATCCAGAAATTATAATATAAGAATATGTTTCTACCCGGATCCTCTCTGGTTTCTATAAGTCAGTTGTTGACTTGCAAATTGTTAAGGTGAATATAAATCTGCTACCCAGCCCTACCTGGTTCCTATCTGGCATATGGATCCAGAAATTATAATATAAGAATACGATTCTACCCGGATCTTATATGGTTTCTATAAGTCAGTTGTTGACTTGTGAGTTTTTAAGATGAAAGTAAATCTGCTACACGGCCCCACCTGGCATTTGTAAATAGAAATTAAAAAACGAAAACATGTACCTACCCGTATCCTATCTGGTTTCTATAAGTCAATTGTTGACTTGCGAATTGTTAAGGTGGATCTAAATCTGCAACCCAGCCCTACGTGGTTCCTATCTGGCATACGGATCCTGAAATTAAAATATACTAATATGATTCTACCCGGATCCTCTCTGGTATCTATAAGTCAGTTGTTGACTTACAAATAGGCAATGTGAATTCAAATGTGCTAACCAACTCTACCTGGATTCTATGTGGCATATGGATCCAGAAATTATAATATAAGAATAAGTTTCTACCCGGATCCTCTCTGGTTTCTATAAGTCAGTTGTTGACTTACAAATAGGCAATGTGAATTCAAATGTGCTACCCAGCCCTACCTGGTTCCTATCTGGCATATGGATCCAGAAATTAAAATATAAGAATATGCTTCTACCCTGATCCTCTCTTGTTTCTATAAGTCAGGTGTCGACTTGAAAATTGTTAAGGTGAATATTAATTTGCTACCCAGTCCTACCTGGTTCCTATCTGGCATATGGATCCAGAAATTGAAATATAAGAATATGTTTCTACCCGGATCCTCTCTTGTTTCTATAAGTCAGGTGTCGACTTGAAAATTGTTAAGGTGAATTTTAATTTGCTACCCAGCCCTACCTGATTCCTATCTGGCATATGGATCCAGAAATTATAATATAAGAATATGTTTCTACCCGTATCCTATCTGGTTTCTATAAGTCAATTGTTGACTTGCGAATTGTTAAGGTGACTTTAATTCTCTTACCCAGCCCTAAATGGTTCCTATCTGGCATATGGATCCAGAAATTATAATATAAGAATATGTTTCTACCCGGATCCTCTCTTGTTTCTATAAGTCAGGTGTCGACTTGAAAATTGTTAAGGTGAATTTTAATTTGCTACCCAGCCCTACCTGGTTCCTATCTGGCATATGGATCAAGAAATTATAATATAAGAATATGTTTCTACCCGTATCCTCTCTGGTTCCTATAAGTCAGTTGTTGACTTACAAATAGGCAATGTGAATTCTAATGTGCTAACCAACCCTACCTGGATTCTGTCTGGCACATGGATCCAGAAATTATAATATAAGAATATGTTTCTACCCGGATCCTCTCTGGTTTCTATAAGTCAGTTGTTGACTTGCAAATTGTTAAGGTGAATATAAATCTGCTACCCAGCCCTACCTGGTTCCTATCTGGCATATGGATCCAGAAATTATAATATAAGAATACGATTCTACCCGGATCTTATATGGTTTCTAAAAGTCAGTTGGCGACTTGTGAGTTTTTAAGATGAAAGTAAATCTGCTACACGGCCCCACCTGGCATTTGTAAATAGAAATTAAAAAACGAAAACATGTACCTACCCGTATCCTATCTGGTTTCTATAAGTCAATTGTTGACTTGCGAATTGTTAAGGTGGATCTAAATCTGCTACCCAGCACGTCCTGGTTCCTATCTGGCATACGGATCCTGAAATTAAAATATACTAATATGATTCTACCCGGATCCTCTCTGGTTGCTATAAGTCAGTTGTTGACTTAAAAATAGGCAATGTGAAATTAAATGTGCTAACCAACACTACCTGGTTTCTATCTGGCATATGGATCCAGAAATTATAATATAAGAATAAGTTTCTACCCGGATCCTCTCTGGTTTCTATAAGTCAGATGTTGACTTACAAATAGGCAATGTGAATTCAAATGTGCTAACCAACCCTACCTGGATTCTATCTGGCATATGGATCCAGAAATTATAATATAAGAATATGTTTCTACCCGTATCCTATCTGGTTTCTATAAGTCAATTGTTGACTTGCGAATTGTTAAGGTGAATCTAAATCTGCTACCCAGCCCAACCTGATTCCTATCTGGCATATGGATCAAGAAAATATAATATAAGAATATGTTTCTACCCGTATCCTATCTGGTTTCTATAAGTCAATTGTTGACTTGCGAATTGTTAAGGTGACTTTAATTCTCTTACCCAGCCCTAAATGGTTCCTATCTGGCATATGGATCCAGAAATTGTAATATAAGAATATGTTTCTACCCGGATCCTCTCTTGTTTCTATAAGTCAGGTGTCGACTTGAAAATTGTTAAGGTGAATTTTAATTTGCTACCCAGCCCTACCTGGTTCCTATCTGGCATATGGATCCAGAAATTAAAATATAAGAATATGCTTCTACCCTGATCCTTTCTTGTTTCTATAAGTCAGGTGTCGACTTGAAAATTGTTAAGGTGAATTTTAATTTGCTACCCAGCCCTACCTGGTTCCTATCTGGCATATGGATCAAGAAATTATAATATAAGAATATGTTTCTACCCGTATCCTATCTGGTTTCTATAAGTCAATTGTTGACTAGCGAATTGTTAAGGTGAATCTAAATCTGCTACCCAGCCCTACCTGGTTCCTATCTGGCATATGGATCCAGAAATTAAAATATATGAATATGTTTCTACCCGTATCCTCTCTGGTTCCTATAAGTCAGTTGTTGACTTACAAATAGGCAATGTGAATTCTAATGTGCTAACCAACCCTACCTGGATTCTATCTGGCATATGGATCCAGAAATTATAATATAAGAATACGATTCTACCCGGATCCTCTCTGGTTTCTATAAGTCAATTGTTGACTTGCATATTGCTGAGGTGAATCTAGATCTGCTTCCCAGCACTACCTGGTTCCTATCTGGGATATGGATCCAGAAATTATAATATAAGAATATGTTTCTACCCGAATCCTCTCTGGTTTCTATAAGTCAGTTTTTGAATGAAAATTGTTAAGGTGAATCGAAATCTGCTACCCAGCCCTACCGGATTCCTATCTGGCATATGGATCCAGAAAATAAAATATAAGATTATGTTTCTACCCGGATCTTCTCTAGCTTCTATAAGTCAATTGTTGTCTTACAAATAGGTAATGTGAATTTAAATGTGCTAACCAACCCTACCTGGTCTCTATCTGGCATATGGATCCAGAAATTATAATATAAGAATATGTTTCTACGCGGATCCTCTCTGGTTTCTATAAGTCAATTGTTGACTTGCAAATTGCTGAGGTGAATCTAGATCTGCTTCCCAGCACTACCTGGTTCCTATCTGGCATATGGATCCAGAAATTATAATATAAGAATATGTTTCTACCCGAATCCTCTCTGGTTTCTATAAGTCAGTTTTTGAATGAAAATTGTTAAGGTGAATATAAATCTGCTACCCAGCCCTACCTGGTTCCTATCTGGCATATGGATCCAGAAATTAAAATATAAGATTATGTTTCTACCCGGATCCTCTCTAGTTGCTATAAGTCAGTTGTTGACTTACAAATAGGCAATGTGAATTTAAATGTGCAAACCAACCCTACCTGGTTTCTATCTGGCATATGGATCCATAATTATAATATAAGAATATGTTTCTACCCGGATCCTCTCTGGTTTCTATAAGTCCGTTGTTGACATGAAAATTGTTAAGGTGAATATAAATCTGCTACCCAGCCCTACCTGGTTTCTATCTGGCATATGGATCCAGAAATTATAATATAAGAATATGTTTCTACGCGGATCCTCTCTGGTTTCTATAAGTCAATTGTTGACTTGCGAATTGTTAAGGTGAATCTAAATCTGCTACCCAGCCCTACCTGGTTCCTATCTGGCATACGGATCCAGAAATTAAAATATAGTAATATGATTCTACCCGGATCCTCTCTGGTTTCTATAAGTCAGTTGTTGACTTACAAATAGGCAATGTGAATTTAAATGTGCTAACCAACCCTACCTGGTTTCTATCTGGTATATGGATCCATAAATTATAATATAAGAATATGTTTCTACCCGGATCCTCTCTGGTTTCTATAAGTGAGATGTTGACTTACAAATAGGCAATGTGAATTCAAATGTGCTAACCAACCCTACCTGGATTCTATCTGGCATATGGATCCAGAAATTAAAATATAAGAATATGCTTCTACCCTGATCCTCTCTTGTTTCTATAAGTCAGGTGTCGACTTGAAAATTGTTAAGGTGAATTTTAATTTGCTACCCAGCCCTACCTGGTTCCTATCTGGCATATGGATCAAGAAATTATAATATAAGAATATGTTTCTACCCGTATCCTATCTGGTTTCTATAAGTCAATTGTTGACTAGCGAATTGTTAAGGTGAATCTAAATCTGCTACCCAGCCCTACCTGGTTCCTATCTGGCATATGGATCCAGAAATTAAAATATAAGAATATGCTTCTACCCTGATCCTCTCTTGTTTCTATAAGTCAGGTGTCGACTTGAAAATTGTTAAGGTGAATTTTAATTTGCTACCCAGCCCTACCTGGTTCCTATCTGGCATATGGATCAAGAAATTATAATATAAGAATATGTTTCTACCCGTATCCTATCTGGTTTCTATAAGTCAGTTGTTGACTAGCGAATTGTTAAGGTGAATCTAAATCTGCTACCCAGCCCTACCTGGTTCCTATCTGGCATATGGATCCAGAAATTAAAATATATGAATATGTTTCTACCCGTATCCTCTCTGGTTCCTATAAGTCAGTTGTTGACTTACAAATAGGCAATGTGAATTCTAATGTGCTAACCAACCCTACCTGGATTCTGTCTGGCATATGGATCCAGAAATTATAATATAAGAATATGTTTCTACCCGGATCCTCTCTGGTTTCTATAAGTCAGTTGTTGACTTGCAAATTGTTAAGGTGAATATAAATCTGCTACCCAGCCCTACCTGGTTCCTATCTGGCATATGGATCCAGAAATTATAATATAAGAATACGATTCTACCCGGATCTTATATGGTTTCTAAAAGTCAGTTGGCGACTTGTGAGTTTTTAAGATGAAAGTAAATCTGCTACACGGCCCCACCTGGCATTTGTAAATAGAAATTAAAAAACGAAAACATGTACCTACCCGTATCCTATCTGGTTTCTATAAGTCAATTGTTGACTTGCGAATTGTTAAGGTGGATCTAAATCTGCTACCCAGCCCTACCTGGTTCCTATCTGGCATACGGATCCTGAAATTAAAATATACTAATATGATTCTACCCGGATCCTCTCTGGTTTCTATAAGTCAGTTGTTGACTTACAAATAGGCAATGTGAAATTAAATGTGCTAACCAACACTACCTGGTTTCTATCTGGCATATGGATCCAGAAATTATAATATAAGAATAAGTTTCTACCCGGATCCTCTCTGGTTTCTATAAGTCAGTTGTTGACTTACAAATAGGCAATGTGAATTCAAATGTGCTAACCAACTCTACCTGGATTCTATCTGGCATATGGATCCAGAAATTATAATATCAGAATATGTTTCTACCCGTATCCTATCTGGTTTCTATAAGTCAATTGTTGACTTGCGAATTGTTAAGGTGAATCTAAATCTGCTACCCAGCCCAACCTGATTCCTATCTGGCATATGGATCAAGAAATTATAATATAAGAATATGTTTCTACCCGGATCCTCTCTTGTTTCTATAAGTCAGGTGTCGACTTGAAAATTGTTAAGGTGAATTTTAATTTGCTAACCAGCCCTACCTGGTTCCTATCTGGCATATGGATCCAGAAATTGAAATATAAGAATATGTTTCTCCCCGGATCCTCTCTGGTTTCCATAAGGCAGTTGTAGACTTGCAAATTGTTAAGGTGACTTTAATTCTCTTACCCAGCCCTAAATGGTTCCTATCTGGCATATGGATCCAGAAATTGTAATATAAGAATATGTTTCTACCCGGATCCTCTCTTGTTTCTATAAGTCAGGTGTCGACTTGAAAATTGTTAAGGTGAATTTTAATTTGCTACCCAGCCCTACCTGGTTCCTATCTGGCATATGGATCCAGAAATTAAAATATAAGAATATGTTTCTACCCGGATCCTCTCTAGTTTCTATAAGTCATTTGTTGACTTACAAATAGGCAATGTGAATTGTAATGTGCTAACCAACCCTACCTGGATTCTATCTGGCATATGGATCCAGAAATTATAATATAAGAATATGTTTCTACCCTGATCCTCTCTTGTTTCTATAAGTCAGGTGTCGACTTGAAAATTGTTAAGGTGAATTTTAATTTGCTACCCAGACCTACCTGGTTCCTATCTGGCATATAGATCCAGAAATTATAATATAAGAATATGTTTCTACCCGTATCCTATCTGGTTTCTATAAGTCAATTGTTGACTAGCGAATTGTTAAGGTGAATATAATTCTCATACCCAGCCCTAAATGGTTCCTATCTGGCAAATGGATCCAGAAATTGTAATATAAGAATATGTTTCTACCCGGATCCTCTCTTGTTTCTATAAGTCAGGTGTCGACTTGAAAATTGTTAAGGTGAATTTTAATTTGCTACCCAGCCCTACCTGGTTCCTATCTGGCATATGGATCCAGAAATTAAAATATAAGAATATGCTTCTACCCTGATCCTCTCTTGTTTCTATAAGTCAGGTGTCGACTTGAAAATTGTTAAGGTGAATTTTAATTTGCTACCCAGCCCTACCTGGTTCCTATCTGGCATATGGATCAAGAAATTATAATATAAGAATATGTTTCTACCCGTATCCTATCTGGTTTCTATAAGTCAATTGTTGACTTGCGAATTGTTAAGGTGAATCTAAATCTGCTACCCAGCCCTACCTGGTTCCTATCTGGCATATGGATCCAGAAATTAAAATATATGAATATGTTTCTACCCGTATCCTCTCTGGTTCCTATAAGTCAGTTGTTGACTTACAAATAGGCAATGTGAATTCTAATGTGCTAACCAACCCTACCTGGATTCTATCTGGCATATGGATCCAGAAATTATAATATAAGAATATGTTTCTACCCGGATCCTCTCTGGTTTCTATAAGTCAGTTGTTGACTTGCAAATTGTTAAGGTGAATATAAATCTGCTACCCAGCCCTACCTGGTTCCTATCTGGCATATGGATCCAGAAATTATAATATAAGAATACGATTCTACCCGGATCTTATATGGTTTCTAAAAGTCAGTTGGCGACTTGTGAGTTTTTAAGATGAAAGTAAATCTGCTACACGGCCCCACCTGGCATTTGTAAATAGAAATTAAAAAACGAAAACATGTACCTACCCGTATCCTATCTGGTTTCTATAAGTCAATTGTTGACTTGCGAATTGTTAAGGTGGATCTAAATCTGCTACCCAGCCCTACGTGGTTCCTATCTGGCATACGGATCCTGAAATTAAAATATACTAATATGATTCTACCCGGATCCTCTCTGGTTTCTATAAGTCAGTTGTTGACTTACAAATAGGCAATGTGAAATTAAATGTGCTAACCAACACTACCTGGTTTCTATCTGGCATATGGATCCAGAAATTATAATATAAGAATAAGTTTCTACCCGGATCCTCTCTGGTTTCTATAAGTCAGTTGTTGACTTACAAATAGGCAATGTGAATTCAAATGTGCTAACCAACTCTACCTGGATTCTATCTGGCATATGGATCCAGAAATTATAATATAAGAATATGTTTCTACCCGTATCCTATCTGGTTTCTATAAGTCAATTGTTGACTTGCGAATTGTTAAGGTGACTTTAATTCTCTTACCCAGCCCTAAATGGTTCCTATCTGGCATATGGATCCAGAAATTGTAATATAAGAATATGTTTCTACCCTGATCCTCTCTTGTTTCTATAAGTCAGGTGTCGACTTGAAAATTGTTAAGGTGAATTTTAATTTGCTACCCAGCCCTACCTGGTTCCTATCTGGCATATGGATCAAGAAATTATAATATAAGAATATGTTTCTACCCGTATCCTATCTGGTTTCTATAAGTCAATTGTTGACTTGCGAATTGTTAAGGTGAATCTAAATCTGCTACCCAGCCCTACCTGGTTCCTATCTGGCATATGGATCCAGAAATTAAAATATATGAATATGTTTCTACCCGTATCCTCTCTGGTTCCTATAAGTCAGTTGTTGACTTACAAATAGGCAATGTGAATTCTAATGTGCTAACCAACCCTACCTGGATTCTATCTGGCATATGGATCCAGAAATTATAATATAAGAATATGTTTCTACCCGGATCCTCTCTTGTTTCTATAAGTCAGGTGTCGACTTGAAAATTGTTAAGGTGAATTTTAATTTGCTACCCAGACCCACCTGGTTCCTATCTGGCATATGGATCCAGAAATTAAAATATAAGATTATGTTTCTACCCGGATCCTCTCTAGTTTCTATAAGTCAGTTGTTGACTTACAAATAGGCAATGTGAATTCTAATGTGCTAACCAACCCTACCTGAATTCTATCTGGCATATGGATCCAGAAATTATAATATAAGAATATGTTTCTACACGGATCCTCTATTGTTTCTATAAGTCTGTTGTTGACTTGCAAATTGTTAAGGTGAATATAAATCTGCTACCCAGCCCTACCTGGTTCCTATCTGGCATATGGATCCAGAAATTATAATATAAGAATACGATTCTACCCGGATCTTATATGGTTTCTAAAAGTCAGTTGGCGACTTGTGAGTTTTTAAGATGAAAGTAAATCTGCTACACGGCCCCACCTGGCATTTGTAAATAGAAATTAAAAAACGAAAACATGTAACTACCCTTATCCTATCTGGTTTCTATAAGTCAATTGTTGACTTGCGAATTGTTAAGGTGGATCTAAATCTGCTACCCAGCCCTACCTGGTTCCTATCTGGCATATGGATCCAGAAATTAAAATACATGAATATGTTTCTACCCGTATCCTCTCTGGTTTCTATAAGTCAGTTGTTGACTTACAAATAGGCAATGTGAATTCTAATGTGCTAACCAACCCTACCTGGATTCTATCTGGCATATGGATCCAGAAATTATAATATAAGAATATGTTTCTACCCGGATCCTCTCTGGTTTCTATAAGTCAGTTGTTGAATTGCAAATTGTTAAGGTGAATATAAATCTGCTACCCAGCCCTACCTGGTTCCTATCTGGCATATGGATCCAGAAATTATAATATAAGAATACGATTCTACCCGGATCTTATATGGTTTCTAAAAGTCAGTTGGCGACTTGTGAGTTTTTAAGATGAAAGTAAATCTGCTACACGGCCCCACCTGGCATTTGTAAATAGAAATTAAAAAACGAAAACATGTACCTACCCGTATCCTATCTGGTTTCTATAAGTCAATTGTTGACTTGCGAATTGTTAAGGTGAATCTAAATCTGCTACCCAGCCCTACCTGGTTCCTATCTGGCATATGGATCCAGAAATTATAATATAAGAATACGATTCTACCCGGATCTTATATGGTTTCTAAAAGTCAGTTGGCGACTTGTGAGTTTTTAAGATGAAAGTAAATCTGCTACCCGGCCCCACCTGGCATTTGTAAATAGAAATTAAAAAACGAAAATATGCACCTACCCGTATCCTATCTGGTTTCTATAAGTCAATTGTTGACTTGCGAATTGTTAAGGTGAATCTAAATCTGCTACCCAGCGCAACCTGAATCCTATCTGGCATATGGATCAAGAAATTATAATATAAGAATATGTTTCTACCCGGATCCTCCTTGTTTCTATAAGTCTGGTGTCGACTTGAAAATTGTTAAGGTGAATTTTAATTTGCTACCTAGCCCGACCTGGTTCCTATCTGGCATACGGATCCAGAAATTAAAATATAGTAATATGATTCCACCCGTATCCTATCTGATTTCTATAAGTCAATTGTTGACTTGCGAATTGTTAAGGTGAATCTAAATCTGCTTCCCAGCCCTGCCTGATTCCTATCTGGCATATGGATCCAGAAATTATAATATAAGAATACGATTCTACCCGGATCTTATATGGTTTCTAAAAGTCAGTTGGCGACTTGTGAGTTTTTAAGATGAAAGTAAATCTGCTACCCGGCCCCACCTGGCATTTGTAAATAGAAATTAAAAAACGAAAATATGCACCTACCCGTATCCTATCTGGTTTCTATAAGTCAATTGTTGACTTGCGAATTGTTAAGGTGAATCTAAATCTGCTGCCCAGACCTACCTGATTCCTATCTGGCATATGGATCCAGAAATTATAATATAAGAATATGTTTCTACCCGGATCCTCTCTGGTTTCCATAAGGCAGTTGTAGACTTGCAACTTGTTAAGGTGACTTTAATTCTCTTACCCAGCCCTAAATGGTTCCTATCTGGCATATGGATCCAGAAATTATAATATAAGAATATGTTTCTACCCGTATCCTATCTGGTTTCTATAAGTCAATTGTTGACTTGCGAATTGTTAAGGTGAATCTAAATCTGCTACCCAGCCCTACCTGATTCCTATCTGGCATATGGATCCAGAAATTATAATATAAGAATATGTTTCTACCCGGATCCTATCTGGTTTCTATAAGTCAGTTGTTGACTTGCAAATTTTTAAGGTGAATATAAATCTGCTACCCAGCCCTACCTGGTTCCTATCTGGCATATGGATCCAGAAATTATAATATAAGAATACGATTCTACCCGGATCTTATATGGTTTCTAAAAGTCAGTTGGCGACTTGTGAGTTTTTAAGATGAAAGTAAATCTGCTACACGGCCCCACCTGGCATTTGTAAATAGAAATTAAAAAACGAAAACATGTACCTACCCGTATCCTATCTGGTTTCTATAAGTCAATTGTTGACTTGCGAATTGTTAAGGTGAATATAAATCTGCTACCCAGCCCTACCTGGTTCCTATCTGGCATATGGATCCAGAAATTATAATATAAGAATACGATTCTACCCGGATCTTATATGGTTTCTAAAAGTCAGTTGGCGACTTTTGAGTTTTTAAGATGAAAGTAAATCTGCTACACGGCCCCACCTGGCATTTGTAAATAGAAATTAAAAAACGAAAACATGTAACTACCCTTATCCTATCTGGTTTCTATAAGTCAATTGTTGACTTGCGAATTGTTAAGGTGGATCTAAATCTGCTACCCAGCCCTACCTGGTTCCTATCTGGCATATGGATCCAGAAATTAAAATATATGAATATGTTTCTACCCGTATCCTCTCTGGTTTCTATAAGTCAGTTGTTGACTTACAAATAGGCAATGTGAATTCTAATGTGCTAACCAACCCTACCTGGATTCTATCTGGCATATGGATCCAGAAATTATAATATAAGAATATGTTTCTACCCGGATCCTCTCTGGTTTCTATAAGTCAGTTGTTGACTTGCAAATTGTTAAGGTGAATATAAATCTGCTACCCAGCCCTACCTGGTTCCTATCTGGCATATGGATCCAGAAATTATAATATAAGAATACGATTCTACCCGGATCTTATATGGTTTCTAAAAGTCAGTTGGCGACTTGTGAGTTTTTAAGATGAAAGTAAATCTGCTACCCGGCCCCACCTGGCATTTGTAAATAGAAATTAAAAAACGAAAATATGCACCTACCCGTATCCTATCTGGTTTCTATAAGTCAATTGTTGACTTGCGAATTGTTAAGGTGAATCTAAATCTGCTACCCAGCGCAACCTGAATCCTATCTGGCATATGGATCAAGAAATTATAATATAAGAATATGTTTCTACCCGGATCCTCCTTGTTTCTATAAGTCTGGTGTCGACTTGAAAATTGTTAAGGTGAATTTTAATTTGCTACCCAGCCCGACCTGGTTCCTATCTGGCATACGGATCCAGAAATTAAAATATAGTAATATGATTCTACCCGGATCCTCTCTGGTTTCTATAAGTCAATTGTTGACTTGCGAATTGTTAAGGTGAATCTAAATCTGCTTCCCAGCCCTGCCTGATTCCTATCTGGCATATGGATCCAGAAATTATAATATAAGAATACGATTCTACCCGGATCTTATATGGTTTCTAAAAGTCAGTTGGCGACTTGTGAGTTTTTAAGATGAAAGTAAATCTGCTACCCGGCCCCACCTGGCATTTGTAAATAGAAATTAAAAAACGAAAATATGCACCTACCCGTATCCTATCTGGTTTCTATAAGTCAATTGTTGACTTGCGAATTGTTAAGGTGAATCTAAATCTGCTGCCCAGACCTACCTGATTCCTATCTGGCATATGGATCCAGAAATTATAATATAAGAATATGTTTCTACCCGGATCCTCTCTGGTTTCCATAAGGCAGTTGTAGACTTGCAAATTTTTAAGGTGACTTTAATTCTCTTACCCAGCCCTAAATGGTTCCTATCTGGCATATGGATCCAGAAATTATAATATAAGAATATGTTTCTACCCGTATCCTCTCTGGTTTCTATAAGTCAGTTGTTGACTTACAAATAGGCAATGTGAATTCAAATGTGCTAACCAACCTTACCTGGATTCTATCTGGCATATGGATCCAGAAATTATAATATAAGAATATGTTTCTACCCGTATCCTATCTGGTTTCTATAAGTCAATTGTTGACTTGCGAATTGTTAAGGTGAATCTAAATCTGCTACCCAGCCCTACCTGATTCCTATCTGGCATATGGATCCAGAAATTATAATATAAGAATATGTTTCTACCCGGATCCTATCTGGTTTCTATAAGTCAGTTGTTGACTTGCAAATTTTTAAGGTGAATATAAATCTGCTACCCAGCCCTACCTGGTTCCTATCTGGCATATGGATTCAGAAATTATAATATAAAAATACGATTCTACCCGGATCTTATATGGTTTCTAAAAGTCAGTTGGCGACTTGTGAATTTTTAAGATGAAAGTAAATCTGCTACCCCGCCCCACCTGCCATTTGTAAATAGAAATTAAAAAACGAAAACATGTACCTACCCGTATCCTATCTGGTTTCTATAAGTCAATTGTTGACTTGCGAATTGTTAAGGTGAATATAAATCTGCTACCCAGCCCTACCTGGTTCCTATCTGGCATATGGATCCAGAAATTAAAATATAAGAATATGATTCTACCCGGATCCACTGTGGTTTCTATAAGTCAGTTGTTGACTTACAAATAGGCAATGTGATTTAAAATGTGCTAACCAACCCTACCTGGTTTCTATCTGGCATATGGATCCAGAAATTATAATATAAGAATATGTTTCTACCCGGATTCTCTCTGGTTTCTATAAGTCAGTTTTTGACTTGAAAATTGTTAAGGTCAATCTAAATCTGCTACCCAGCCCTACATGGTTCCTATCTGGCATATGGATCCAGAAATTAAAATATAAGAATACGTTTCTACCCGGATCCTCTCTAGTTTCTATAAGTCAGTTGTTGACTTAAAAATAGGCAATGTGAATTTAAATGTGCTAACCAACCCTACCTGGTTTCTATCTGGCATATGGATCCAGAAATTATAATATAAGAATATGTTTCTACCCGGATCCTCTCTGGTTTCTATAAGTCAGTTGTTGAATTGCAAATTGTTAAGGTGAATATAAATCTGCTACCCAGCCCTACCTGGTTCCTATCTGGCATATGGATCCAGAAATTATAATATAAGAATACGATTCTACCCGGATCTTATATGGTTTCTAAAAGTCAGTTGGCGACTTGTGAGTTTTTAAGATGAAAGTAAATCTGCTACACGGCCCCACCTGGCATTTGTAAATAGAAATTAAAAAACGAAAACATGTAACTACCCTTATCCTATCTGGTTTCTATAAGTCAATTGTTGACTTGCGAATTGTTAAGGTGGATCTAAATCTGCTACCCAGCCCTACCTGGTTACTATCTGGCATACGGATCCAGAAATTAAAATACATGAATATGTTTCTACCCGTATCCTATCTGGTTTCTATATGTCTGTTGTTGACTTACAAATAGGCAATGTGAATTGTAATGTGCTAACCAACCCTACCTGGATTCTATCTGGCATATGGATCCAGAAATTATAATATAAGAATATGTTTCTACCCGGATCCTCTCTGGTTTCTATAAGTCAGTTGTTGACTTGCAAATTGTTAAGGTGAATATAAATCTGCTACCCAGCCCTACCTGGTTCCTATCTGGCATATGGATCCAGAAATTATAATATAAGAATACGATTCTACCCGGATCTTATATGGTTTCTAAAAGTCAGTTGGCGACTTGTGAGTTTTTAAGATGAAAGTAAATCTGCTACACGGCCCCACCTGGCATTTGTAAATAGAAATTAAAAAACGAAAACATGTACCTACCCGTATCCTATCTGGTTTCTATAAGTCAATTGTTGACTTGCGAATTGTTAAGGTGAATCTAAATCTGCTACCCAGCCCTACCTGATTCCTATCTGGCATATGGATCCAGAAATTATAATATAAGAATACGATTCTACCCGGATCTTATATGGTTTCTAAAAGTCAGTTGGCGACTTGTGAGTTTTTAAGATGAAAGTAAATCTGCTACCCGGCCCCACCTGGCATTTGTAAATAGAAATTAAAAAACGAAAATATGCACCTACCCGTATCCTATCTGGTTTCTATAAGTCAATTGTTGACTTGCGAATTGTTAAGGTGAATCTAAATCTGCTACCCAGCGCAACCTGAATCCTATCTGGCATATGGATCAAGAAAATATAATATAAGAATATGTTTCTACCCGGATCCTCCTTGTTTCTATAAGTCTGGTGTCGACTTGAAAATTGTTAAGGTGAATTTTAATTTGCTACCTAGCCCGACCTGGTTCCTATCTGGCATACGGATCCAGAAATTAAAATATAGTAATATGATTCCACCCGGATCCTCTCTGGTTTCTATAAGTCAATTGTTGACTTGCGAATTGTTAAGGTGAATCTAAATCTGCTTCCCAGCCCTGCCTGATTCCTATCTGGCATATGGATCCAGAAATTATAATATAAGAATACGATTCTACCCGGATCTTATATGGTTTCTAAAAGTCAGTTGGCGACTTGTGAGTTTTTAAGATGAAAGTAAATCTGCTACCCGGCCCCACCTGGCATTTGTAAATAGAAATTAAAAAACGAATATATGCACTTACCCGTATCCTATCTGGTTTCTATAAGTCAATTGTTGACTTGCGAATTGTTAAGGTGAATCTAAACCTGCTGCCAAGCCCTACCTGATTCCTATCTGGCATATGGATCCAGAAATTATAATATAAGAATATGTTTCTACCCGGATCCTATCTGGTTTCTATAAGTCAGTTGTTGACTTGCAAATTGTTAAGGTGAATATAAATCTGCTACCCAGCCCTACCTGGTTCCTATCTGGCATATGGATCCAGAAATTATAATATAAGAATATGTTTCTACCCGTATCCTATCTGGTTTCTATAAGTCAATTGTTGACTTGCGAATTGTTAAGGTGAATCTAAATCTGCTACCCAGCCCTACCTGATTCCTATCTGGCATATGGATCCAGAAATTATAATATAAGAATATGTTTCTACCCGGATCCTATCTGGTTTCTATAAGTCAGTTGTTGACTTGCAAATTGTTAAGGTGAATCTAAATCTGCTACCCAGCCCTACCTGGTTCCTATCTGGCATATGTATCCAGAATTTATAATATAAGAATACGATTCTACCCGGATCTTATATGGTTTCTAAAAGTCAGTTGGCGACTTGTGAGTTTTTTAGATGAAAGTAAATCTGCTACCCGGCCCCACCTGGCATTTGTAAATAGAAATTAAAAAACGAAAATATGCACCTACCCGTATCCTATCTGGTTTCTATAAGTCAATTGTTGACTTGCGAATTGTTAAGGTAAATCTAAATCTGCTACCCAGCACAACCTGATTCCTATCTGGCATATGGATCAAGAAATTATAATATAAGAATAAGTTTCTACCCGGATCCTCTCTAGTTTCTATAAATCAGTTGTTGACTTACAAATAGACAATGTGAATTCTAATGTGCTAACCAACCCTACCTGGTTCCTATCTGGCATATGGATCAAGAAATTATAATATAAGAATATGTTTCTACCCGGATCCTCTCTGGTTTCTATAAGGCAGTTGTAGACTTGCAAATTGTTAAGGTGACTTTAATTCTCTTTCCCAGCCCTACCTGGTTCCTATCTGGCATATGGATCCATAAATTATAATATAAGAATATGTTTCTACCCGGATCCTCTCTGGTTTCTATAAGTCAGTTGTTGACTTGTGAGTTTTTAAGATGAAAGTAAATCTGCTACACGGCCCCACCTGGCATTTGTAAATAGAAATTAAAAAACGAAAACATGTACCTACCCGTATCCTATCTGGTTTCTATAAGTCAATTGTTGACTTGCGAATTGTTAAGGTGAATATAAATCTGCTACCCAGCCCTACCTGGTTCCTATCTGGCATATGGATCCAGAAATTATAATATAAGAATACGATTCTACCCGGATCTTATATGGTTTCTAAAAGTCAGTTGGCGACTTTTGAGTTTTTAAGATGAAAGTAAATCTGCTACACGGCCCCACCTGGCATTTGTAAATAGAAATTAAAAAACGAAAACATGTAACTACCCTTATCCTATCTGGTTTCTATAAGTCAATTGTTGACTTGCGAATTGTTAAGGTGGATCTAAATCTGCTACCCAGCCCTACCTGGTTCCTATCTGGCATATGGATCCAGAAATTAAAATATATGAATATGTTTCTATCCGTATCCTCTCTGGTTTCTATAAGTCAGTTGTTGACTTACAAATAGGCAATGTGAATTCTAATGTGCTAACCAACCCTACCTGGATTCTATCTGTCATATGGATCCAGAAATTATAATATAAGTATATGTTTCTACCCGGAACCTCTCTGGTTTCTATAAGTCAGTTGTTGACTTGCAAATTGTTAAGGTGAATATAAATCTGCTACCCAGCCCTACCTGGTTCCTATCTGGCATATGGATCCAGAAATTATAATATAAGAATACGATTCTACCCGGATCTTATATGGTTTCTAAAAGTCAGTTGGCGACTTGTGAGTTTTTAAGATGAAAGTAAATCTGCTACCCGGCCCCACCTGGCATTTGTAAATAGAAATTAAAAAACGAAAATATGCACCTACCCGTATCCTATCTGGTTTCTATAAGTCAATTGTTGACTTGCGAATTGTTAAGGTGAATCTAAATCTGCTACCCAGCGCAACCTGAATCCTATCTGGCATATGGATCAAGAAATTATAATATAAGAATATGTTTCTACCCGGATCCTCCTTGTTTCTATAAGTCTGGTGTCGACTTGAAAATTGTTAAGGTGAATTTTAATTTGCTACCCAGCCCGACCTGGTTCCTATCTGGCATACGGATCCAGAAATTAAAATATAGTAATATGATTCTACCCGGATCCTCTCTGCTTTCTATAAGTCAGTTGTTGACTTGCGAATTTTTATGGTGAATCTAAATCTGCTTCCCAGCCCTGCCTGATTCCTATCTGGCATATGGATCCAGAAATTATAATATAAGAATACGATTCTACCCGGATCTTATATGGTTTCTAAAAGTCAGTTGGCGACTTGTGAGTTTTTAAGATGAAAGTAAATCTGCTACCCGGCCCCACCTGGCATTTGTAAATAGAAATTAAAAAACGAAAATATGCACTTACCCGTATCCTATCTGGTTTCTATAAGTCAATTGTTGACTTGCGAATTGTTAAGGTGAATCTGAACCTGCTGCCAAGCCCTACCTGATTCCTATCTGGCATATGGATCCAGAAATTATAATATAAGAATATGTTTCTACCCGGATCCTCTCTGGTTTCCATAAGGCAGTTGTAGACTTGCAAATTGTTAAAGTGACTTTAATTCTCTTACTCAGCCCTGAATGGTTCCTATCTGGCATATGGATCCAGAAATTATAATATAAAAATATGTTTCTACCCGTATCCTCTCTGGTTTCTATAATTCAGATGTTGACTTACAAATAGGCAATGTGAATTCTAATGTGCTAACCAACCCTACCTGGATTCTATCTGGCATATGGATCCAGAAATTATAATATAAGAATATGTTTCTACCCGGATTCTCTCTGGTTTCTATAAGTCAGTTTTTGACTTGAAAATTGTTAAGGTGAATCTAAATCTGCTACCCAGCCCTACATGGTTCCTATCTGGCATATGGATCCAGAAATTAAAATATAAGAATAGTTATATACCCGGATCCTCTCTAGTTTCTATAAGTCAGTTGTTGACTTAAAAATAGGCAATGTGAATTTAAATGTGCTAACCAACACTACCTGGTTTCTATCTGGCATATGGATCCAGAAATTATAATATAAGAATATGTTTCTACCCGGATCCTCTCTGGTTTCAATAAGTCAGTTGTTGACTTGCAAATTTTTAAGGTGAATATAAATCTGCTACCCAGCCCTACCTGGTTCCTATCTGGCATATGGATTCAGAAATTATAATATAAAAATACGATTCTACCCGGATCTTATATGGTTTCTAAAAGTCAGTTGGCGACTTGTGAATTTTTAAGATGAAAGTAAATCTGCTACCCGGCCCCACCTGGCATTTGTAAATAGAAATTAAAAAACGAAAACATGTACCTACCCGTATCCTATCTGGTTTCTATAAGTCAATTGTTGACTTGCGAATTGTTAAGGTGAATATAAATCTGCTACCCAGCCCTACCTGGTTCCTATCTGGCATATGGATCCAGAAATTAAAATATAAGAATATGATTCTACCCGGATCCACTGTGGTTTCTATAAGTCAGTTGTTGACTTGCAAATAGGCAATGTGAATTAAAATGTGCTAACCAACCCTACCTGGTTTCTATCTGGCATATGGATCCAGAAATTATAATATAAGAATATGTTTCTACCCGGATTCTCTCTGGTTTCTATAAGTCAGTTTTTGACTTGAAAATTGTTAAGGTGAATCTAAATCTGCTACCCAGCCCTACCTGGTTCCTATCTGGCATATGGATCCAGAAATTAAAATATAAGAATATGTTTCTACCCGGATCCTCTCTAGTTTCTATAAGTCAGTTGTTGACTTAAAAATAGGCAATGTGAATTTAAATGTGCTAACCAACACTACCTGGTTTCTATCTGGCATATGGATCCAGAAATTATAATATAAGAATATGTTTCTACCCGGATCCTCTCTGGTTTCTATAAGTCAGTTGTTGACTTGCAAATTGTTAAGGTGAATATAAATCTGCTACCCAGCCCTACCTGGTTCCTATCTGGCATATGGATCCAGAAATTATAATATAAGAATACGATTCTACCCGGATCTTATATGGTTTCTAAAAGTCAGTTGGCGACTTGTGAGTTTTTAAGATGAAAGTAAATCTGCTACACGGCCCCCCCTGGCATTTGTAAATAGAAATTAAAAAACGAAAATATGCACCTACCCGTATCCTCTCTGGTTTCTATAAGTCAATTGTTGACTTGCGAATTGTTCAGGTGAATCTAAATCTGCTACCCAGCCCTACCTGGTTCCTATCTGGCATATGGATCCAGAAATTATAATATAAGAATATGTTTCTACCCGGATCCTCTCTAGGTTCTATAAGTCAGTTGTTGACTTACAAATGGGCAATGTGAATTTAAATGTGCTAAACAACACTACCAGGTTTCTATCTGGCATATGGATCCAGAAATTATAATATAAGAATATGTTTCTACCCGGATCCTCTCTGGTTTCTATAAGTCAGTTGTAGACTTGCAAATTGTTAAGGTGAATTTAATTCTCATACCAAACCCAACCTGGATTCTATCTGGCATATGGATCCATAAATTATAATATAAGAATATGTTTCTACCCGGATCCTCTCTGGTTTCTATAAGTCAGTTGTTGACTTGTGAGTTTTTAAGATGAAAGTAAATCTGCTACACGGCCCCACCTGGCATTTGTAAATAGAAATTAAAAAACGAAAACATGTACCTACCCGTATCCTATCTGGTTTCTATAAGTCAATTGTTGACTTGCGAATTGTTAAGGTGAATATAAATCTGCTACCCAGCCCTACCTGGTTCCTATCTGGCATATGGATCCAGAAATTATAATAGAAGAATATGTTTCTACCCGGATCCTCTCTGGTTTCTATAAGTCAGATGTGAACTTACAAATAGGCAATGTGAATTCAAATGTGCTAACCAACCTTACCTGGATTCTATCGGGCATATGGATCCAGAAATTATAATATAAGAATATGTTTCTACCCGTATCCTCTCTGGTTTCTATAAGTCAATTGTTGACTTGCGAATTGTTAAGGTGAATCTAAATCTGCTACCCAGTCCAACCTGATTCCTATCTGGCATATGGATCAAGAATTTATAATATAAGAATATGTTTCTACCCGGATCCTCTCTTGTTTCTATAAGTCAGTTGGCGACTTGTGAGTTTTTAAGATGAAAGTAAATCTGCTACCCAGCCCCACCTGGCATTTGTAAATAGAAATTGAAAAACGAAAATATGCACCTACCCGTATACTATCTGGTTTCTATAAGTCAATTGTTGACTTGCGAATTGTTAAGGTGAATCTAAATCTGCTACCCAGCCCTACCTGATTCCTATCTGGCATATGGATCCAGAAATTATAATATAAGAATATGTTTCTACCCGGATCCTCTCTGGTAACTATAAGTCAGTTGTAGACTTGTGAGTTTTTAAGATGAAAGTAAATCTGCTACCCGGCCCCACCTGGCATTTGTAAATAGAAATTAAAAAACGAAAATATGCACCTACCCGTATCCTATCTGGTTTCTATAAGTCAATTGTTGACTTGCGAATTGTTAAGGTGAATCTAAATCTGCTACCCAGCGCAACCTGAATCCTATCTGGCATATGGATCAAGAAATTATAATATAAGAATATGTTTCTACCCGGATCCTCCTTGTTTCTATAAGTCTGGTGTCGACTTGAAAATTGTTAAGGTGAATTTTAATTTGCTACCCAGCCCGACCTGGTTCCTATCTGGCATACGGATCCAGAAATTAAAATATAGTAATATGATTCTACCCGGATCCTCTCTGCTTTCTATAAGTCAGTTGTTGACTTACAAATAGGCAATGTGAATTTAAATGTGCTAACCAACCCTACCTGGTTTCTATCTGGCATATGGATCCAGAAATTATAATATAAGAATATGTTTGTACCCGTATCCTATCTGGTTTCTATAAGTCAATTGTTGACTTGCGAATTGTTAAGGTGAATCTAAATCTGCTACCCAGCCCTACCTGATTCCTATCTCGCATATGGATCCAGAAATTATAATATAAAAATACGATTCTACCCGGATCTTATATGGTTTCTAAAAGTCAGTTGGCGACTTGTGAGTTTTTAAGATGAAAGTAAATCTGCTACCCGGCCCCACCTGGCATTTGTAAATAGAAATTAAAAAACGAAAATATGCACCTACCCGTATCCTATCTGGTTTCTATAAGTCAATTGTTGACTTGAGAATTGTTAAGGTGAATCTAAATCTGCTACCCAGCGCAACCTGATTCCTATCTGGCATATGGATCAAGAAATTATAATATAAGAATATGTTTCTACCCGGATCCTCCCTTGTTTCTATAAGTCAGGTGTCGACTTGAAAATTGTTAAGGTGAATTTTAATTTGCTACCCAGCCCGACCTGGATCCTATCTGGCATACGGATCCAGAAATTAAAATATAGTAATATGATTCTACCCGGATCCTCTCTGGTTTCTATAAGTCAGATGTTGACTTACAAATAGGCAATGTGAATTCAAATGTGCTAACCAACCTTACCTGGATTCTATCTGGCATATGGATCCAGAAATTATAATATAAGAATATGTTTCTACCCGTATCCTATCTGGTTTCTATAAGTCAATTGTTGACTTGCGAATTGTTAAGGTGAATCTAAATCTGCTGCCCAGCCCTACCTGATTCCTATCTGGCATATGGATCCAGAAATTATAATATATTAAAATGTTTCGTCCAGGATCCTCTCATGTTTGTAGCATTCAGATGTTGTATTACAAATATGCAATGTGAATTCAAATGTGCTAACCATCCTTACCTGGATTCTATCTGGCATATGGATCCAGAAATTATAATATAAGAATATGTTTCTTCTCGTATCCTATCTGGTTTCTATAAGTCAATTGTTGACTTGCGAATTGTTAAGGTGAATCTAAATCTGCTACCCAGCCCTACCTGGTTCCTATCTGGCATATGGATCCAGAAATTAAAATATATGAATATGTTTTTACCGGGATCCTCTCTGGTTTCTATAAGTCAGTTGTTGACTTACAAATAAGCAATGTGAATTCTGATGTGCTAACCAACCCTACCTGGATTCTATCTGGCATATGGATCCAGAAAATATAATATAAGAATATGTTTCTACCCGGATCCTGTCTGGTTTCTATAAGGCAGTTGTCGACTTGTAAATTTTTAAGGTTGAATCTAAATCTGCTACCCAGCCGAACCTGATTCCTATCTGGCATATGGATCAAGAAATTATAATATAAGAATATGTTTCTACCCGGATCCTCTCTTGTTTCTATAAGTCAGGTGTCGACTTGAAAATTGTTAAGGTGAATTTTAATTTGCTACCCAGCCCGACCTGGTTCCTATCTGGCATACGGATCCAGAAATTAAAATATAGTAATATGATTCTACCCGGATCCTCTCTGGTTTCTATAAGTCAGTTGTTGACTTACAAATAGGCAATGTGAATTTAAATGTGCTAACCAACCCTACCTGGTTTCTATCTGGCATATGGATCCAGAAATTATAATATAAGAATATGTTTCTACCCGGATCCTCTCTGGTTTCTATAAGTCAGATGTTGACTTACAAATAGGCAATGTGAATTCAAATGTGCTAACCAACCTTACCTGGATTCTATCTGGCATATGGATCCAGAAATTATAATATAAGAATATGTTTCTACCCGTATCCTATCTGGTTTCTATAAGTCAATTGTTGACTAGAGACTAGTAAAGGAGAATCTAAATCTGCTACCCAGCCCTACCTGATTCCTATCTGGCATATGGATCCAGAAATTATAATATAAGAATATGTTTCTACCCGGATCCTCTCTGGTTTCCATACGGCAGTTGTAGACTTGCAAATTGTTAAGGTGACTTTAATTCTCTTACCCAGCCCTAAATGGTTCCTATCTGGCATTTGGATCCAGAAATTATAATATAAGAATATGTTTCTACCCGGATCCTCTCTGGTTTCTATAAGTCAGATGTTGACTTACAAATAGGCAATGTGAATTCAAATGTGCTAACCAACCTTACCTGGATTCTATCTGGCATATGGATCCAGAAATTATAATATAAGAATATGCTTCTACCCGTATCCTATCTGGTTTCTATAAGTCAATTGTTGACTTGCGAATTGTTAAGGTGAATCTAAATCTGCTACCCAGCCCTACCTGATTCCTATCTGGCATATGGATCCAGAAATTATAATATAAGAATATGTTTCTACCCGGATCCTCTCTGGTTTCTATAAGTCAGTTGTTGACTTGAAAATTGTTAAGGTGAATCTAAATCTGCCACCCAGCCCAACCTGATTCCTATCTGGCATATGGATCAAGAATTTGTAATATAAGAATATGTTTCTACCCGGATCCTCTCTTGTTTCTATAAGTCAGATGTCGACTTGAAAATTGTTAAGGTGAATTTTAATTTGCTACCCAGTCCTACCTGGTTCCTATCTAGCATATGGATCCAGAAATTGAAATATAAGAATATGTTTCTACCCGGATCCTCTCTGGTTTCCATAAGGCAGTTGTAGACTTGCAACTTGTTAAGGTGACTTTAATTCTCTTACCCAGCCCTAAATGGTTCCTATCTGGCATATGGATCCAGAAATTATAATATAAGAATATGTTTCTACCCGGATCCTCTCTTGTTTCTATAAGTCAGGTGTCGACTTGAAAATTGTTAAGGTGAATTTTAATTTGCTACCCAGCCCTACCTGGTTCCTATCCGGCATACGGATCCAGAAATTAAAATATAGTAATATGATTCTACCCTAATCCTCTCTGGTTTCTATAAGTCAGTTTTTGACTTACAAATAGGCAATGTGAATTTAAATGTGCTAACGAACCCTACCTGGTTTCTATCTGGCATACGGATCCAGAAATTATAATATAAGAATATGTTTCTACCCGGATCCTCTCTGGTTTCTATAAGTCAGTTGTTGACTTGCAAATTGCTGAGGTGAATCCAGATCAGCTTCCCAGCACTACCTGGTTCCTATCTGGCATATGGATCCAGAAATTATAATATAAGAATACGTTTCTACCCGGATCCTATATGGTTTCTAAAAGTCAGTTGGGGTCTTGCGAATTGTTAAGGTGAATCTAAATCTGCTACCCAGCCCAACCTGATTCCAATCTGGCACATGGATCCAGATATTATAATATAAGAATACGTATCTACCCGGATCCTATATGGTTTCTAAAAGTCAGTTGGGGTCTTGTCAGTTTTTAAGATGAAAGTAAATCTGCTACAAGGCCCCACCTGGCATTTGTAAATAGAAATTAGAAAACGAAAACATGTACCTACCCGTATCCTATCTGGTTTCAATGAGTCAGTTGTTGACTTCCGAATTGTTAAGGTGAATCGAAATCTGCTACCCAGCCCTACCGGAATCCTATCTGGCATATGGATCAAGAAATTATAATATAAGAATATGTTTCTACCCGTATCCTATCTGGTTTCTATAAGTCAATTGTTGAATTGCGAATTTTTAAGGTGAATCTAAATCTGCTACCCAGCCCTACCTGGTTCCTATCTGGCATATGGATCCAGAAATTAAAATATATGAATATGTTTCTACCCGGATCCTCTCTGGTTTCTATAAGTCAGTTGTTGACTTACAAATAGGCAATGTGAATTCTAATGTGCTAACCAACCCTACCTGGATTCTATCTGGCATATGGATCCAGAAATTATAATATAAGAATATGTTTCTACCCGGATCCTCTCTGGTTTCTATAAGTCAGTTGTTGACTTGCAAATTGTTAAGGTGAATATAAATCTGCTACCCAGCCCTACCTGGTTCCTATGTGGCATATGGATCCAGAAATTAAAATATCAGAATAGGGTTCGACCCGGATCCATTGTGGTTTATATAAGTCAGTTGTTGACTTACAAATAGACAATGTGAATTAAAATGTGCTAACCAACCCTACCTGGTTTCTATCTGGCATATGGATCCAGAAATTATAATATAAGAATATGTTTCTACCCGGATTCTCTCTGGTTTCTATAAGTCAGTTTTTGACTTGAAAATTGTTAAGGTCAATCTAAATCTGCTACCCAGCCCTACCTGGTTCCTATCTGGCATATGGATCCAGAAATTAAAATATAAGAATATGTTTCTACCCGGATCCTCTCTAGTTTCTATAAGTCAGTTGTTGACTTAAAAATAGGCAATGTGAATTTAAATGTGCTAACCAACACTACCTGGTTTCTATCTGGCATATGGATCCAGAAATTATAATATAAGAATATGTTTCTACCCGGATCCTCTCTGGTTTCTATAAGGCAGTTGTAGACTTGCAAATTGTTAAGGTGACTTTAATTCTCTTACCCAGCCCTACCTGGTTCCTATCTGGCATATGGATCCAGAAATTATAATATAAGAATACGATTCTACCCGGATCTTATATGGTTTCTAAAAGTCAGTTGGCGACTTGTGAGTTTTTAAGATGAAAGTAAATCTGCTACACGGCCCCACCTGGCAATTGTAAATAGAAATTAAAAAACGAAAACATGTACCTACCCGTATCCTATCTGGTTTCTATAAGTCAATTGTTGACTTTCAAATTGTTAAGGTGAATATAAATCTGCTACCCAGCCCTACCTGGTTCCTATCTGGAATATGGATCCAGAAATTAAAATATAAGAATATGATTCTACCCGGATCCACTGTGGTTTCTATAAGTCTGTTGTTGACTTGCAAATAGGCAATGTGAATTAAAATGTGCTAACCAACCCTACCTGGTTTCTATCTGGCATATGGATCCAGAAATTATAATATAAGAATATGTTTCTACCCGGATTCTCTCTGGTTTCTATAAGTCAGTTTTTGACTTGAAAATTGTTAAGTTCAATCTAAATCTGCTACCCAGCCCTACATGGTTCCTATCTGGCATATGGATCCAGAAATTAAAATATAAGAATATTTTTCTACCCGGATCCTCTCTAGTTTCTATAAGTCAGTTGTTCACTTAAAAATAGGCAATGTGAATTTAAATGTGCTAACCAACCCTACCTGGATTCTATCTGGCATATGGATCCAGAAATTATAATATAAGAATACGATTCTACCCGGATCTTATATGGTTTCTAAAAGTCAGTTGGCGACTTGTGAGTTTTTAAGATGAAAGTAAATCTGCTACACGGCCCCACCTGGCATTTGTAAATAGAAATTAAAAAACGAAAACATGTACCTACCCGTATCCTATCTGGTTTCTATAAGTCAATTGTTGACTTGCGAATTGTTAAGGTGAATCTAAATCTGCTACCCAGCCCTACCTGGTTCCTATCTGGCATACGGATCCAGAAATTAAAATATAGTAATATGATTCTACCCGGATCCTCTCTGGTTTCTATAAGTCAGTTGTTGACTTACAAATAGGCAATGTGAATTTAAATGTGCTAACCAACCCTACCTGGTATCTATCTGGCATATGGGTCCAGAAATTATAATATAAGAATATGTTTCTACCCGGATCCTCTCTTGTTTCTATAAGTCAGGTGTAGACTTGAAAATTGTTAAGGTGAATTTTAATTTGCTACCCAGCCCGACCTGGTTCCTATCTGGCATACGGATCCAGAAATTAAAATATAGTAATATGATTCTACCCGGATCCTCTCTGGTTTCTATAAGTCAGTTGTTGACTTACAAATAGGCAATGTGAATTTAAATGTGCTAACCAACCCTACCTGGTTTCTATCTGGCATATGGATCCAGAAATTATAATATAAGAATATGTTTCTACCCGGATCCTCTCTGGTTTCTATAAGTCAGATGTTGACTTACAAATAGGCAATGTGAATTCAAATGTGCTAACCAACCTTACCTGGATTCTATCTGGCATATGGATCCAGAAATTATAATATAAGAATATGTTTCTACCCGTATCCTATCTGGTTTCTATAAGTCAATTGTTGACTTGCGAATTGTTAAGGTGAATCTAAATCTGCTGCCCAGCCCTACCTGATTCCTATCTGGCATATGGATCCAGAAATTATAATATAAGAATATGTTTCTACCCGGATCCTCTCTGGTTTCCATACGGCAGTTGTAGACTTGCAAATTGTTAAGGTGACTTTAATTCTCTTACCCAGCCCTAAATGGTTCCTATCTGGCATATGGATCCAGAAATTATAATATAAGAATATGTTTCTACCCGGATCCTCTCTGGTTTCTATAAGTCAGATGTTGACTTACAAATAGGCAATGTGAATTCAAATGTGCTAACCAACCTTACCTGGATTCTATCTGGCATATGGATCCAGAAATTATAATATAAGAATATGTTTCTACCCGTATCCTATCTGGTTTCTATAAGTCAATTGTTGACTTGCGAATTGTTAAGGTGAATCTAAATCTGCTACCCAGCCCTACCTGGTTCCTATCTGGCATATGGATCCAGAAATTAAAATATATGAATATGTTTCTACCCGGATCCTCTCTGGTTTCTATAAGTCAGTTGTTGACTTACAAATAGGCAATGTGAATTCTAATGTGCTAACCAACCCTACCTGGATTCTATCTGGCATATGGATCCAGAAATTATAATATAAGAATATGTTTCTACCCGGATCCTCTCTGGTTTCTATAAGTCAGTTGTTGACTTGCAAATTGTTAAGGTGAATATAAATCTGCTACCCAGCCCTACCTGGTTCCTATCTGGCATATGGATCAAGAAATTATAATATAAGAATATGTTTCTACTCGGATCCTCCTTGTTTCTATAAGTCAGGTGTCGACTTGAAAATTGTTAAGGTGAATTTTAATTTGCTACCCAGCCCGACCTGGTTCCTATCTGGCATACGGGTCCAGAAATTAAAATATAGTAATATGATTCTACCCGGATCCTTTCTGGTTTCTATAAGTCAGTTGTTGACTTACAAATAGGCAATGTGAATTTAAATGTGCTAACCAACCCTACCTGGTTTCTATCTGGCATATGGATCCAGAAATTATAATATAAGAATATGTTTCTACCCGGATCCTCTCTGGTTTCTATAAGTCAGATGTTGACTTACAAATAGGCAATGTGAATTCAAATGTGCTAACCAACCTTACCTGGATTCTATCTGGCATATGGATCCAGAAATTATAATATAAGAATATGTTTCTACCCGTATCCTATCTGGTTTCTATAAGTCAATTGTTGACTTGCGAATAGACCAGGAGAATCTAAATCTGCTACCCAGCCCTACCTGATTCCTATCTGGCATATGGATCCAGAAATTATAATATAAGAATATGTTTCTACCCGGATCCTCTCTGGTTTCCATACGGCAGTTGTAGACTTGCAAATTGTTAAGGTGACTTTAATTCTCTTACCCAGCCCTAAATGGTTCCTATCTGGCATTTGGATCCAGAAATTATAATATAAGAATATGTTTCTACCCGGATCCTCTCTGGTTTCTATAAGTCAGATGTTGACTTACAAATAGGCAATGTGTATTCAAATGTGCTAACCAACGTTACCTGGATTCTATCTGGCATATGGATCCAGAAATTATAATATAAGAATATGCTTCTACCCGTATCCTATCTGGTTTCTATAAGTCAATTGTTGACTTGCGAATTGTTAAGGTGAATCTAAATCTGCTACCCAGCCCTACCTGATTCCTATCTGGCATATGGATCCAGAAATTATAATATAAGAATATGTTTCTACCCGGATCCTATCTGGTTTCTATAAGTCAGTTGTTGACTTGCAAATTGTTAAGGTGAATATAAATCTGCTACCCAGCCCTACCTGGTTCCTATCTGGCATATGGATCAAGAAATTATAATATAAGAATATGTTTCTACCCGGATCCTCTCTTGTTTCTATAAGTCAGGTGTCGACTTGAAAATTGTTAAGGTGAATTTTAATTTGCTACCCAGTCCTACCTGGTTCCTATCTAGCATATGGATCCAGAAATTGAAATATAAGAATATGTTTCTCCCCGGATCCTCTCTGGTTTCAATAAGTCAGATGTAGACTTACAAATAGGCAATGTGAATTTAAATGTGCTAACCAACCCTACCTGGTTTCTATCTGGCATATGGATCCAGAAATTATAATATAAGAATATGTTTCTACCCGGATCCTCTCTGGTTTCTATAAGTCAGATGTTGACTTACAAATAGGCAATGTGAATTCAAATGTGCTAACCAACCTTACCTGGATTCTATCTGGCATATGGATCCAGAAATTATAATATAAGAATATGTTTCTACCCGTATCCTATCTGGTTTCTATAAGTCAATTGTTGACTTGCGAATTGTTAAGGTGAATCTAAATCTGCTACCCAGCCCTACCTGATTCCTATCTGGCATATGGATCCAGAAATTATAATATAAGAATATGTTTCTACCCGGATCCTCTCTGGTTTCCATACGGCAGTTGTAGACTTGCAAATTGTTAAGGTGACTTTAATTCTCTTACCCAGCCCTAAATGGTTCCTATCTGGCATATGGATCCAGAAATTATAATATAAGAATATGTTTCTACCCGGATCCTCTCTGGTTTCTATAAGTCAGATGTTGACTTACAAATAGGCAATGTGAATTCAAATGTGCTAACCAACCTTACCTGGATTCTATCTGGCATATGGATCCAGAAATTATAATATAAGAATATGTTTCTACCCGTATCCTATCTGGTTTCTATAAGTCAATTGTTGACTTGCGAATTGTTAAGGTGAATCTAAATCTGCTACCCAGCCCTACCTGGTTCCTATCTGGCATATGGATCCAGAAATTAAAATATATGAATATGTTTTTAGAGGGATCCTCTCTGGTTTCTATAAGTCAGTTGTTGACTTACAAATAGGCAATGTGAATTCTAATGTGCTAACCAACCCTACCTGGATTCTATCTGTCATATGGATCCAGAAATTATAATATAAGTATATGTTTCTACCCGGAACCTCTCTGGTTTCTATAAGTCAGTTGTTGACTTGCAAATTGTTAAGGTGAATCTAAATCTGCTACCCAGCCCTACCTGGTTCCTATCTGGCATATGGATCAAGAAATTATAATATAAGAATATGTTTCTACTCGGATCCTCCTTGTTTCTATAAGTCAGGTGTCGACTTGAAAATTGTTAAGGTGAATTTTAATTTGCTACCCAGCCCGACCTGGTTCCTATCTGGCATACGGGTCCAGAAATTAAAATATAGTAATATGATTCTACCCGGATCCTTTCTGGTTTCTATAAGTCAGTTGTTGACTTACAAATAGGCAATGTGAATTTAAATGTGCTAACCAACCCTACCTGGTTTCTATCTGGCATATGGATCCAGAAATTATAATATAAGAATATGTTTCTACCCGGATCCTCTCTGGTTTCTATAAGTCAGATGTTGACTTACAAATAGGCAATGTGAATTCAAATGTGCTAACCAACCTTACCTGGATTCTATCTGGCATATGGATCCAGAAATTATAATATAAGAATATGTTTCTACCCGTATCCTATCTGGTTTCTATAAGTCAATTGTTGAATTGCTAATAGTTAAGGTGAATCTAAATATGATCCCAAGCCCTACCTGATTCCTATCTGGCATATGGATCCAGAAATTATAATATAAGAATATGTTTCTACCCGGATCCTCTCTGGTTTCCATAAGGCAGTTGTAGACTTGCAAATTGTTAAGGTGACTTTAATTCTCTTACCCAGCCCTAAATGGTTCCTATCTGGCATATGGATCCAGAAATTATAATATAAGAATATGTTTCTACCCGGATCCTCTCTGGTTTCTATAAGTCAGTTGTTGACTTACAAATAGGCAATGTGAATTCTAATGTGCTAACCAACCCTAACTGGATTCTATCTGGCATATGGATCCAGAAATTATAATATAAGAATACGATTCTACCCGGATCTTATATGGTTTCTAAAAGTCAGTTGGCGACTTGTGAGTTTTTAAGATGAAGTAAATCTGCTACACGGCCCCACCTGTCTTTTGTAAATATAATTTAAAAAACGAAAACATGTACCTACCCTTATCCTATCTGGTTTCTATAAGTCAATTGTTGACTTGCGAATTGTTAAAGGTGAATATAAATCTGCTACCCAGCCCTACCTGGTTCCTATCTGGAATATGGATCCAGAAATTAAAATATAAGAATATGATTCTACCCGGATCCACTGTGGTTTCTATAAGTCAGTTGTTGACTTGCAAATAGGCAATGTGAATTAAAATGTGCTAACCAACCCTACCTGGTTTCTATCTGGCATATGGATCCAGAAATTATAATATAAGAATATGTTTCTACCCGGATTCTCTCTGGTTTCTATAAGTCAGTTTTTGACTTGAAAATTGTTAAGTTCAATCTAAATCTGCTACCCAGCCCTACCTGGTTCCTATCTGGCATACGGATCCAGAAATTAAAATATAGTAATATGATTCTACCCGGATCCTCTCTGGTTTCTATAAGTCAGTTGTTGACTTACAAATAGACAATGTGAATTAAAATGTGCTAACCAACCCTACCTGGTATCTATCTGGCATATGGGTCCAGAAATTATAATATAAGAATGTGTTTCTACGCGGATCCTCTCTGGTTTCTATAAGTCAGTTTTTGACTTGAAAATTGTTAACGTGAATCTAAATCTGCTACCCAGCCCTACCTGGTTCCTATCTGGCATTTGGATCCAGAAATTAAAATATAGGAATATGTTTCTACCCGGATCCTCTCTAGTTTCTATAAGTCAGTTGTTGACTTACAAATAGGCAATGTGAATTTAAATGTTCTACCCAACACTACCTGGTTCCTATCTGTCATTTGGATACAGAATTTATAATTTAAGAATATGTTTCTACCCGGATCCTCTCTGGTTTCTATAAGGCAGTTGTAGACTTGCAAATTGTTAAGGTGACTTTTATTCTCTTACCCAGCCCTACCTGGTTCCTATCTGGCATATGGATGCAGAAATTATAATATAAGAATACGATTCTACCCGGATCTTATATGGTTTCAATAAGTCAGTTGGCGACTTGTGAGTTTTTAAGATGAAAGTAAATCTGCTACACGGCCCCACCTGGCACTTGTAAATAGAAATTAAGAAAACGAAAACATGTACCTACCCGTATCCTATCTGGTTTCTATAAGTCAATTGTTCACTTTCGAATTGTTAAGGTGAATCTAAATCTACTACCCACCCCTTCCTGGTTACTATCTGGCATACGGATCCAGAAATTAAAATATAATAATATGATTCTACCCGGATCCTCTCTGGTTTCTATAAGTGAGATGTTGACTTACAAATAGGCAATGTGAATTTAAATGTGCTAACCAACCCTACCTGGTTCCTATCTGGCATACGGATCCAGAAATTAAAATATAGTAATATGATTCTACCCGGATCCTATCTGGTTTCTATAAGTCATTTGTTGACTGACAAATAGGCAATGTGAATTTAAATGTGCTAACAAACCCTACCTGGATTCTATCTGGCATATGGATCCAGAAATTATAATATAAGAATATGTTTCTACCCGGATCCTCTCTAGTTTCTATAAGTCAGTTGTTGACTTAAAAATAGGCAATGTGAATTTAAATGTGCTAACCAACACTACCTGGTTTCTATCTGGCATATGGATCCAGATATTATAATATACGAATACGATTCTACCCGGATCTTATATGGTTTCTAAAAGTCAGTTGGCGACTTGTGAGTTTTTAAGATAAAACTAAATATCAAGCCACTCCCCACCAGTCAATTGTAAATATAAATTAAAAAACGAAAACATGTACCTACCCGTATCCTATCTGGTTTCTATAAGTCAATTGTTGACTTGCGAATTGTTAAGGTGAATCTAAATCTGCTACCCAGCCCTACCTGGTTCCTATCTGGCATACGGATCCAGAAATTAAAATATAGTAATATGATTCTACCCGGATCCTCTCTGGTTTCTATAAGTCAGTTGTTGACTTACAAATAGGCAATGTGAATTTAAATGTGCTAACCAACCCTACCTGGCATCTATCTGGCATATGGATCCAGAAATTATAATATAAGAATATGTTTCTACCCGGATCCTCTCTGGTTTCTATAAGTCAGTTGTAGACTTGAAAATTGTTAACGTGAATCTAAATCTGCTACCCAGCCCTACCTGGTTCCTATCTGGCATATGGATCCAGAAATTAAAATATAGGAATATGTTTCTACCCGGATCCTCTCTAGTTTCTATAAGTCAGTTGTTGACTTACAAATAGGCAATGTGAATTTAAATGTGCTAACCAACACTACCTGGTTTCTATCTGGCATATGGATCCAGAAATTATAATATAAGGATATGTTTCTACCCGGATCCTCTCTGGTTTCTATAAGGCAGTTGTAGACTTGCAAATTGTTAAGGTGACTTTTATTCTCTTACCCAGCCCTACCTGGTTTCTATCTGGCAAATGGATCCAGATATTATAATATAAGAATACGATTCTACCCGGATCTTATATGATTTCTAAAAGTCAGTTGGCGACTTGTGAGTTTTTAAGATGAAAGTAAATCTGCTACACGTCCCCACCTGGCATTTGTAAATAGAAATTAAAAAACGAAAACATGTACCTACCCGTATCCTATCTTGTTTCTATAAGTCAATTGTTGACTTGCGAATTGTTAAGGTGAATCTAAATCTGCTACCCAGCCCTACCTGGTTCCTATCTGGCATATGGATCCAGAAATTAAAATATAGTAATATGATTCTACCCGGATCCTCTCTGGTTTCTATAAGTCAGTTGTTGACTTACAAATAGGCAATGTGAATTTAAATGTGCTAACCAACCCTACCTGGCATCTATCTGGCATATGGATCCAGAAATTATAATATAAGAATATGTTTCTACCGGAACCTCTCTGGTTTCTATAAGTCAGTTTTTGACTTGAAAATTGTTAACGTGAATCTAAATCTGCTACCCAGCCCTACCTGGTTCCTATCTGGCATTTGGATCCAGAAATTCAAATATAGGAATATGTTTCTACCCGGATCCTCTCTCGTTTCTATAAGTCAGTTGTTGACTTACAAATAGGCAATGTGAATTTAAATGTGCTAACCAACCCTACCTGGTTCCTATCTGGCATATGAATCCAGAAATTAAAATATAAGTTTATGTTTCTACCCGGATCCTCTCTGGTTTCTATAAGGCTGTTGTAGACTTGCAAATTGTTAAGGTGACTTTTATTCTCTTACCCAGCCCTACCTGGTTCCTATCTGGCATATGGATGCAGAAATTATAATATAAGAATACGATTCTACCCGGAACTTATATGGTTTCAATAAGTCAGTTGGCGACTTGTGAGTTTTTAAGATGAAAGTAAATCTGCTACACGGCCCCACCTGGCACTTGTAAATAGAAATTAAGAAAACGAAAACATGTACCTACCCGTATCCTATCTGGTTTCTATAAGTCAATTGTTGACTTTCGAATTGTTAAGGTGAATCTAAATCTGCTACCCGCCCCTACCTGGTTACTATCTGGCATACGGATCCAGAAATTAAAATATAGTAATATGATTCTACCCGGATCCTCTCTGGTTTCTATAAGTCAGTTGTTGACTTACAAATAGGCAATGTGAATTTAAATGTGCTAACCAACCCTACCTGGTTTCTATCTGGCATATAGATCTAGAAATTATAATATAAGAATATGTTTCTACCCGGATCCTCTCTATGGTTTCTATAAGGCAGTTGTAGACTTGCCAAATTGTTAAGGTGACTTTTATTCTCTTACCCAGCCCTACCTGGTTCCTATCTGGCATATGGATCCAGATATTATAATATAAGAATACGATTCTACCCGGATCTTATATGGTTTCTAAAAGTCAGTTGGCGACTTGTGAGTTTTTAAGATGAAAGTAAATCTGCTGCACGGCCCCACCTGGCATTTGTAAATAGAAATTAAAAAACGAAAACATGTACCTACCCGTATCCTATCTTGTTTCTATAAGTCAATTGTTGACTTGCGAATTGTTAAGGTGAATCTAAATCTGCTACCCAGCCCTACCTGGTTCCTATCTGGCATATGGATCCAGAAATTAAAATATAGTAATATGATTCTACCCGGATCCTCTCTGGTTTCTATAAGTCAGTTGTTGACTTACAAATAGGCAATGTGAATTTAAATGTGCTAACCAACCCTACCTGGCATCTATCTGGCATATGGATCCAGAAATTAAAATATAGTAATATGATTCTACCCGGATCCTCTCTGGTTTCTATAAGGCAGTTGTAGACTTGCAAATTGTTAAGGTGACTTTAATTCTCTTACCCAGCCCTACCAGGTTCATATCTGGCATATGGATCCAGAAATTATAATATAAGAATACGATTCTACCCGGATCTTATATGGTTTCTAAAAGTCAGTTGGCGACTTGTGAATTTTTAAGATGAAAGTAAATCTGCTTCACGGCCCCACCTGGCATTTGTAAATAGAAATTAAAAAACGAAAACATGTACCTACCCGTATCCTATCCGGTTTCTATAAGTCAATTGTTGACTTGCGAATTGTTAAGGTGAATCTAAATCTGCTACCCAGCCCTACCTGGTTCCTATCTGGCATACGGATCCAGAAATTAAATTATAGTAATATTATGATTCTACCCGGATCCTCTCTGGTTTCTATAAGTCCAGTTGTTGACTTTCGAATTGTTAAGGTGAATCTAAATCTGCTACCCGCCCCTACCTGGTTACTATCTGGCATACGGATCCAGAAATTAAAATATAAGAATATGTTTCTACCCGGATCCTCTCTAGTTTCTATAAGTCAGTTGTTGACTTAAAAATAGAGCAATGTGAATTTAAATGTGCTAACCAACACTACTTGGTTTCTATCTGGCATATGGATCCAGAAATTATAATATAAGAATATGTTTCTACCCGGATCCTCTCTGGTTTCTATAAGGCAGTTGTAGAGTTGCAAATTTTTAAGGTGACTTTAATTCTGTTACCCAGCCCTAAATGGTTCCTATCTGGCATATGGATCCAGAAATTATAATATAAGAATACGATTCTGCCCGGATCTTATATGGTTTCTAAAAGTCAGTTGGCGACTTGTGAGTTTTTAAGATGAAAGTAAATCTGCTACACGGCCCCACCTGGCACGTTTGTAAAATAGAAATTAAAAAACGAAAACATGTACCTACCCATATCCTATCTGGTTTCTATAAGTCAATTGTTGACTTTCGAATTGTTATGGTGAATCTAAATCTGCTACCCAGCCCTACCTGGTTACTATCTGGCATACGGATCCAGAAATTAAAATATAGTAATATGATTCTACCCGGATCCTCTCTGGTTTCTATAAGTCAGTTGTTGACTTACATATAGGCAATGTGAATTTAAATCTGCTAACCAACCCTACCTGTTTTTTCTATCTGGCATATGGATCTAGAAATTATAATATAAGAATATGTTTCTACCCGGATCCTCTCTGGTTTCTATAAGGCAGTTGTAGACTTGCAAATTGTTAAGGTGACTTTTTATTCTCTTACCCAGCCCTACCTGGTTCCTATCTGGCATATGGATCCAGAAATTATAATATAAGAATACGATTCTACCCGGATCTTATATGGTTTCTAAAAGTCAGTTGGCGACTTGTGAGTTTTTAAGATGAAAGTAAATCTGCTACACGGCCCCACCTGGCATTTGTAAATAGAAATTAAAAAACGAAAACATGTACCTACCCGTATCCTATCTGGTTTCTATAAGTCAATTGTTGACTTGCGAATTGTTAAGGTGAATATAAATCTGCTACCCAGCCCTACCTGGTTCCTATCTGGCATATGGATCCAGAAATTGAAATATAAGAATATGTTTCTCCCCGGATCCTCTCTGGTTTCTATAAGTCAGTTGTTGACTTACAAATAGGCAATGTGAATTTAAATGTGCTAACCAACCCTACATGGATTCTATCTGGCATATGGATCCAGAAATTATAATATAAGAATATGTTTCTACCCGGATCCTCTCTGGTTTCTATAAGTCAGTTGTTGACTTGCAAATTGTTAAGGTGAATCTAAATCTGCTACCCAGCCCAACCTGATTCCAATCTGGCACATGGATCCAGATATTATAATATAAGAATACGATTCTACCCGGATCTTATATGGTTTCTAAAAGTCAGTTGGTGACTTGTGAGTTTTTAAGATGAAAGTAAATTTGCTACACACACGGCCCCACCTGGCACTTGTAAATAGAAATTAAGAAAACGAAAACATGTACCTACCCGTATCCTATCTGGTTTCTATAAGTCAATTGTTGACTTTCGAATTGTTAAGGTGAATCTAAATCTGCTACCCCCACCCCTTCCCTGGTTACTATCTGGCATACGGATCCAGAAATTAAAATATAAGTAATATGATTCTACCCGGATCCTCTCTGGTTTCTATAAGTCAGTTGTTGACTTACATATAGGCAATGTGAATTTAAATGTGCTAACCAACCCTACCTGGTTCCTATCTGGCATACGGATCCAAGAAATTAAAATATAGTAATATGATTCTACCCGGATCCTCTCTGGTTTCTATAAGTCAGTTGTTGACTTACAAATAGGCAATGTCAATTTAAATGTGCTAACCAACACTACCTGGTTTCTATCTGGCATATGGATCCAGAAATTATAATATAAGAATATTTTTCTACCCGGATCCTCTCTAGTTTCTATAAGTCAGTTGTTGACTTAAAAATAGGCAGTAATGTGAATTTAAATGTGCTAACCAACACTACCTGGTTTCTATCTGTCATATGGATCCAGAAATTATAATATAAGAATACGATTCTACCCGGATCTTATATGGTTTCTAAAAGTCAGTTGGCGACTTGTGAGTTTTTAAGATGAAAGTAAATCTGCTACACGTCCCCACCTGGCAATTGTAAATAGAAATTAAAAAACGAAAACATGTACCTACCCGTATCCTATCTGGTTTCGATAAGTCAATTGTTGACTTGCGAATTGTTAAGGTGAATCTAAATCTGCTACCCAGCCCTACCTGGTTCCTATCTGGCATACGGATCCAGAAATTAAAATATAGTAATATGATTCTACCCGGATCCTCTCTGGTTTCTATAAGTCAGTTGTTGACTTACAAATAGGCAATGTGAATTTAAATGTGCTAACCAACCCTACCTGGTTTCTATCTGGCATATGGATCCAGAAATTATAATATAAGAATAAGTTTCTACCCGGATTCTCTCTGGTTTCTATAAGTCAGTTTTTGACTTGAAAATTGTTAACGTGAATCTAAATCTGCTACCCAGCCCTACCTGGTTCCTATCTGGCATATGGATCCAGAAATTAAAATATAGGAATATGTTTCTACCCGGATCCTCTCTAGTTTCTATAAGTCAGTTGTTGACTTACAAATAGGCAATGTGAATTTAAATGTGCTAACCAACACTACCTGGTTTCTATCTGGCATATGGATCCAGAAATTATAATATAAGAATATGTTTCTACCCGGATCCTCTCTGGTTTCTATAAGGCAGTTGTAGACTTGCAAATTGTTAAGGTGACTTTTATTCTCTTACCCAGCCCTACCTGGTTCCTATCTGGCATATGGATGCAGAAATTATAATATAAGAATACGATTCTACCCGGAACTTATATGGTTTCAATAAGTCAGTTGGCGACTTGTGAGTTTTTAAGATGAAAGTAAATCTGCTACACGGCCCCACCTGGCACTTGTAAATAGAAATTAAGAAAACGAAAACATGTACCTACCCGTATCCTATATGGTTTCTATAAGTCAATTGTTGACTTTCGAATTGTTAAGGTGAATCTAAATCTGCTACCCGCCCCTACCTGGTTACTATCTGGCATACGGATCCAGAAATTAAAATATAGTAATATGATTCTACCCGGATCCTCTCTGGTTTCTATAAGTCAGTTGTTGACTTACATATAGGCAATGTGAATTCTAATGTGCTAACCAACCCTACCTGGTTTCTATCTGGCATATGGATCTAGAAATTATAATATAAGAATATGTTTCTACCCGGATCCTCTCTGGTTTCTATAAGGCAGTTGTAGACTTGCAAATTGTTAAGGTGACTTTTATTCTCTTACCCAGCCCTACCTGGTTCCTATCTGGCATATGGATCCAGAAATTATAATATAAGAATACGATTCTACCCGGATCTTATATGGTTTCTAAAAGTCAGTTGGCGACTTGTGAGTTTTTAAGATGAAAGTAAATCTGCTGCACGGCCCCACCTGGCATTTGTAAATAGAAATTAAAAAACGAAAACATGTACCTACCCGTATCCTATCTGGTTTCTATAAGTCAATTGTTGACTTGCGAATTGTTAAGGTGAATCTAAATCTGCTACCCAGCCCTACCTGGTTCCTATCTGGCATACGGATCCAGAAATTAAAATATAGTAATATGTTTCTACCCGGATCCTCTCTGGTTTCTATAAGTCAGTTGTTGACTTTCTAATTGTCAATGTGTATCTAAATGTGCTACCCATCCCTACCTGGTTACTATCTGGCATATGGATCCAGAAATTAAAATATAAGAATATGTTTCTACCCGGATCCTCTCTAGTTTCTATAAGTCAGTTGTTGACTTAAAAATAGGCAATGTGAATTTAAATGTGCTAACCAACACTACATGGCATCTATCTGGCATATGGATCCAGAAATTATAATATAAGAATATGTTTCTACCCGGATCCTCTCTGGTTTCTATAAGTCAGTTGTAGACTTGCAAATTGTTAAGGTGACTTTAATTCTGTTACCCAGCCCTACCTGGTTCCTATCTGGCATATGGATCCAGAAATTATAATATAAGAATACGATTCTACCCGGATCTTATATGGTTTCTAAAAGTCAGTTGGCGACTTGTGAGTTTTTAAGATGAAAGTAAATCTGCTACACGGCCCCCCCTGGCATTTGTAAATAGAAATTAAAAAACGAAAACATGTACCTACCCATATCCTATCTGGTTTCTATAAGTCAATTATTGACTTTCGAATTGTTAAGGTGTATCTAAATCTGCTACACAGCCCTACCTGGTTCCTATCTGGCATACGGATCCAGAAATTAAAATATAGTAATATGATTCTACCCGGATCCTCTCTGGTTTCTATAAGTCAGTTGTTGACTTACATATAGGCAATGTGAATTTAAATGTGCTAACCAACCCTACCTGGTTTCTATCTGGCATATGGATCCAGAAATTATAATATAAGGATATGTTTCTACCCGGATCCTCTCTGGTTTCTATAAGGCAGTTGTAGACTTGCAAATTGTTAAGGTGACTTTTATTCTCTTACCCAGCCCTACCTAGTTCCTATCTGGCATATGGATCCAGAAATTATAATATAAGAATACGATTCTACCCGGATCTTATATGGTTTCTAAAAGTCAGTTGGCGACTTGTGAGTTTTTAAGATGAAAGTAAATCTGCTACACGGCCCCACCTGGCATTTGTAAATAGAAATTAAAAAACGAAAACATGTACCTACCCGTATCCTATCTGGTTTCTATAAGTCAATTGTTGACTTGCGAATTGTTAAGGTGAATATAAATCTGCTACCCAGCCCTACCTGGTTCCTATCTGGCATATGGATCCAGAAATTATAATATAAGAATACGATTCTACCCGGATCTTATATGGTTTCTAAAAGTCAGTTGGCGACTTGTGAGTTTTTAAGATGAAAGTAAATCTCCTACCCGGCTCCACCTGGCATTTGTAAATAGAAATTAAAAAACGAAAATATGCACCTACCCGTATCCTATCTGGTTTCTATAAGTCAATTGTTGACTTGCGAATTGTTAAGATGAATCTAAATCTGCTACCCAGCCCAACCTGATTCCTATCTGGCATATGGATCAAGAAATTATAATATAGGAATATGTTTCTACCCGGATCTTATATGGTTTCTAAAAGTCAGTTGGGGTCTTGCGAATTGTTAAGGTGAATCTAAATCTGCTACCCAGCCCAACCTGATTCCAATCTGGCACATGGATCCAGATATTATAATATAAGAATACGATTCTACCCGGATCTTATATGATTTCTAAAAGTCAGTTGGCGACTTGTGAGTTTTTAAGATGAAAGTAAATCTGCTACACGTCCCCACCTGGCATTTGTATATAGAATATATAAAAGGAAAACATGTACCTACCCGTATCCTATCTGGTTTCTATAAGTCAATTGTTGACGTGCGAATTGTTAAGGTGGATCTAAATCTGCTACCCAGCCCTACCTGGTTCCTATCTGGCATACGGATCCAGAAATTAAAATATAGTAATATGATTCTACCCGGATCCTCTCTGGTTTCTGTTAGTCAGTTGTTGACTTACAAATAGGCAATGTGAATTTAAATGTGCTAACCTACCTTACCTGGTTTCTATCTGGCATATGGATCTAGAAATTATAATCAAAGAATATGTTTCTACCCGGATCCTCTCTGGTTTCTATAAGTCAGTTGTTGAATTGCAAATTGTTAAGGTGAATATAAATCTGCTACACGGCCCCACATGGCATTTGTAAGTAGAAATTAAAAAAGAAAACATGTACCTACCCGTATCCTATCTGGTTTCTATAAGTCAATTGTTCACTTGCGAATTTTTAAGGTGAATCTAAATCTGCTACCCAGCCCTACCTGGTTCCTATCTGGCATATGGATCCAGAAATTATAATATAAGAATATGTTTCTACCCGGATCCTGTCTTTTTTCTAAAAGGAAGTTGTTGGCTTGCAAATTGTTAAGGTGACTTTAATTCTCTTACCCAGCCCTAAGTGGTTCCTATCTGGCATATGGATCCAGAAATTATAATATAAGAATATGTTTCTACCCGGATCCTCTCTGGTTTCTATAAGTTAGTTGTTGACATGAAAATTGTTAATGTGAATATAAATCTGCTACCCAGCCCTACCTGGCATTTGTAAATAGAAATTAAAAAACGAAAACATGTACCTACCCGTATCCTATCTGGTTTCTATAAGTCAGTTGTTGACTTACAAATAGGCAATGTGAATTCTAATGTGATAATCAACCCTACCTGGTTTCTATCTGGCATATGGATCCAGAAATTATCATATAAGAATATGTTTCTACCCGGATCCTCTCTTGTTTCTATAAGTCATTTGTTGAATTGCTAATTGTTAAGGTGAATATAAATGTGCTACACGGCCCCACATGGCATTTGTAAATAGAAATTAAAAAAATATAACATGTACCTACCCGTATCCTATCTGGTTTCTATAAGTCAATTGTTGACTTGCGAATTGTTAAGGTGAATATAAATCTGCTACCCAGCCCTACCTGGTTCCTATCTGGCATATGGATCCAGAAATTAAAATATAAGAATATGTTTCTACCCGGATCCTCTCTAGTTTCTATAAGTCAGTTGTTGACTTACAAATAGGCAATGTGAATTTAAATGTGCTAACCAACCCTACCTGGTTTCTATCTGGCATATGGATCCAGAAATTATAATATAAGAATATGTTTCTACCCGGATCCTCTATGGTTTCTATAAGTCAGTTGTTGACTTGCATATTGTTAAGGTGAATATAAATCTGCTACCCAGCCCTACCTGGTTTCTATCTGGCATATGGATCCAGAAATTATAATATAAGAATATGTTTCTACCCGGATCCTCTCTAGTTTCTATAAGTCAGTTGTTGACTTACAAATAGGCAATGTGAATTCTAATGTGCTAACCAACCCTACCTGGATTCTATCTGGCATATGGATCCAGAAATTATAATATAAGTATATGTTTCTACCCGGATCCTCTCTGGTTTCTATAAGGCAGTTGTAGACTTGCAAATTGTTAAGGTGACTTTAATTCTCTTACCCAGCCCTACCTGGTTCCTATCTGGCATATGGATCCAGAAATCAGAACAGAAGAATACGATTCTACCCGGATCTTATATGGTTTCTAAAAGTCAGTTGGCGACTTGTGAGTTTTTAAGATGAAAGTAAATCTGCTGCCCGGCCCCACCTGGCATTTGTAAATAGAAATTAAAAAACGAAAACATGTACCTACCCGTATCCTATCTGGTTTCTATAAGTCAGTTGTTGACTTACAAATAGGCAATGTGAATTCTAATGTGCTAATCAACCCTACCTGGATTCTATCTGGCATATGGATCCAGAAATTAAAATATAGTAATATGATTCTACCCGGATCCTCTCTGGTTTCTATAAGTCAGTTGTTGACTTACAAATAGGCAATGTGAATTTAAATGTGCTAACCAACCCTACCTGGATTCTATCTGGCATATGGATCCAGAAATTATAATATAAGAATATGTTTCTACCCGTATCCTATCTGGTTTCTATAAGTCAATTGTTGACTTGCGAATTGTTAAGGTGAATCTAAATCTGCTACCCAGCCCTACCTGTTTCCTATCTGGCATATGGATCCAGAAATTGAAATATAAGAATATGTTTCTACCCGGATCCTCTCTGGTTTCCATAAGGCAGTTGTAGACTTGCAAATTGTTAAGGTGACTTTAATTCTCTTACCCAGCCCTAAATGGTTCCTATCTGGCATATGGATCCAGAAATTATAATATAAGAATATGTTTCTACCCGGATCCTCTCTGGTTTCTATAAGTCAGTTGTTGACTTACAAATAGGCTATGTGAATTTAAATCTGCTACCTAGCCCTACCTGGTTCCTATCTGGCATATGGATCCAGAAATCAAACTATAGGAATATGATTCTACCCGGATCCTTTCTGGTTTCTATAAGTCAGTTGTTGACTTACAAATAGGCAATGTGAATTTAAATGTGCTAACCAACCCTACCTGGTTTCTATCTGGCATATGGATCCAGAAATTATAATATAAGAATATGTTTCTACCCGGATCCTCTCTGGTTTCTATAAGTCAGTTGTTGACTTACAAATAGGCAATGTGAATTTAAATGTGCTAACCAACCCTACCTGGTTTCTATCTGGCATATAGATCCAGAAATTATAATATAAGAATATGTTTCTACCCGGATCCTCTCTGGTTTCCATAAGGCAGATGTAGACTTGCAAATTGTTAAGGTGACTTTAATTCTGTTACCCAAACCTAAATGGTTCCTATCTAGCATATGGATCCAGAAATTATAATATAAGAATATGTTTCTACCCGGATCCTCTCTGGTTTCAATAAGTCGGTTGTTGACATGAAAATTGTTAAGGTGAATATAAATCTGCAACCCAGCCCCACCTGGTTCCTATGTGGCATATGAAAACAGAAATTAAAATATAAGAATATGTTTCTAGCCGGATCCTCTCTTGTTTCTATAAGTCAGGTGTCGACTTGAAAATTGTTAAGGTGACTTTAATTCTCTTACCCAGACCTAAATGGTTCCTATCTGGCATATGGATCCAGAAATAATAATATAAGAATATGTTTCTACCCGGATCCTCTCTGGTTTCCATAAGGCAGTTGTAGACTTGCAAATTGTTAAGGTGACTTTAGTTCTGTTACCCAAACCTAAATGGTTCCTATCTGGCATATGGATCCAGAAATTATAATATAAGAAAATGTTTCTACCCGGATCCTCTCTGGTTTCCATAAGGCAGTTGTAGACTTGCAAATTGTTAAGGTGACTTTAGTTCTGTTACCCAAACCTAAATGGTTCCTATCTGGCATATGGATCCAGAAATTATAATATAAGACTATGTTTCTACCCGGATCCTCCCTGGTTTGTATAAGTCAATTGTTGACTTGCAAATTGTTAAGGTGAATATAAATCTGCTACCCAGCCCTACCTGGTTCCTATCTGGAATATGGATCCAGAAATTAAAATATAAGAATATGTTTCTACCCGGATCCTCTCTGGTTTCTATAAGTCAGTTGTTGACTTGCAAATAGACAATGTGAATTTAAATGTGCTAACCAACCCTACCTGGATTCTATCTGGCATATGGATCCAGAAATTATAATATAAGAATATGTTTGTACCCGGATCCTCCCTGGTTTGTATAAGTCAGTTGTTGACTTGCAAATTGTTAAGGTGAATATAAATCTGCTACCCAGCCCTACCTGCTTCCTATCTGGCACACGGATCCAGAAATAAAAATGCAAAAATATGTTTCTACCCGGATCCTCTCTGGTTTCTATAAGTCAGTTGTTGACTTACAAATAGGCAATGTGAATTTAAATGTGCTAACCAACCCTACCTGGTTTCTATGTGGCATATGGATCCAGAAATTAAAATATAAGAATATGTTTCTACCCGGATCCTCTCTTGTTTCTATAAGTCAGGTGTAGACTTGCAAATTGTTAAGGTGACTTTAATTCTCTTACCCAGCCCTACCTGGTTCCTATCTGGCATATGGATCCAGAAATTATAATATAAGAATACGATTCTACCCGGATCTTATATGGTTTCTAAAAGTCAGTTGGCGACTTGTGAGTTTTCAAGATGAAAGTAAATCTGCTACCCAGCCCTACCTTGTTCCTATCTTGCATATGGATCCAGAAATTAAAATATAAGAATATGATTCTACCCGGATCCTCTCTGGTTTCTATAAGTCAGTTGTTGACATGAAAATTGTTAAGGTGAATCTAAATCTGCTACCCAGCCCTAGCTAGTTCCTATCTGGCATACGGATCCAGAAATTAAAATATAAGAATATGTTTCTACCCGGATCCTCTCTAGTTTCTATAAGTCAGTTGTTGACTTACAAATAGGCAATGTGAATTCTAATGTGCTAACCAACCCTACCTGGTTTCTATCTGGCATATGGATCCAGAAATTATCATATAAGAATATGTTTCTACCCGGATCCTCTATGCTTTCTATAAGTCAGTTGTTGACTTGCAAATTGTTAAGGTGAATCTAAATCTGCTACCCAGCCCTACGTGGTTCCTATGTGGCATATGAAAACAGAAATTAAAATATAAGAATATGTTTCTAGCCGGATCCTCTCTTGTTTCTATAAGTCAGGTGTCGACTTGAAAATTGTTAAGGTGACTTTAATTCTCTTACCCAGACCTAAATGGTTCCTATCTGGCATATGGATCCAGAAATTATAATATAAGAATATGTTTCTACCCGGATCCTCTCTGGTTTCTATAAGTCCGTTGTTGACATGAAAATTGTTAAGGTGAATATAAATCTGCTACCCAGCCCTACCTGGTTCCTATCTGGCATATGGATCAAGAAATTATAATATAAGAATATGTTTCTACCCGGATCCTCTCTGGTTTCTATAAGTCAGTTGTTGACTTTCAAATAGGCAATGAGAATTCAAATTTGCTAACCAACCCTACCTGGTTTCTATCTGGCATATGGATCCAGAAATTATAATATAAGTATATGTTTCTACCCGGATCCTCTCTGGTTTCTATTAGTCCGTTGTTGACTTGCCAATTGTTGAGGTGAATCTAAATCTGCTACCCAGCCCTACGTGGTTCCTATGTGGCATATGAAAACAGAAATTAAAATATAAGAATATGTTTCTAGCCGGATCCTCTCTTGTTTCTATAAGTCAGGTGTCGACTTGAAAATTGTTAAGGTGACTTTAATTCTCTTACCCAGACCTAAATGGTTCCTATCTGGCATATGGATCCAGAAATAATAATATAAGAATATGTTTCTACCCGGATCCTCTCTGGTTTCCATAAGGCAGTTGTAGACTTGCCAAATTGTTAAGGTGACTTTAGTTCTGTTACCCAAACCTAAATGGTTCCTATCTGGCATATGGATCCAGAAATTATAATATAAGAAAATGTTTCTACCCGGATCCTCTCTGGTTTCCATAAGGCAGTTGTAGACTTGCAAATTGTTAAGGTGACTTTAGTTCTGTTACCCAAACCTAAATGGTTCCTATCTGGCATATGGATCCAGAAATTATAATATAAGACTATGTTTCTACCCGGATCCTCCCTGGTTTGTATAAGTCAGTTGTTGACTTTCAAATTGTTAAGGTGAATATAAATCTGCTACCCAGCCCTACCTGGTTCCTATCTGGAATATGGATCCAGAAATTAAAATATAAGAATATGTTTCTACCCGGATCCTCTCTGGTTTCTATAAGTCAGTTGTTGACTTACAAATAGACAATGTGAATTTAAATGTGCTAACCAACCCTACCTGGATTCTATCTGGCATATGGATCCAGAAATTATAATATAAGAATATGTTTGTACCCGGATCCTCCCTGGTTTGTATAAGTCAGTTGTTGACTTGCAAATTGTTAAGGTGAATATAAATCTGCTACCCAGCCCTACCTGGTTCCTATCTGGCATATGGATCCAGAAATTAAAATATAAGAATATGTTTCTACCCGGATCCTCTCTGGTTTCTATAAGTCAGTTGTTGACTTACAAATAGGCAATGTGAATTTAAATGTGCTACCCAGCCCTACCTGGTTCCTATCTGGCATATGGATCCAGAAATTAAAATATAAGAATATGTTTCTACCCGGATCCTCTCTGGTTTCCATAAGGCAGTTGTAGACTTGCAAATTGTTAAGGTGACTTTAATTCTCTTACCCAGCCCTAAATGGTTCCTATCTGGCATATGGATCCAGAAATTATAATATAAGAATACGATTCTACCCGGATCTTATATGGTTCCTAAAAGTCAGTTGGCGACTTGTGAGTTTTTAAGATGAAAGTAAATCTGCAACCCAGCCCCACCTGGTTCCTATCTGGCATATGGATCCAGAAATTAAAATATAAGAATATGTTTCTACCCGGATCCTCTCTTGTTTCTATAAGTCAGGTGTCGACTTGAAAATTGTTAAGGTGAATATAAATCTGCAACCCAGCCCTAGCTAGTTCCTATCTGGCATATGGATCCAGCAAATTAAAATATAAGATTATGTTTCTACCCGGATCCTCTCTGGTTTCTATAAGTCAGTTGTTGACTTACAAATAGGCAATGTGAATTCTAATGTGCTAACCAACCCTACCTGGATTCTATCTGGCATATGGATCCAGAAATTATAATATAAGAATATGTTTCTACCCGGATCCTCTATGCTTTCTATAAGTCAGTTGTTGACTTGCAAATTGTTAAGGTGAATCTAAATCTGCTACCCAGCCCTACGTGGTTCCTATGTGGCATATGAAAACAGAAATTAAAATATAAGAATATGTTTCTAGCCGGATCCCCTCTTGTTTCTATAAGTCAGGTGTCGACTTGAAAATTGTTAAGGTGACTTTAATTCTGTTACCCAAACCTAAATGGTTCCTATCTGGCATATGGATCCAGAAATTATAATATAAGAATATGTTTCTACCCGGATCCTCTCTGGTTTCAATAAGTCAGTTGTTGACATGAAAATTGTTAAGGTGAATATAAATCTGCTACCCAGTCCTACCTGGTTCCTATCTGGCATATGGGTCCTGAAGTTAAAATATAAGAATATGTTTCTACCCGGATCCTCTCTGGTTTCTATAAGTCAGTTGTTGACTTACAAATAGGCAATATGAATTTAAATTTGCTAACCAACCCTACCTGGTTTCTATCTGGCATATGGATCCAGAAATTATAATATAAGTATATGTTTCTACCCGGATCCTCTCTGGTTTCTATTAGTCCGTTGTTGACTTGCCAATTGTTGAGGTGAATCTAAATCTGCTACCCAGCCCTACGTGGTTCCTATGTGGCATATGAAAACAGAAATTAAAATATAAGAATATGTTTCTAGCCGGATCCTCTCTTGTTTCTATAAGTCAGGTGTCGACTTGAAAATTGTTAAGGTGACTTTAATTCTCTTACCCAGACCTAAATGGTTCCTATCTGGCATATGGATCCAGAAATAATAATATAAGAATATGTTTCTACCCGGATCCTCTCTGGTTTCCATAAGGCAGTTGTAGACTTGCAAATTGTTAAGGTGACTTTAGTTCTGTTACCCAAACCTAAATGGTTCCTATCTGGCATATGGATCCAGAAATTATAATATAAGAAAATGTTTCTACCCGGATCCTCTCTGGTTTCCATAAGGCAGTTGTAGACTTGCAAATTGTTAAGGTGACTTTAGTTCTGTTACCCAAACCTAAATGGTTCCTATCTGGCATATGGATCCAGAAATTATAATATAAGACTATGTTTCTACCCGGATCCTCCCTGGTTTGTATAAGTCAGTTGTTGACTTGCAAATTGTTAAGGTGAATATAAATCTGCTACCCAGCCCTACCTGCTTCCTATCTGGCATATGGATCAAGAAATTACAAATATAAGAATATGATTCTACCCGGATCCTCTCTGGTTTCTATAAGTCAGTTGTTGACTTACAAATAGATAATGTGAATTCAAATGTGCTAACCAACCCTACCTGGATTCTATCTGGCATATGGATCCAGAAATTATAATATAAGAATATGTTTCTACCCGTATCCTCCCTGGTTTGTATAAGTCAGTTGTTGACTTGCAAATTGTTAAGGTGAATATAAATCTGCTACCCAGCCCTACCTGGTTCCTAACGGGCATATGGTTCCTGCTATTCAAATTTAACTATATGTTTCTACCCGGATCCTCTCTGGTTTCTATTAGTCAGTAGGTGACTTACAAATAGATAATGTGAATTCAAATGTGCTAACCAACCCTACCTGGATTCTATCTGGCATATGGATCCAGAAATTATAATATAAGAATATGTTTGTACCCAGATCCTCCCTGGTTTGTATAAGTCAGTTGTTGACTTGCAAATTGTTAAGGTGAATATAAATCTGCTACCCAGCCCTACCTGCTTCCTATCTGGCATATGGATCCAGAAATTAAAATATAAAAATATGTTTCTACCCGGATCCTCTCTGGTTTATATAAGTCAGTTGTTGACTTACAAATAGGCAATATGAATTTAAATGTGCTAACCAACCCTACCTGGTTTCTATCTGGCATATGGATCCAGAAATTAAAATATAAGAATATGTTTCTACCCGGATCCTCTCTTGTTTCTATAAGTCAGGTGTAGACTTGCAAATTGTTAAGGTGACTTTAATTCTCTTACCCAGCCCTAAATGGTTCCTATCTGGCATATGGATCCAGAAATTATAATTTTAGAATACGATTCTACCCGGATCTTATATGGTTTCTAAAAGTCAGTTGGCGACTTGTGAGTTTTTAAGATGAAAGTAAATCTGCTACCCAGCCCTACCTTGTTCCTATCTGGCATATGGATCCAGAAATTAAAATATAAGAATATGTTTCTACCCGGATCCTCTCTAGTTTCTATAAGTCCGTTGTTGACATGAAAATTGTTAAGGTGAATCTAAATCTGCTACCCAGCCCTAGCTAGTTCCTATCTGGCATACGGATCCAGAAATTAAAATATAAGAATAAGTTTCTACCCGGATCCTCTCTAGTTTCTATAAGTCAGTTGTTGACTTACAAATAGGCAATGTGAATTCTAATGTGCTAACCAACCCTACCTGGATTCTATCTGGCATATGGATCCAGAAATTATAATATAAGAATATGTTTCTACCCGGATCCTCTCTGGTTTCCATAAGGCAGTTGTAGACTTGCAAATTGTTAAGGTGAATCTAAATCTGCTACCCAGCCCTACCTGGTTCCTATCTGGCATATGGATCCAGAAATTAAAATATAAGAATATGTTTCTACCCGGGTCCTCTCTAGTTTCTGTAAGTCAGTTGTTGACTTACAAATAGGCAATGTGAATTCTAATGTGCTAACCAACCCTACCTGGATTCTATCTGGCATATGGATCCAGAAATTATAATATAAGAATATGTTTCTACCCACATCCTCTCTGGTTTCTATAAGGCAGTTGTAGACTTGCAAATTGTTAAGGTGACTTTAATTCTCTTACCCAGCCCTAAATGGTTCCTATCTGGCATATGGATCCAGAAATTATAATATAAGAATACGATTCTACCCGGATCTTATATGGTTTCTAAAAGTCAGTTGGCGACTTGTGAGTTTTTAAGATGAAAGTAAATCTGCTACACGGCCCCCCCTGGCATTTGTAAATAGAAATTAAAAAACGAAAACATGTACCTACCCATATCCTATCTGGTTTCTATAAGTCAATTATTGACTTTCGAATTGTTAAGGTGTATCTAAATCTGCTACCCAGCCCTAGCTAGTTCCTATCTGGCATACGGATCCAGAAATTAAAATATAGTAATATGATTCTACCCGGATCCTCTCTGGTTTCTATAAGTCAGTTGTTGACTTACAAATAGGCAATGTGAATTTAAATGTGCTAACCAACCCTACCTGGTTTCTATCTGGCATATGGATCTAGAAATTATAATATAAGAATAGGTTTCTACCCGTTTCCTCTCTGGTTTCTATAAGTCAGTTGTTGACTTACAAATAGGCAATGTGAATTCAAATGTGCTAACCAACCGTACCTGGATTCTATCTGGCATACGGATCCAGAAATTAAAATATAGTAATATGTTTCTACCCGGATCCTCTCTGGTTTCTATAAGTCAGTTGTTGACTTGCAAATTGTTAAGGTGAATCTAAATCTGCTACCCAGCCCTACCTGGTTCCTATCTGGCATATGGATCCAGAAATTATAATATAAGAATATGTTTCTACCCGGATCCTCTCTTGTTTCTATAAGTCAGGTGTCGACTTGAAAATTGTTAAGGTGAATTTTAATTTGCTACCCAGCCCTACCTGGTTTCTATCTGGCATATGGATCCAGAAATTGAAATATAAGAATATGTTTCTCCCCGGATCCTCTCTGGTTTCCATAAGGCAGTTGTAGACTTGCAAATTGTTAAGGTGACTTTAATTCTCTTACCCAGCCCTAAATGGTTCCTATCTGGCATATGGATCCAGAAATTATAATATAAGAATATGTTTCTACCCGGATCCTCTCTTGTTTCTATAAGTCAGGTGTTGACTTGAAAAATGTAAAGGTGAATTTTAATTTGCTACCCAGCCCTACCTGGTTCCTATCTGGCATATGGATCCAGAAATTATAATATAAGAATATGTTTCTACCCGGATCCTCTCTGGTTTCTATAAGTCAGTTGTTGACTTACAAATAGGCAATGTGAATTTAAATGTGCTAACCAACCCTACCTGGTTTCTATCTGGCATATGGATCCAGAAATTATAATATAAGAATATGTTTCTACCCGGATCCTCTCTGGTTTCGATAAGTCAGTTGTAGACTTGCAAATTGTTAAGGTGACTTTAATTCTGTTACCCAAACCTAAATGGTTCCTATTTGGCATATGGATCCAGAAATTATAATATAAAAATATGTTTCTACCCGGATCCTCTCTGGTTTCGAAAAGTCAGTTGTTGACTTACAAATAGGCAATGTGAATTTAAATGTGATAACCAACCCTACCTGGTTTCTATCTGTCATATAGATCCAGAAAATATAATATAAGAATATGTTTCTACCCGGATCCTCTCTGGTTTCCATAAGGCAGTTGTAGACTTGCCAATTGTTGAGGTGAATATAAATCTGCTTCCCAGCACTACCTGGTTCCTATCTGGCATATGGATCCAGAAATTATAATATGAGAATATCTTTCTACCCGGATCCTATCTGGTTTCTATAAGTCAATTGTTGACTTGCGAATTGTTAAGGTGTATCTAAATCTGCTACCCAGCCCTACCTGGTTCCTATCTGGCATAAGGATCCTGAAATTAAAATATAAGAATATGATTCTACCCGGATCCTCTCTGGTTTCTATAAGTCAGTTGTTGACTTACAAATAGGCAATGTGAATTTAAATGTGCTAACCAACCCTACCTGGATTCTATCTGGCATATGGATCCAGAAATTATAATATAAGAATATGTTTCTACCCGTATCCTATCTGGTTTCTATAAGTCAATTGTTGACTTGCGAATTGTTAAGGTGAATCTAAATCTGCTACCCAGTCCAACCTGATTTCTATCTGGCATATGGATCAAGACATTATAATATAAGAATATGTTTCTACCCGGATCCTCTCTGGTTTCTATAAGTCAGATGTTGACTTACAAATAGGCAATGTGAATTCAAATGTGCTAACCAACCTTACCTGGATTCTATCTGTCATATAGATCCAGAAAATATAATATAAGAATATGTTTCTACCCGGATCCTCTCTGGTTTCCATAAGGCAGTTGTAGACTTGCCAATTGTTGAGGTGAATATAAATCTGCTACCCAGCCCTACCTGGTTCCTATCTGGCATATGGATCCAGAAATTATAATATAAGAATACGATTCTACCCGTATCCTATCTGGTTTCTATAAGTAAATTGTTGACTTGCGAATTGTTAAGGTGGATCTAAATCTGCTACCCAGCCCTACCTGGTTCCTATCTGGCATAGGGATCCAGAAATTAAAATATACGAATATGTTTCTACCCGGATCCTCTCTAGTTTCTATAAGTCAGTTGTTGACTTACAAATAGGCAATGTGAATTCTAATGTGCTAACCAACCCTACCTGGATTCTATCTGGCATATGGATCAAGAAATTATAATATAAGAATATGTTTCTACCCGGATCCTCTCTGGGTTCAATAAGTCAGTTGTAGACTTGCAAATAGGCAAGGTGACTTTAAATGTCATAAACAACCCTACCTCGTTACTATCGGGCATATGGATCTAGAAATTATAATATAAGAATAGGTTTCTACCCGTTTTCTCTCTGGTTTCTATAAGTCAGTTGTTGACTTACAAATAGGCAATGTGAATTCAAATGTGCTAACCAACCGTACCTGGATTCTATCTGGCATACGGATCCAGAAATTAAAATATAGTAATATGATTCTACCCGGATCCTCTCTGGTTTCTATAAGTCAGTTGTTGACTTACAAATAGGCAAGGTGAATTAAAATGTGCTAACCAACCCTACCTGGATTCTATCTGGCATATGGATCCAGAAATTAAAATATAAGAATGTTTCTACCCGGATCCTCTCTGGTTTCTATAAGTCAGTTGTTGACTTACAAATAGGCAAAGTGAATTTAAATGTGCTAACAAACCCTACCTGGTTTCTATCTGGCATATGGATCTAGAAATTATAATATAAGAATAGGTTTCTACCCGTTTCCTCTCTGGTTTCTATAAGTCAGTTGTTGACTTACAAATAGGCAATGTGAATTCAAATGTGCTAACCAACCGTACCTGGATTCTATCTGGCATACGGATCCAGAAATTTAAATATAGTAATCTGATTCTACCCGGATCCTCTCTGGTTTCTATAAGTCAGTTGTTGACTTACAAATTGGCAATGTGAATTTAAATGTGCTAACCAACCCTACCTGGATTCTATCTGGCATATAGATCCAGAAATTATAATATAAGAATATGTTTCTACCCGGATCCTCCCTGGTTTGTATAAGTCAGTTGTTGACTTGCAAATTGTTAAGGTGAATATAAATCTGCTACCCAGCCCTACCTGGTTCCTATCTGGCATATGGGTCCTGAAGTTAAAATACGAATATGTTTCTACCCGTATCCTATCTGGTTTCTATAAGTCAATTGTTGACTTGCGAATTGTTAAGGTGAATCTAAATCTGCTACCCAGCCCTACCTGGTTCCAATCTGCCATATGGATCCAGAAATTAAAATATAAGAATATGTTTCTACCCGGATCCTCTCTGGTTTCTATAAGTCAGTTGTTGACTTACAAATATGCAATGTGAATTCTAATGTGCTAATCAACCCTACCTGGATTCTATCTGGCATATGGATCCAGAAATTATAATATAAGAATAGGTTTCTACGCGGATCCTCTCTGGTTTCTATAAGTCAGTTGTTGCCTTGCAAATAGTCAAGGTGAATTTAAATGTGCTAACCAACCCTACCTGGTTTCTATCTGGCATATGGATCTAGAAATTATAATATAAGAATAGGTTTCTACCCGTTTTCTCTCTGGTTTCTATAAGTCAGTTGTTGACTTACAAATAGGCAATGTGAATTCAAATGTGCTAACCAACCGTACCTGGATTCTATCTGGCATACGGATCCAGAAATTAAAATATAGTAATATGATTCTACCCGGATCCTCTCTGGTTTCTATAAGTCAGTTGTTGACTTACAAATAGGCAATGTGAATTTAAATGTGCTAACCAACCCTACCTGGATTCTATCTGGCATATGGATCCAGAAATTAAAATATAAGAATATGTTTCTACCCGGATCCTCTCTGGTTTCTATAAGTCAGTTGTTGACTTACAAATAGGCAATGTGAATTTAAATGTGCTAACCAACCCTACCTGGTTTCTATCTGGCATATGGATCTAGAAATTATAATATAAGAATAGGTTTCTACCCGTTTCCTCTCTGGTTTCTATAAGTCAGTTGTTGACTTACAAATAGGCAATGTGAATTCAAATGTGCTAACCAACCGTACCTGGATTCTATCTGGCATACGGATCCAGAAATTTAAATATAGTAATATGATTCTACCCGGATCCTCTCTGGTTTCTATAAGTCAGTTGTTGACTTACAAATAGGCAATGTGAATTTAAATGTGCTAACCAACCCTACCTGGATTCTATCTGGCATATGGATCCAGAAATTATAATATAAGAATATGTTTCTACCCGGATCCTCTCTGGTTTCTATAAGTCAGTTGTTGACTTACAAATAGGCAATGTGAATTTAAATGTGCTAACCAACCCTACCTGGATGCTATCTGGCATATAGATCCAGAAATTATAATATAAGAATATGTTTCTACCCGGATCCTCCCTGGTTTGTATAAGTCAGTTGTTGACTTGCAAATTGTTAAGGTGAATATAAATCTGCTACCCAGCCCTACCTGGTTCCTCTCTGGCATATGGGTCCTGAAGTTAAAATACGAATATGTTTCTACCCGTATCCTATCTGGTTTCTATAAGTCAATTGTTGACTTGCGAATTGTTAAGGTGAATCTAAATCTGCTACCCAGCCCTACCTGGTTCCTATCTGGCATATGGATCCAGAAATTAAAATATAAGAATATGTTTCTACCCGGATCCTCTCTAGTTTCTATAAGTCAGTTGTTGACTTACAAATAGGCAATGTGAATTCTAATGTGCTAACCAACCCTACCTGGATTCTATCTGGCATACGGATCCAGAAATTAAAATATAGTAATATGATTCTACCCGGATCCTCTCTGGTTTCTATAAGTCAGTTGTTGACTTACAAATAGGCAATGTGAATTTAAATGTGCTAACCAACCCTACCTGGTTTCTATCTGGCATATGGATCCAGAAATTATAATATAAGAATAGGTTTCTACCCGTTTCCTCTCTGGTTTCTATAAGTCAGTTGTTGACTTACAAATAGGCAATGTGAATTCAAATGTGCTAACCAACCGTACCTGGATTCTATCTGGCATACGGATCCAGAAATTAAAATATAGTAATATGTTTCTACCCGGATCCTATCTGGTTTATATAAGTCAGTTGTTGACTTGCAAATTGTTAAGGTGAATCTAAATCTGCTACCCAGCCCTACCTGGTTCCTATCTGGCATATGGATCCAGAAATTATAATATAAGAATATGTTTCTACCCGGATCCTCTCTTGTTTCTATAAGTCAGGTGTCGACTTGAAAATTGTTAAGGTGAATTTTAATTTGCTACCCAGCCCTACCTGGTTCCTATCTGGCATATGGATCCAGAAATTGAAATATAAGAATATGTTTCTACCCGGATCCTCTCTGGTTTCCATAAGGCAGTTGTAGACTTGCAAATTGTTAAGGTGACTTTAATTCTCTTACCCAGCCCTAAATGGTTCCTATCTGGCATATGGATCCAGAAATTATAATATAAGAATATGTTTCTACCCGGATCCTCTCTTGTTTCTATAAGTCAGGTGTTGACTTGAAAAATGTAAAGGTGAATTTTAATTTGCTACCCAGCCCTACCTGGTTCCTATCTGGCATATGGATCCAGAAATTATAATATAAGAATATGTTTCTACCCGGATCCTCTCTGGTTTCTATAAGTCAGTTGTTGACTTACAAATAGGCAATGTGAATTTAAATGTGCTAACCAACCCTACCTGGTTTCTATCTGGCATATGGATCCAGAAATTATAATATAAGAATATGTTTCTACCCGGATCCTCTCTGGTTTCCATAAGGAAGTTGTAGACTTGCAAATTGTTAAGGTGACTTTAATTCTGTTACCCAAACCTAAATGGTTCCTATTTGGCATATGGATCCAGAAATTATAATATAAAAATATGTTTCTACCCGGATCCTCTCTGGTTTCGAAAAGTCAGTTGTTGACTTACAAATAGGCAATGTGAATTTAAATGTGATAACCAACCCTACCTGGTTTCTATCTGTCATATAGATCCAGAAAATATAATATAAGAATATGTTTCTACCCGGATCCTCTCTGGTTTCCATAAGGCAGTTGTAGACTTGCCAATTGTTGAGGTGAATATAAATCTGCTTCCCAGCACTACCTGGTTCCTATCTGGCATATGGATCCAGAAATTATAATATGAGAATATCTTTCTACCCGGATCCTATCTGGTTTCTATAAGTCAATTGTTGACTTGCGAATTGTTAAGGTGAATCTAAATCTGCTACCCAGCCCTACCTTGTTCATATCTGGCATATGGATCCAGAAATTATAATATAAGAATATGATTCTACCCGGATCCTCTCTGGTTTCTATAAGTCAGTTGTTGACTTACAAATAGGCAATGTGAATTTAAATGTGCTAACCAACCCTACCTGGTTCCTATCTGGCATATGGATCCAGAAATTAAAATATAAGAATATGATTCTACCCGTATCCTATCTGGTTTCTATAAGTCAATTGTTGACGTGCGAATTGTTAAGGTGAATCTAAATCTGCTACCCAGTCCAACCTGATTCCTATCTGGCATATGGATCAAGAAATTATAATATATGAATATGTTTCTACCCGGATCCTCTCTGGTTTCGAAAAGTCAGTTGTTGACTTACAAATAGGCAATGTGAATTTAAATGTGATAACCAACCCTACCTGGTTTCTATCTGTCATATAGATCCAGAAAATATAATATAAGAATATGTTTCTACCCGGATCCTCTCTGGTTTCCATAAGGCAGTTGTAGACTTGCCAATTGTTGAGGTGAATATAAATCTGCTTCCCAGCACTACCTGGTTCCTATCTGGCATATGGATTCAGAAATTATAATATAAGAATATGTTTCTACCCGGATCCTATCTGGTTTCTATAAGTCAATTGTTGTCTTGCGAATTGTTAAGGTGAATCTAAATCTGCTACCCAGCCCTACCTGGTTCCTATCTGGCATATGGATCCAGAAATTATAATATAAGAATATGTTTCTACCCGGATCCTCTCTAGTTTCTATAAGTCAGTTGTTGACTTACAAATAGGCAATGTGAATTCTAATGTGCTAACCAACCCTACCTGGATTCTATCTGGCATATGGATCCAGAAATTATAATATAAGAATATGTTTCTACCCGGATCCTCTCTGGTTACTATAAGGCAGTTGTAGACTTGCAAATAGGCAATGTGAATTTAAATGTGCTAACCAACCCTACCTGGTTTCTATCTGGCATATGGATCTAGAAATTATAATATAAGAATAGGTTTCTACCCGTTTTCTCTCTGGTTTCTATAAGTCAGTTGTTGACTTACAAATAGGCAATGAGAATTCAAATGTGCTAACCAACTCTACCTGGATTCTATCTGGCATACGGATCCAGAAATTAAAATATAGAAATATGATTCTACCCGGATCCTCTCTGGTTTCTATAAGTCAGTTGTTGACTTACAAATAGGCAATGTGAATTAAAATGTGCTAACCAACCCTACCTGGATTCTATCTGGCATATGGATCCAGAAATTAAAATATAAGAATATGTTTCTACCCGGATCCTCTCTGGTTTCTATAAGTCAGTTGTTGACTTACAAATAGGCAATGTGAATTTAAATGTGCTAACCAACCCTACCTGGTTTCTATCTGGCATATGGATCAAGAAATTATAATATAAGAATAGGTTTCTACCCGTTTCCTCTCTGGTTTCTATAAGTCAGTTGTTGACTTACAAATAGGCAATGTGAATTCAAATGTGCTAACCAACCGTACCTGGATTCTATCTGGCATACGGATCCAGAAATTTAAATATAGTAATATGATTCTACCCGGATCCTCTCTGGTTTCTATAAGTCAGTTGTTGACTTACAAATTGGCAATGTGAATTTAAATATGCTAACCAACCCTACCTGGTTTCTATCTGGCATATTGAACCAGAAATTATTATATAAGAATATGTTTCTACCCGTATCCTCCCTGGTTTGTATAAGTCAGTTGTTGACTTGCAAATTGTTAAGGTGAATCTAAATCTGCTACCCAGCCCAACCTGGTTCCTATCTGGCATATGGATAAAGAAATTATAATACTATAATATGTTACTACCCGTATCCTATCTGGTTTCTATAAGTCTGTTGTTGACTTGCGAATTGTTAAGGTGAATCTTAATCTGCTACCCAGCCCTACCTGGTTCCTATCTGGCATATGGATCCAGAAATTATAATATAAGAATAAGTTTCTACCCGGATCCTCTCTAGTTTCTATAAGTCAGTTGTTGACTTACAAATAGGCAATGTGAATTCTAATGTGCTAACCAACCCTACCTGGATTCTATCTGGCATATGGATCCAGAAATTATAATATAAGAATATGTTTCTACCCGGATCCTCTGTGGTTTCTATAAGTCAGTTGTAGACTTGCAAATAGTCAATGTGAATTAAAATGTGCTAACCAACCCTACCTGGTTTCTATCTGGCATATGGATCTAGAAATTATAATATAAGAATAGGTTTCTACCCGTTTTCTCTCTGGTTTCTATAAGTCAGTTGTTGACTTACAAATAGGCAATGTGAATTCAAATGTGCTAACCAACCGTACCTGGATTCTATCTGGCATACGGATCCAGAAATTAAAATATAGTAATATGATTCTACCCGGATCCTCTCTGGTTTCTATAAGTCAGTTGTTGACTTACAAATAGGCAAAGTGAATTTAAATGTGCTAACCAACCCTACCTGGATTCTATCTGGCATATGGATCCAGAAATTGTAATATAAGAATATGTTTCTACCCATATCCTCTCTGGTTTCTATAAGTCAGTTGTTGACTTACAAATAGGCAATGTGAATTTAAATGTGCTAACCTACCCTACCTGGTTTCTATCTGGCATATGGATCTAGAAATTATAATCAAAGAATATGTTTCTACCCGGATCCTCTCTGGTTTCTATAAGTCAGTTGTTGACTGACAAATAGGCAATGTGAATTCAAATGTGCTAACCAACCGTACCTGGATTCTATCTGGCATACGGATCCAGAAATTTAAATATAGTAATATGATTCTACCCGGATCCTCTCTGGTTTCTATAAGTCAGTTGTTGACTTACAAATATGCAATGTGAATTCTAATGTGCTAATCAACCCTACCTGGATTCTATCTGGCATATGGATCCAGAAATTATAATATAAGAATAGGTTTCTACGCGGATCCTCTCTGGTTTCTATAAGTCAGTTGTTGCCTTGCAAATTGTTAAGGTGAATATAAATCTGCTACCCAGCCCTACCTGGTTCCTATCTGGCATATGGATCAAGAAATTATAATATAAGAATATGTTTCTACCCGTATCCTATCTGGTTTCTATAAGTCAATTGTTGACTTGCGAATTGTTAAGGTGAATCTAAATCTGCTACACAGCCCTACCTGGTTCCTATCTGGCATATGGATCCAGAAATTAAAATATAGTAATATGATTCTACCCGGATCCTCTCTGGTTTCTATAAGTCAGTTGTTGACTTACAAATAGGCAATGTGAATTTAAATGTGCTAACCAACCCTACCTGGCATCTATCTGGCATATGGATCCAGAAATTATAATATAAGAATATGTTTCTACCCGGATCCTCTCTGGTTTCTATAAGTCAGTTTTTGACTTGAAAATTGTTAACGTGAATCTAAATCTGCTACCCAGCCCTACCTGGTTCCAATCTGGCATATGGATCCAGAAATTAAAATATAGGAATATGTTTCTACCTGGATCCTCTCTAGTTTCTATAAGTCAGTTGTTGACTTACAAATAGGCAATGTGAATTTAAATGTGCTAACCAACACTACCTGGTTTCTATCTGGCATATGGATCCAGAAATTATAATATAAGAATATGTTTCTACCCGGATCCTCTCTGGTTTCTATAAGGCAGTTGTAGACTTGCAAATTGTTAAGGTGACTTTTATTCTCTTACCCAGCCCTACCTGGTTCCTATCTGGCATATGGATGCAGAAATTATAATATAAGAATACGATTCTACCCGGAACTTATATGGTTTCAATAAGTCAGTTGGCGACTTGTGAGTTTTTAAGATGAAAGTAAATCTGCTACACGGCCCCACCTGGCACTTGTAAATAGAAATTAAGAAAACGAAAACATGTACCTACCCGTATCCTATCTGGTTTCTATAAGTCAATTGTTGACTTTCTAATTGTTAATGTGAATTTAAATGTGCTAAACACCCCTACCTTGTTACTATCTGGCATACGGATCCAGAAATTAAAATATAGTAATATGATTCTACCCGGATCCTCTCTGGTTTCTATAAGTCAGTTGTTGACTTACAAATAGGCAGTGTGAATTTTAAATGTGCTAACCAACCCTACCTGGTTCCTATCTGGCATATGGATCAAGAAATTATAATATAAGAATATGTTTCTACCCGGATCCTCTCTGGTTTCTATAAGGCAGTTGTAGACTTGCAAATTGTTAAGGTGACTTTTATTCTCTTACCCAGCCCTACCTGGTTCCCATCTGGCATATAGATCCAGAAATTATAATATAAGAATACGATTCTACCCGGATCTTATATGGTTTCTAAAAGTCAGTTGGCGACTTGTGAGTTTTTAAGATGAAAGTAAATCTGCTGCACGGCCCCACCTGGCATTTGTAAATAGAAATTAAAAAACGAAAACATGTACCTACCCCTATCCTATCTGGTTTCTATAAGTCAATTGTTGACTTGCGAATTGTTAAGGTGAATATAAATCTGCTACCCAGCCCTACCTGGTTCCTATCTGGCATACGGATCCAGAAATTAAATTATAGTAATATGATTCTACCCGGATCCTCTCTGGTTTCTATAAGTCAGTTGTTGACTTTCGAATTGTTAAGGTGAATCTAAATCTGCTACCCGCCCCTACCTGGTTACTATCTGGCATACGGATCCAGAAATTAAAATATAAGAATATGTTTCTACCCGGTTCCTCTCTAGTTTCTATAAGTCAGTTGTTGACTTAAAAATAGGCAATGTGAATTTAAATGTGCTAACCAACACTACCTGGTTTCTATCTGGCATATGGATCCAGAAATTATAATATAAGAATATGTTTCTACCCGGATCCTCTCTGGTTTCTATAAGTCAGGTGTAGAGTTGCAAATTTTTAAGGTGACTTTAATTCTGTTACCCAGCCCTAAATGGTTCCTATCTGGCATATGGATCCAGAAATTATAATATAAGAATACGATTCTACCCGGATCTTATATGGTTTCTAAAAGTCAGTTGGCGACTTGTGAGTTTTTAAGATGAAAGTAAATCTGCTACACGGCCCCACCTGGCATTTGTAAATAGAAATTAAAAAACGAAAACATGTACCTACCCATATCCTATCTGGTTTCTATAAGTCAATTATTGACTTTCGAATTGTTAAGGTGTATCTAAATCTGCTACACAGCCCTACCTGGTTCCTATCTGGCATACGGATCCAGAAATTAAAATATAGTAATATGATTCTACCCGGATCCTCTCTGGTTTCTATAAGTCAGTTGTTGACTTACAAATAGGCAATGTGAATTTAAATGTGCTAACCAACCCTACCTGGTTTCTATCTGGCATATGGATCCAGAAATTATAATATAAGAATATGTTTCTACCCGGATCCTCTCTGGTTTCTATAAGTCAGTTGTTGATTTGAAAATTGTTAACGAGAATCTAAATCTGCTACCCAGCCCTACCTGGTTCCCATCTGGCATATGGATCCAGAAATTAAAATATAGGAATATGTTTCTACCCGGATCCTCTCTAGTTTCTATAAGTCAGTTGTTGACTTACAAATAGGCAATGTGAATTTAAATGTGCTAACCAACACTACCTGGTTTCTATCTGGCATATGGATCCAGAAATTATAATATAAGGATATGTTTCTACCCGGATCCTCTCTGGTTTCTATAAGGCAGTTGTAGACTTGCAAATTGTTAAGGTGACTTTTATTCTCTTACCCAGCCCTACCTGGTTCCTATCTGGCATATGGATGCAGAAATTATAATATAAGAATACGATTCTACCCGGAACTTATATGGTTTCAATAAGTCAGTTGGCGACTTGTGAGTTTTTAAGATGAAAGTAAATCTGCTACACGGCCCCACCTGGCACTTGTAAATAGAAATTAAGAAAACGAAAACATGTACCTACCCGTATCCTATCTGGTTTCTATAAGTCAATTGTTGACTTTCGAATTGTTAAGGTGAATCTAAATCTGCTACCCGCCCCTACCTGGTTACTATCTGGCATACGGATCCAGAAATTAAAATATAGTAATATGATTCTACCCGGATCCTCTCTGGTTTCTATAAGTCAGTTGTTGACTTACATATAGGCAATGTGAATTTAAATGTGCTAACCAACCCTACCTGGTTTCTATCTGGCATATGGATCTAGAAATTATAATATAAGAATATGTTTCTACCCGGATCCTCTCTGGTTTCTATAAGGCAGTTGTAGACTTGCAAATTGTTAAGGTGACTTTTATTCTCTTACCCAGCCCTACCTGGTTCCTATCTGGCATATGGATCCAGAAATTATAATATAAGAATACGATTCTACCCGGATCTTATATGGTTTCTAAAAGTCAGTTGGCGACTTGTGAGTTTTTAAGATGAAAGTAAATCTGCTGCACGGCCCCACCTGGCATTTGTAAATAGAAATTAAAAAACGAAAACATGTACCTACCCGTATCCTATCTGGTTTCTATAAGTCAATTGTTGACTTGCGAATTGTTAAGGTGAATCTAAATCTGCTACCCAGCCCTACCTGGTTCCTATCTGGCATATGGATCCAGAAATTAAAATATAGTAATATGATTCTACCCGGATCCTCTCTTGTTTCTATAAGTCAATTGTTGACTTGCGAATTGTTAAGGTGAATCTAAATCTGCTACCCAGCCCTACCTGATTCCTATCTGGCATATGGATCCAGAAATTAAAATATAAGAATATGTTTCTACCCGGATCCTCTCTAGTTTCTATAAGTCAGTTGTTGACTTAAAAATAGGCAATGTGAATTTAAATGTGCTAACCAACACTACCTGGTTTCTATCTGGCATATGGATCCAGAAATTATAATATAAGAATATGTTTCTACCCGGATCCTCTCTGGTTTCTATAAGGCAGTTGTAGAGTTGCAAATTTTTAAGGTGACTTTAATTCTGTTACCCAGCCCTAAATGGTTCCTATCTGGCATATGGATCCAGAAATTATAATATAAGAATACGATTCTACCCGGATCTTATATGGTTTCTAAAAGTCAGTTGGCGACTTGTGAGTTTTTAAGATGAAAGTAAATCTGCTACACGGCCCCACCTGGCATTTGTAAATAGAAATTAAAAAACGAAAACATGTACCTACCCATATCCTATCTGGTTTCTATAAGTCAATTATTGACTTTCGAATTGTTAAGGTGTATCTAAATCTGCTACACAGCCCTACCTGGTTCCTATCTGGCATATGGATCCAGAAATTAAAATATAGTAATATGATTCTACCCGGATCCTCTCTGGTTTCTATAAGTCAGTTGTTGACTTACAAATAGGCAATGTGAATTTAAATGTGCTAACCAACCCTACCTGTTTTCTATCTGGCATATGGATCTAGAAATTATAATATAAGAATATGTTTCTACCCGGATCCTCTCTGGTTTCTATAAGGCAGTTGTAGACTTGCAAATTGTTAAGGTGACTTTTATTCTCTTACCCGGCCCTACCTGGTTCCTATCTGGCATATGGATCCAGAAATTATAATATAAGAATACGATTCTACCCGGATCTTATATGGTTTCTAAAAAGTCAGTTGGCGACTTGTGAGTTTTTAAATGAAAGTAAATCTGCTACACGGCCCCACCTGGCATGTGTGAATAGAAATTAAAAAACGAAAACATGTACCTACCCGTATCCTATCTGGTTTCTATAAGTCAATTGTTGACTTGCGAATTGTTAAGGTGAATATAAATCTGCTACCCAGCCCTACCTGGTTCCTATCTGGCATATGGATCCAGAAATTGAAATATAAGAATATGTTTCTACCCGGATCCTCTCTAGTTTCTATAAGTCAGTTGTTGACTTACAAGTAGGCAATTTGAATATAAATGTGCTAACCAACCCTACATGGTTTCTATCTGGCATATGGATCCAGAAATTATAATATAAGAATATGTTTCTACCCGGATCCTCTCTGGTTTCTATAAGTCAGTTGTTGACTTGCAAATTGTTAAGGTGAATATAAATCTGCTACCCAGCCCTACCTGGTTCCTATCTGGCATATGGATCCAGAAATTATAATATAAGAATATGTTTCTACCCGGATCCTCTCTGGTTTCTATAAGTCAGTTGTTGACTTACAAATAGGCAATGTGAATATAAATCTGCTACCCAGCCCGACCTGGTTCCTATCTGGCATACGGGTCCAGAAATTAAAATATAGTAATATGATTCTACCCGGATCCTCTCTGGTTTCTATAAGTCAGTTGTTGACTTACAAATAGGCAATGTGAATTTAAATGTGCTAACCAACCCTACCTGGTTTCTATCTGGCATATGGATCTAGAAATTATAATATAAGAATAGGTTTCTACCCGTTTCCTCTCTGGTTTCTATAAGTCAGTTGTTGACTTACAAATAGGCAATGTGAATTGAAATGTGCTAACCAACCTTACCTGGATTCTATCTGGCATATGGATCCAGAAATTATAATATAAGAATATGTTTCTACCCGTATCCTATCTGGTTTCTATAAGTCAATTGTTGACTTGCGAATTGTTAATGTGAATATAAATCTGCTACCCAGCCCTACCTGGTTCCTATCTGGCATATGGATCCAGAAATTGAAATATAAGAATATGTTTCTACCCGGATCCTCTCTGGTTTCCATAAGGCAGTTGTAGACTTGCAAATTGTTAAGGTGACTTTAATTCTCTTACCCAGCCCTAAATGGTTCCTATCTGGCATATGGATCCAGAAATTATAATATAAGAATATGTTTCTACCCGGATCCTCTCTGGTTTCTATAAGTCAATTGTTGACTTGCGAATTGTTAAGGTGAATCTAAATCTGCTACCCAGCCCTACCTGGTTCCTATCTGGCATATGGATCCAGAAATTGAAATATAAGAATATGTTTCTACCCGGATCCTCTCTGGTTTCCATAAGGCAGTTGTAGACTTGCAAATTGTTAAGGTGACTTTAATTCTCTTACCCAGCCCTAAATGGTTCCTATCTGGCATATGGATCCAGAAATTATAATATAAGAATATGTTTCTACCCGGATCCTCTCTGGTTTCTATAAGTCAGTTGTTGACTTACAAATAGGCAATGTGAATATAAATCTGCTACCCAGTCCTACCTGGTTCCTATCTGGCATACGGATCCAGAAATCAAAATATAGTAATATGATTCAACCCGGATCCTCTCTTGTTTCTATAAGTCAGTTGTTGACTTACAAATAGGCAATGTGAATTTAAATGTGCTAATCAACCCTACCTGGTTTCTATCTGGCGTATGGATCCAGAAATTTAAATATAACAATATGTTTCTACCCGGATCCTCTCTGGTTTCTATAAGTCAGTTGTTGACGTACAAATAGGCAATGTGAATTTAAATGTGCTAACCAACCCTACCTGGTTTCTATCTGGCATATAGATCCATAAATTATAATATAAGAATATGTTTCTACCCGGATCCTCTGTGGTTTCCATAAGGCAGGTGTAGACTTGCAAATTGTTAAGGTGACTTTAGTTCTGTTACCCAAACCTAAATGGTTCCTATCTGGCATATGGATCCAGAAATTATAATATAAGAATATGTTTCTACCCGGATCCTCTCTGGTTTCTATAAGTCAGTTGTTGACTTACAAATAGGCAATGTGAATATAAATCTGCTACCCAGCCCTACCTGGTTCCTATCTGGCATACGGATCCAGAAATTAAAATATAGTAATATGATTCTACCCGGATCCTCTCTGGTTTCTATAAGTCAGTTGTTGACGTACAAATAGGCAATGTGAATTTAAATGTGCTAACCAACCCTACCTGGTTTCTATCTGGCGTATGGATCCAGAAATTTTAATATAAGAATATGTTTCTACCCGGATCCTCTCTGGTTTCTATAAGTCAGTTGTTGACTTACAAATAGGCAATGTGAATTTAAATGTGCTAACCAACCCTACCTGGTTTCTATCTGGCATATAGATCCATAAATTATAATATAAGAATATGTTTCTACCCGGATCCTCTCTGGTTTCCATAAGGCAGGTGTAGACTTGCAAATTGTTAAGGTGACTTTAGTTCTCTTACCCAGACCTAAATGGTTCCTATCTGGCGTATGGATCCAGAAATAATAATATAAGAATATGTTTCTACCCGGATCCTCTCTGGTTTCCATAAGGCAAGTTGTAGACTTGCAAATTGTTAAGGTGACTTTAGTTCTGTTACCCAAACCTAAATGGTTCCTATCTGGCATATGGATCCAGAAATTATAATATAAGAAAATGTTTCTACCCGGATCCTCTCTGGTTTCCATAAGGCAGTTGTAGACTTGCAAATTGTTAAGGTGACTTTAGTTCTGTTACCCAAACCTAAATGGTTCCTATCTGGCATATGGATCCAGAAATTATAATATAAGACTATGTTTCTACCCGGATCCTCCCTGGTTTGTATAAGTCAGTTGTTGACATGAAAATTGTTAAGGTGAATATAAATCTGCTACCCAGCCCTACCTGGTTCCTATCTGGCATATGGATCCAGAAATTAAAATATAAGAATATGTTTCTACCCGGATCCTCTCTGGTTTCTATAAGTCAGTTGTTGACTTACAAATAGATAATGTGAATTCAAATGTGCTAACCAACCCTACCTGGATACTATCTGGCATATGGATCCAGAAATTAAAATATAAGAATATGTTTGTACCCGGATCCTCCCTGGTTTGTATAAGTCAGTTGTTGACTTGCAAATTGTTAAGGTGAATATAAATCTGCAACCCAGCCCCACCTGGTTCCTATCTGGCATATGGATCCAGAAATTAAAATATAAGAATATGTTTCTACCCGGATCCTCTCTGGTTTCTATAAGTCAGTTGTTGACTTACAAATAGGCAATGTGAATTTAAATGTGCTAACCAACCCTACCTGGTTTCTATCTGGCATATGGATCCAGAAATTAAAATATAAGAATATGTTTCTACCCGGATCCTCTCTTGTTTCTATAAGTCAGGTGTAGACTTGCAAATTGTTAAGGTGACTTTAATTCTCTTACCCAGCCCTAAATGGTTCCTATCTGGCATATGGATCCAGAAATTATAATATAAGAATACGATTCTACCCGGATCTTATATGGTTCCTAAAAGTCAGTTGGCGACTTGTGAGTTTTTAAGATGAAAGTAAATCTGCAACCCAGCCCCACCTGGTTCCTATCTGGCATATGGATCCAGAAATTATAATATAAGAATATGTTTCTACCCGGATCCTCTCTGGTTTCTATAAGTCAGTTGTAGACTTGCGAATTGTTAAGGTGAATCTAAATCTGCTAACCAGCCCTAGCTAGTTCCTATCTGGCATACGGATCCAGAAATTAAAATATAAGAATATGTTTCTACCCGGATCCTCTCTAGTTTCTGTAAGTCAGTTGTTGACTTACAAATAGGCAATGTGAATTCTAATGTGCTAACCAACCCTACCTGGATTCTATCTGGCATATGGATCCAGAAATTATAATATAAGAATATGTTTCTACCCGGATCCTCTCTGGTTTCTATAAGGCAGTTGTAGACTTGCGAATTGTTAAGGTGAATCTAAATCTGCTACCCAGCCCTACCTGGTTCCTATCTGCCATATCGATCCAGAAATTAACATATAAGAATATGTTTCTACCCGGATCCTCTCTAGTTTCTGTAAGTCAGTTGTTGACTTACAAATAGGCAATGTGAATTCTAATGTGCTAACCAACCCTACCTGGATTCTATCTGGCATATGGATCCAGAAATTATAATATAAGAATATGTTTCTACCCACATCCTCTCTGGTTTCTATAAGGCTGTTGTAGACTTGCAAATTGTTAAGGTGACTTTAATTCTCTTACCCAGCCCTAAATGGTTTCTATCTGGCATATGGATCTAGAAATTATAATATAAGAATAGGTTTCTACCCGTTTCCTCTCTGGTTTCTATAAGTCAGTTGTTGACTTACAAATAGGCAATGTGAATTCAAATGTGCTAACCAACCGTACCTGGATTCTATCTGGCATACGGATCCAGAAATTAAAATATAGTAATATGATTCTACCCGGATCCTCTCTGGTTTCTATAAGTCAGTTGTTGACTTACAAATAGATAATGTGAATTCAAATGTGCTAACCAACCCTACCTGGATTCTATCTGGCATATGGATCCAGAAATTATAATATAAGAATATGTTTCTACCCGGATCCTCTCTGGTTTCTATAAGTCAGTTGTTGACTTGCAAATTGTTAAGGTGAATCTAAATCTGCTACCCAGCCCTACCTGGTTCCTATCTGGCATATGGATCCAGAAATTATAATATAAGAATATGTTTCTACCCGGATCCTCTCTTGTTTCTATAAGTCAGGTGTCGACTTGAAAATTGTTAAGGTGAATTTTAATTTGCTACCCAGCCCTACCTGGTTCCTATCTGGCATATGGATCCAGAAATTGAAATATAAGAATATGTTTCTACCCGGATCCTCTCTGGTTTACATAAGGCAGTTGTAGACTTGCAAATTGTTAAGGTGACTTTAATTCTGTTACCCAAACCTAAATGGTTCCTATCTAGCATATGGATCCAGAAATTATAATATAAGAATATGTTTCTACCCGGATCCTCTCTGGTTTCAATAAGTCAGTTGTTGACTTACAAATAGGCAATGTGAATTTAAATGTGATAACCAACCCTACCTGGTTTCTATCTGTCATATAGATCCAGAAAATATAATATAAGAATATGTTTCTACCCGGATCCTCTCTGGTTTCCATAAGGCAGTTGTAGACTTGCAAATTGTTAAGGTGAATCTAAATCTGCTACCCAGCCCTACCTGATTCCTATCTGGCATATGGATCCAGAAATTATAATATAAGAATATGTTTCTACCCGGATCCTCTCTGGTTTCTATAAGTCAGGTATCGACTTGAAAATTGTTAAGGTGAATATTAATTTGCTAACCAACCCTACCTGGTTTCTATCTGGCATATGGATCCAGAAATTATAATATAAGAATATGTTTCTACCCGGATCCTCTCTGGTTTCCATAAGGAAGTTGTAGACTTGCAAATTGTTAAGGTGACTTTAATTCTGTTACCCAAACCTAAATGGTTCCTATTTGGCATATGGATCCAGAAATTATAATATAAGACTATGTTTCTACCCGGATCCTCCCTGGTTTGTATAAGTCAGTTGTTGACTTGCAAATTGTTAAGGTGAATATAAATCTGCTACCCAGCCCTACCTGCTTCCTATCTCGCATATGGATCCAGAAATTCAAATATAAGAATATGTTTCTACCCGGATCCTCTCTGGTTTCCATAAGGCAGTTGTAGACTTGCAAATTGTTAAGGTGACTTTAATGTGCTAACCAACCCTACCTGGTTTCTATCTGGCATATGGATCCAGAAATTATAATATAAGAATATGTTTCTACCCGGATCCTCTCTGGTTTCCATACGGAAGTTGTAGACTTGCAAATTGTTAAGGTGACTTTAATTCTGTTACCCAAACCTAAATGGTTCCTATTTGGCATATGGATCCAGAAATTATAATATAAAAATATGTTTCTACCCGGATCCTCTCTGGTTTCGAAAAGTCAGTTGTTGACTTACAAATAGGCAATGTGAATTTAAATGTGATAACCAACCCTACCTGGTTTCTATCTGTCATATAGATCCAGAAAATATAATAATAGAATATGTTTCTACCCGGATCCTCTCTGGTTTCCATAAGGCAGTTGTAGACTTGCCAATTGTTGAGGTGAATATAAATCTGCTTCCCAGCACTACCTGGTTCCTATCTGGCATATGGATCCAGAAATTATAATATGAGAATATCTTTCTACCCGGATCCTATCTGGTTTCTATAAGTCAATTGTTGACTTGCGAATTGTTAAGGTGAATCTAAATCTGCTACCCAGCCCTACCTTGTTCATATCTGGCATATGGATCAAGAAATTAGAATATAAGAATATGATTCTACCCGGATCCTCTCTGGTTTCTATAAGTCAGTTGTTGACTTACAAATAGGCAATGTGAATTTAAATGTGCTAACCAACCCTACCTGGTTCCTATCTGGCATATGGATCCAGAAATTATATTATAAGAATATGTTTCTACCCGTATCCTATCTGGTTTCTATAAGTCAATTGTTGACGTGCGAATTGTTAAGGTGAATCTAAATCTGCTACCCAGTCCAACCTGATTCCTATCTGGCATATGGATCAAGAAATTATAATATATGAATATGTTTCTACCCGGATCCTCTCTGGTTTCGAAAAGTCAGTTGTTGACTTACAAATAGGCAATGTGAATTTAAATGTGATAACCAACCCTACCTGGTTTCTATCTGTCATATAGATCCAGAAAATATAATATAAGAATATGTTTCTACCCGGATCCTCTCTGGTTTCCATAAGGCAGTTGTAGACTTGCCAATTGTTGAGGTGAATATAAATCTGCTTCCCAGCACTACCTGGTTCCTATCTGGCATATGGATCCAGAAATTATAATATGAGAATATCTTTCTACCCGGATCCTATCTGGTTTCTATAAGTCAATTGTTGACTTGCGAATTGTTAAGGTGAATCTAAATCTGATTCCCAGCCCTACCTGGTTCCTATCTGGCATATGGATCCAGAAATTAAAATATAAGAATATGTTTCTACCCGGATCCTCTCTAGTTTCTATAAGTCAGTTGTTGACTTACAAATAGGCAATGTGAATTCTAATGTGCTAACCAACCCTACCTGGATTCTATCTGGCATATGGATCCAGAAATTATAATATAAGAATATGTTTCTACCCGGATCCTCTCTGGTTTCTATAAGGCAGTTGTAGACTTGCAAATAGGCAATGTGAATTTAAATGTGCTAACCAACCCTACCTGGTTTCTATCTGGCATATGGATCTAGAAATTATAATATAAGAATAGGTTTCTACCCGTTTTCTCTCTGGTTTCTATAAGTCAGTTGTTGACTTACAAATAGGCAATGTGAATTCAAATGTGCTAACCAACCGTACCTGGATTCTATCTGGCATACGGATCCAGAAATTAAAATATAGTAATATGATTCTACCCGGATCCTCTCTGGTTTCTATAAGTCAGTTGTTGACTTACAAATAGGCAATGTGAATTTAAATGTGCTAACCAACCCTACCTGGATTCTATCTGGCATATGGATCCAGAAATTAAAATATAAGAATATGTTTCTACCCGGATCCTCTCTGGTTTCTATAAGTCAGTTGTTGACTTACAAATAGGCAATGTGAATTTAAATGTGCTAACCAACCCTACCTGGTTTCTATCTGGCATATGGATCTAGAAATTATAATATAAGAATAGGTTTCTACCCGTTTCCTCTCTGGTTTCTATAAGTCAGTTGTTGACTTACAAATAGGCAATGTGAATTCAAATGTGCTAACCAACCGTACCTGGATTCTATCTGGCATACGGATCCAGAAATTAAAATATAGTAATATGATTCTACCCGGATCCTCTCTGGTTTCTATGAGTCAGGCGTAGACTTGCAAATTGGCAATGTGAATTTAAATGTGCTAACAAACCCTACCTGGATTCTATCTGGCATATAGATCCAGAAATTATAATATAAGAATATGTTTCTACCCGGATCCTCCCTGGTTTGTATAAGTCAGTTGTTGACTTGCAAATTGTTAAGGTGAATATAAATCTGCTACCCAGCCCTACCTGCTTCCTATCTGGCATATGGATCCAGAAATTATAATACAAGAATATGTTTCTACCCGTATCCTATCTGGTTTCTATAAGTCAATTGTTGACTTGCGAATTGTTAAGGTGAATCTAAATCTGCTACCCAGTCCAACCTGATTCCTATCTGGCATATGGATCAAGATATTATAATATAAGAATATGTTTCTACCCGGATCCTCTCTTGTTTCTATAAGTCAGGTGTTGACTTGAAAATTGTTAATGTGAATTTTAATTTGCTAACGATCCCTACCTGGTTTCTATCTGGCATATGGATCCAGAAATCATAATATAATAATATGTTTCTACCCGGATCCTCTCTGGTTTCCATAAGTCAGTTTTAGACTTGCAAATTGTTAAGGTGACTTTAATTCTGATACCCAAACCTAAATGGTTCCTATTTGGCATATGGATCCAGAAATTAAAATATAAGAATATGTTTCTACCCGGATCCTCTCTGGTTTCTATAAGTCAGTTGTAGACTTGCCAATTGTTGAGGTGAATATAAATCTGCTTCCCAGCACTACCTGGTTCCTATCTGGCATATGGATCCAGAAATTATAATATGAGAATATCTTTCTACCCGGATCCTATCTGGTTTCTATAAGTCAATTGTTGACTTGCGAATTGTTAAGGTGAATCCTAAATCTGCTACCCAGCCCTACCTGGTTCCTATCTGCCATATGGATCCAGAAATTAAAATATAAGAATATGTTTCTACCCGGATCCTCCCTGGTTTGTATAAGTCAGTTGTTGACTTGCAAATTGTTAAGGTGAATCTAAATCTGCTACCCAGCCCTACCTTGTTCCTATCTTGCATATGGATCCAGAAATTAAAATATAAGAATATGATTCTACCCGGATCCTCTCTGGTTTCTATAAGTCAGTTGTTGACTTACAAATAGGCAATGTGAATTTAAATGTGCTAACCAACCCTACCTGGTTCCTATCTGGCATATGGATCCAGAAATCATAATATAAGAATATGTTTCTACCTGTATCCTCTCTGGTTTCCATAAGGCAGGTGTAGACTTGCAAATTGTTAAGGTGACTTTAGTTCTGTTACCCAAACCTAAATGGTTCCTATTTGGCATATGGATCCAGAAATTATAATATAAAAATATGTTTCTACCCGGATCCTCTCTGGTTTCGAAAAGTCAGTTGTTGACTTACAAATAGGCAATGTGAATTTAAATGTGATAACCAACCCTACCTGGTTTCTATCTGTCATATAGATCCAGAAAATATAATATAAGAATATGTTTCTACCCGGATCCTCTCTGGTTTCCATAAGGCAGTTGTAGACTTGCAAATTTTTAAGGTGAATATAAATCTGCTACCCAGCCCAACCTGATTCCTATCTGGCACATGGATCCAGAAATTATAATATAAGAATATCTTTCTACCCGTATCCTATCTGGTTTCTATAAGTCTATTGTTGACTTGCGAATTGTTAAGGTGAATCTAAATCTGCTACCCAGCCCTACCTGGTTCCTATCTGGCATATGGATCCAGAAATTAAAATATCTGAATATGTTTCTACCCGGATCCTCTGTAGTTTCTATAAATCAGTTGTTGACTTACAAATAGGCAATGTGAATTCAAATGTGCTAACCAACCCTACCTGGATTCTATCTGGCATATGGATCCAGAAATTAAAATATAAGAATATGTTTCTACCCGGATCCTCTCTGGTTTCTATAAGTCAGTTGTTGACTTACAAATAGGCAATGTGAATTTAAATGTGCTAACCAACCCTACCTGGTTTCTATCTGGCATATGGATCCAGAAATTATAATATAAGAATACGATTCTACCCGGATCCTCTCTGGTTTCTATAAGTCAGTTGTTGACTTAGAAATAGGCAATGTGAATTTAAATGTGCTAACCAACCCTACCTGGTTTCTATCTGGCATATGGATCCAGAAATTATAATATAAGAATATGTTTCTACCCGTATCCTATCTGGTTTCTATAAGTCAACTGTTGACTTGCGAATTGTTAAGGTGAATCTAAATCTGCTACCTAGCCCTACCTGGTTCCTATCTGGCATATGGATCCAGAAATTATAATATAAGAATACATATCTACCCGGATCCTATATGGTTTCTAAAAGTCAGTTGTTGACTTACTAATAGGCAATGTGAATATAAATCTGCTACCTAGCCCTACCTGGTTCCTATCTGGCATATGGATCCAGAAATTAAAATATAAGAATATGATTCTACCCGGATCCTCTCTGGTTTCTATAAGTCAGTTCTTGACTTAAAAATAGGCAATGTGAATTTAAATGTGCTAACCAACCCTACCTGGTTTCTATCTGGCATATGGATCCAGAAATTATAATATAAGAATATTTTTCTACCCGTATCCTATCTGGTTTCTATAAGTCAACTGTTGACTTGCGAATTGTTAAGGTGAATCTAAATCTGCTACCTAGCCCTACCTGGTTCCTATCTGGCATATGGATCCAGAAATTGAAATATAAGAATATGTTTCTACCCGGATCCTCTCTGGTTTACATAAGGCAGTTGTAGACTTGCAAATTGTTAAGGTGAATATAAATCTGCAACCCAGCCCCACCTGGTTCCTATCTGGCATATGGATCCAGAAATTAAAATATAAGAATATGTTTCTACCCGGATCCTCTCTGGTTTCTATAAGTCAGTTGTTGACTTAGAAATAGGCAATGTGAATTTAAATGTGCTAACCAACCCTACCTGGATTCTATCTGGCATATGGATCCAGAAATTATAATATAAGAATATGTTTCTACCCGTATCCTCCCTGGGTTGTATAAGTCAGTTGTTGACTTGCAAATTGTTAAGGTGAATATAAATCTGCTACCCAGCCCTACCTGCTTCCTACCTGGCATATGGATCCAGAAATTATAATATAAGAATATGTTTCTACCCGTATCCTATCTGGTTTCTATAAGTCAATTGTTGACTTGCGAATTGTTAAGGTGAATCTAAATCTGCTACCCAGCCCAACCTGATTCCTATCTGGCATATGGATCAAGAAATTATAATATAAGAATATGTTTCTACCCGGATCCTCTCTTGTTTCTGTAAGTCAGGTGTCGACTTGAAAATTGTTAAGGTGAATTTTAATTTGCTACCCAGCCCTACCAGGTTCCTATCTGGCATATGGATCCAGCAATTGAAATATAAGAATATGTTTCTACCCGGATCCTCTCTGGTTTCCATAAGGCATTTGTAGACTTGCAAATTGTTAAGGTGAATTTAATTCTCTTACCCAGCCCTAAATGGTTCCTATCTGGCATATGGATCCAGAAATTATAATATAAGAATATGTTTCTACCCGGATCCTCTCTTGTTTCTATAAGTCAGGTGTCGACTTGAAAATTGTTAAGGTGAATTTTAATTTGCTACCCAGCCCTACCTGGTTCCTATCTGGCATACGGATGCAGAAATTAAAATATAGTAATATGATTCTACCCGGATCCTCTCTGGTTTCTATAAGTCTGTTGTTGACTTACAAATAGGCAATGTGAATTTAAATGTGCTAACCAACCCTACCTGGTTTCTATCTGGCATATAGATCCAGAAATTATAATATAAGAATATGTTTCTACCCGGATCCTCTCTGGTTTCCATAAAGCAGGTGTAGACTTGCAAATTGTTAAGGTGACTTTAGTTCTGTTACCCAAACCTAAATGGTTCCTATCTGGCATATGGATCCAGAATTTATAATATAAGAATATGTTTCTACCCGGATCATCTCTGGTTTCTTTAAGTCCGTTGTTGACATGAAAATTGTTAAGGTGAATATAAATCTGCTACCCAGCCCTACCTGGTTCCTATCTGGCATATGGATCCAGAAATTAAAATATAAGAATATGTTTCTACCCGGATCCTCTCTGGTTTCTATAAGTCAGTTGTTGACTTACAAATAGGCAATGTGAATTTAAATGTGCTAAACAACCCTACCTGGTTTCTATCTCGCATATGGATCCAGAAATTATAATATAAGTATATGTTTCTACCCGGATCCTCTCTGGTTTCTATTAGTCCGTTTTTGACTTGCCAATTGTTGAGGTGAATCTAAATCTGCTGCCCAGCCCTACGTGGTTCCTATGTGGCATATGAAAACAGAAATTAAAATATAAGAATATGTTTCTACCCGGATCCTCTCTGGTTTCCATAAGGCAGTTGTAGACTTGCAAATTGTTAAGGTGACTTTAGTTCAGTTACCCAGACCTAAATGGTTCCTATCTGGCATATGGATCCAGAAATTATAATATAAGAATATGTTTCTACCCGGATCCTCTCTGGTTTCCATAAGGCAGTTGTAGACTTGCAAATTGTTAAGGTGACTTTAGTTCAGTTACCCAAACCTAAATGGTTCCTATCTGGCATATGGATCCAGAAATTATAATATAAGAATATGTTTCTACCCGGATCCTCTCTGGTTTCCATAAGGCAGTTGTAGACTTGCAAATTGTTAAGGTGACTTTAGTTCTGTTACCGAAACCTAAATGGTTCCTATCTGGCATATGGATCCAGAAATTATAATATAAGTATATGTTTCTACCCGGAACCTCTCTGGTTACTAAAAGACAGTTGTTGACTTACAAATAGGCAATGTGAATTTAAATGTGCTAACCAACCCTACCCTGGATTCTATCTGGCATATGGATCCAGAAATTGTAATATAAGAATATGTTTCTACCCGGATCGTCCCTGGTTTGTATAAGTCAGTTGTTGACTTGCAAATTGTTAAGGTGAATATAAATCTGCTACCCAGCCCTACCTGGTTCCTATCTGGCATATGGATCCAGAAATTAAAATATAAGAATATGTTTCTACCCGGATCCTCTCTGGTTTCTATAAGTCAGTTGTTGACTTACAAATAGGCAATGTGAATTTAAATGTGCTAAACAACCCTACCTGGTTTCTATCTGGCATATGGATCCAGAAATTATAATATAAGAATATGTTTCTACCCGGATCCTCTCTGGTTTCTATAAGTCAGTTGTTGACATGAAAATTGTTAAGGTGAATATAAATCTGCAACCCAGCCCCACCTGGTTCCTATCTGGCATATGGATCCAGAAATTAAAATATAAGAATATGTTTCTACCCGGATCCTCTCTTGTTTCTATAAGTCAGGTGTCGACTTGAAAATTGTTAAGGGGACTTTAATTCTCTTACCCAGCCCTACCTGATTCCTATCTGGCATATGGATCCAGAAATTATAATATAAGAATATGTTTCTACCCGGATCCTCTCTGGTTTCCATAAGGCAGTTGTAGACTTGCGAATTGTTAAGGTGAATCTAAATCTGCTACCCAGCCCTACCTGATTCCTATCTGGCATATGGTTCCAGAAATTAAAATATAAGAATATGTTTCTACCCGGATCCTCTCTAGTTTCTATAAGCCAGTTGTTGACTTACAAATAGGCAATGTGAATTCTAATGTGCTAACCAACCCATCCTGGATTCTATCTGGCATATGGATCCAGAAATTATAATATAAGAATATGTTTCTACCCGGATCCTCTCTGGTTTCCATAAGGCAGTTGTAGACTTGCAAATTGTTAAGGTGACTTTAATTCTCTTACCCAGCCCTAAATGGTTCCTATCTGGCATATGGATCCAGAAATTATAATATAAGAATACGATTCTACCCGGATCTTATATGGTTTCTAAAAGTCAGTTGGCGACTTGTGAGTTTTTAAGATGAAAGTAAATCTGCTACACGGCCCCACCTGGCATTTGTAAATAGAAATTAAAAAACGAAAACATGTACCTACCCGTATCCTATCTGGTTTCTATAAGTCAATTGTTGACTTTCGAATTGTTAAGGTGAATATAAATCTGCTACCCAGCCCTAGCTAGTTCCTATCTGGCATACGGATCCAGAAATTAAAATATAGTAATATGATTCTACCCGGATCCTCTCTGGTTTCTATAAGTCAGTTGTGGACTTACAAATAGGCAATGTGAATTTAAATGTGCCAACCAACCCTACCTGGTTTCTATCTGGCATATGGATCTAGAAATTATAATATAAGAATAGGTTTCTACCCGTTTCCTCTCTGGTTTCTATAAGTCAGTTGTTGACTTACAAATAGGCAATGTGAATTCAACTGTGCTAACCAACCGTACCTGGATTCTATCTGGCATACGGATCCAGAAATTAAAATATAGTAATATGATTCTACCCGGATCCTCTCTGGTTTCTATAAGTCAGTTGTTGACTTACAAATAGGCAATGTCAATTTAAATGTGCTATGCAACCCTACCTGGTTTCTATCTGGCATATGTTTCCAGAAATTATAATATAAGAATATGTTTCTACCCGGATCCTCCCTGGTTTGTATAAGTCAGTTGTTGACTTGCGAATTGTTAAGGTGAATCTAAATCTGCTACCCAGCCCTACCTGGTTCCTATCTGGCATATGGATCCAGAAATTATAATATAAGTATATGTTTCTACCCGGATCCTCTCTTGTTTCTATAAGTCAGGTGTCGACTTGAAAATTGTTGAGGTGAATTTTAATTTGCTACCCAGCCCAACCTGGTTCCTATCCGGCATACGGATCCAGAAATTAAAATATAGTAATATGATTCTACCCGGATCCTCTCTGGTTTCTATAAGTCAGTTGTTGACTTACAAATAGGCAATGTGAATTTAAATGTGCTAACCAACCCTACCTGGTTTCTATCTGGCATATGGATCCAGAAATTATAATATAAGAATATGTTTCTACCCGGATCCTCTCTGGTTTCCATAAGGCAGTTGTAGACTTGCAAATTGTTAAGGTGACTTTAATTCTGTTACCCAAACCTAAATGGTTCCTATTTGGCATATGGATCCAGAAATTATAATATAAAAATATGTTTCTACCCGGATCCTCTCTGGTTTCGAAAAAGTCAGTTGTTGACTTACAAATAGGCAATGTCAATTTAAATGTGCTAAGCAACCCTACCTGGTTTCTATCTGGTATATGGATCCAGAAATTATAATATAAGAATATGTTTCTACCCGGATCCTCCCTGGTTTGTATAAGTCAGTTGTTGACTTGCAAATTGTTAAGGTGAATATAAATCTGCTACCCAGCCCTACCTGCTTCCTACCTGGCATATGGATCCAGAAATTATAATATAAGAATATGTTTCTACCCGGATCCTCCCTGGTTTGTATAAGTCAGTTGTTGATTTGCGAATTGTTAAGGTGAATCTAAATCTGCTACCCAGCCCTACCTGGTTCCTATCTGGCATATGGATCCAGAAATTATAATATAAGTATATGTTTCTACCCGGATCCTCTCTTGTTTCTATAAGTCAGGTGTCGACTTGAAAATTGTTGAGGTGAATTTTAATTTGCTACCCAGCCCTACATGATTCCTATCCGGCATACGGATCCAGAAATTAAAATATAGTAATATGATTCTACCCGGATCCTCTCTGGTTTCTATAAGTCAGTTGTTGACTTACAAATAGGCAATGTGAATTTAAATGTGCTAACCAACCCTACCTGGTTTCTATCTGGCATATGGATCCAGAAATTATAATATAAGAATATGTTTCTACCCGGATCCTCTCTGGTTTCCATAAGGCAGTTGTAGACTTGCAAATTGTTAAGGTGACTTTAATTCTGTTACCCAAACCTAAATGGTTCCTATTTGGCATATGGATCCAGAAATTATAATATAAAAATATGTTTCTACCCGGATCCTCTCTGGTTTCGAAAAGTCAGTTGTTGACTTACAAATAGGCAATGTCAATTTAAATGTGCTAAGCAACCCTACCTGGTTTCTATCTGGCATATGGATCCAGAAATTATAATATAAGAATATGTTTCTACCCGGATCCTCTCTGGTTTCTATAAGTCAGTTGTTGACTTGCGAATTGTTAAGGTGAATATAAATCTGCTACCCAGCCCTACCTGGTTCCTATCTGGCATATGGATCCAGAAATTATAATATAAGAATATGTTTCTACTCGGATCCTCCTTGTTTCTATAAGTCAGGTGTCGACTTGAAAATTGTTAAGGTGAATTTTAATTTGCTACCCAGCCCTACATGATTCCTATCCGGCATACGGATCCAGAAATTAAAATATAGTAATATGATTCTACCCGGATCCTCTCTGGTTTCTATAAGTCAGTTGTTGACTTACAAATAGGCAATGTGAATTTAAATGTGCTAACCAACCCTACCTGGTTTCTATCTGGCATATGGATCCAGAAATTATAATATAAGAATATGTTTCTACCCGGATCCTCTCTGGTTTCCATAAGGCAGTTGTAGACTTGCAAATTGTTAAGGTGACTTTAATTCTGTTACCCAAACCTAAATGGTTCCTATTTGGCATATGGATCCAGAAATTATAATATAAAAATATGTTTCTACCCGGATCCTCTCTGGTTTCGAAAAGTCAGTTGTTGACTTACAAATAGGCAATGTGAATTTACATGTGATAACCAACCCTACCTGGTTTCTATCTGTCATATAGATCCAGAAAATATAATATAAGAATACGTTTCTACCCGGATCCTCTCTGGTTTCCATAAGGCAGTTGTAGACTTGCCAATTGTTGAGGTGAATATAAATCTGCTTCCCAGCACTACCTGTTTCCTATCTGGCATATGGATCCAGAAATTATAATATGAGAATATCTTTCTACCCGGATCCTATCTGGTTTCTATAAGTCAATTGTTGACTTGCGAATTGTTAAGGTGAATCTAAATCTGCTACCCAGCCCTACCTTGTTCCTATCTGGCATATGGATCCAGAAATTAAAATATAAGAATATGATTCTACCCGGATCCTCTCTGGTTTCTACAAGTCAGTTGTTGACTTACAAATAGGCAATGTGAATTTAAATGTGCTAACCAACCCTACCTGGTTTCTATCTGGCATATAGATCCAGAAATTATAATATAAGAATATGTTTCTACCCGGATCCTCTCTGGTTTCCATAAGGCAGTTGTAGACTTGCAAATTGTTAAGGTGACTTTAATTCTGTTACCCAAACCTAAATGGTTCCTATCTGGCATATGGATCCAGAAATTATAATATAAGAATATGTTTCTACCCGGATCCTCTCTGGTTTCTATAAGTCAGTTGTTGACATGAAAATTGTTAAGGTGAATATAAATCTGCTACCCAGCCCTACCTGGTTCCTATCTGGCATATGGATCCAGAAATTAAAATATAAGAATATGTTTCTACCCGGATCCTCTCTGGTTTCTATTAGTCAGTTGTTGACTTACAAATAGGCAATGTGAATTTAAATGTGCTAACCAACCCTACCTGGTTTCTATCTGGCATATGGATCCAGAAATTATAATATAAGAATATGTTTCTACCCGGATCCTCTCTGGTTTCCATAAGGCAGTTGTAGACTTGCAAATTGTTAAGGTGACTTTAAATCTGTTACCCAAACCTAAATGGTTCCTAGCTGGCATATGGATCCAGAAATTATAATATAAAAATATGTTTCTACCCGGATCCTCTCTGGTTTCGAAAAGTCAGTTGTTGACTTACAAATAGGCAGTGTCAATTTAAATGTGCTAACCAACCCTACCCGGTTTCTATCTGGCATATGGATCCAGAAATTATCATATAAGAATATGTTTCTACCCGGATCCTCTCTGGTTTCTATATGTCAGTTGTTGACTTGCAAATTGTTAAGGTGAATCTAAATCTGCTACCCAGCCCTACCTGGTTCCTATCTGGCATATGGATCCAGAAATTATAATATAAGAATATGTTTCTTTCCGGATCCTCTCTGGTTTGTATAAGTCAGTTGTTGACTTGCAAATTGTTAAGGTGAATATAAATCTGCTACCCAGCCCTACCTGCTTCCTACCTGGCATACGGATCCAGAAATTAAAATATAGTAATATGAGTCTACCCGGACCCTCTCTGGTTTCTATAAGTCAGTTGTTGACTTACAAATAGGCAATGTGAATTTAAATGTGCTAACCAACCCTACCTGGTTTCTATCTGGCATATGGATCCAGAAATTATAATATAAGAATATGTTTCTACCCGGATCCTCTCTGGTTTCAATAAGGCAGTTGTAGACTTGCAAATTGTTAAGGTGACTTTAATTCTGTTACCCAAACCTAAATGGTTCCTATTTGGCATATGGATCCAGAAATTATAATATAAAAATATGTTTCTACCCGGATCCTCTCTGGTTTCGAAAAGTCAGTTGTTGACTTACAAATAGGCAATGTGAATTTACATGTGATAACCAACCCTACCTGGTTTCTATCTGTCATATAGATCCAGAAAATATAATATAAGAATACGTTTCTACCCGGATCCTCTCTGGTTTCCATAAGGCAGTTGTAGACTTGCCAATTGTTGAGGTGAATATAAATCTGCTTCCCAGCACTACCTGGTTCCTATCTGGCATATGGATCCAGAAATTATAATATGAGAATATCTTTCTACCCGGATCCTATCTGGTTTCTATAAGTCAATTGTTGACTTGCGAATTGTTAAGGTGAATCTAAATCTGCTACCCAGCCCTACCTTGTTCCTATCTGGCATATGGATCCAGAAATTAAAATATAAGAATATGATTCTACCCGGATCCTCTCTGGTTTCTACAAGTCAGTTGTTGACTTACAAATAGGCAATGTGAATTTAAATGTGCTAACCAACTCTACCTGGTTTCTATCTGGCATATAGATCCAGAAATTATAATATAAGAATATGTTTCTACCCGGATCCTCTCTGGTTTCCATAAGGCAGGTGTCGACTTGAAAATTGTTAAGGTGACTTTTTTTCTGTTACCCAAACCTAAATGGTTCCTATCTGGCATATGGATCCAGAAATTAAAATATAAGAATATGTTTCTACCCGGATCCTCTCTGGTTTCTATAAGTCAGTTGTGGAAATGAAAATTGTTAAGGTGAATATAAATCTGCAACCCAGCCCCACCTGGTTCCTATCTGGCATATGGATCCAGAAATTAAAATATAAGAATATGTTTCTACCCGGATCCTCTCTGGTTTCTATAAGTCAGTAGTTGAATAACAAGTATGCACTCGGAAGAGAAATGTGATAACCAAACCTCCATGGTTTCTATCTGGCATATGGCTCCAGAAATTATAATATAAGAAGATGTTTCTACCCGGATTCTCTCTGGTTTCTATTAGTCAGTTGTTGACTTGCCAATTGTTGAGGTGAATCTAAATCTGCTACCCAGCCCTACGTGTATCCTATGTGGCATATGAAAACAGAAATTAAAATATAAGAATATGTTTCTAGCCGGATCCTCTCTTGTTTCTATAAGTCAGGTGTCGACTTGAAAATTGTTAAGGTGAATTTTAATTTGCTACCCAGCCCTACCTGGTTCCTATCCGGCATACGGATCCAGCAAATTAAAATACAAAAATATGTTTCTACCCGGATCCTATCCGGTTTCTATAAGTCAGTTGTTGACTTACAAATAGGCAATATGAATTTAAATGTGCTAACCAACCCTACCTGGATTCTATCTGGCATATGGATCCAGAAATTATAATATAAGAATATGTTTCTACCCGGATTCTCTCTGGTTTCTATTAGTCAGTTGTAGACTTGCCAATTGTTTAGGTGAATCTAAATCTGCTACCCAGCCCTACCTTGTTCCTATCTGGCATATGGATCCAGAAATTAAAATATAAGAATATGTTTCTACCCGGATCCTCTCTGGTTTCTATAAGTCAGTTGTGGAAATGAAAATTGTTAAGGTGAATATAAATCTGCAACCCAGCCCCACCTGGTTCCTATCTGGCATATGGATCCAGAAATTAAAATATAAGAATATGTTTCTACCCGGATCCTCTCTGGTTTCTATAAGTCAGTTGTTGACTTACAAATAGGCAATGTGAATTTAAATGTGCTAACCAACCCTACCTGGTTTCTATCTGGCATATGGATCCAGAAATTATAATATAAGAATACGATTCTACCCGGATTCTCTCTGGTTTCTATTAGTCCGTTGTTGACTTGCCAATTGTTGAGGTGAATCTAAATCTGTTACCCAAACCTAAATGGTTCCTATCTGGCATATGGATCCAGAAATTATAATATAAGAATATGTTTCTACCCGGATCCTCTCTGGTTTACATAAGGCAGTTGTAGACTTGCAAATTGTTAAGGTGACTTTAAATCTGTTACCCAAACCTAAATGGTTCCTATCTAGCATATGGATCCAGAAATTATAATATAAGAATATGTTTCTACCCGGATCCTCTCTGGTTTCTATAAGTCAGTTGTTGACTTACAAATAGGCAATGTGAATTTAAATGTGCTAATCAACCCTACCTGGATTCTATCTTGCATATGGATCAGGAATTATAATATAAGAATATGTTTCTACCCGGATCCTCCCTGGTTTGTATAAGTCAGTTGTTGACTTTCAAATTGTTAAGGTGAATATAAATCTGCTACCCAGCCCTACCTGGTTCCTATCTGGAATATGGATCCAGAAATTAAAATATAAGAATATGTTTCTACCCGGATCCTCTCTGGTTTCTATAAGTCAGTTGTTGACTTACAAATAGGCAATATGAATTTAAATGTGCTAACCAACCCTACCTGGTTTCTATCTGGCATATGGATCCAGAAATTAAAATATAAGAATATGATTCTACCGGGATCCTCTCTGGTTTCTACAAGTCAGTTGTTGACTTACAAATAGGCAATGTGAATTTAAATGTGCTAACCAACCCTACCTGGTTTCTATCTGGCATATAGATCCAGAAATTATAATATAAGAATATGTTTCTACCCGGATCCTCTCTGGTTTCCATAAGGCAGTTGTAGACTTGCAAATTGTTAAGGTGACTTTAAATCTGTTACCCAAACCTAAATGGTTCCTATCTGGCATATGGATCCAGAAATTATAATATAAGAATATGTTTCTACCCGGATCCTCTCTGGTTTCTATAAGTCAGTTGTTGACTTACAAATAGGCAATGTGAATTTAAATGTGCTAACCAACCCTACATGGCATCTATCTGGCATATGGATCAGGAATTATAATATAAGAATATGTTTCTACCCGGATCCTCCCTGGTTTGTATAAGTCAGTTGTTGACATGAAAATTGTTAAGGTGAATATAAATCTGCTACCCAGCCCTACCTGGTTCCTATCTAGCATATGGATCCAGCAATTAAAATATAAGAATATGTTTATACCCGGATCCTCTCTGGTTTCTATTACTCAGTTGTTGACTTACAAATAGGCAATGTGAATTTAAATGTGCTAACCAACCCTACCTGGTTTCTATCTGGCATATGGATCCAGAAATTATAATATAAGAATATGTTTCTACCCGGATCCTCTCTGGTTTCTATAAGTCAGTTGTTGACTTACAAATAGGCAATGTGAATTTAAATGTGCTAACCAACCCTACCTGGTTTCTATCTGGCATATGGATCCAGAAATTATAATATAAGAATATGTTTCTACCCGGATCCTCTCAGGTTTTCTATTAGTCAGTTGTTGACTTGCCAATTGTTGAGGTGAATATAAATCTGCTACCCAGCCCTACGTGGTTCCTATGTGGCATATGAAAACAGAAACTAAAATACAATAATATATATCTACACGGATCCTCTACGGTTTCTATAAGTCAGTTGTTGATTTACAAATTGGCAATGTTAATTTAAATATTCTAAACAACCCTACCTGGTTTCCATCTGGCATATTGATCCAGAAATTATTATATAAGAATATGTTTCTACCCGTATCCTCTCTGGTTTCTATAAGTCAGTTGTTGACTTACAAATAGGCAATGTGAATTTAAATGTGCTAACCTACCCTACCTGGTTTCTATCTGGCATATGGATCCAGAAATTATAATATTAGAATATGTTTCTACCCGGATCCTCTCTGGTTTTCTATTAGTCAGTTGTTGACTTGCCAATTGTTGAGGTGAATATAAATCTGCTACCCAGCCCTACGTGGTTCCTATCTGGCATATGAAAACAGAAACTAAAATAAAAAAATATGTATCTACACGGATCCTCTACGGTTTCTATAAGTCAGTGGTTGACTTACAAATAGGCAGTGTGAATTTAAATGTGCTAACCAACCCTACCTGGTTTCTATCAGGCATATGGAACCAGAAATTATAATATCAGAATATGTTTCTACCCGGATCCACTCTGGTTTCCATAAGGCATTTGTAGACTTGCAAATTGTTAAGGTGACTTTAATTCTGTTACCCAAACCTAAATGGTTCCTATCTGGCATATGGATCCAGAAATTATAATATAAGAATATGATTCTACCCGGATCTTCTCTGGTTTCTATAAGTCAGTTATTGACTTACAAATAGGCAATGTGAATTTAAATGTGCTAACCAACCCTACCTGGTTTCTATCTGGCATATGGATCCAGAAATTATAATATAAGAATATGTTTCTACCCGGATCCTCTCTGGTTTCCATAAGGCAGGTGTAGACTTGCAAATTGTTAAGGTGACTTTAGTTCTGTTACCCAAACCTAAATGGTTCCTATCTGGCATATGGATCCAGAAATTATAATATAAGAATATGTTTCTACCCGGATCCTCTCTGGTTTCTATAAGTCCGTTGTTGACATGAAAATTGTTAAGGTGAATCTAAATCTGCTACCCAGCCCTACCTTGTTCCTATCTGGCATATGGATCCAGAAATTAAAATATAAGAATATGATTCTACCGGGATCCTCTCTGGTTTCTACAAGTCAGTTGTTGACTTACAAATAGGCAATGTGAATTTAAATGTGCTAAACAACCCTACCTGGTTTCTATCTGGCATATGGATCCAGAAATTATAATATAAGAATATGTTTCTACCCGGATCCTCTCTGGTTTCAATAAGGCAGTTGTAGACTTGCAAATTGTTAAGGTGACTTTAGTTCTGTTACCCAAACCTAAATGGTTCCTATCTGGCATATGGATCCAGAAATTATAATATAAGAATATGTTTCTACCCGGATCCTCTCTGGTTTCTATAAGTCCGTTGTTGACATGAAAATTGTTAAGGTGAATATAAATCTGCTACCCAGCCCTACCTGGTTTCTATAAGGCAGATGGATCCAGAAATTAAAATATAAGAATATGTTTCTACCCGGATCCTCTCTGGTTTCTGTTAGTCAGTTGTTGACTTACAAATAGGCAATGTGAATTTAAATGTGCTAACCAACCCTACCCGGTTTCTATCTGGCATATGGATCCAGAAATTATCATATAAATATATGTTTCTACCCGGATCCTCTCTGGTTTCTATTAGTCCGTTGTTGACTTGCCAATTGTTGAGGTGAATCTAAATCTGCTACCCAGCCCTACGTGGTTCCTATGTGGCATATGAAAACAGAAATTAAAATATAAGAATATGTTTCTAGCCGGATCCTCTCTTGTTTCTATAAGTCAGGTGTCGACTTGAAAATTTTTAAGGTGACTTTAATTCTCTTACCCAGCCCTAAATGGTTCCTATCTGGCATATGGATCCAGAAATTATAATATAAGAATATGTTTCTACCCGGATCCTCTCTGGTTTCCATAAGGCAGTTGTAGACTTGCAAATTGTTAAGGTGACTTTAGTTCTGTTACCCAAACCTAAATGGTTCCTATCTGGCATATGGATCCAGAAATTATAATATAAGAATTTTTTTTTTACCCGGATCCTCTCTGGTTTCTATAAGTCAGTTGTTGACTTACAAATAGGCAATGTCAATTTAAATGTGCTAACCAACCCTACCTGGATTCTATCTGGCATATGGATCCAGAAATTATAATATAAGAATATGTTTCTACCCGGATCCTCCCTGGTTTGTATAAGTCAGTTGGTGACTTGCAAATTGTTAAGGTGAATATAAATCTGCTACCCAGCCCAACCTGCTTCCTATCTGGCATATGAATCCAGAAATTATAATATAAGAATATGTTTCTACCCGGATCCTCCATGGTTTGTATAAGTCAGTTGTTGACTAGCAAATTGTTAAGGTGAATATAAATCTGCTACCCAGCCCTACCTGGTTCCTATCTGGCATATGGATCCAGAAATTATAATATAAGAGTATGTTTCTACCCGGATCCTCTCTTGTTTCTATAAGTCAGGTGTCGACTTGAAAATTGTTAAGGTGAATTTTAATTTGCTACCCAGCCCTACCTGGTTCCTATCCGGCATACGGATCCAGAAATTAAAATATAGTAATATGATTCTACCCGGATCCTCTCTGGTTTCTATAAGTCAGTTGTTGACTTACAAATAGGCAATGTGAATTTAAATGTGCTAACCAACCCTACCTGGTTTCTATCTGGCATATGGATCCAGAAATTATAATATAAGAATATGTTTCTACCCGGATCCTCTCTGGTTTCCATAAGGCAGTTGTAGACTTACAAATAGGCAATGTGAATTTAAATGTGATAACCAACCCTACCTGGTTTCTATCTGTCATATAGATCCAGAAAATATAATATAAGAATACGTTTCTACCCGGATCCTCTCTGGTTTCCATAAGGCAGTTGTAGACTTGCCAATTGTTGAGGTGAATATAAATCTGCTTCCCAGCACTACCTGTTTCCTATCTGGCATATGGATCCAGAAATTATAATATGAGAATATCTTTCTACCCGGATCCTATCTGGTTTCTATAAGTCAATTGTTGACTTGCGAATTGTTAAGGTGAATCTAAATCTGCTACCCAGCCCTACCTTGTTCCTATCTGTCATATGGATCCAGAAATTAAAATATAAGAATATGATTCTACCCGGATCCTCTCTGGTTTCTACAAGTCAGTTGTTGACTTACAAATAGGCAATGTGAATTTAAATGTGCTAACCAACCCTACCTGGTTTCTATCTGGCATATAGATCCAGAAATTATAATATAAGAATATGTTTCTACCCGGATCCTCTCTGGTTTCCATAAGGCAGGTGTAGACTTGCAAATTGTTAAGGTGACTTTAGTTCTGTTACCCAAACCTAAATGGTTCCTATCTGGCATATGGATCCAGAAATTATAATATAAGAATATGTTTCTACGCGGATCCTCTCTGGTTTCTATTAGTCCGTTGTTGACATGAAAATTGTTAAGGTGAATATAAATCTGCTACCCAGCCCTACCTGGTTCCTATCTGGCATATGGATCCAGAAATTAAAATATAAGAATATGTTTCTACCCGGATCTTCTCAGGTTTCTATAAGTCAGTTGTTGACTTACAAATAGGCAATATGAATTTAAATGTGCTAACCAACCCTACCTGGTTTCTATCTGGCATATGGATCCAGAAATTATAATATAAGTATATGTTTCTACCCGGATCCTCTCTGGTTTCTATTAGTCCGTTGTTGACTTGCCAATTGTTGAGGTGAATCTAAATCTGCTACCCAGCCCTACGTGGTTCCTATGTGGCATATGAAAACAGAAATTAAAATATAAGAATATGTTTCTAGCCGGATCCTCTCTTGTTTCTATAAGTCAGGTGTCGACTTGAAAATTTTTAAGGTGACTTTAATTCTCTTACCCAGCCCTAAATGGTTCCTATCTGGCATATGGATCCAGAAATTATAATATAAGAATATGTTTCTACCCGGATCCTCTCTGGTTTCCATAAGGCAGTTGTAGACTTGCAAATTGTTAAGGTGACTTTAGTTCTGTTACCCAAACCTAAATGGTTCCTATCTAGCATATGGATCCAAAAATTATAATATAAGAATATGTTTCTACCCGGATCCTCTCTGGTTTCCATAAGGCAGTTGTAGACTTGCAAATTGTTAAGGTGACTTTAGTTCTGTTACCCAAACCTAAATGGTTCCTATCTGGCATATGGATCCAGAAATTATAATATAAGAATTTTTTTTTTACCCGGATCCTCTCTGGTTTCTATAAGTCAGTTGTTGTCTTACAAATAGGCAATGTGAATTTAAATGTGCTAACCAACCCTACCTGGATTCTATCTGGCATATGGATCCAGAAATTATAATATAAAAATATGTTTCTACCCGGATCCTCCCTGGTTTGTATAAGTCAGTTGGTGACTTGCAAATTGTTAAGGTGAATATAAATCTGCTACCCAGCCCAACCTGCTTCCTATCTGGCATATGAATCCAGAAATTATAATATAAGAATATGTTTCTACCCGGATCCTCCCTGGTTTGTATAAGTCAGTTGTTGACTAGCAAATTGTTAAGGTAAATATAAATCTGCTACCCAGCCATACCTGCTTCCTATCTGGCATATGGATCCAGATATTATAATATAAGTATATGTTTCTACCCGGATCCTCTCTTGTTTCTATAAGTCAGGTGTCGACTTGAAAATTTTTAAGGTGAATTTTAATCTGCTACCCAGCCCTACCTGGTTCCTATCCGGCATACGGATCCAGAAATTAAAATATAGGAATATGATTCTACCCGGATCCTCTCTGGATTCTATAAGTCAGGTGTTGACTTACAAATAGGCAATGTGAATTTAAATATGCTAACCAACACTACATGGTTTCTATCTGGCATATGGATCCAGAAATTATAATATAAGAATATGTTTCTACCCGGATCCTCTCTGGTTTCCATAAGGCAGTTGTAGACTTACAAATAGGCAATGTGAATTTAAATGTGATAACCAACCCTAACTGGTTTCTATCTGTCATATAGATCCAGAAAATATAATATAAGAATACGTTTCTACCCGGATCCTCTCTGGTTTCCATAAGGCAGTTGTAGACTTGCCAATTGTTGAGGTGAATATAAATCTGCTTCCCAGCACTACCTGGTTCCTATCTGGCATATGGATCCAGAAATTATAATATGAGAATATCTTTCTACCCGGATCCTATCTGGTTTCTATAAGTCAATTGTTGACTTGCGAATTGTTAAGGTGAATCTAAATCTGCTACCCAGCCCTACCTTGTTCCTATCTGTCATATGGATCCAGAAATTAAAATATAAGAATATGATTCTACCCGGATCCTCTCTGGTTTCTACAAGTCAGTTGTTGACTTACAAATAGGCAATGTGAATTTAAATGTGCTAACCAACCCTACCTGGTTTCTATCTGGCATATAGATCCAGAAATTATAATATAAGAATATGTTTCTACCCGGATCCTCTCTGGTTTCCATAAGGCAGGTGTAGACTTGCAAATTGTTAAGGTGACTTTAGTTCTGTTACCCAAACCTAAATGGTTCCTATCTGGCATATGGATCCAGAAATTATAATATAAGAATATGTTTCTACGCGGATCCTCTCTGGTTTCTATTAGTCCGTTGTTGACATGAAAATTGTTAAGGTGAATATAAATCTGCTACCCAGCCCTACCTGGTTCCTATCTGGCATATGGATCCAGAAATTAAAATATAAGAATATGTTTCTACCCGGATCCTCTCAGGTTTCTATAAGTCAGTTGTTGACTTACAAATAGGCAATATGAATTTAAATGTGCTAACCAACCCTACCTGGTTTCTATCTGGCATATGGATCCAGAAATTATAATATAAGTATATGTTTCTACCCGGATCCTCTCTGGTTTCTATTAGTCCGTTGTTGACTTGCCAATTGTTGAGGTGAATCTAAATCTGCTACCCAGCCCTACGTGGTTCCTATGTGGCTTATGAAAACAGAAATTAAAATATAAGAATATGTTTCTAGCCGGATCCTCTCTTGTTTCTATAAGTCAGGTGTCGACTTGCAAATTGTTAAGGTGACTTTAATTCTCTTACCCAGCCCTAAATGGTTCCTATCTGGCATATGGATCCAGAAATTAAAATATAAGAATATGTTTCTACCCGGATCCTCTCTAGTTTCTATAAGTCAGTTGTTGACTTACAAATAGGCAATGTGAATTTAAATGTGCTAACCAACCCTACCTGGATTCTATCTGGCATATGGATCCAGAAATTATAATATAAGAATATGTTTCTACCCGGATCCTCCCTGGTTTGTATAAGTCAGTTGTTTGACTTGCAAATTGTTAAGGTGAATATAAATCTGCTACCCAGCCCTACCTGCTTCCTATCTGGCATATGGATCCAGAAATTAAAATATAAGAATATGTTTCTACCCGGATCCTCTCTGGTTTCTATAAGTCAGTTGTTGACTTACAAATAGGCAATATGAATTTAAATGTGCTAACCAACCCTACCTGGTTTCTATCTGGCATATGGATCCAGAAATTATAATATAAGAATATGTTTCTACGCGGATCCTCTCTGGTTTCTATTAGTCCGTTGTTGACATGAAAATTGTTAAGGTGAATATAAATCTGCTACCCAGCCCTACCTGGTTCCTATCTGGCATATGGATCCAGAAATTAAAATATAAGAATATGTTTCTACCCGGATCCTCTCAGGTTTCTATAAGTCAGTTGTTGACTTACAAATAGGCAATATGAATTTAAATGTGCTAACCAACCCTACCTGGTTTCTATCTGGCACATGGATCCAGAAATTATAATATAAGTATATGTTTCTACCCGGATCCTCTCTGGTTTCTATTAGTCCGTTGTTGACTTGCCAATTGTTGAGGTGAATCTAAATCTGCTACCCAGCCCTACGTGGTTCCTATGAGGCTTATGAAAACAGAAATTAAAATATAAGAATATGTTTCTAGCCGGATCCTCTCTTGTTTCTATAAGTCAGGTGTCGACTTGAAAATTGTTAAGGTGACTTTAATTCTCTTACCCAGCCCTAAATGGTTCCTATCTGGCATATGGATCCAGAAATTATAATATAAGAATATGTTTCTACCCGGATCCTCTCTGGTTTCCATAAGGCAGTTGTAGACTTGCAAATTGTTAAGGTGACTTTAGTTCTGTTACCCAAACCTAAATGGTTCCTATGTGGCATATGGATCCAGAAATTATAATATAAGAATATGTTTCTACCCGGACCCTCTCTGGTTTCTATAAGTCAGTTGTTCATTTACAAATAGGCAATGTGAATTTAAATGTGCTAACCAACCCTACCTGGATTCTATCTGGCATATGGATCCAGAAATTATAATATAAGAATATGTTTCTACCCGTATCCTCCCTGGTTTGTATAAGTCAGTTGTTGACTTGCAAATTGTTAAGGAGAATATAAATCTGCTACCCAGCCCTACCTGCTTCCTATCTGGCATACGCATCCAGAAATTAAAATATAAGAATATGTTTCTACCCGGATCCTCTCTGGTTTCTATAAGTCAGTTGTTGACTTACAAATAGGCAATGTGAATTTAAATGTGCTAATCAACCCTACCTGGTTTCTATCTGGCATATGGATCCAGAAATTATAATATAAGAATATGTTTCTACCCGGATCCTCTCTGGTTTCTATAAGTCCGGTGTTGACATGAAAATTGTTAAGGTGAATATAAATCTGCTACCCAGCCCTACCTGATTCCTATCTGGAATATGGATCAAGAAATTATAATATAAGAATATGTTTCTAGCCGTATCCTCTCTTGTTTCTATAAGTCAGGTGTCGACTTGAAAATTGTTAAGGTGAATTTTAATCTGCTACCCAGCCCTACGTGGTTCCTATCTGGCATACGGATCCTGAAATTAAAATATACTAATATGATTCTACCCGGATCCTCTCTGGTTTCTATAAATCAATTGTTGACTTACAAATAGGCAATGTGAATTTAAATGTGCTAACCAACCCTACCTGGTTTCTATCTGGCATATGGGTCCAGAAATTATAATATAAGAATATGTTTCTACCCGGATCCTCTCTGGTTTCTATAAGTCAGTTGTTGACATACAAATAGGCAATGTGAATTTAAATGTGCTAACCAACCCTACCTGGTTTCTATCTGGCATATAGATCCAGAAATTATAATATAAGAATATGTTTCTACCCGGATCCTCTCTGGTTTTCTATTAGTCAGTTGTTGACTTGCTAATTGTTGAGGTGAATATAAATCTGCTACCCAGCCCTACGTGGTTCCTATGTGGCATATGAAAACAGAAACTAAAATACAAAAATATATATCTACACGGATCCTCTACGGTTTCTATAAGTCAGTGGTTGACTTACAAATAGGCAATGTGAATTTAAATGTGCTAACCAACCCTACCTGGTTCCTATCCGGCATACGGATCCAGAAATTAAAATATAGTAATATGATTCTACCCGGATCCTCTCTGGTTTCTATAAATCAATTGTTGACTTACAAATAGGCAATGTGAATTTAAATGTGCTAACCAACCCTACCTGGTTTCTATCTGGCATATGGGTCCAGAAATTATAATATAAGATTATGTTTCTACCCGGATCCTCTCTAGTTACTATAAGACAGTTGTTGACATACAAATAGGCAATGTGAATTTAAATCTGCTAACCAACAAGACCAGGTTTCTATCTGGCATATAAATCCAGAAAATATAATATAAGAATAGGTTTCTACCCGGATCCTCTCTTGTTTCTATAAGTCAGGTGTCGACTTGAAAATTGTTAAGGTGAATTTTAATTTGCTACCCAGCCCTACCTGGTTCCTATCCGGCATACGGATCCAGAAATTAAAATATAGTAATATGATTCTACCCGGATCTTATATGGTTTCTATAAATCAATTGTTGACTTACAAATAGGCAATGTGAATTTAAATGTGCTAACCAACCCTACCTGGTTTCTATCTGGCATATGGGTCCAGAAATTATAATATAAGAATATGTTTCTACCCGGATCCTCTCTGGTTTCTATAAGTCAGTTGTTGACATACAAATAGGCAATGTGAATTTAAATGTGCTAACCAACCCTACCTGGTTTCTATCTGGCATATAGATCCAGAAATTATAATATCAGAATATGTTTCTACCCGGATCCTCTCTGGTTTTCTATTAGTCAGTTGTTGACTTGCCAATTGTTGAGGTGAATATAAATCTGCTACCCAGCCCTACGTGGTTCCTATGTGGCATATGAAAACAGAAACTAAAATACAAAAATATATATCTACACGGATCCTCTACGGTTTCTATAAGTCAGTGGTTGACTTACAAATAGGCAATGTGAATTTAAATGTGCTAACCAACCCTACCTGGTTTCTATCTGGCATATAGATCCAGAAATTATAATATAAGAATATGTTTCTACCCGGATCCTCTCTGGTTTTCTATTAGTCAGTTGTTGACTTGCCAATTGTTGAGGTGAATATAAATCTGCTACCCAGCCCTACGTGGTTCCTATGTGGCATATGAAAACAGAAACTAAAATACAAAAATATATATCTACACGGATCCTCTACGGTTTCTATAAGTCAGTTATTGACTTACAAATAGGCAATGTGAATTTAAATGTGCTAACCAACACTACCTGGTTTCTATCTGGCATATGGATCCAGAAATTATAATATAAGAATATGTTTCTACCCGGATCCTCTCTGGTTTCCATAAGGCAGGTGTAGACTTGCAAATTGTTAAGGTGACTTTATTTCTGTTACCCAGCCCTAAATGGTTCCTATCTGGCATATGGATCCAGAAATTATAATATAAGATTATGTTTCTACCCGGATCCACTCTGGTTTCTATAAGTCCGTTGTTGACATGAAAATTGTTAAGGTGAATCTAAATCTGCTACCCAGCCCTACCTTGTTCCTATCTGGCATATAAATCCAGAAATTAAAATATAAGAATATGATTCTACCCGGATCCTCTCTGGTTTCTACAAGTCAGTTGTTGACTTTCAAATAGGCAATGTGAATTTAAATGTGCTAAACAACCCTACCTGGTTTCTATCTGGCATATGGATCCAGAAATTATAATATAATAATATGTTTCTACCCGGATCCTATATGGTTTCTAAAAGTCAGTTGTTGACATGAAAATTGTTAAGGTGAATATAAATCTGCTACCCAGCCCTACCTGGTTCCTATCAGGCATATGGATCCAGAAATTAAAATATAAGAATATGTTTCTACCCGGATCGTCTCTGGTTTCTATATGTCAGTTGTTGACTTACAAATAGGCAATATGAATTTAAATGTGCTAACCAACCCTACCTGGTTTCTATCTGGCACATGGATCCAGAAATTATAATATAAGTATATGTTTCTACCCGGATCCTCTCTGGTTTCTATTAGTCCGTTGTTGACTTGCCAATTGTTGAGGTGAATCTAAATCTGCTACCCAGCCCTACGTGGTTCCTATGTGGCATATGAAAACAGAAATTAAAATATAAGAATATGTTTCTAGCCGGATCCTCTCTTGTTTCTATAAGTCAGGTGTCGACTTGCAAGTTGTTAAGGTGACTTTAATTCTCTTACCCAGCCCTAAATGGTTCCTATCTGGCATATGGATCCAGAAATTATAATATAAGAATATGTTTCTACCCGGATCCTCTCTAGTTTCTATAAGTCATTTGTTGACTTACAAATAGGCAATGTGAATTGTAATGTGCTAACCAACCTTACCTGGATTCTATCTGGCATATGGATCCAGAAATTATAATATAAGAATATGTTTCTACCCGGATCCTCTCTGGTTTCTATAAGTCAGTTGTTGACTTTCAAATTGTTAAGGTGAATATAAATCTGCTACCCAGCCCTACCTGGTTCCTATCTGGAATATGGATCCAGAAATTAAAATATAAGAATATGTTTCTACCCGGATCCTCTCTGGTTTCTATAAGTCAGTTGTTGACTTGCAAATAGGCAATATGAATTTAAATGTGCTAACCAACCCTACCTGGTTTCTATCTGGCATATGGATCCAGAAATTATAATATAAGAATATGTTTCTACGCGGATCCTCTCTGGTTTCTATTAGTCCGTTGTTGACATGAAAATTGTTAAGGTGAATATAAATCTGCTACCCAGCCCTACCTGGTTCCTATCTGGCATATGGATCCAGAAATTAAAATATAAGAATATGTTTCTACCCGGATCCTCTCAGGTTTCTATAAGTCAGTTGTTGACTTACAAATAGGCAATATGAATTTAAATGTGCTAACCAACCCTACCTGGTTTCTATCTGGCACATGGATCCAGAAATTATAATATAAGTATATGTTTCTACCCGGATCCTCTCTGGTTTCTATTAGTCCGTTGTTGACTTGCCAATTGTTGAGGTGAATCTAAATCTGCTACCCAGCCCTACGTGGTTCCTATGAGGCTTATGAAAACAGAAATTAAAATATAAGAATATGTTTCTAGCCGGATCCTCTCTTGTTTCTATAAGTCAGGTGTCGACTTGAAAATTGTTAAGGTGACTTTAATTCTCTTACCCAGCCCTAAATGGTTCCTATCTGGCATATGGATCCAGAAATTATAATATAAGAATATGTTTCTACCCGGATCCTCTCTGGTTTCCATAAGGCAGTTGTAGACTTGCAAATTGATAAGGTGACTTTAGTTCTGTTACCCAAACCTAAATGGTTCCTATGTGGCATATGAATCCAGAAATTATAATATAAGAATATGTTTCTACCCGGATCCTCTCTGGTTTCTATAAGTCAGTTGTTGACTTACAAATAGGCAATGTGAATTTAAATGTGCTAACCAACCCTACCTGGATTCTATCTGGCATATGGATCCAGAAATTATAATATAAGAATAAGTTTCTACCCGGATCCTCCCTGGTTTGTATAAGTCAGTTGTTGACTTGCAAATTGTTAAGGTGAATATAAATCTGCTACCCAGCCCTACCTGCTTCCTATCTGGCATATAGATCCAGAAATTAAAATATAAGAATATGTTTCTACCCGGATCCTCTCTGGTTTCTATAAGTCAGTTGTTGACTTACAAATAGGCAATATGAATTTAAATGTGCTAATCAACGCTACCTGGTTCCTATCTGGCATATGGATCCAGAAATTATAATATAAGAATAGGTTTCTACCCGGATCCTCTCTGGTTACTAAAAGACCGGTGTTGACATGAAAATTGTTAGGGTGAATATAAATCTGCTACCCAGCCCTACCTGATTCCTATCTGGAATATGGATCAAGAAATTATAATATAAGAATATGTTTCTAGCCGTATCCTCTCTTGTTTCTATATGTCAGGTGACGACTTGAAAATTGTTAAGGTGAATTTTAATTTGCTACCCAGCCCTACCTGGATCCTATCAGGCATAAGGATCCAGAAATTAAAATATAGTAATATGATTCTACCCGGATCCTCTCTGGTTTCTATAAATCAATTGTTGACTTACAAATAGGCAATGTGAATTTAAATGTGCTAACCAACCCTACCTGGTTTCTATCTGGCATATGGGTCCAGAAATTATAATATAAGAATATGTTTCTACCCGGATCCTCTCTGGTTTCTATAAGTCAGTTGTTGACATACAAATAGGCAATGTGAATTTAAATGTGCTAACCAACCCTACCTGGTTTCTATCTGGCATATAGATCCAGAAATTATAATATAAGAATATGTTTCTACCCGGATCCTCTCTGGTTTTCTATTAGTCAGTTGTTGACTTGCTAATTGTTGAGGTGAATATAAATCTGCTACCCAGCCCTACGTGGTTCCTATCTGGCATATGAAAACAGAAACTAAAATAAAAAAATATGTATCTACACGGATCCTCTACGGTTTCTATAAGTCAGTGGTTGACTTACAAATAGGCAATGTGAATTTAAATGTGCTAACCAACCCTACCTGGTTCCTATCCGGCATACGGATCCAGAAATTAAAATATAGTAATATGATTCTACCCGGATCCTCTCTGGTTTCTATAAATCAATTGTTGACTTACAAATAGGCAATGTGAATTTAAATGTGCTAACCAACCCTACCTGGTTTCTATCTGGCATATGGGTCCAGAAATTATAATATAAGAATATGTTTCTACCCGGATCCTCTCTGGTTTCTATAAGTCAGTTGTTGACATACAAATAGGCAATGTGAATTTAAATGTGCTAACCAACACTACCTGGTTTCTATCTGGCATATAGATCCAGAAATTGTAATATAAGAATATGTTTCTACCCGGATCCTCTCTTGTTTCTATAAGTCAGGTGTCGACTTGAAAATTGTTAAGGTGAATTTTAATTTGCTACCCAGCCCTACCTGGTTCCTATCCGGCATACGGATCCAGAAATTAAAATATAGTAATATGATTCTACCCGGATCCTCTCTGGTTTCTATAAGTCAATTGTTGACTTACAAATAGGCAATGTGAATTTAAATGTTCTAACCAACCCTACCTGGTTTCTATCTGGCATATGGGTCCAGAAATTATAATATAAGAATATGTTTCTACCCGGATCCTCTCTGGTTTCTATAAGTCAGTTGTTGACATACAAATAGGCAATGTGAATTTAAATGTGCTAACCAACCCTACCTGGTTTCTATCTGGCATATAGATCCAGAAATTATAATATCAGAATATGTTTCTACCCGGATCCTCTCTGGTTTTCTATTAGTCAGTTGTTGACTTGCCAATTGTTGAGGTGAATATAAATCTGCTACCCAGCCCTACGTGGTTCCTATGTGGCATATGAAAACAGAAACTAAAATACAAAAATATATATCTACACGGATCCTCTACGGTTTCTATAAGTCAGTGGTTGACTTACAAATAGGCAATGTGAATTTAAATGTGCTAACCAACCCTACCTGGTTTCTATCTGGCATATAGATCCAGAAATTATAATATAAGAATATGTTTCTACCCGGATCCTCTCTGGTTTTCTATTAGTCAGTTGTTGACTTGCCAATTGTTGAGGTGAATATAAATCTGCTACCCAGCCCTACGTGGTTCCTATGTGGCATATGAAAACAGAAACTAAAATACAAAAATATATATCTACACGGATCCTCTACGGTTTCTATAAGTCAGTTATTGACTTACAAATAGGCAATGTGAATTTAAATGTGCTAACCAACACTACCTGGTTTCTATCTGGCATATGGATCCAGAAATTATAATATAAGAATATGTTTCTACCCGGATCCTCTCTGGTTTCCATAAGGCAGGTGTAGACTTGCAAATTGTTAAGGTGACTTTATTTCTGTTACCCAAACCTAAATGGTTCCTATCTGGCATATGGATCCAGAAATTATAATATAAGAATATGTTTCTACCCGGATCCACTCTGGTTTCTATAAGTCCGTTGTTGACATGAAAATTGTTAAGGTGAATCTAAATCTGCTACCCAGCCCTACCTTGTTCCTATCTGGCATATAAATCCAGAAATTAAAATATAAGAATATGATTCTACCCGGATCCTCTCTGGTTTCTACAAGTCAGTGGTTGACTTTCAAATAGGCAATGTGAATTTAAATGTGCTAACCAACCCTACCTGGTTTCTATCTGGCATATGGATCCAGAAATTATAATATAAGAATATGTTTCTACCCGGATCCTCTCTGGTTTCTATAAGTTAGTTGTTGACATGAAAATTGTTAAGGTGAATATAAATCTGCTACCCAGCCCTACCTGGTTCCTATCAGGCAGATGGATCCAGAAATTAAAATATAAGAATATGTTTCTACCCGGATCGTCTCTGGTTTCTATATGTCAGTTGTTGACTTACAAATAGGCAATATGAATTTAAATGTGCTAACCAACCCTACCTGGTTTCTATCTGGCACATGGATCCAGAAATTATAATATAAGTATATGTTTCTACCCGGATCCTCTCTGGTTTCTATTAGTCCGTTGTTGACTTGCCAATTGTTGAGGTGAATCTAAATCTGCTACCCAGCCCTACGTGGTTCCTATGTGGCATATGAAAACAGAAATTAAAATATAAGAATATGTTTCTAGCCGGATCCTCTCTTGTTTCTATAAGTCAGGTGTCGACTTGAAAATTGTTAAGGTGACTTTAATTCTCTTACCCAGCCCTAAATGGTTCCTATCTGGCATATGGATCCAGAAATTAAAATATAAGAATATGTTTCTACCCGGATCCTCTCTGGTTTCCATAAGGCAGTTGTAGACTTGCAAATTGTTAAGGTGACTTTAAATCTGTTACCCAAACCTAAATGGTTCCTATCTGGCATATGGATCCAGAAATTATAATATGAGAATATGTTTCTACCCGGATCCTCTCTGGTTTCCATAAGGCAGTTGTAGACTTGCAAATTGTTAAGGTGACTTTAGTTCTGTTACCCAAACCTAAATGGTTTCTATCTGGCTCATGGATCCAGAAATTATAATATAAGAATATGTTTCTACCCGGATCCTCTCTGGTTTCTATAAGTCAGTTGTTGACTTAGAAATAGGCAATGTGAATTCAAATGTGCTAACCAACCCTACCTGGATTCTATCTGGCATATGGATCCAGAAATTGTAATATAAGAATATGTTTCTACCCATATCCTACCTGGTTTCTATAAGTCAATTGTTGACTTGCGAATTGTTAAGGTGAATCTAAATCTGCTACCCAGTCCAACCTGATTTCTATCTGGCATATGGATCAAGACATTATAATATAAGAATATGTTTCTACCCGGATCCTCTCTGGTTTCTATAAGTCAGATGTTGACTTGCCAATTGTTGAGGTGAATCTAAATCTGCTACCCAGCCCTACGTGGTTCCTATGTGGCATATGAAAACAGAAATTAAAATATAAGAATATGTTTCTAGCCGGATCCTCTCTTGTTTCTATAAGTCAGGTGTCGACTTGAAAATTGTTACGGTGACTTTCATTCTCTTACCCAGCCCTAAATGGTTCCTATCTGGCATATGGATCCAGAAATTATAATATAAGAATATGTTTCTACCCGGATCCTCTCTGGTTTCCATAAGGCAGTTGTAGACTTGCAAATTGTTAAGGTGACTTTAGTTCTGTTACCCAAACCTAAATGGTTCCTATCTGGCATATGGATCCAGAAATTATAATATGAGAATATGTTTCTACCCGGATCCTCTCTGGTTTCCATAAGGCAGTTGTAGACTTGCAAATTGTTAAGGTGACTTTAGTTCTGTTACCCAAACCTAAATGGTTCCTATCTGGCATATGGATCCAGAAATTATAATATAAGAATATGTTTCTACCCGGATCCTCTCTGGTTTCTATAAGTCAGTTGTTGACTTACAAATAGGCAATGTGAATTTAAATGTGCTAACCAACCCTACCTGGTTTCTATCTGGCATATGGATCCAGAAATTATAATATAAGAATATGTTTCTATCCGGATCCTCTCTGGTTTCTATAAGTCTGGTGTTGACATGAAAATTGTTAAGGTGAATATAAATCTGCTACCCAGCCCTACCTGATTCCTATCTGGAATATGGATCAAGAAATTATAATATAAGAATATGTTTCTAGCCGTATCCTCTCTTGTTTCTATAAGTCAGGTGTCGACTTGAAAATTGTTAAGGTGACTTTAATTCTCTTACCCAGCCATACATGTTTCCTATCTGGCATATGGATCCAGAAATTATAATATAAGAATATGTTTCTACCCGGATCCTCTCTTGTTTCTATAAGTCAGGTGTCGACTTGAAAATTGTTAAGGTGAATTTTAATTTGCTACCCAGCCCTACCTGGTTCCTATCTAGCATACGGATCCAGAAATTAAAATATAGAAATATGATTCTACCCGTATCCTCTCTGGTTTCTATAAGTCAATTGTTGACTTACAAATAGGCAATGTGAATTTAAATGTGCTAACCAACCCTACCTGGTTTCTATCTGGCATATAGATCCAGAAATTATAATATAAGAATATGTTTCTACCCGGATCCTCTCTGGTTTTCTATTAGTCAGTTGTTGACTTGCCAATTGTTGAGGTGAATATAAATCTGCTACCCAGCCCTACGTGGTTCCTATGTGGCATATGAAAACAGAAACTAAAATACAAAAATATATATCTACACGGATCCTCTACGGTTTCTATAAGTCAGTGGTTGACTTACAAATAGGCAATGTGAATTTAAATGTGCTAACCAACCCTACCTGGTTTCTATCTGGCATATGGATCCATAAATTATAATATAAGAATATGATAATAACAGGAACCGCTAAGCATTCTATAAGTGAGATGTTGACTTACAAATAGGCAATGTGAATGCAAATGTGCTAACCAACCCTACCTGGTTTCTATCTGGCATATAGATCCAGAAATTATAATATAAGAATATGTTTCTACCCGGATCCTCTCTGGTTTTCTATTAGTCAGTTGTTGACTTGCCAATTGTTGAGGTGAATATAAATCTGCTACCCAGCCCTACGTGGTTCCTATGTGGCATATGAAAACAGAAACTAAAATACAAAAATATATATCTACACAGATCCTCTACGGTTTCTATAAGTCAGTTATTGACTTACAAATAGGCAATGTGAATTTAAATGTGCTAACCAACACTACCTGGTTTCTATCTGGCATATGGATCCAGAAATTATAATATAAGAATATGTTTCTACCCGGATCCTCTCTGGTTTCCATAAAGCAGGTGTAGACTTGCAAATTGTTAAGGTGACTTTAGTTCTGTTACCCAAACCTAAATGGTTCCTATCTGGCATATGGATCCAGAAATTATAATATAAGAATATTTTTCTACCCGGATCCTCTCTGGTTTCTATAAGTCCGTTGTTGACATGAAACTTGTTAAGGTGAATCTAAATCTGCTACCCAGCCCTACCTTGTTCCTATCTGGCATATAAATCCAGAAATTAAAATATAAGAATATGATTCTACCCGGATCTTCTCTGGTTTCTACAAGTCAGTTGTTGACTTACAAATAGGCAATGTGAATTTAAATGTGCTAACCAACCCTACCTGGTTTCTATCTGGCATATGGATCCAGAAATTATAATATAAGAATATGTTTCTACCCGGATCCTCTCTGGTTTCTATAAGTTAGTTGTTGACATGAAAATTGTTAAGGTGAATATAAATCTGCTACCCAGCCCTACCTGGTTCCTATCTGGCATATGGATCCAGCAATTAAAATATAAGAATATGTTTCTACCCGGATCCTCTCTGGTTTCTATTAGTCAGTTGTTGACTTACAAATAGGCAATGTGAATTTAAATGTGCTAACCAACACTACCAGGTTTCTATCTGGCATATGGATCCAGAAATTATAATATAAGTATATGTTACTACCCGGATCCTCTCTGGTTTCTATAAGTCCGTTGTTGACTTGCCAATTGTTGAGGTGAATCTAAATCTGCTACCCAGCCCTACGTGGTTCCTATGTGGCATATGAAAACAGAAATTAAAATATAAGAATATGTTTCTAGCCGGATCCTCTCTTGTTTCTATAAGTCAGGTGTCGACTTGAAAATTGTTAATGTGACTTTAATTCTCTTACCCAGCCCTAAATGGTTCCTATCTGGCATATGGATCCAGAAATTATAATATAAGAATATGTTTCAACCCGGATCCTCTCTGGTTTCCATAAGGCAGTTGTAGACTTGCAAATTGTTAAGGTGACTTTAGTTCTGTTACCCAAACCTAAATGGTTCCTATCTGGCATATGGATCCAGAAATTATAATATGAGAATATGTTTCTACCCGGATCCTCTCTGGTTTCCATAAGGCAGTTGTAGACTTGCAAATTGTTAAGGTGACTTTAGTTCTGTTACCCAAACCTAAATGGTTCCTATCTGGCATATGGATCCAGAAATTATAATATAAGAATATGTTTCTACCCGGATCCTCCCTGGTTTGTATAAGTCAGTTGTTGACTTGCAAATTGTTAAGGTGAATATAAATCTGCTACCCAGCCCTACCTGGTTCCTATCTGGCATATGGATCCAGAAATTGTAATATAAGAATATGTTTCTACCCGTATCCTATCTGGTTTCTATAAGTCAATTGTTGACTTGCGAATTGTTAAGGTGAATCTAAATCTGCTACCCAGCCCAACCTGATTCCTATCTGGCATATGGATCAAGAAATTATAATATAAGAATATGTTTCTACCCGGATCCTCTCTGGTTTCTATAAGTCAGGTGTAGACTTGAAAATTGTTAAGGTGAATTTTAATTTGCTACCCAGCCCTACCTGGTTCCTATCTGGCATATGGATCCAGAAATTGAAATATAAGAATATGTTTCTACCCGGATCCTCTCTGGTTTCCATAAGGCAGTTGTAGACTTGCAAATTGTTAAGGTGACTTTAATTCTCTTACCCAGCCCTAAATGGTTCCTATCTGGCATATGGATCCAGAAATTATAATATAAGAATATGTTTCTACCCGGATCCTCTCTTGTTTCTATAAGTCAGGTGTTGACTTGAAAAATGTTACGGTGAATTTAATTCTCTTACCCAGCCATAAATGGTTCCTATCTGGCATATGGATCCAGAAATTATAATATAAGAATATGTTTCTACCCGGATCCTCTCTTGTTTCTATAAGTCAGGTGTCGACTTGAAAATTGTTAAGGTGAATTTTAATTTGCTACCCAGCCCTACCTGGTTCCTATCTGGCATATGGATCCAGAAATTAAAATAAAGGAATATCTTTCTACCCGGATCCACTCTGGATTCTATAAGTCAGTTGTTGACTTACAAATAGGCAATGTGAATTTAAATATGCTAACCAACCCTACCTGGTTTCTATCTGGCATATGGATCCAGAAATTATAATATAAGAATACGTTTCTACCCGGATCCTCTCTGGTTTTCTATTAGTCAGTTGTTGACTTGCCAATTGTTGAGGTGAATATAAATCTGCTACCCAGCCCTACGTGGTTCCTATGTGGCATATGAAAACAGAAACTAAAATACAAAAATATATATCTACACAGATCCTCTACGGTTTCTATTAGTCAGTTATTGACTTACAAATAGGCAATGTGAATTTAAATGTGCTAACCAACACTACCTGGTTTCTATCTGGCATATGGATCCAGAAATTATAATATAAGAATATGTTTCTACCCGGATCCTCTCTGGTTTCCATAAAGCAGGTGTAGACTTGCAAATTGTTAAGGTGACTTTAGTTCTGTTACCCAAACCTAAATGGTTCCTATCTGGCATATGGATCCAGAAATTATAATATAAGAATATGTTTCTACCCGGATCCTCTCTGGTTTCTATAAGTCCGTTGTTGACATGAAACTTGTTAAGGTGAATCTAAATCTGCTACCCAGCCCTACCTTGTTCCTATCTGGCATATAAATCCAGAAATTAAAATATAAGAATATGATTCTACCCGGATCTTCTCTGGTTTCTACAAGTCAGTTGTTGACTTACAAATAGGCAATGTGAATTTAAATGTGCTAACCAACCCTACCTGGTTTCTATCTGGCATATGGATCCAGAAATTATAATATAAGAATATGTTTCTACCCGGATCCTCTCTGGTTTCTATAAGTTAGTTGTTGACATGAAAATTGTTAAGGTGAATATAAATCTGCTACCCAGCCCTACCTGGTTCCTATCAGGCATATGGATCCAGAAATTAAAATATAAGAATATGTTTCTACCCGGATCCTCTCTGGTTTCTATATGTCAGTTGTTGACTTACAAATAGGCAATATGAATTTAAATGTGCTAACCAACCCTACCTGGTTTCTATCTGGCATATGGATCCAGAAATTATAATATAAGTATATGTTACTACCCGGATCCTCTCTGGTTTCTATTAGTCCGTTGTTGACTTGCCAATTGTTGAGGTGAATCTAAATCTGCTACCCAGCCCTACGTGGTTCCTATGTGGCATATGAAAACAGAAATTAAAATATAAGAATATGTTTCTAGCCGGATCCTCTCTTGTTTCTATAAGTCAGGTGTCGACTTGAAAATTGTTAATGTGACTTTAATTCTCTTACCCAGCCCTAAATGGTTCCTATCTGGCATATGGATCCAGAAATTATAATATAAGAATATGTTTCAACCCGGATCCTCTCTGGTTTCCATAAGGCAGTTGTAGACTTGCAAATTGTTAAGGTGACTTTAGTTCTGTTACCCAAACCTAAATGGTTCCTATCTGGCATATGGATCCAGAAATTATAATATGAGAATATGTTTCTACCCGGATCCTCTCTGGTTTCCATAAGGCAGTTGTAGACTTGCAAATTGTTAAGGTGACTTTAGTTCTGTTACCCAAACCTAAATGGTTCCTATCTGGCATATGGATCCAGAAATTATAATATAAGAATATGTTTCTACCCGGATCCTCCCTGGTTTGTATAAGTCAGTTGTTGCCTTGCAAATTGTTAAGGTGAATATAAATCTGCTACCCAGCCCTACCTGCTTCCTACCTGGCATATGGATCCAGAAATTATAATATAAGAATATGTTTCTACCCGTATCCTCTCTGGTTTCTATAAGTCAATTGTTGACTTGCGAATTGTTAAGGTGAATCTAAATCTGCCACCCAGCCCAACCTGATTCCTATCTGGCATATGGATCAATAATTTATAATATAAGAATATGTTTCTACCCGGATCCTCTCTTGTTTCTATAAGTCAGGTGTCGACTTGAAAATTGTTAAGGTGAATATTAATTTGCTACCCAGTCCTACCTGGTTCCTATCTAGCATATGGATCCAGAAATTGAAATATAAGAGTATGTTTCTACCCGGATCCTCTCTTGTTTCTATAAGTCAGGTGTCGACTTGAAAATTGTTAAGGTGAATTTTAATTTGCTACCCAGCCCTACCTGGTTCCTATCCGGCATACGGATCCAGAAATTAAAATATAGAAATATGATTCTACCCGGATCCTCTCTGGTTTCTATAAGTCAGTTGTTGACTTACAAATAGGCAATGTGAATTTAAATGTGCTAACGAACCCTACCTGGTTTCTATCTGGCATATGGATCCAGAAATCATAATATAAGAATATGTTTCTACCCGGATCCTCTCTGGTTTTCTATTAGTCAGTTGTTGACTTGCCAATTGTTGAGGTGAATATAAATCTGCTACCCAGCCCTACGTGGTTCCTATGTGGCATATGAAAACAGAAACTAAAATACAAAAATATATATCTACACGGATCCTCTACGGTTTCTATAAGTCAGTGGTTGACTTACAAATAGGCAATGTGAATTTAAATGTGCTAACCAACCCTACCTGGTTTCTATCTGGCATATGGGTCCAGAAATTAAAATATAGAAATATGATTCTACCCGGATCCTCTCTGGTTTCTATGTCAGTTGTTGACTTACAAATAGGCAATGTGAATTTAAATGTGCTAACGAACCCTACCTGGTTTCTATCTGGCATATGGATCCAGAAATCATAATATAAGAATATGTTTCTACCCGGATCCTCTCTGGTTTTCTATTAGTCAGTTGTTGACTTGCCAATTGTTGAGGTGAATATAAATCTGCTACCCAGCCCTACGTGGTTCCTATGTGGCATATGAAAACAGAAACTAAAATACAAAAATATATATCTACACAGATCCTCTACGGTTTCTATAAGTCAGTTATTGACTTACAAATAGGCAATGTGAATTTAAATGTGCTAACCAACACTACCTGGTTTCTATCTGGCATATGGATCCAGAAATTATAATATAAGAATATGTTTCTACCCGGATCCTCTCTGGTTTCCATAAAGCAGGTGTAGACTTGCAAATTGTTAAGGTGACTTTAGTTCTGTTACCCAAACCTAAATGGTTCCTATCTGGCATATGGATCCAGAAATTATAATATAAGAATATGTTTCTACCCGGATCCTCTCTGGTTTCTATAAGTCCGTTGTTGACATGAAACTTGTTAAGGTGAATCTAAATCTGCTACCCAGCCCTACCTTGTTCCTATCTGGCATATAAATCCAGAAATTAAAATATAAGAATATGATTCTACCCGGATCTTCTCTGGTTTCTACAAGTCAGTTGTTGACTTACAAATAGGCAATATGAATTTAAATGTGCTAACCAACCCTACCTGGTTTCTATCTGGCATATGGATCCAGAAATTATAATATAAGTATATGTTTCTACCCGGATCCTCTCTGGTTTCTATTAGTCCGTTGTTGACATGAAAATTGTTAAGGTGAATATAAATCTGCTACCCAGCCCTACCTGGTTCCTATCAGGCATATGGATCCAGAAATTAAAATATAAGAATATGTTTCTACCCGGATCCTCTCTGGTTTCTATATGTCAGTTGTTGACTTACAAATAGGCAATATGAATTTAAATGTGCTAACCAACCCTACCTGGTTTCTATCTGGCATATGGATCCAGAAATTATAATATAAGTATATGTTTCTACCCGGATCCTCTCTGGTTTCTATTAGTCCGTTGTTGACTTGCCAATTGTTGAGGTGAATCTAAATCTGCTACCCAGCCCTACGTGGTTCCTATGTGGCATATGAAAACAGAAATTAAAATATAAGAATATGTTTCTAGCCGGATCCTCTCTTGTTTCTATAAGTCAGGTGTCGACTTGAAAATTGTTAATGTGACTTTAATTCTCTTACCCAGCCCTAAATGGTTCCTATCTGGCATATGGATCCAGAAATTATAATATAAGAATATGTTTCAACCCGGATCCTCTCTGGTTTCCGTAAGGCAGTTGTAGACTTGCAAATTGTTAAGGTGACTTTAGTTCTGTTACCCAAACCTAAATGGTTCCTATCTGGCATATGGATCCAGAAATTATAATATGAGAATATGTTTCTACCCGGATCCTCTCTGGTTTCCATAAGGCAGTTGTAGACTTGCAAATTGTTAAGTTGACTTTAGTTCTGTTACCCAAACCTAAATGGTTCCTATCTGGCATATGGATCCAGAAATTATAATATAAGAATATGTTTCTACCCGGATCCTCCCTGGTTTGTATAAGTCAGTTGTTGACTTGCAAATTGTTAAGGTGAATATAAATCTGCTACCCAGCCCTACCTGGTTCCTAACTGGCATATGGATCCAGAAATTATAATATAAGAATATGTTTCTACCCGTATCCTATCTGGTTTCTATAAGTCAATTGTTGACTTGCGAATTGTTAAGGTGAATCTAAATCTGCTACCCAGTCCAACCTGATTTCTATCTGGCATATGGATCAAGAAATTATAATATAAGAATATGTTTCTACCCGGATCCTCTCTTGTTTCTATAAGTCAGGTGTAGACTTGAGAATTGTTAAGGTGAATATAAATATGCTACCCAGCCCTACCTGGTTGCTGTCTGGCAGATGGATCCAGAAATTAAAAACTAAGAATATGTTTCTACCCGGATCCTCTCTGGTTTCCATAAGGCAGTTGTAGACTTGCAAATTGTTAAGGTGACTTTAATTCTCTTACCCAGCCCTAAATGGTTCCTATCTGGCATATGGATCCAGAAATTATAATATAAGAATATGTTTCTACCCGGATCCTCTCTTGTTTCTATAAGTCAGGTGTCGACTTGAAAATTGTTAAGGTGAATTTTAATTTGCTACCCAGCCCTACCTGGTTCTTATCCGGCATACGGATGCAGAAATTAAAATATATTAATATGATTCTACCCGGATCCTCTGTGGTTTCTATAAGTCAGTTGTTGACTTACAAATAGGCAATGTGAATTTAAATGTGCTAACCAACCCTACCTGGTTTCTATCTGGCATATGGATCCAGAAATTATAATATAAGAATATGTTTCTACCCGGATCCTCTCTGGTTTCTATAAGTCAGTTGTTGACTTACAAATAGGCAATGTGAATTTAAATGTGCTAAACAACCCTACCTGGTTTCTATCTGGCATATGGATCCAGAAATTATAATATAAGAATATGTTTCTACCCGGATCCTCTCTGGTTTCCATAAGGCAGGTGTAGACTTGCAAATTGTTAAGGTGACTTTAGTTCTGTTACCCAAACCTAATGGTTCCTATCTGGCATATGGATCCAGAAATTATAATATAAGAATATGTTTCTACCCGGATCCTCTCTGGTTTCTATAAGTCAGTTGTTGACATGAAAATTGTTAAGGTGAATATAAATCTGCTACCCAGCCCTACCTGGTTCCTATCTGGCATATGGATCCAGAAATTATAATATAAGAATATGTTTCTACCCGGATCCTCTCTGGTTTCTATAAGTCAGTTTTTGAATGAAAATTGTTAAGGTGAATATAAATCTGCTACCCAGCCCTACCTGGTTCCTATCTGGCATATGGATCCAGCAATTAAAATATAAGAATATGTTTCTACCCGGATCCTCTCTGGTTTCTATTAGTCAGTAGGTGACTTGCAAATAGGCAATGTGAATTTAAATGCGCTAACCAACCCTACCTGGTTTCTATCTGGCATATGGATCCAGAAATTATAATATAAGAATATGTTTCTACCCGGATCCTCTCTGGTTTCTATATGTCAGTTGTTGAATTGCCAATTGTTGAGGTGAATCTAAATCTGCTGCCCAGCCCTACGTGGTTCCTATGTGGCATATGAAAACAGAAATTAAAATATAAGAATATGTTTCTAGCCGGATCCTCTCTTGTTTCTATAAGTCAGGTGTCGACTTGAAAATTGTTAAGGTGACTTTAATTCTCTTACCCAGACCTAAATGGTTCCTATCTGGCATATGGATCCAGAAATTATAATATAAGAATATGTTTCTACCCGGATTCTCTCTGGTTTCCATAAGGCAGTTGTAGACTTGCAAATTGTTAAGGTGACTTTAAATCTGTTACCCAAACCTAAATGGTTCCTATCTGGCACATGGATCCAGAAATTATAATATTAGAATACGTTTATACCCGGATCCTCTCTGGTTTCTATAAGTCAGTTGTTAACTTACAAATAGGCAATATGAATTTAAATGTGCTAACCAACCCTACCTGGATTCTATCTGGCATATGGATCCAGAAATTATAATATAAGAATATGTTTCTACCCGGATCCTCTCTGGTTTCTATAAGTCAGTTGTTGACTTGCAAATTGTTAAGGTGAATATAAATCTGCTACCCAGCCCTACCTGATTCCTATCTGGCATATGGATCCAGAAATTAAAATATAAGAATATGTTTCTACCCGGATCCTCTCTGGTTTCTATAAGTCAGTTGTTGACTTACAAATAGGCAATGTGAATTTAAATGTGCTAACCAACCCTACCTGGTTTCTATCTGGCATATGGATCCAGAAATTATAATATAAAAATATGTTTCTACCCGGATCCTCACTGGTTTGTATAAGTCAGTTGTTGACTTGCAAATTGTTAAGGTGAATATAAATCTGCTACCCAGCCCTACCTGCTTCCTATCTGGCATATGGATCCAGAAATTAAAATATAAGAATATGTTTCTACCCGGATCCTCCCTGGTTTGTATAAGTCCGTTGTTGACATGAAAATTGTTAAGGTGAATATAAATCTGCTACCCATCCCTACCTGATTCCTATCTGGCATATGGATCCAGAAATTAAAATATAAGAATATGTTTCTACCCGGATCATCTCTTCTTTCTATAAGTCAGGTGTCGACTTGAAAATTGTTAAGGTGACTTTAATTCTCTTACCCAGCCCTAAATGGTTCCTATCTGGCATATGGATCCAGAAATTAAAATATAAGAATATGTTTCAACCCGGATCCTCTCTGGTATCTATAAGACAGTGGTTTACTTGCAAATTGTGAAGGAGAATCTAAAACAGCTACCCAGCCCTACCTGGTTCCTATCTGCCATATGGATCCAGAAATTAAAATATAAGAATATGTTTCTACCCGGATCCTCTCAATTTTCTATAAGCCAGTTGTTGACTTACAAATAGGCAATGTGAATTCTAATGTGCTAACCAACCCTACCTGGATTCTATCTGGCATATGGATCCAGAAATTATAATATAAGAATATGTTTCTACCCGGATCCTCTCTGGTTTCCATAAGGCAGTTGTAGACTTGCAAATTGTTAAGGTGACTTTAATTCTCTTACCCAGCCCTAAATGGTTCCTATCTGGCATATGGATCCAGAAATTATAATATAAGAATACGATTCTACCCGGATCTTATATGGTTTCTAAAAGTCAGTTGTTGACTTACAAATAGGCAATGTGAATTTAAATGTGCTAACCAACCCTACCTGGTTTCTATCTTCATATGGATCTAGAAATTATAATATAAGAATAGGTTTCTACCCGTTTCCTCTCTGGTTTCTATAAGTCAGTTGTTGACTTACAAATAGGCAATGTGAATTCAAATGTGCTAACCAACCCTACCTGGATTCTATCTGGCATATGGATCCAGAAATTATAATATAAGAATATGTTTCTACCTGGATCCTCTCTGGTTTCTATAAGTCAGTTGTTGACTTACAAGTAGGCAATGTGAATTTAAATGTGCTAACCTACCCTACCTGGTTTCTATCTGTCATATAGATCCAGAAATTATAATATAAGAATATGTTTCTACCCGGATCCTCTCTGGTTTTCTATTAGTCAGTTGTTGACTTGCCAATTGTTGAGGTGAATATAAATCTGCTACCCAGCCCTACGTGGTTCCTATGTGGCATATGAAAACAGAAACTAAAATACAAAAATATATATCTACACGGATCCTCTACGGTTTCTATAAGTCAGTGGTTGACTTACAAATAGGCAATGTGAATTTAAATGTGCTAACCAACCCTACCTGGTTTCTATCAGGCATATGGAACCAGAAATTATAATATCAGAATATGTTTCTACCCGGATCCACTCTGGTTTCCATAAGGCAGTTGTAGACTTGCAAATTGTTAAGGTGACTTTAATTCTGTTACCCAAACCTAAATGGTTCCTATCTGGCATATGGATCCAGAAATTATAATATAAGAATATGATTCTACCCGGATCTTCTCTGGTTTCTATAAGTCAGTTATTGACTTACAAATAGGCAATGTGAATTTAAATGTGCTAACCAACCCTACCTGGTTTCTATCTGGCATATGGATCCAGAAATTATAATATAAGAATATGTTTCTACCCGGATCCTCTCTGGTTTCCATAAGGCAGGTGTAGACTTGCAAATTGTTAAGGTGACTTTAGTTCTGTTACCCAAACCTAAATGGTTCCTATCTGGCATATGGATCCAGAAATTATAATATAAGAATATGTTTCTACCCGGATCCTCTCTGGTTTCTATAAGTCCGCTGTTGACATGAAAATTGTTAAGGTGAATCTAAATCTGCTACCCAGCCCTACCTTGTTCCTATCTGGCATATGGATCCAGAAATTAAAATATAAGAATATGATTCTACCCGGATCCTCTCTGGTTTCTACAAGTCAGTTGTTGAGTTACAAATAGGCAATGTGAATTTAAATGTGCTAACCAACCCTACCTGGTTTCTATCTGGCATATAGATCCAGAAATTATAATATAAGAATATGTTTCTACCCGTATCCTCTCTGGTTTCCATAAGGCAGGTGTAGACTTGCAAATTGTTAAGGTGACTTTAGTTCTGTTACCCAAACCTAAATGGTTCCTATCTGGCATATGGATCCAGAAATTATAATATAAGAATATGTTTCTACCCGGATCCTCTCTGGTTTCTATAAGTCCGTTGTTGACATGACAATTGTTAAGGTGAATATAAATCTGCTACCCAGCCCTACCTGGTTCCTATCGGGCATATGGATCCAGAAATTAAAATATAAGAATATGTTTCTACCCGGATCCTCTCTGGTTTCTATAAGTCAGTTGTTGACTTACAAATAGGCAATATGAATTTAAATGTGCTAACCAACCCTACCTGGTTTCTATCTGGCATATGGATCCAGAAATTATAATATAAGTATATGTTTCTACCCGGATCCTCTCTGGTTTCTATTAGTCCGTTGTTGACTTGCCAATTGTTGAGGTGAATCTAAATCTGCTACCCAGCCCTACGTGGTTCCTATGTGGCATATGAAAACAGAAATTAAAATATAAGAATATGTTTCTAGCCGGATCCTCTCTTGTTTCTATAAGTCAGGTGTCGACTTGAAAATTTTTAAGGTGACTTTAATTCTCTTACCCAGCCCTAAATGGTTCCTATCTGGCATATGGATCCAGAAATTATAATATAAGAATATGTTTCTACCCGGATCCTCTCTGGTTTCCATAAGGCAGTTGTAGACTTGCAAATTGTTAAGGTGACTTTAGTTCTGTTACCCAAACCTAAATGGTTCCTATCTGGCATATGGATCCAGAAATTATAATATAAGAATATGTTTCTACCCGGATCCTCTCTGGTTTCCATAAGGCAGTTGTAGACTTGCAAATTGTTAAGGTGACTTTAATTCTCTTACCCAGCCCTAAATGTTTCCTATCTGGCATATGGATCCAGAAATTATAATATAATAATATGTTTCTACCCGGATCCTCTCTGGTTTCTATAAGTCTGATGTTGACTTACAAATAGGCAATGTGAATTTAAATGTGCTAACCTACCCTACTTGGATTCTATCTGGCATATGGATCCAGAAATTATAATATAAGAATATGTTTCTACCCGGATCCTCCCTGGTTTGTATAAGTCAGTTGGTGACTTGCAAATTGTTAAGGTGAATATAAATCTGCTACCCAGCCCAACCTGCTTCCTATCTGGCATATGGATCCAGAAATTAAAATATAAGAATATGTTTCTACCCGGATCCTCTCTGGTTTCTATAAGTCAGTTGTTGACTTACAAATAGGCAATATGAATTTAAATGTGCTAACCAACCCTACCTGGTTTCTATCTGGCATATGGATCCAGAAATTATAATATAAGTATATGTTTCTACCCGGATCCTCTCTGGTTTCTATTAGTCCGTTTTTGACTTGCCAATTGTTGAGGTGAATCTAAATCTGCTACCCAGCCCTACCTGATTCCTATCTGGCATATGGATCAAGAAATTATAATATAAGAATATGTTTCTAGCCGGATCCTCTCTTGTTTCTATAAGTAAGGTGTCGACTTGAAAATTGTTAAGGTGACTTTAATTCTCTTACCCAGACCTAAATGGTTCCTATCTGGCATATGGATCCAGAAATTATAACATAAGAATATGTTTCTACCCGGATCCTCTCTGGTTTCCATAAGGCAGTTGTAGACTTGCAAATTGTTAAGGTGACTTTAGTTCTGTTACCCAAACCTAAATGGTTCCTATCTGGCATATGGATCCAGAAATTATAGTATAAGAATATGTTTCTACCCGGATCCTCTCTGGTTTCCATAAGGCAGTTGTAGACTTGCAAATTGTTAAGGTGACTTTAGTTCTGTTACCCAAACCTAAATGGTTCCTATCTGGCATATGGATCCAGAAATTATAATATAAGAATAAGTTTCTACCCTGATCCTCTCTGGTTTCTATAAGTCAGTTGTTGACTTACAAATAGGCAATGTGAATTTAAATGTGCTAACCAACCCTACCTGGTTCCTATCTGGCATATGGATCCAGAAATTATAATATAAGAATATGTTTCTACCCGGATCCTCTCTGGTTTCTATAAGTCCGTTGTTGACATGAAAATTGTTAAGGTGAATCTAAATCTGCTACCCAGCCCTACCTTGTTCCTATCTGGCATATGGATCCAGAAATTAAAATATAAGAATATGATTCTACCCGGATCCTCTCTGGTTTCTACAAGTCAGTTGTTGAGTTACAAATAGGCAATGTGAATTTAAATGTGCTAACCAACCCTACCTGGTTTCTATCTGGCATATAGATCCAGAAATTATAATATAAGAATATGTTTCTACCCGTATCCTCTCTGGTTTCCATAAGGCAGGTGTAGACTTGCAAATTGTTAAGGTGACTTTAAATCTGTTACCCAAACCTAAATGGTACCTATCTGGCATATGGATCCAGAAATTATAATATAAGAATATGTTTCTACCCGGATCCTCTCTGGTTTCTATAAGTCCGTTGTTGACATGACAATTGTTAAGGTGAATATAAATCTGCTACCCAGCCCTACCTGGTTCCTATCAGGCATATGGATCCAGAAATTAAAATATAAGAATATGTTTCTACCCGGATCCTCTCTGGTTTCTATAAGTCAGTTGTTGACTTACAAATTGTTAAGGTGACTTTAATTCTCTTACCCAGACCTAAATGGTTCCTATCTGGCATATGGATCCAGAACTTATAACATAAGAATATGTTTCTACCCGGATCCTCTCTGGTTTCCATAAGGCAGTTGTAGACTTGCAAATTGTTAAGGTGACTTTAGTTCTGTTACCCAAACCTAAATGGTTCCTATCTGGCATATGGATCCAGAAATTATAGTATAAGAATATGTTTCTACCCGGATCCTCTCTGGTTTCCATAAGGCAGTTGTAGACTTGCAAATTGTTAAGGTGACTTTAGTTCTGTTACCCAAACCTAAATGGTTCCTATCTGGCATATGGATCCAGAAATTATAATATAAGAATAAGTATCTACCCGGATCCTCTCTGGTTTCTATAAGTCAGTTGTTGACTTACAAATAGGCAATGTGAATTTAAATGTGCTAACCAACCCTACCTGGATTCTATCTGGCATATGGATCCAGAAATTATAATATAAGAATATGTTTCTACCCGGATCCTCTCTGGTTTGTATAAGTCAGTTGTTGACTTGCAAATTGTTAAGGTGAATATAAATCTGCTACCCACCCCTACCTGGTTCCTATCTGGCATATGGATCCAGAAATTAAAATAACATAATATGTTACTACCCGGATCCTCTCTGGTTTCTATAAGTCAGTTGTTGACTTACAAATAGGCAATATGAATTCAAATGTGCTAACCAACCCTACCTGGATTCTATCTGGCATATGGATCAAGAAATTATAATATAAGAATATGTTTCTACCCGGATCCTCTCTGGTTTCTATAAGTCCGTTGTTGACATGAAAATTGTTAATGTGAATCTAAATCTGCTACCCAGCCCTACCTGATTCCTATCTGGCATATGGATCCAGAAATTATAATATAAGAATATGTACCTACCCGGATCCTCTCTGTTTTCTATAAGTCAGGTGTCGACTTGAAAATTGTTAAGGTGACTTTAATTCTCTTACCCAGCCCTAAATGGTTCCTATCTGGCATATGGATCCAGAAATTATAATATAAGAATATGTTTCTACCCGGATCCTCTCTGGTTTCCATAAGGCAGTTGTTGACTTGCGAATTGTTAAGGTGAATCTAAATCTGCTACCCAGCCCAACCTCGTAACTAAAACCCAGATGAATCCAGAAAAAAAAATATGAATATGTTTCTACCCGGATCCTCTCTGGTTCCTATAAGTCAGTTGTTGACTTACAAATAGGCAATGTGAATTCTAATGTGCTAACCAACCCTACCTGGATTCTATCTGGCATATGGATCCAGAAATTATAATATAAGAATATGTTTCTACCCGGATCCTCTCTGGTTTCTATAAGGCAGTTGTAGACTTGCAAATAGTTAAGGTGACTTTAATTCTCTTTCCCAGCCCTAAATGGTTCCTATCTGGCATATGGATCCAGAAATTATAATATAAGAATACGATTCTACCCGGATCTTATATGGTTTCTAAAAGTCAGTTGGCGACTTGTGAGTTTTTAAGATGAAAGTAAATCTGCTACACGGCCCCACCTGGCATTTGTAAATAGAAATTAAAAAACGAAAACATGTACCTACCCGTATCCTATCTGGTTTCTATAAGTCAATTGTTGACTTGCGAATTGTTAAGGTGGATCTAAATCTGCTACCCAGCCCTAGCTAGTTCCTATCTGGCATACGGATCCAGAAATTAAAATATAGTAATATGATTCTACCCTGATCCTTTCTGTTTTCTATAAGTCAGTTGTTGTCTTACAAATAGTCAATGTGAATTTTAATGTGCTAACCAACCCTACCTGGTTTCTATCTGGCATATGGATCCAGAAATTATAATATACTACTAGGTTTCTACCCGGATCCTCTCTGGTTTCTATAAGTCAGTTGTTGACTTACAAATAGGCAATGTGAATTCAAATGTGCTAACCAACCGTACCTGGATTCTATCTGGCATACGGATCCAGAAATTAAAATATAGTAATATGATTCTACCCGGATCCTCTCTGGTTTCTATAAGTCAGTTGTTGACTTACAAATAGGCAATGTGAATTTAAATGTGCTAACGAACCCTACCTGGTTTCTACCTGGCATATGAATCCAGAAATTATAATATAAGAATATGTTTCTACCCGGATCCTCCCTGGTTTGTATAAGTCATTTGTTGACTTGCAAATTGTTAAGGTGAATATAAATCTGCTTCCCAGCCCTACCTGGTTCCTATCTGGCATATGGATCCAGAAATTATAATATAAGTATATGTTTCTACCCGGATCCTCTCTTGTTTCTATAAGTCAGGTGTCGACTTGAAAATTGTTAAGGTGAATTTTAATTTGCTACCCGGCCCTACCTGGTTCCTATCCGGCATACGGATCCAGAAATTAAAATATAGTAATATGAATCTACCCGGATCCTCTCTGGTTTCTATAAGTCAGTTGTTGACTTACAAATAGGCAATGTGAATTTAAATGTGCTAACCAACCCTACCTGGTTTCTATCTGGCATATGGATCCAGAAATTATAATACAAGAATATGTTTATACCCGGATCCTCTCTGGTTTCAATAAGGCAGTTGTAGACTTACAAATAGTCAATGTGACTTTAAATGTGATAACCAACCCTACCTGGTTTCTATCTGTCATATAGATCCAGAAAATATAATATAAGAATACGTTTCTACCCGGATCCTCTCTGGTTTCCATAAGGCAGTTGTAGACCTGCCAATTGTTGAGGTGAATATAAATCTGCTTCCCAGCACTACCTGGTTCCTATCTGGCATATGGATCGAGAAATTATAATATGAGAATATCTTTCTACCCGGATCCTATCTGGTTTCCATAAGTCAATTGTTGACTTGCGAATTGTTAAGGTGAATCTAAATCTGCTACCCAGCCCTACCTTGTTCCTATCTGGCATATGTATCCAGAAATTAAAATATAAGAATATGATTCTACCCGGATCCTCTCTGGTTTCTACAAGTCAGTTGTTGACTTACAAATAGGCAATGTGAATTTAAATGTGCTAACCAACCCTACCTGGTTTCTATCTGGCATATGGATCCAGAAATTATAATATAAGAATATGTTTCTACCCGGATCCTCTCTGGTTTCCATAAGTCAGTTGTAGACTTGCAAATTGTTAAGGTGACTTTAAATCTGTTACCCAAACCTAAATGGTTCCTATCTGGCATATGGATCCAGAAATTATAATATAAGAATATGTTTCTACGCGGATCCTCTCTGGTTTCTATTAGTCAGTTGTTGACATGAAAATTGTTAAGGTGAATATAAATCTGCTACCCAGCCCTACCTGGTTCCTATCTGGCATATGGATCCAGCAATTAAAATATAAGAATATGTTTCTACCCGGATCCTCTCTGGTTTCTATTAGTCAGTTGTTGACTTACAAATAGGCAATATGAATTTAAATGTGCTAACCAACCCTACCTGGTTTCTATCTGGCATATGGATCCAGAAATTATAATATAAGTATATGTTTCTACCCGGATCCTCTCTGGTTTCTATTAGTCCGTTGTTGACTTGCCAATTGTTGAGGTGAATCTAAATCTGCTACCCAGCCCTACGTGGTTCCTATGTGGCATATGAAAACAGAAATTAAAATATAAGAATATGTTTCTAGCCGGATCCTCTCTTGTTTCTATAAGTCAGGTGTCGACTTGAAAATTGTTAAGGTGACTTTAATTCTCTTACCCAGCCCTAAAGGGTTCCTATCTGGCATATGGATCCAGAAATTATAATATAAGAATATGTTTCTACCCGGATCCTCTCTGGTTTCCATAAGGCAGTTGTAGACTTGCAAATTGTTAAGGTGACTTTAAATCTGTTACCCAAACCTAAATGGTTCCTATCTGGCATATGGATCCAGAAATTGTAATATAAGAATATGTTTCTACCCGGATCCTCTCTGGTTGCTATAAGTCAGTTGTTAACTTACAAATAGGCAATATGAATTTAAATGTGCTAACCAACCCTACCTGGATTCTATCTGGCATATGGATCCAGAAATTATAATATAAGTATATGTTTCTACCCGGCTCCTCTCTGGTTTCTACTCGTAAGTTGTTGACTTGCGCAGTGTTAAGGTGAATCTAAATCTGCTACCCAGCCCTACGTGGTTCCTATGTGGCATATGAAAACAGAAATTAAAATATAAGAATATGTTTCTAGCCGGATCCTCTCTTGTTTCTATAAGTCAGGTGTCGACTTGAAAATTGATAAGGTGACTTTAATTCTCTTACCCAGCCCTCAATGGTACCTATCTGGCATATGGATCCAGAAATTATAATATAAGAATATGTTTCTACCCGGATCCTCTCTGGTTTCCATAAGGCAGTTGTAGACTTGCAAATTGTTAAGGTGACTTTAGTTCTGTTACCCAAACCTAAATGGTTCCTATCTGGCATATGGATCCAGAAATTATATTATAAGAATATGTTTCTACCCGGATCCTCTCTGGTTTCCATAAGGCAGTTGTAGACTTGCAAATTGTTAAGGTGACTTTAGTTCTGTTACCCAAACCTAAATGGTTCCTATCTGGCATATGGATCCAGAAATTATAATATAAGAATATGTTTCTACCCGGATCCTCTCTGGTTTCTATTAGTCCGTTGTTGACATGAAAATTGTTAAGCTGAATATAAATCTGCTACCCAGCCCTACCTGGTTCCTATCTGGCATATGGATCCAGAAATTAAAATATAAGAATATGTTTCTACCCGGATCCTCTCTGGTTTCTATAAGTCAGTTGTTGACTTACAAATAGGCAATATGAATTTAAATGTGCTAACCAACCCTACCTGGTTTCTATCTGGCATATGGATCCAGAAATTATAATATAAGTATATGTTTCTACCCGGATCCTCTCTGGTTTCTATTAGTCCGTTGCTGACTTGCCAATTGTTGAGGTGAATCTAAATCTGCTACCCAGCCCTACGTGGTTCCTATGTGGCATATGAAAACAGAAATTAAAATATAAGAATATGTTTCTAGCCGGATCCTCTCTTGTTTCTATAAGTCAGGTGTCGACTTGAAAATTGTTAAGGTGACTTTAATTCTCTTACCCAGCCCTAAATGGTTCCTATCTGGCATATGGATCCAGAAATTATAATATAAGAATATGTTTCTACCCGGATCCTCTCTGGTTTCCATAAGGCAGTTGTAGACTTGCAAATTGTTGAGGTGACTTTAGTTCTGTTACCCAAACCTAAATGGTTCCTATCTGGCATATGGATCCAGAAATTATAATATAAGAATATGTTTCTACCCGGATCCTCTCTGGTTTCCATAAGGCAGTTGTAGACTTGCAAATTGTTAAGGTGACTTTAGTTCTGTTACCCAAACCTAAATGGTTCCTATCTGGCATATGGATCCAGAAATTATAATATAAGAATATGTTTCTACCCGGATCCTCTCTGGTTTCTATAAGTCAGTTGTTGACTTACAAATAGGCAATGTGAATTTAAATGTGCTAACCAACCCTACCTGGATTCTATCTGGCATATGGATCCAGAAATTATAATATAAGAATATGATTCTACCCGGATCCCCCCTGGTTTGTATAAGTCAGTTGTTGACTTGCAAATTGTTAAGGTGAATATAAATCTGCTACCCAGCCCTACCTGGTTCCTATCTGGCATATGGATCCAGAAATTAAAATATAAGAATATGTTTCTACCCGGATCCTCTCTGGTTTCTATAAGTCAGTTGTTGACTTACAAATAGGCAATATGAATTTAAATGTGCTAACCAACCCTACCTGGTTTCTATCTGGCATATGGATCCAGAAATTATAATATAAGAATATGTTTCTACCCGGATCCTCTCTGGTTTCTATAAGTCCGGTGTTGACATGAAAATTGTTAAGGTGAATATAAATCTGCTACCCAGCCCTACCTGATTCCTATCTGGAATATGGATCAAGAAATTATAATATAAGAATATGTTTCAAGCCGTATCCTCTCTTGTTTCTATAAGTCAGGTGTCGACTTGAAAATTGTTAAGGTGACTTTAATTCTCTTACCCAGCCCTAAATGGTTCCTATCTGGAATATGGATCCAGAAATTATAATATAAGAATATGTTTCTACCCGGATCCTCTCTTGTTTCTATAAGTCAGGTGTCGACTTGAAAATTGTTAAGGTGAATTTTAATTTGCTACCCAGCCCTACCTGGTTCCTATCCGGCATACGGATCCAGAAATTAAAATATAGTAATATGATTCTACCCGGATCCTCTCTGGTTTCTATAAGTCAATTGTTGACTTACAAATAGGCAATGTGAATTTAAATGTGCTAACCAACCCTACCTGGTTTCTATCTGGCATATGGGTCCAGAAATTATAATATAAGAATATGTTTCTACCCGGATCCACTCTGGTTTCTATAAGTCAGTTGTTGACATACAAATAGGCAATGTGAATTTAAATGTGCTAACCAACCCTACCTGGTTTCTATCTGGCATATAGATCCAGAAATTATAATATAAGAATATGTTTCTACCCGGATCCTCTCTGGTTTTCTATTAGTCAGTTGTTGACTTGCCAATTGTTGAGGTGAATATGAATCTGCTACCCAGCCCTACGTGGTTCCTATCTGGCATATGAAAACAGAAACTAAAATAAAAAAATATGTATCTACACGGATCCTATCTGGTTTGTATAAGGAAGTTGTCCACTTGCAAATTGTTAAGGTGACTTTAATTCTCTTTCCCAGCCCTAAATGGTTCCTATCTGGCATATGGATCCAGAAATTATAATATAAGAATACGATTCTACCCGGATCTTATATGGTTTCTAAAAGTCAGTTGGCGACTTGTGAGTTTTTAAGATGAAAGTAAATCTGCTACACGGCCCCACCTGGAATTTGTAAATAGAAATTAAAAAACGAAAACATGTACCCACCCGGATCCTCTCTGGTTTCTATAAGTCAGTTGTTGACTTACAAATAGATAATGTGAATTCAAATGTGCTAACCAACCCTACCTGGATTCTATCTGGCATATGGATCCAGAAATTATAATATAAGAATATGATTCTACCCGGATCCTCTCTGGTTTCTATAAGTCAGTTGTTGACTTACAAATAGGCAATGTGAATTTAAATGTGCTAACCAACCCTACCTGGTTTCTATCTGGCATATGGATCCAGAAATTATAATATAAGAATATGTTTCTACCCGGATCCTCCCTGGTTTGTATAAGTCAGTTGTTGACTTGCAAATTGTTAAGGTGAATATAAATCTGCTACCCAGCCCTACCTGCTTCCTATCTGGCATATGGATCCAGATATTATAATATAAGTATATGTTTCTACCCGGATCCTCTCTTGTTTCTATAATTCAGGTGTCGACTTGAAAATTGTTAAGGTGAATTCTAATTTGCTACCCAGCCCTACCTGGTTCCTATCCGGCATACGGATCCAGAAATTAAAATATAGTAATATGATTCTACCCGGATCCTCTCTGGTTTCTATAAGTCAGTTGTTGACTTACAAATAGGCAATGTGAATTTAAATGTGCTAACCAACCCTACCTGGTTTCTATCTGGCATATGGATCCAGAAATTATAATATAAGAATATGTTTCTACCCGGATCCTTTCTGGTTTCAATAAGGCAGTTGTAGACTTACAAATAGGAAATGTGAATTTAAATGTGATAAACAGCCCTAAATGGTTACTATCTGGCATATGGATCCAGAAATTATAATATAAGAATATGTTTCTACCCGGATCCTCTCTGGTTTCTATAAGGCAGTTGTAGACTTGCAAATTGTTAAGGTGACTTTAATTCTCTTACCCAGCCCTAAATGGTTCCTATCTGGCATATGGATCCAGAAATTATAATATAAGAATATGTTTCTACCCGGATCCTCTCTGGTTTCCATAAGGCAGTTGTCAACTTGCAAATTGTTAAGGTGACTTTAGTTCTGTTACCCAAACCTAAATGGTTCCTATCTGGCATATGGATCCAGAAATTCTAATATAAGAATATGTTTCAACCCGGATCCTCTCTGGTTTCTATTAGTCCGTTGTTGACATGAAAATTGTTAAGGTGAATATAAATCTGCTACCCAGCCCTACCTGGTTCCTATCTGGCATATGGATCCAGAAATTATAATATAAGTATATGTTTCTACCCGGATCCTCTCTGGTTTCTATTAGTCATTTGTTGACTTGCCAATTGTTGAGGTGAATATAAATCTGCTACCCAGCCCTACGTGGTTCCTATGTGGCATATGAAAACAGAAACTAAAATACAAAAATATATATCTACACGGATCCTCTACGGTTTCTATAAGTCAGTGGTTGACTTACAAATAGGCAATGTGAATTTAAATGTGCTAACCAACCCTACCTGGTTTCTATCTGGCATATAGATCCAGAAATTATAATATAAGAATATGTTTCTACCCGGATCCTCTCTGGTTTTCTATTAGTCAGTTGTTGACTTGCCAATTGTTGAGGTGAATATGAATCTGCTACCCAGCCCTACGTGGTTCCTATGTGGCATATGAAAACAGAAACTAAAATACAAAAATATATATCTACACGGATCCTCTACGGTTTCTATAAGTCAGTGGTTGACTTACAAATAGGCAATGTGAATTTAAATGTGCTAACCAACCCTACCTGGTTTCTATCTGGCATATGGGTCCAGAAATTATAATATCAGAATATGTTTCTACCCGGATCCTCTCTTGTTTCTATAAGTCAGGTGTCGACTTGAAAATTGTTAAGGTGACTTTAATTCTCTTATCCAGCCCTAAATGGTTCCTATCTGGCATATGGATCCAGAAATTATAATATAAGTATATGTTTCTACCCGGATCCTCTCTGGTTTCTATTAGTCATTTGTTGACTTGCCAATTGTTGAGGTGAATATAAATCTGCTACCCAGCCCTACGTGGTTCCTATGTGGCATATGAAAACAGAAACTAAAATACAAAAATATATATCTACACGGATCCTCTACGGTTTCTATAAGTCAGTGGTTGACTTACAAATAGGCAATGTGAATTTAAATGTGCTAACCAACCCTACCTGGTTTCTATCTGGCATATAGATCCAGAAATTATAATATAAGAATATGTTTCTACCCGGATCCTCTCTGGTTTTCTATTAGTCAGTTGTTGACTTGCCAATTGTTGAGGTGAATATGAATCTGCTACCCAGCCCTACGTGGTTCCTATGTGGCATATGAAAACAGAAACTAAAATACAAAAATATATATCTACACGGATCCTCTACGGTTTCTATAAGTCAGTGGTTGACTTACAAATAGGCAATGTGAATTTAAATGTGCTAACCAACCCTACCTGGTTTCTATCTGGCATATGGGTCCAGAAATTATAATATCAGAATATGTTTCTACCCGGATCCTCTCTTGTTTCTATAAGTCAGGTGTCGACTTGAAAATTGTTAAGGTGACTTTAATTCTCTTATCCAGCCCTAAATGGTTCCTATCTGGCATATGGATCCAGAAATTATAATATAAGAATATGTTTCTACCCGGATCCTCTCTGATTTCCATAAGGCAGTTGTTGACTTGCGAATTGTTAAGGTGAATCTAAATCTGCTACGCAGCCCTACCTGGTTCCTATCTGCCATATGGATCCAGAAATTAAAATATAAGAATATGTTTCTACCCGGATCCTCTCTAGTTTCTATAAGCCAGTTGTTGACTTACAAATAGGCAATGTGAATTCTAATGTGCTAACCAACCCTACCTGGATTCTATCTGGCATATGGATCCAGAAATTATAATATAAGAATATGTTTCTACCCGGATCCTCTCTGGTTTCTATAAGGCAGTTGTAGACTTGCAAATTGTTAAGGTGACTTTAATTCTCTTTCCCAGCCCTAAATGGTTCCTATCTGGCATATGGATCCAGAAATTATAATATAAGAATACGATTCTACCCGGATCTTATATGGTTTCTAAAAGTCAGTTGGCGACTTGTGAGTTTTTAAGATGAAAGTAAATCTGCTACACGGCCCCACCTGGCATTTGTAAATAGAAATTAAAAAACGAAAACATGTACCTACCCGTATCCTATCTGGTTTCTATAAGTCAATTGTTGACTTGCGAATTGTTAAGGTGGATCTAAATCTGCTACCCAGCCCTAAATGGTTCCTATCTGGCATACGGATCCAGAAATTAAAATATAGTAATATGATTCTACCCGGATCCTCTCTGGTTTCTATAAGTCAGTTGTTGACTTACAAATAGGCAATGTGAATTCAAATGTGCTAACCAACCGTACCTGGATTCTATCTGGCATACGGATCCAGAAATTAAAATATAGTAATATGATTCTACCAGGATCCTCTCTGGTTTCTATAAGTCAGTTGTTGACTTACAAATAGGCAATGTGAATTTAAATGTGCTAACCAACCCTACCTGGTTTCTATCTGGCATATGGATCCAGAAATTATAATATAAGAATATGTTTCTACCCGGATCCTCTCTGGTTTCTATAAGTTAGTTGTTGACTTGCAAATTGTTAAGGTGAATATAAATCTGCTACCCAGCCCTACCTGCTTCCTATCTGGCATATGGATCCAGATATTATAATATAAGTATATGTTTCTACCCGGATCCTCTCTTGTTTCTATAAGTCAGGAGTCGACTTGAAAATTGTTAAGGTGAATTTTAATTTGCTACCCAGCCCTACCTGGTTCCTATCCGGCATACGGATCCAGAAATTAAAATATAGTAATATGATTCTACCCGGATCCTCTCTGGTTTCTATAAGTCAGTTGTTGACTTACAAATAGGCAATGTGAATTTAAATGTGCTAACCAACCCTACCTGGTTTCTATCTGGCATATGGATCCAGAAATTATAATATAAGAATATGTTTCTACCCGGATCCTCTCTGGTTTCCATAAGTCAGTTGTAGACTTACAAATAGTAAAGGTGAATTTAAATGTGATAACCAACCCTACCTGGTTTCTATCTGTCATATGGATCCAGAAATTATAATATAAGAATATGTTTCTACCCGGATACTCTCTGGTTTCTATAAGGCAGTTGTAGACTTGCAAATTGTTAAGGTGACTTTAATTCTCTTACCCAGCCCTAAATGGTTCTTATCTGGCATATGGATCCAGAAATTAAAATATAAGAATATGTTTCTACCCGGATCCTCTCTGGTTTCCATAAGGCAGATGTAGACTTGCAAATTGTTAAGGTGACTTTAATTCTGTTACCCAAACCTAAATGGTTCCTATCTGGCATATGGATCCAGAAATTATAATATAAGAATATGTTTCAACCCGGATCCTCTCTGGTTTCTATTAGTCCGTTGTTGACATGAAAATTGTTAAGGTGAATATAAATCTGCAACCCAGCCCCACCTGGTTCCTATCTGGCATATGGATCCAGAAATTAAAATATAAGAATATGTTTCTACCCGGATCCTCTCTGGTTTCTATAAGTCAGTTGTTGACTTACAAATAGGCTATGTGAATTTAAATGTGCTAACCAACCCAACCTGGTTTCTATCTGGCATATGGATCCAGAAATTATAATATAAGAATATGTTTCTACCCGGATACTCTATGGTTTCTATAAGTCAGGTGTCGACTTGCCAATTGTTGAGGTGAATCTAAATCTGCTACCCAGCCATACGTGGTTCCTATGTGGCATATGAAAACAGAAATTAAAATATAAGAATATGTTTCTAAACCGTATCCTCTCTTGTTTCTATAAGTCAGGTGTCAACTTGAAAATTGTTAAGGTGACTTTAATTCTCTTACCCAGCCCTAAATGGTTCCTATCTGGCATATGGATCCAGAAATTATAATATAAGAATATGTTTCTACCCGGATCCTCTCTGGTTTCCATAAGGCAGTTGTAGACTTGCAAATTGTTGAGGTGACTTTAGTTCTGTTACCCAAACCTAAATGGTTCCTATCTGGCATATGGATCCAGAAATTATAATATAAGAATATGTTTCTACCCGGATCCTCTCTGGTTTCCATAAGGCAGTTGTAGACTTGCAAATTGTTAAGGTGACTTTAGTTCTGTTACCCAAACCTAAATGGTTCCTATCTGGCATATGGATCCAGAAATTATAATATAAGAATATGTTTCTACCCGGACCCTCTCTGGTTTCTATAAGTCAGTTGTTCATTTACAAATAGGCAATGTGAATTTAAATGTGCTAACCAACCCTACCTGGATTCTATCTGGCATATGGATCCAGAAATTATAATATAAGAATATGTTTCTACCCGGATCCTCTCTGGTTTCTATAAGTCAGTTGTTGACTTGCAAATTGTTAAGGTGAATATAAATCTGCTACCCAGCCCTACCTGCTTCCTATCTGGCATTTGGATCCAGAAATTAAAATATAAGAATATGATTCTACCCGGATCCTCTCTGGTTTCTATAAGTCAGTTGTTGACTTACAAATAGGCAATTTGAATTTAAATGTGCTAACCAACCCTACCTGGTTTCTATCTGGCATATGGATCCAGAAATTATAATATAAGAATATGTTTCTACCCGGATCCTCTCTGGTTTCTATAAGTCAGTTGTAGACTTGAAAATTGTTAAGGTGAATATAAATCTGCTACCCAGCCCTACCTGATTCCTATCTGGAATATGGATCAAGAAATTATAATATAAGAATATGTTTCTAGCCGTATCCTCTCTTGTTTCTATAAGTCAGGTGTCGACTTGAAAATTGTTAAGGTGACTTTAATTCTCTTACCCAGCCCTAACTGGTTCCTATCTGGCATATGGATCCAGAAATTATAATATAAGAATATGTTTCTACCCGGATCCTCTCTTGTTTCTATAAGTCAGGTGTCGACTTGAAAATTGTTAAGGTGAATTTTAATTTGCTACCCAGCCCTACCTGGTTCCTATCCGGCATACGGATCCAGAAATTAAAATATAGTAATATGATTCTACCCGGATCCTCTCTGGTTTCTATAAATCAATTGTTGACTTACAAATAGGCAATGTGAATTTAAATGTGCTAACCAACCCTACCTGGTTTCTATCTGGCATATGGGTCCAGAAATTATAATATAAGAATATGTTTCTACCCGGATCCTCTCTGGTTTCTATAAGTCAGTTGTTGACATACAAATAGGCAATGTGAATTTAAATGTGCTAACCAACCCTACCTGGTTTCTATCTGGCATATAGATCCAGAAATTATAATATAAGAATATGTTTCTACCCGGATCCTCTCTGGTTTTCTATTAGTCAGTTGTTGACTTGCAAATTGTTGAGGTGAATATAAATCTGCTACCCAGCCCTACGTGGTTCCTATGTGGCATATGAAAACAGAAACTAAAATACAAAAATATATATCTACACGGATCCTCTACGGTTTCTATAAGTCAGTGGTTGACTTACAAATAGGCAATGTGAATTTAAATGTGCTAACCAACCCTACCTGATTTCTATCTGGCATATGGGTCCAGAAATTATAATATAAGAATATGTTTCTACCAGGATCCTCTCTGGTTTCTATAAGTCAGTTGTTGACTTACAAATAGGCAATGTGAATTTAAATGTGCTAACCAACCCTACCTGGTTTCTATCTGGCATATAGATCCAGAAATTATAATATAAGAATATGTTTCTACCCGGATCCTCTCTGGTTTTCTATTAGTCAGTTGTTGACTTGCCAATTGTTGAGGTGAATATAAATCTGCTACCCAGCCCTACGTAGTTCCTAAGTGGCATATGAAAACAGAAACTAAAATACAAAAATATATATCTACACGGATCCTCTACGGTTTCTATAAGTCAGTGGTTGACTTACAAATAGGCAATGTGAATTTAAATGTGCTAACCAACCCTACCTGGTTTCTATCAGGCATATGGAACCAGAAATTATAATATCAGAATATGTTTCTACCCGGATCCACTCTGGTTTCCATAAGGCAGTTGTAGACTTGCAAATTGTTAAGGTGACTTTAATTCTGTTACCCAAACCTAAATGGTTCCTATCTGGCATATGGATCCAGAAATTATAATATAAGAATATGATTCTACCCAGATCCTCTCTGGTTTCTATAAGTCAGTTATTGACTTACAAATAGGCAATGTGAATTTAAATGTGCTAACCAACACTACCTGGTTTCTATCTGGCATATGGATCCAGAAATTATAATATAAGAATATGTTTCTATCCGGATCCTCTCTGGTTTCCATAAGGCAGGTGTAGACTTGCAAATTGTTAAGGTGACTTTAGTTCTGTTACCCAAACCTAAATGGTTCCTATCTGGCATATGGATCCAGAAATTATAATATAAGAATATGTTTCTACCCGGATCCTCTCTGGTTTCTATAAGTCCGTTGTTGACATGAAAATTGTTAAGGTGAATCTAAATCTGCTACCCAGCCCTACCTGGTTCCTATCAGGCATATGGATCCAGAAATTAAAATATAAGAATATGTTTCTACCCGGATCCTCTCTGGTTTCTATAAGTCAGTTATTGACTTACAAATAGGCAATGTGAATTTAAATGTGCTAACCAACCCTACCTGGATTCTATCTGGCATATAGATCCAGAAATTATAATATAAGAATATGTTTCTACCCGGATCCTCTCTGGTTTCCATAAGGCAGGTGTAGACTTGCAAATTGTTAAGGTGACTTTAGTTCTGTTTCCCAAACCTAAATGGTTCCTATCTGGCATATGGATCCAGAAATTATAATATAAGAATATGTTTCTACCCGGATCCTCTCTGGTTTCTATAAGTCCGTTGCTGACATGAAAATTGTTTAGGTGAATATAAATCTGCTAACCAGCCCTACCTGGTTCCTATCAGGACTATGGCTCCAGAAATTCTAATATAATAATATGTTTCTACCCGGATCCTCTCTGGTTTCTATAAGTCAGTTGTTGACTTACAAATAGGCAATATGAATTTAAATGTGCTAACCAACCCTACCTGGTTTCTATCTGGCATATGGATCCAGAAATTATAATATAAGTATATGTTTCTACCCGGATCCTCTCTGGTTTCTATTAGTCCGTTGTTGACTTGCCAATTGTTGAGGTGAATCTAAATCTGCTACCCAGCCCTACGTGGTTCCTATGTGGCATATGAAAACAGAAATTAAAATATAAGAATATGTTTCTAGCCGGATCCTCTCTTGTTTCTATAAGTCAGGTGTCGACTTGAAAATTGTTAAGGTGACTTTAATTCTCTTACCCAGCCCTAAATGGTTCCTATCTGGCATATGGATCCAGAAATTATAATATAAGAATATGTTTCTACGCGGATCCTCTCTGGTTTCCATAAGGCAGTTGTAGACTTGCAAATTGTTAAGGTGACTTTAGTTCTGTTACCCAAACCTAAATGGTTCCTATCTGGCATATGGATCCAGAAATTGAAATATAAGAATATGTTTCTACCCGGATCCTCTCTGGTTTACATAAGGCAGTTGTAGACTTGCAAATTGTTAAGGTGACTTTAATTCTGTTACCCAAACCTAAATGGTTCCTATCTAGCATATGGATCCAGAAATTATAATATAAGAATATGTTTCTACCCGGATCCTCTCTGGTTTCAATAAGTCGGTTGTTGACATGAAAATTGTTAAGGTGAATATAAATCTGCAACCCAGCCCCACCTGGTTCCTATCTGGCATATGGATCCAGAAATTAAAATATAAGAATATGTTTCTACCCGGATCCTCTCTGGTTTCTATTAGTCAGTAGGTGACTTACAAATAGGCAATGTGAATTTAAATGTGCTAACCAACCCTACCTGGTTTCTATCTGGCATGTGGATCCAGAAATTATCATATAAGAATATGTTTCTACCCGGATCCTCTCTGGTTTCTATTAGTCCGTTGTTGACTTGCCAATTGTTGAGGTGAATCTAAATCTGCTACCCAGCCCTACGTGGTTCCTATGTGGCATATGAAAACAGAAATTAAAATATAAGAATATGTTTCTAGCCGGATCCTCTCTTGTTTCTATAAGTCAGGTGTCGACTTGAAAATTGTTAAGGTGACTTTAATTCTCTTACCCAGCCCTAAATGGTTCCTATCTGGCATATGGATCCAGAAATTATAATATAAGAATATGTTTCTACCCGGATCCTCTCTGGTTTCCATAAGGCAGTTGTAGACTTGCAAATTGTTGAGGTGACTTTAGTTCTGTTACTCAAGCCTAAATGGTTCCTATCTGGCATATGGATCCAGAAATTATAATATAAGAATATGTTTCTACCCGGATCCTCTCTGGTTTCCATAAGGCAGTTGTAGACTTGCAAATTGTTAAGGTGAATCTAAATCTGCTACCCAGCCCTACCTGATTCCTATCTGGCATATGGATCCAGAAATTATAATATAAGAATATGTTTCTACCCGGATCCTCTCTGGTTTCCATAAGGCAGTTGTTGACTTACAAATAGGCAATGTGAATTTAAATGTGCTAACCAACCCTACCTGGATTCTATCTGGCATATAGATCCAGAAATTATAATATAAGAATATGTTTATACCCGGATCCTCTCTGGTTTCCATAAGGCAGGTGTAGACTTGCAAATTGTTAAGGTGACTTTAGTTCTGTTACCCAAACCTAAATGGTTCCTATCTGGCATATGGATCCAGAAATTATAATATAAGAATATGTTTCTACCCGGATCCTCTCTGGTTTCTATAAGTCCGTTGCTGACATGAAAATTGTTTAGGTGAATATAAATCTGCTACCCAGCCCTACCTGGTTCCTATCAGGCATATGGATCCAGAAATTAAAATATAAGAATATGTTTCTACGCGGATCCTCTCTGGTTTCTATAAGTCAGTTGTTGACTTACAAATAGGCAATATGAATTTAAATGTGCTAACCAACCCTACCTGGTTTCTATCTGGCATATGGATCCAGAAATTATAATATAAGTATATGTTTCTACCCGGATCCTCTCTGGTTTCTATTAGTCCGTTGTTGACTTGCCAATTGTTGAGGTGAATCTAAATCTGCTACCCAGCCCTACGTGGTTCCTATGTGGCATATGAAAACAGAAATTAAAATATAAAAATATGTTTCTAGCCGGATCCTCTCTTGTTTCTATAAGTCAGGTGTCGACTTGAAAATTGTTAAGGTGACTTTAATTCTCTTACCCAGCCCTAAATGGTTCCTATCTGGCATATGGATCCAGAAATTATAATATAAGAATATGTTTCTACGCGGATCCTCTCTGGTTTCCATAAGGCAGTTGTAGACTTGCAAATTGTTAAGGTGACTTTAGTTCTGTTACCCAAACCTAAATGGTTCCTATCTGGCATATGGATCCAGAAATTATAATATAAGAATATGTTTCTACCCGGATCCTCTCTGGTTTCCATAAGGCAGTTGTAGACTTGCAAATTGTTAAGGTGACTTTAGTTCTGTTACCCAAACCTAAATGGTTCTTATCTGGCATATAGATCCAGAAATTATAATATAAGAATATGTTTCTACCCGGATCCTCTCTGGTTTCTATAAGTCAGTTGTTGACTTACAAATAGGCAATGTGAATTTAAATGTGCTAACCAACCCTACCTGGATTCTATCTGGCATATGGATCCAGAAATTATAATATAAGAATATGTTTCTACCCAGATCCTCCCTGGTTTGTATAAGTCAGTTGGTTACTTGCAAATTGTTAAGGTGAATATAAATCTGCTACCCAGCCCAACCTGCTTCCTATCTGGCATATGGATCCAGAAATTAAAATATAAGAATATGTTTCTACCCGGATCCTCTCTGGTTTCTATAAGTCAGTTGTTGACTTACAAATAGGCAATGCGAATTTAAATGTGCTAACCAACCCTACCTGGATTCTATCTGGCATACGGATCCAGAAATTAAAATATAGTAATATGATTCTACCCGGATCCTCTCTGGTTTCTATAAGTCAGTTGTTGACTTACAAATAGGCAATGTGAATTTAAATGTGCTAACCAACCCTACCTGGTTTCTACCTGGCATATGAATCCAGAAATTATAATATAAGAATATGTTTCTACCCGGATCCTCCCTGGTTTGTATAAGTCAGTTGTTGACTTGCAAATTGTTAAGGTGAATATAAATCTGCTTCCCAGCCCTACCTGGTTCCTATCTGGCATATGGATCCAGAAATTATAATATAAGTATATGTTTCTACCCGGATCCTCTCTTGTTTCTATAAGTCAGGTGTCGACTTGAAAATTGTTAAGGTGAATTTTAATTTGCTACCCAGCCCTACCTGGTTCCTATCCGGCATACGGATCCAGAAATTAAAATATAGTAATATGATTCTACCCGGATCCTCTCTGGTTTCTATAAGTCAGTTTTTGACTTACAAATAGGCAATGTGAATTTAAATGTGCTATCCAACCCTACCTGGTTTCTATCTGGCATATGGATCCAGAAATTATAATACAAGAATATGTTTCTACCCGGATCCTCTCTGGTTTCCATAAGGCAGTTGTAGACTTACAAATAGGCAATGTGAATTTAAATGTGATAACCAACCCTACCTGGTTTCTATCTGTCATATGGATCCAGAAATTAAAATATAGTAATATGATTCTACCCGGATCCTCTCTGGTTTCTATAAGTCAGTTGTTGACTTACAAATAGGCAATGTGAATTTAAATGTGCTAACCAACCCTACCTGATTTCTATCTGGCATATGGGTCCAGAAATTATAATATAAGAATATGTTTCTACCAGGATCCTCTCTGGTTTCTATAAGTCAGTTGTTGACTTACAAATAGGCAATGTGAATTTAAATGTGCTAACCAACCCTACCTGGTTTCTATCTGGCATATAGATCCAGAAATTATAATATAAGAATATGTTTCTACCCGGATCCTCTCTGGTTTTCTATTAGTCAGTTGTTGACTTGCCAATTGTTGAGGTGAATATAAATCTGCTACCCAGCCCTACGTGGTTCCTAAGTGGCATATGAAAACAGAAACTAAAATACAAAAATATATATCTACACGGATCCTCTACGGTTTCTATAAGTCAGTGGTTGACTTACAAATAGGCAATGTGAATTTAAATGTGCTAACCAACCCTACCTGGTTTCTATCAGGCATATGGAACCAGAAATTATAATATCAGAATATGTTTCTACCCGGATCCACTCTGGTTTCCATAAGGCAGTTGTAGACTTGCAAATTGTTAAGGTGACTTTAATTCTGTTACCCAAACCTACCTGGTTCCTATCAGGCATATGGATCCAGAAATTAAAATATAAGAATATGTTTCTACGCGGATCCTCTCTGGTTTCTATAAGTCATTTGTTGACTTACAAATAGGCAATATGAATTTAAATGTGCTAACCAACCCTACCTGGTTTCTATCTGGCATATGGATCCAGAAATTATAATATAAGTATATGTTTCTACCCGGATCCTCTCTGGTTTCTATTAGTCCGTTGTTGACTTACAAATAGGCAATGCGAATTTAAATGTGCTAACCAACCCTACCTGGATTCTATCTGGCATACGGATCCAGAAATTAAAATATAGTAATATGATTCTACCCGGATCCTCTCTGGTTTCTATAAGTCAGTTGTTGACTTACAAATAGGCAATGTGAATTTAAATGTGCTAACCAACCCTACCTGGTTTCTACCTGGCATATGAATCCAGAAATTATAATATAAGAATATGTTTCTACCCGGATCCTCCCTGGTTTGTATAAGTCAGTTGTTGACTTGCAAATTGTTAAGGTGAATATAAATCTGCTTCCCAGCCCTACCTGCTTCCTATCTGGCATATGGATCCAGATATTATAATATAAGTATATGTTTCTACCCGGATCCTCTCTTGTTTCTATAAGTCAGGTGTCGACTTGAAAATTGTTAAGGTGAATATAAATCTGCTACCCAGCCCAACCTGCTTCCTATCTGGCATATGGATCCAGAAATTAAAATATAAGAATATGTTTCTACCCGGATCCTCTCTGGTTTCTATAAGTCAGTTGTTGACTTACAAATAGGCAATGCGAATTTAAATGTGCTAACCAACCCTACCTGGCATCTATCTGGCATATGGATCCAGAAATTAAAATATAGTAATATGATTCTACCCGGATCCTCTCTGGTTTCTATAAGTCAGTTGTTGACTTACAAATAGGCAATGTGAATTTAAATGTGCTAACCAACCCTACCTGGTTTCTACCTGGCATATGAATCCAGAAATTATAATATAAGAATATGTTTCTACCCGGATCCTCTCTGGTTTCTATAAGTCAGTTGTTGACTTACAAATAGGCAATGTGAATTTAAATGTGCTAACCAACCCTACCTGATTTCTATCTGGCATATGGGTCCAGAAATTATAATATAAGAATATGTTTCTACCAGGATCCTCTCTGGTTTCTATAAGTCAGTTGTTGACTTACAAATAGGCAATGTGAATTTAAATGTGCTAACCAACCCTACCTGGTTTCTATCTGGCATATAGATCCAGAAATTATAATATAAGAATATGTTTCTACCCGGATCCTCTCTGGTTTTCTATTAGTCAGTTGTTGACTTGCCAATTGTTGAGGTGAATATAAATCTGCTACCCAGCCCTACGTGGTTCCTAAGTGGCATATGAAAACAGAAACTAAAATACAAAAATATATATCTACACGGATCCTCTACGGTTTCTATAAGTCAGTGGTTGACTTACAAATAGGCAATGTGAATTTAAATGTGCTAACCAACCCTACCTGGTTTCTATCAGGCATATGGAACCAGAAATTATAATATCAGAATATGTTTCTTCCCGGATCCACTCTGGTTTCCATAAGGCAGTTGTAGACTTGCAAATTGTTAAGGTGAATATAAATCTGCTACCCAGCCCAACCTGATTCCAATCTGGCATATGGATCAAGAAATTATAATATAAGAATATGTTTCTACACGCATCCTCTCTGGTTTCTATAAGTCAGTTATTGACTTACAAATAGGCAATGCGAATTTAAATGTGCTAACCAACCCTACCTGGATTCTATCTGGCATACGGATCCAGAAATTAAAATATAGTAATATGATTCTACCCGGATCCTCTCTGGTTTCTATAAGTCAGTTGTTGACTTACAAATAGGCAATGTGAATTTAAATGTGCTAACCAACCCTACCTGGTTTCTACCTGGCATATGAATCCAGAAATTATAATATAAGAATATGTTTCTACCCGGATCCTCCCTGGTTTGTATAAGTCAGTTGTTGACTTGCAAATTGTTAAGGTGAATATAAATCTGCTTCCCAGCCCTACCTGCTTCCTATCTGGCATATGGATCCAGATATTATAATATAAGTATATGTTTCTACCCGGATCCTCCCTGGTTTGTATAAGTCAGTTGTTGACTTACAAATTGTTAAGGTGAATATAAATCTGCTTCCCAGCCCTACCGGATTCCTATCTGGCATATGGATCAAGAAATTATAATATAAGAATATGTTTCTACCCGTATCCTATCCGGTTTCTATAAGTCAATTGTTGACTTGCGAATTTTTAAGGTGAATCTAATTCTGCAAACCAGCCCTACCTGGTTCCTATCCGGCATACGGATCCAGAAATTAAAATATAGTAATATGATTCTACCCGGATCCTCTCTGGTTTCTATAAGTCAGTTGTTGACTTACAAATAGGCAATGTGAAATTAAATGTGCAAATCAACCCTACCTGGTTTCTATCTGGCATATGGATCCATAAATATAATACAAGAATATGTTTCTACCCGGATCCTCTCTGGTTTCCATAAGGCAGTTGTAGACTTACAAATAGGCAATGTGAATTTAAATGTGATAACCAACCCTACCTGTTTTCTATCTTGCATTCGGATCCAGAAATTAAAATATAGTAATATGATTCTACCCGGATCCTCTCTGGTTTCTATAAGTCAGTTGTTGACTTACAAATAGGCAATGTGAATTTAAATGTGCTAACCAACCCTACCTGATTTCTATCTGGCATATGGGTCCAGAAATTATAATATAAGAATATGTTTCTACCAGGATCCTCTCTGGTTTCTATAAGTCAGTTGTTGACTTACAAATAGGCAATGTGAATTTAAATGTGCTAACCAACCCTACCTGGTTTCTATCTGGCATATAGATCCAGAAATTATAATATAAGAATATGTTTCTACCCGGATCCTCTCTGGTTTTCTATTAGTCAGTTGTTGACTTGCCAATTGTTGAGGTGAATATAAATCTGCTACCCAGCCCTACGTGGTTCCTAAGTGGCATATGAAAACAGAAACTAAAATACAAAAATATATATCTACACGGATCCTCTACGGTTTCTATAAGTCAGTGGTTGACTTACAAATAGGCAATGTGAATTTAAATGTGCTAACCAACCCTACCTGGTTTCTATCAGGCATATGGAACCAGAAATTATAATATCAGAATATGTTTCTTCCCGGATCCACTCTGGTTTGCATAAGGCAGTTGTAGACTTGCAAATTGTTAAGGTGACTTTAATTCTGTTACCCAAACCTAAATGGTTCCTATCTGGCATATGGATCCAGAAATTGAAATATAAGAATATGTTTCTACCCGGATCCTCTCTGGTTTCTATAAGTCAGTTGTTGACTTACAAATAGGCAATGTGAATTTAAATGTGCTAACCAACACTACCAGGTTTCTATCTGGCATATGGATCCAGAAATTAAAATATAAGAATATGTTTCTACCCGGATCCTCTCTGGTTTCCATAAGGCAGTTGTAGACTTGCAAATTGTTAAGGTGACTTTAAATCTGTTACCCAAACCTAAATGGTTCCTATCTGGCATATGGATCCAGAAATTGTAATATAAGAATATGTTTCTACCCGGATCCTCTCTGGTTGCTATAAGTCAGTTGTTGACATGAAAATTGTTAAGGTGAATATAAATCTGCTACCCAGCCCTACCTGGTTCCTATCAGGCATATGGATCCAGAAATTATAATATAAGAATATGTTTCTACCCGGATCCTATCTGGTTTCTATAAGTCAGTTATTGACTTACAAATAGGCAATGTGAATTTAAATGTGCTAACCAAACCTACCTGGATTCTATCTGGCAAATAGATCCAGAAATTATAATATAAGAATATGTTTCTACCCGGATCCTCTCTGGTTTCCATAAGGCAGGTGTAGACTTGCAAATTGTTAAGGTGACTTTAGTTCTGTTACCCAAACCTAAATGGTTCCTATCTGGCATATGGATCCAGAAATTATAATATAAGAATATGTTTCTACCCGGATCCTCTCTGGTTTCTATAAGTCCGTTGTTGACATGAAAATTGTTAAGGTGAATCTAAATCTGCTACCCGGCCCTACCTGGTTCCTATCAGGCATATGGATCCAGAAATTAAAATATAAGAATATGTTTCTACCCGGATCCTCTCTGGTTTCTATAAGTCAGTTGTTGACTTAAAAATAGGCAATGTGAATTTAAATGTGCTAACCAACCCTACCTGGTTTCTATCTGGCAGATAGATCCAGAAATTATAATATAAGAATATGTTTCTACCCGGATCCTCTCTGGTTTTCTATTAGTCAGTTGTTGACTTGCCAATTGTTGAAGTGAATATAAATCTGCTACCCAGCCCTACGTGGTTCCTAAGTGGCATATGAAAACAGAAACTAAAATACAAAAATATATATCTACACGGATCCTCTACGGTTTCTATAAGTCAGTGGTTGACTTACAAATAGGCAATGTGAATTTAAATGTGCTAACCAACCCTACCTGGTTTCTATCAGGCATATGGAACCAGAAATTATAATATCAGAATATGTTTCTACCCGGATCCACTCTGGTTTCCATAAGGCAGTTGTAGACTTGCAAATTGTTAAGGTGACTTTAATTCTGTTACCCAAACCTACCTGGTTCCTATCAGGCATATGGATCCAGAAATTAAAATATAAGAATATGTTTCTACGCGGATCCTCTCTGGTTTCTATAAGTCATTTGTTGACTTACAAATAGGCAATATGAATTTAAATGTGCTAACCAACCCTACCTGGTTTCTATCTGGCATATGGATCCAGAAATTATAATATAAGTATATGTTTCTACCCGGATCCTCTCTGGTTTCTATTAGTCCGTTGTTGACTTGCCAATTGTTGAGGTGAATCTAAATCTGCTACCCAGCCCTACGTGGTTCCTATGTGGCATATGAAAACAGAAATTAAAATATAAAAATATGTTTCTAGCCGGATCCTCTCTTGTTTCTATAAGTCAGGTGTCGACTTGAAAATTGTTAAGGTGACTTTAATTCTCTTACCCAGCCCTAAATGGTTCCTATCTGGCATATGGATCCAGAAATTATAATATAAGAATATGTTTCTACGCGGATCCTCTCTGGTTTCCATAAGGCAGTTGTAGACTTGCAAATTGTTAAGGTGACTTTAGTTCTGTTACCCAAACCTAAATGGTTCCTATCTGGCATATGGATCCCGAAATTATAATATAAGAATATGTTTCTACCCGGATCCTCTCTGGTTTCCATAAGGCAGTTGTAGACTTGCAAATTGTTAAGGTGACTTTAGTTCTGTTACCCAAACCTAAATAATTCTTATCTGGCATATGGATCCATAAATTATAATATAAGAATATGTTTCTACCCGGATCCTCTCTGGTTTCTATAAGTCAGTTGTTGACTTAAAAATAGGCAATGTGAATTTAAATGTGCTAACCAACCCTACCTGGTTTCTATCTGGTATATGGATCCATAAATTATAATATAAGAATATGTTTCTACCCAGATCCTCCCTGGTTTGTATAAGTCAGTTGGTTACTTGCAAATTGTTAAGGTGAATATAAATCTGCTACCCAGCCCAACCTGCTTCCTATCTGGCATATGGATCCAGAAATTAAAATATAAGAATATGTTTCTACCCGGATCCTCTCTGGTTTCTATAAGTCAGTTGTTGACTTACAAATAGGCAATGCGAATTTAAATGTGCTAACCAACCCTACCTGGATTCTATCTGGCATACGGATCCAGAAATTAAAATATAGTAATATGATTCTACCCGGATCCTCTCTGGTTTCTATAAGTCAGTTGTTGACTTACAAATAGGCAATGTGAAGTTAAATGTGCTAACCAACCCTACCTGGTTTCTACCTGGCATATGAATCCAGAAATTATAATATAAGAATATGTTTCTACCCGGATCCTCCCTGGTTTGTATAAGTCAGTTGTTGACTTGCAAATTGTTAAGGTGAATATAAATCTGCTTCCCAGCCCTACCTGCTTCCTATCTGGCATATGGATCCAGATATTATAATATAAGTATATGTTTCTACCCGGATCCTCTCTTGTTTCTATACGTCAGGTGTCGACTTGAAAATTGTTAAGGTGAATTTTAATTTGCTACCCAGCCCTACCTGGTTCCTATCCGGCATACGGATCCAGAAATTAAAATATAGTAATATGATTCTACCCGGATCCTCTCTGGTTTCTATAAGTCAGTTGTTGACTTACAAATAGGCAATGTGAATTTAAATGTGCTAACCAACCCTACCTGGTTTCTATCTGGCATATGGATCCAGAAATTATAATACAAGAATATGTTTCTACCCGGATCCTCTCTGGTTTCCATAAGGCAGTTGTAGACTTACAAATAGGCAATGTGAATTTAAATGTGATAACCAACCCTACCTGGTTTCTATCTGTCATATGTATCCAGAAATTAAAATATAGTAATATGATTCTACCCGGATCCTCTCTGGTTTCTATAAGTCAGTTGTTGACTTACAAATAGGCAATGTGAATTTAAATGTGCTAACCAACCCTACCTGATTTCTATCTGGCATATGGGTCCAGAAATTATAATATAAGAATATGTTTCTACCAGGATCCTCTCTGGTTTCTATAAGTCAGTTGTTGACTTACAAATAGGCAATGTGAATTTAAATGTGCTAACCAACCCTACCTGGTTTCTATCTGGCATATAGATCCAGAAATTATAATATAAGAATATGTTTCTACCCGGATCCTCTCTGGTTTTCTATTAGTCAGTTGTTGACTTGCCAATTGTTGAGGTGAATATAAATCTGCTACCCAGCCCTACGTGGTTCCTAAGTGGCACATGAAAACAGAAACTAAAATACAAAAATATATATCTACACGGATCCTCTACGGTTTCTATAAGTCAGTGGTTGACTTACAAATAGGCAATGTGAATTTAAATGTGCTAACCAACCCTACCTGGTTTCTATCAGGCATATGGAACCAGAAATTATAATATCAGAATATGTTTCTACCCGGATCCACTCTGGTTTCCATAAGGCAGTTGTAGACTTGCAAATTGTTAAGGTGACTTTAATTCTGTTACCCAAACCTAAATGGTTCCTATCTGGCATATGGATCCAGAAATTATAATATAAGAATATGATTCTACCCAGATCCTCTCTGGTTTCTATAAGTCAGTTATTGACTTACAAATAGGCAATGTGAATTTAAATGTGCTAACCAACACTACCTGGTTTCTATCTGGCATATGGATCCAGAAATTATAATATAAGAATATGTTTCTACCCGGATCCTCTCTGGTTTCCATAAGGCAGGTGTAGACTTGCAAATTGTTAAGGTGACTTTAGTTCTGTTACCCAAACCTAAATGGTTCCTATCTGGCATATGGATCCAGAAATTATAATATAAGAATATGTTTCTACCCGGATCCTCTCTGGTTTCTATAAGTCCGTTGTTGACATGAAAATTGTTAAGGTGAATCTAAATCTGCTACCCAGCCCTACCTGGTTCCTATCAGGCATATGGATCCAGAAATTAAAATATAAGAATATGTTTCTACCCGGATCCTCTCTGGTTTCTATAAGTCAGTTATTGACTTACAAATAGGCAATGTGAATTTAAATGTGCTAACCAAACCTACCTGGATTCTATCTGGCATATAGATCCAGAAATTATAATATAAGAATATGTTTCTACCCGGATCCTCTCTGGTTTCCATAAGGCAGGTGTAGACTTGCAAATTGTTAAGGTGACTTTAGTTCTGTTACCCAAACCTAAATGGTTCCTATCTGGCATATGGATCCAGAAATTATAATATAAGAATATGTTTCTACCCGGATCATCTCTGGTTTCTATAAGTCCGTTGCTGACATGAAAATTGTTTAGGTGAATATAAATCTGCTACCCAGCCCTACCTGGTTCCTATCAGGCATATGGATCCAGAAATTAAAATATAAGAATATGTTTCTACCCGGATCCTCTCTGGTTTCTATAAGTCAGTTGTTGACTTACAAATAGGCAATATGAATTTAAATGTGCTAACCAACCCTACCTGGTTTCTATCTGGCATATGGATCCAGAAATTATAATATAAGTATATGTTTCTACCCGGATCCTCTCTGGTTTCTATTAGTCCGTTGTTGACTTGCCAATTGTTGAGGTGAATCTAAATCTGCTACCCAGCCCTACGTGGTTCCTATGTGGCATATGAAAACAGAAATTAAAATATAAGAATATGTTTCTAGCCGGATCCTCTCTTGTTTCTATAAGTCAGGTGTCGACTTGAAAATTGTTAAGGTGACTTTAATTCTCTTACCCAGCCCTAAATGGTTCCTATCTGGCATATGGATCCAGAAATTATAATATAAGAATATGTTTCTACGCGGATCCTCTCTGGTTTCCATAAGGCAGTTGTAGACTTGCAAATTGTTAAGGTGACTTTAGTTCTGTTACCCAAACCTAAATGGTTCCTATCTGGCATATGGATCCAGAAATTATAATATAAGAATATGTTTCTACCCGGATCCTCTCTGGTTTACATAAGGCAGTTGTAGACTTGCAAATTGTTAAGGTGACTTTAATTCTGTTACCCAAACCTAAATGGTTCCTATCTAGCATATGGATCCAGAAATTATAATATAAGAATATGTTTCTACCCGGATCCTCTCTGGTTTCTATTAGTCCGTTGTTGACATGAAAATTGTTAAGGTGAATATAAATCTGCAACCCAGCCCCACCTGGTTCCTATCTGGCATATGGATCCAGAAATTAAAATATAAGAATATGTTTCTACCCGGATCCTCTCTGGTTTCTATAAGTCAGTTGTTGACTTACAAATAGGCAATGTGAATTTAAATGTGCTAACCAACCCTACCTGGTTTCTATCTGGCATATGGATCCAGAAATTATAATATAAGAATATGTTTCTACCCGGATCCTCTCTGGTTTCTATTAGTCCGTTGTTGACTTGCCAATTGTTGAGGTGAATCTAAATCTGCTACCCAGCCCTACGTGGTTCCTATGTGGCATATGAAAACAGAAATTAAAATATAAGAATATGTTTCTAGCCGGATCCTCTCTTGTTTCTATAAGTCAGGTGTCGACTTGAAAATTGTTAAGGTGATTTTAATTCTCTTACCCAGCCCTAAATGGTTCCTATCTGGCATATGGATCCAGAAATTATAATATAAGAATATGTTTCTACCCGGATCCTCTCTGGTTTCCATAAGGCAGTTGTAGACTTGCAAATTGTTGAGGTGACTTTAGGTCTGTTACCCAAACCTAAAGGGTTCCTATCTGGCATATGGATCCAGAAATTATAATATAAGAATATGTTTCTACCCGGATCCTCTCTGGTTTCCATAAGGCAGTTGTAGACTTGCAAATTGTTAAGGTGAATCTAAATCTGCTACCCAGCCCTACCTGATTCCTATCTGGCATATGGATCCAGAAATTATAATATAAGAATATGTTTCTACCCGGATCCTCGCTGGTTTCTATAAGTCAGTTGTTGACTTGCAAATAGGCAATATGAATTTAAATGTGCTAACCAACCCTACCTGGTTTCTATCTGGCATATGGATCCAGAAATTATAATATAAGTATATGTTTCTACCCGGATCCTCTCTGGTTTCTATTAGTCCGTTGTTGACTTGCCAATTGTTGAGGTGAATCTAAATCTGCTACCCAGCCCTACGTGGTTCCTATGTGGCATATGAAAACAGAAATTAAAATATAAAAATATGTTTCTAGCCTATCCTCTCTTGTTTCTATAAGTCAGGTGTCGACTTGAAAATTGTTAAGGTGACTTTAATTCTCTTACCCAGCCCTAAATGGTTCCTATCTGGCATATGGATCCAGAAATTATAATATAAGAATATGTTTCTACGCGGATCCTCTCTGGTTTCCATAAGGCAGTTGTAGACTTGCAAATTGTTAAGGTGACTTTAGTTCTGTTACCCAAACCTAAATGGTTCCTATCTGGCATATGGATCCAGAAATTATAATATAAGAATATGTTTCTACCCGTATCCTATCTGGTTTCTATAAGTTAGTTGTTGACATGAAAATTGATAAGGTGACTTTAATTCTGTTACCCAAACCTAAATGGTTCCTATCTGGCATATGGATCCAGAAATTATAATATAAGAATATGTTTCTACCCGGATCCTCTCTGGTTTCAATAAGTCAGTTGTTGACCTGAAAATTGTTAAGGTGAATATAAATCTGCTACCCAGTCCTACCTGGTTCCTATCTGGCATATGGATCCAGAAATTAAAATATAAGAATATGTTTCTACCCGGATCCTCTCTGGTTTCTATTAGTCAGTTGTTGACTTACAAATAGGCAATGTGAATTTAAATGTGCTAACCAACCCTACCTGGTTTCTATCTGGCATATGGATCCAGAAATTATAATATAAGAATATGTTTCTACCCGGATCCTCTCTGGTTTCTATAAGTCCGATGCTGACTTGCCAATTGTTGAGGTGAATCTAAATCTGCTACCCAGCCCTACGTGGTTCCTATGTGGCATATGAAAACAGAAATTAAAATATAAGAATATGTTTCTAGCCGGATCCTCTCTTGTTTCTATAAGTCAGGTGTCGACTTGAAAATTGTTAAGGTGATTTTAATTCTCTTACCCAGCCCTAAATGGTTCCTATCTGGCATATGGATCCAGAAATTATAATATAAGAATATGTTTCTACCCGGATCCTCTCTGGTTTCCATAAGGCAGTTGTAGACTTGCAAATTGTTGAGGTGACTTTAGGTCTGTTACCCAAACCTAAAGGGTTCCTATCTGGCATATGGATCCAGAAATTATAATATAAGAATATGTTTCTACCCGGATCCTCTCTGGTTTCCATAAGGCAGTTGTAGACTTGCAAATTGTTAAGGTGAATCTAAATCTGCTACCCAGCCCTACCTGATTCCTATCTGGCATATGGATCCAGAAATTATAATATAAGAATATGTTTCTACCCGGATCCTCGCTGGTTTCTATAAGTCAGTTGTTGACTTGCAAATAGGCAATATGAATTTAAATGTGCTAACCAACCCTACCTGGTTTCTATCTGGCATATGGATCCAGAAATTATAATATAAGTATATGTTTCTACCCGGATCCTCTCTGGTTTCTATTAGTCCGTTGTTGACTTGCCAATTGTTGAGGTGAATCTAAATCTGCTACCCAGCCCTACGTGGTTCCTATGTGGCATATGAAAACAGAAATTAAAATATAAAAATATGTTTCTAGCCTATCCTCTCTTGTTTCTATAAGTCAGGTGTCGACTTGAAAATTGTTAAGGTGACTTTAATTCTCTTACCCAGCCCTAAATGGTTCCTATCTGGCATATGGATCCAGAAATTATAATATAAGAATATGTTTCTACGCGGATCCTCTCTGGTTTCCATAAGGCAGTTGTAGACTTGCGAATTGTTAAGGTGAATCTATCTCTGCTACACAGCCCTACGTGGTTCCTATCTAGCATATGGATCCAGAAATTGTAATATAAGAATATGTTTCTACCCGGATCCTCTCTGGTTTCCATAAGGCAGTTGTAGACTTGCAAATTGTTAAGGTGACTTTAGTTCTGTTACCCAAACCTAAATGGTTCTTATCTGGCATAAGGATCCAGAAATTGTAATATAAGAATATGTTTCTACCCGGATCCTCTCTGGTTTCTATAAGTCAGTTGTTGACTTACAAATAGGCAATGTGAATTTAAATGTGCTAACCAACCCTACCTGGATTCTATCTGGCATATGGATCCAGAAATTATAATATAAGAATATGTTTCTACCCATATCCTACCTGGTTTCTATAAGTCAGTTGGTTACTTGAGAATTGTTAAGGTGAATATAAATCTGCTACCCAGCCCAACCTGATTCCTATCTGGCATATGGATCAAGAAATTATAATATAAGAATATGTTTCTACCCGGATCCTCTCTGGTTTCTATAAGTCAGTTGTTGACTTACAAATTGGCAATGTGAATTTAAATGTGCTAACCAACCCTACCTGGATTCTATCTGGCATATGGATCCAGAAATTATAATATAAGAATATGTTTCTACCCGTATCCTCTCTGGTTTCTATAAGTCAGTTGTTGACTTGCAAATTGTTAAGGTGAATATAAATCTGCTTCCCAGCCCTACCTGCTTCCTATCTGGCATATGGATCCAGTTATTATAATATTATTATATGTTTCTACCCGGATCCTCTCTTGTTTCTATAAGTCAGGTGTCGACTTGAAAATTGTTAAGGTGAATTTTAATTTGCTACCCAGCCCTACCTGGTTCCTATCTAGCATACGGATCCAGAAATTAAAATATAGTAATATGATTCTACCCGGATCCTCTCTGGTTTCTATAAGTCAGTTGTTGACTTACAAATAGGCAATGTGAATTTAAATGTGCTAACCAACCCTACCTGGTTTCTATCTGGCATATGGATCCAGAAATTATAATACAAGAATATGTTTCTACCCGGATCCTCTCTGGTTTCCATAAGGCAGTTGTAGACTTACAAATAGGCAATGTGAATTTAAATGTGATAACCAACCCTACCTGGTTTCTATCTGTCATATAGATCCAGAAAATATAATATAAGAATACGTTTCTACCCGGATCCTCTCTGGTTTCCATAAGGCAGTTGTAGACTTGCCAATTGTTGAGGTGAATATAAATCTGCTTCCCAGCACTACCTGGTTCCTATCTGGCATATGGATCCAGAAATTATAATATTAGAAGATCTTTCTACCCAGATCCTATCTGGTTTCCATAAGTCAATTGTTGACTTGCGAATTGTTAAGGTGAATCTAAATCTGCTACCCAGCCCTACCTTGTTCCTATCTGGCATATGGATCCAGAAATTAAAATATAAGAATATGATTCTACCCGGATCCTCTCTGGTTTCTACAAGTCAGTTGTTGACTTACAAATAGGCAATGTGAATTTAAATGTGCTAACCAACCCTACCTGGTTTCTATCTGGCATATAGATCCAGAAATTATAATATAAGAATATGTTTCTACCCGGATCCTCTCTGGTTTCCATAAGGCAGGTGTAGACTTGCAAATTGTTAAGGTGACTTTAGTTCTGTTACCCAAACCTAAATGGTTCCTATCTGGCATATGGATCCAGAAATTATAATATAAGAATATGTTTCTACGCGGATCCTCTCTGGTTTCCATAAGGCAGTTGTAGACTTGCAAATTGTTAAGGTGACTTTAGTTCTGTTACCCAAACCTAAATGGTTCCTATCTGGCATATGGATCCAGAAATTATAATATAAGAATATGTTTCTACCCGGATCCTCTCTGGTTTCTATAAGTCCGTTGCTGACATGAAAATTGTTTAGGTGAATATAAATCTGCTACCCAGCCCTACCTGGTTCCTATCAGGCATATGGATCCAGAAATTAAAATATAAGAATATGTTTCTACGCGGATCCTCTCTGGTTTCTATTAGTCCGTTGTTGACTTGCCAATTGTTGAGGTGAATCTAAATCTGCTACCCAGCCCTACGTGGTTCCTATGTGGCATATGAAAACAGAAATTAAAATATAAGAATATGTTTCTAGCCGGATCCTCTCTTGTTTCTATAAGTCAGGTGTCGACTTGAAAATTGTTAAGGTGACTTTAATTCTCTTACCCAGCCCTAAATGGTTCCTATCTGGCATATGGATCCAGAAATTATAATATAAGAATATGTTTCTACCCGGATCCTCTCTGGTTTCCATAAGGCAGGTGTAGACTTGCAAATTGTTAAGGTGACTTTAGTTCTGTTACCCAAACCTAAATGGTTCCTATCTGGCATATGGATCCAGAAATTATAATAGAAGAATATGTTTCTACCCGGATCCTCTCTGGTTTCTATAAGTCAGTTGTTGACTTACAAATAGGCAATATGAATTTAAATGTGCTAACCAACCCTACCTGGTTTCTATCTGGCATATGGATCCAGAAATTATAATATAAGTATATGTTTCTACCCGGATCCTCTCTGGTTTCTATTAGTCCGTTGTTGACTTGCCAATTGTTGAGGTGAATCTAAATCTGCTACCCAGCCCTACGTGGTTCCTATGTGGCATATGAAAACAGAAATTAAAATATAAGAATATGTTTCTAGCCGGATCCTCTCTTGTTTCTATAAGTCATGTGTCGACTTGAAAATTGTTAAGGTGACTTTAATTCTCTTACCCAGCCCTCAATGGTTCCTATCTGGCATATGGATCCAGAAATTATAATATAAGAATATGTTTCCACCCGGATCCTCTCTGGTTTCCATAAGGCAGTTGTAGACTTGCAAATTGTTAAGGTGACTTTAATTCTCTTACCCAGCCCTCAATGGTTCCTATCTGGCATATGGATCCAGAAATTATAATATAAGAATATGTTTCTACCCGGATCCTCTCTGGTTTCTATTAGTCCGTTGTTGACATGAAAATTGTTAAGCTGAATATAAATCTGCTACCCACCCCTACCTGGTTCCTATCTCGCATATGGATCCAGAAATTAAAATATAAGAATATGTTTCTACCCGGATCCTCTCTGGTTTCTATAAGTCAGTTGTTGACTTACAAATAGGCAATATGAATTTAAATGTGCTAACCAACCCTACGTGGTTTCTATCTGGCATATGGATCCAGAAATTATAATATAAGTATATGTTTCTACCCGGATCCTCTCTGGTTTCTATTAGTCCGTTGTTGACTTGCCAATTGTTGAGGTGAATCTAAATCTGCTACTCCAGCCCTACGTGGTTCCTATGTGGCATATGAAAACAGAAATTAAAATATAAGAATATGTTTCTAGCCGGATCCTCTCTTGTTTCTATAAGTCAGGTGTAGACTTGAAAATTGTTAAGGTGACTTCAATTCTCTTACCCAGCCCTAAATGGTTCCTATCTGGCATATGGATCCAGAAATTATAATATAAGAATATGTTTCTACCCGGATCCTCTCTGTTTTCCATAAGGCAGTAGTAGACTTGCAAATTGTTGAGGTGACTTTAGTTCTGTTACCCAAACCTAAATGGTTCCTATCTGGCATATGGATCCAGAAATTATAATATAAGAATATGTTTCTACCCGGATCCTCTCTGGTTTCCATAAGGCAGTTGTAGACTTGCAAATTGTTAAGGTGACTTTAGTTCTGTTACCCAAACCTAAATGGTTCCTATCTGGCATATGGATCCAGAAATTATAATATAAGAATATGTTTCTACCCGGATCCTCTCTGGTTTCTATAAGTCAGTTGTCGACTTACAAATAGGCAAGGTGAATTCTAATGTGCTAACCAACCATACCTGGATTCTATCTGGCATATGGATCCAGAAATTATAATATAAGAATATGTTTCTACCCGGATCCTCCCTGGTTTGTATAAGTCAGTTGTTGACTTGCAAATTGTGAAGGTGAATATAAATCTGCTACCCAGCCCTACCTGGTTCCTATCTGGCATATGGATCCAGAAATTAAAATATAAGAATATGATTCTACCCGGATCCTCTCTGGTTTCTATAAGTCAGTTGTTGACTTACAAATAGGCAATATGAATTTAAATGTGCTAACCAACCCTACCTGGTTTCTATCTGGCATATGGATCCAGAAATTATAATATAAGAATATGTTTCTACCCGGATCCTCTCTGGTTTCTATAAGTCCGGTGTTGACATGAAAATTGTTAAGGTGAATATAAATCTGCTACCCAGCCCTACCTGATTCCTATCTGGAATATGGATCAAGAAATTATAATATAAGAATATGTTTCTAGCCGTATCCTCTCTTGTTTCTATAAGTCAGGTGTCGACTTGAAAATTGTTAAGGTGACTTTAATTCTCTTACCCAGCCCTAAATGGTTCCTATCTGGCATATGGATCCAGAAATTATAATATAAGAATATGTTTCTACCCGGATCCTCTCTTGTTTCTATAAGTCAGGTGTCGACTTGAAAATTGTTAAGGTGAATTTTAATTTGCTACCCAGCCCTACCTGGTTCCTATCCGGCATACGGATCCAGAAATTAAAATATAGTAATATGATTCTACCCGGATCCTATATGGTTTCTATAAATCAATTGTTGACTTACAAATAGACAATGTGAATTTAAATGTGCTAACCAACCCTACCTGGTTTCTATCTGGCATATGGGTCCAGAAATTATAATATAAGAATATGTTTCTACCCGGATCCTCTCTGGTTTCTATAAGTCAGTTGTTGACATACAAATAGGCAATGTGAATTTAAATGTGCTAACCAACCCTACCTGGTTTCTATCTGGCATATAGATCCAGAAATTATAATATAAGAATATGTTTCTACCCGGATCCTCTCTGGTTTTCCATTAGTCAGGTGTTGACTTGCCAATTGTTGAGGTGAATATAAATCTGCTACCCAGCCCTACGTGGTTCCTATGTGGCATATGAAAACAGAAACTAAAATACAAAAATATATATCTACACGGATCCTCTACGGTTTCTATAAGTCAGTGGTTGACTTACAAATAGGCAATGTGAATTTAAATGTGCTAACCAACCCTACCTGGTTTCTATCTGGCATATGGGTCCAGAAATTATAATATAAGAATATGTTTCTACCAGGATCCTCTCTGGTTTCTATAAGTCAGTTGTTGACTTACAAATAGGCAATGTGAATTTAAATGTGCTAACCAACCCTACCTGGTTTCTATCTGGCATATAGATCCAGAAATTATAATATAAGAATATGTTTCTACCCGGATCCTCTCTGGTTTTCTATTAGTCAGTTGTTGACTTGCCAATTGTTGAGGTGAATATAAATCTGCTACCCAGCCCTACGTGGTTCCTATGTGGCATATGAAAACAGAAACTAAAATACAAAAATATATATCTACACGGATCCTCTACGGTTTCTATAAGTCAGTGGTTGACTTACAAATAGGCAATGTGAATTTAAATGTGCTAACCAACCCTACCTGTTTTCTATCAGGCATATGGAACCAGAAATTATAATATCAGAATATGTTTCTACCCGGATCCTCTCTTGTTTCTATAAGTCAGGTGTCGACTTGAAAATTGTTAAAGGTGACTTTAATTCTCTTACCCAGCCCTAAATGGTTCTTATCTGGCATATGGATCCAGAAATTATAATATAAGAATATGTTTCTACCCGGATCCTCTCTTGTTTCTATAAGTCATGTGTGGACTTGAGAATTGTTAAGGTGACTTTAATTCTGCTACCCAGCCCTACCTGGTTCCTATCTGGCATATGGATCCAGAAATTAAAATATAAGAATATGTTTCTACCCGGATCCTCTCTAGTTTCTATAAGCCAGTTGTTGACTTACAAATAGGCAATGTGAATTCTAATGTGCTAACCAACCCTACCTGGATTCTATCTGGCATATGGATCCAGAAATTATAATATAAGAATATGTTTCTACCCGGATCCTCTCTGGTTTCTATAAGGCAGTTGTAGACTTGCAAATTGTTAAGGTGACTTTAATTCTCTTTCCCAGCCCTAAATGGTTCCTATCTGGCATATGGATCCAGAAATTATAATATAAGAATACGATTCTACCCGGATCTTATATGGTTTCTAAAAGTCAGTTGGCGACTTGTGAGTTTTTAAGATGAAAGTAAATCTGCTACACGGCCCCACCTGGCATTTGTAAATAGAAATTAAAAAACGAAAACATGTACCTACCCGTATCCTATCTGGTTTCTATAAGTCAATTGTTGACTTGCGAATTGTTAAGGTGGATCTAAATCTGCTACCCAGCCCTACCTGGTTCCTATCTGGCATACGGATCCAGAAATTAAAATATAGTAATATGATTCTACCCGGATCCTCTCTGGTTTCTATAAGTCAGTTGTTGACTTACAAATAGGCAATGTGAATTTAAATGTGCTAACGAACCCTACCTGGTTTCTATCTGGCATATGGATCCAGAAATTATAATATAAGAATAGGTTTCTACCCGTTTCCTCTCTGGTTTCTATAAGTCAGTTGTTGACTTACAAATAGGCAATGTGAATTCAAATGTGCTAACCAACCGTACCTGGATTCTATCTGGCATACGGATCCAGAAATTAAAATATAGTAATATGATTCTACCCGGATCCTCTCTGGTTTCTATAAGTCAGTTGTTGACTTACAAATAGGCAATGTGAATTTAAATGTGCTAACCAACCCTACCTGGTTTCTATTTGGCATATGAATCCAGAAATTATAATATAAGAATATGTTTCTACCCGGATCCTCCCTGGTTTCTATAAGTCAGTTGTTGATTTGCGAATTGTTAAGGTGAATCTAAATCTGCTACCCAGCCCTACCTGGTTCCTATCTGGCATATGGATCCAGAAATTATAATATAAGTATATGTTTCTACCCGGATCCTCTCTTGTTTCTATAAGTCAGGTGTCGACTTGAAAATTGTTAAGGTGAATTTTAATTTGCTACCCAGCCCTACCTGGTTCCTATCCGGCATACGGATCCAGAAATTAAAATATAGTAATATGATTCTACCCGGATCCTCTCTGGTTTCTATAAGTCAGTTGTTGACTTACAAATAGTCAATGTGAATTTAAATGTGCTAACCAACCCTACCTGGTTTCTATCTCCGATATGGATCCAGAAATTATAATATAAGAATATGTTTCTACCCGGATCCTCTATGGTTTCTATAAGGCAGTTGTAGACTTACAAACAGGCAATGTGAATTTAAAATGTGATAACCAACCCTACCTGGTTTCTATCTGTCATATAGATCCAGAAAATATAATATAAGAATACGTTTCTACCCGGATCCTCTCTGGTTTCCATAAGGCAGTTGTAGACTTGCCAATTGTTGAGGTGAATATAAATCTGCTTCCCAGCACTACCTGGTTCCTATCTGGCATATAGATCCAGAAATTATAATATGAGAATATCTTTCTACCCGGATCCTCTCTGGTTTCTATAAGTCAATTGTTGACTTGCGAATTGTTAAGGTGAATCTAAATCTGCTACCCAGCCCTACCTGGTTCCTATCTGGCATATGGATCCAGAAATTAAAATATAAGAATACGATTCTACCCGGATCCTCTCTGGTTTCTACAAGTCAGTTGTTGACTTACAAATAGGCAATGTGAATTTAAATGTGCTAACCAACCCTACCTGGTTTCTATCTGGCATATAGATCCAGAAATTATAATATAAGAATATGTTTCTACCCGGATCCTCTCTGGTTTCCATAAGGCAGGTGTAGACTTGCAAATTGTTAAGGTGACTTTAGTTCTGTTACCCAAACCTAAATGGTTCCTATCTGGCATATGGATCCAGAAATTATAATATAAGAATATGTTTCTACTCGGATCCTCTCTGGTTTCTATTAGTCCGTTGTTGACATGAAAATTGTTAAGGTGAATATAAATCTGCTACCCAGCCCTACCTGGTTCCTATCTGGAATATGGATCCAGAAATTAAAATATAAGAATATGTTTCTACCCGGATCCTCTCTGGTTTCTATAAGTCAGTTGTTGACTTGCAAATTGTTAAGGTGAATCTAAATCTGCTACCCAGCCCTACGTGATTCCTATGTGGCATATGAAAACAGAAATTAAAATATAAGAATATGTTTCTAGCCGGATCCTCTCTTTGTTTCTATAAGTCAGGTGTCGACTTGAAAATTGTTAAGGTGACTTTAATTCTCTTACCCAGCCCTAAATGGTTCCTATCTGGCATATGGATCCAGAAATTATAATATAAGAATATGTTTCTACCCGGATCCTCTCTTGTTTCTATAAGTCAGGTGTCGACTTGAAAATTGTTAAGGTGAATTTTAATTTGCTACCCAGCCCTACCTGGTTCCTATCCGGCATACGGATCCAGAAATTAAAATATAGTAATATGATTCTACCCGGATCCTCTCTGGTTTCTATAAATCAATTGTTGACTTACAAATAGACAATGTGAATTTAAATGTGCTAACCAACCCTACCTGGTTTCTATCTGGCATATAGATCCAGAAATTATAATATAAGAATATGTTTCTAGCCGGATCCTCTCTTGTTTCTATAAGTCAGGTGTCGACTTGAAAATTGTTAAGGTGACTTTAATTCTCTTACCCAGCCCTAAATGGTTCCTATCTGGCATATGGAACCAGAAATTATAATATCAGAATATGTTTCTACCCGGATCCTCTCTTGTTTCTATAAGTCAGGTGTCGACTTGAAAATTGTTAAGGTGACTTTAATTCTCTTACCCAGCCCTAAATGGTTCTTATCTGGCATATGGATCCAGAAATTATAATATAAGAATATGTTTCTACCCGGATCCTCTCTTGTTTCTATAAGTCAGGTGTCGACTTGAAAATTGTTAAGGTGAATTTTAATTTGCTACCCAGCCCTACCTGGTTCCTATCCGGCATACGGATCCAGAAATTAAAATATAGTAATATGATTCTACCCGGATCCTCTCTGGTTTCTATAAATCAATTGTTGACTTACAAATAGACAATGTGAATTTAAATGTGCTAACCAACCCTACCTGGTTTCTATCTGGCATATGGGTCCAGAAATTATAATATAAGAATATGTTTCTACCCGGATCCTCTCTGGTTTCTATAAGTCAGTTGTTGACATACAAATAGGCAATGTGAATTTAAATGTGCTAACCAACCCTACCTGGTTTCTATCTGGCATATAGATCCAGAAATTATAATATAAGAATATGTTTCTACCCGGATCCTCTCTGGTTTTCCATTAGTCAGGTGTTGACTTGCCAATTGTTGAGGTGAATATAAATCTGCTACCCAGCCCTACGTGGTTCCTATGTGGCATATGAAAACAGAAACTAAAATACAAAAATATATATCTACACGGATCCTCTACGGTTTCTATAAGTCAGTGGTTGACTTACAAATAGGCAATGTGAATTTAAATGTGCTAACCAACCCTACCTGGTTTCTATCTGGCATATGGGTCCAGAAATTATAATATAAGAATATGTTTCTACCAGGATCCTCTCTGGTTTCTATAAGTCAGTTGTTGACTTACAAATAGGCAATGTGAATTTAAATGTGCTAACCAACCCTACCTGGTTTCTATCTGGCATATAGATCCAGAAATTATAATATAAGAATATGTTTCTACCCGGATCCTCTCTGGTTTTCTATTAGTCAGTTGTTGACTTGCCAATTGTTGAGGTGAATATAAATCTGCTACCCAGCCCTACGTGGTTCCTATGTGGCATATGAAAACAGAAACTAAAATACAAAAATATATATCTACACGGATCCTCTACGGTTTCTATAAGTCAGTGGTTGACTTACAAATAGGCAATGTGAATTTAAATGTGCTAACCAACCCTACCTGTTTTCTATCAGGCATATGGAACCAGAAATTATAATATCAGAATATGTTTCTACCCGGATCCTCTCTTGTTTCTATAAGTCAGGTGTCGACTTGAAAATTGTTAAGGTGACTTTAATTCTCTTACCCAGCCCTAAATGGTTCCTATCTGGCATATGGATCCAGAAATTATAATATAAGAATATGTTTCTACCCGGATCCTCTCTGGTTTCCATAAGGCAGTTGTAGACTTGCGAATTGTTAAGGTGAATCTAAATCTGCTACCCAGCCCTACCTGATTCCTATCTAGCATATGGATCCAGAAATTGAAATATAAGAATATGATTCTACCCGGATCCTATCTGGTTTCTATAAGTCATTTGTTGAATTACAAATAGGCAATGTGAATTCAAATGTGCTAACCAACCTTACCTGGATTCTATCTGGCATATGGATCCAGAAATTATAATATAAGAATATGCTTCTACCCGTATCCTCTCTGGTTTCCATACGGCAGTTGTAGACTTGCAAATTGTTAAGGTGACTTTAATTCTCTTTCCCAGCCCTAAATGGTTCCTATCTGGCATATGGATCCAGAAATTATAATATAAGAATACGATTCTACCCGGATCTTATATGGTTTCTAAAAGTCAGTTGGCGACTTGTGAGTTTTTAAGATGAAAGTAAATCTGCTACACGGCCCCACCTGGCATTTGTAAATAGAAATTAAAAAACGAAAACATGTACCTACCCGTATCCTATCTGGTTTCTATAAGTCAATTGTTGACTTGCGAATTGTTAAGGTGGATCTAAATCTGCTACCCAGCCCTAGCTAGTTCCTATCTGGCATACGGATCCAGAAATTAAAATATAGTAATATGATTCTACCCGGATCCTCTCTGGTTTCTATAAGTCAGTTGTTGACTTACAAATAGGCAATGTGAATTTAAATGTGCTAACCAACCCTACCTGGTTTCTATCTGGCATATGGATCCAGAAATTATAATATAAGAATAGGTTTCTACCCGTTTCCTCTCTGGTTTCTATAAGTCAGTTGTTGACTTACAAATAGGCAATGTGAATTCAAATGTGCTAACCAACCGTACCTGGATTCTATCTGGCATACGGATCCAGAAATTAAAATATAGTAATATGATTCTACCCGGATCCTCTCTGGTTTCTATAAGTCAGTTGTTGACTTACAAATAGGCAATGTGAATTTAAATGTGCTAACCAACCCTACCTGGTTTCTATCTGGCATATGAATCCAGAAATTATAATATAAGAATATGTTTCTACCCGGATCCTCCCTGGTTTGTATAAGTCAGTTGTTGACTTGCAAATTGTTAAGGTGAATCTAAATCTGCTACCCAGCCCTACCTGGTTCCTATCTGGCATATGGATCCAGAAATTATAATATAAGTATATGTTTCTACCCGGATCCTCTCTTGTTTCTATAAGTCAGGTGTCGACTTGAAAATTGTTAAGGTGAATTTTAATTTGCTACCCAGCCCTACCTGGTTCCTATCCGGCATACGGATCCAGAAATTAAAATATAGTAATATGATTCTACCCGGATCCTCTCTGGTTTCCATAAGTCAGTTGTTGACTTACAAATAGGCAATGTGAATTTAAATGTGCTAACCAACCCTACCTGGTTTCTATCTGGCATATGGATCCAGAAATTATAATATAAGAATATGTTTCTACCCGGATCCTCTATGGTTTCCATAAGGCAGTTGTAGACTTACAAACAGGCAATGTGAATTTAAATGTGATAACCAACCCTACCTGGTTTCTATCTGTCATATAGATCCAGAAAATATAATATAAGAATACGTTTCTACCCGGATCCTCTCTGGTTTCCATAAGGCAGTTGTAGACTTGCCAATTGTTGAGGTGAATATAAATCTGCTTCCCAGCACTACCTGGTTCCTATCTGGCATATAGATCCAGAAATTATAATATGAGAATATCTTTCTACCCGGATCCTATCTGGTTTCTATAAGTCAATTGTTGACTTGCGAATTGTTAAGGTGAATCTAAATCTGCTACCCAGCCCTACCTTGTTCCTATCTGGCATATGGATCCAGAAATTAAAATATAAGAATATGATTCTACCCGGATCCTCTCTGGTTTCTACAAGTCAGTTGTTGACTTACAAATAGGCAATGTGAATTTAAATGTGCTAACCAACCCTACCTGGTTTCTATCTGGCATATGGATCCGGAAATTATAATATAAGAATATGTTTCTACCCGGATCCTCTCTGGTTTCCATAAGGCAGGTGTAGACTTGCAAATTGTTAAGGTGACTTTAGTTCTGTTACCCAAACCTAAATGGTTCCTATCTGGCATATGGATCCAGAAATTATAATATAAGAATATGTTTCTACTCGGATCCTCTCTGGTTTCTATTAGTCCGTTGTTGACATGAAAATTGTTAAGGTGAATATAAATCTGCTACCCAGCCCTACCTGGTTCCTATCTGGAATATGGATCCAGAAATTAAAATATAAGAATATGTTTCTACCCGGATCCTCTCTGGTTTCTATAAGTCAGTTGTTGACTTGCAAATTGTTAAGGTGAATCTAAATCTGCTACCCAGCCCTACGTGGTTCCTATGTGGCATATGAAAACAGAAATTAAAATATAAGAATATGTTTCTAGCCGGATCCTCTCTTGTTTCTATAAGTCAGGTGTCGACTTGAAAATTGTTAAGGTGACTTTAATTCTCTTACCCAGCCCTAAATGGTTCCTATCTGGCATATGGATCCAGAAATTATAATATAAGAATATGTTTCTACCCGGATCCTCTCTGGTTTCTATAAGTCAGTTGTTGACTTACAAATAGGCAATGTGAATTTAAATGTGCTAACCAACCCTACCTGGTTTCTATCTGGCATATAGATCCAGAAATTATAATATAAGAATATGTTTCTACCAGGATCCTCTCTGGTTTTCCATTAGTCAGGTGTTGACTTGCCAATTGTTGAGGTGAATATAAATCTGCTACCCAGCCCTACGTGGTTCCTATGTGGCATATGAAAACAGAAACTAAAATACAAAAATATATATCTACACGGATCCTCTACGGTTTCTATAAGTCAGTGGTTGACTTACAAATAGGCAATGTGAATTTAAATGTGCTAACCAACCCTACCTGGTTTCTATCTGGCATATGGGTCCAGAAATTATAATATAAGAATATGTTTCTACCAGGATCCTCTCTGGTTTCTATAAGTCAGTTGTTGACTTACAAATAGGCAATGTGAATTTAAATGTGCTAACCAACCCTACCTGGTTTCTATCTGGCATATAGATCCAGAAATTATAATATAAGAATATGTTTCTACCCGGATCCTCTCTGGTTTTCTATTAGTCAGTTGTTGACTTGCCAATTGTTGAGGTGAATATAAATCTGCTACCCAGCCCTACGTGGTTCCTATCTGGCATATGAAAACAGAAACTAAAATAAAAAAATATGTATCTACACGGATCCTCTACGGTTTCTATAAGTCAGTGGTTGACTTACAAATAGGCAATGTGAATTTAAATGTGCTAACCAACCCTACCTGTTTTCTATCAGGCATATGGAACCAGAAATTATAATATCAGAATATGTTTCTACCCGGATCCTCTCTTGTTTCTATAAGTCAGGTGTCGACTTGAAAATTGTTAAGGTGACTTTAATTCTCTTACCCAGCCCTAAATGGTTCTTATCTGGCATATGGATCCAGAAATTATAATATAAGAATATGTTTCTACCCGGATCCTCTCTTGTTTCTATAAGTCAGGTGTCGACTTGAAAATTGTTAAGGTGAATTTTAATTTGCTACCCAGCCCTACCTGGTTCCTATCCGGCATACGGATCCAGAAATTAAAATATAGTAATATGATTCTACCCGGATCCTCTCTGGTTTCTATAAATCAATTGTTGACTTACAAATAGACAATGTGAATTTAAATGTGCTAACCAACCCTACCTGGTTTCTATCTGGCATATGGGTCCAGAAATTATAATATAAGAATATGTTTCTACCCGGATCCTCTCTGGTTTCTATAAGTCAGTTGTTGACATACAAATAGGCAATGTGAATTTAAATGTGCTAACCAACCCTACCTGGTTTCTATCTGGCATATAGATCCAGAAATTATAATATAAGAATATGTTTCTACCCGGATCCTCTCTGGTTTTCCATTAGTCAGGTGTTGACTTGCCAATTGTTGAGGTGAATATAAATCTGCTACCCAGCCCTACGTGGTTCCTATCTGGCATATGAAAACAGAAACTAAAATAAAAAAATATGTATCTACACGGATCCTCTACGGTTTCTATAAGTCAGTGGTTGACTTACAAATAGGCAATGTGAATTTAAATGTGCTAACCAACCCTACCTGGTTTCTATCTGGCATATGGGTCCAGAAATTATAATATAAGAATATGTTTCTACCAGGATCCTCTCTGGTTTCTATAAGTCAGTTGTTGACTTACAAATAGGCAATGTGAATTTAAATGTGCTAACCAACCCTACCTGGTTTCTATCTGGCATATAGATCCAGAAATTATAATATAAGAATATGTTTCTACCCGGATCCTCTCTGGTTTTCTATTAGTCAGTTGTTGACTTGCCAATTGTTGAGGTGAATATAAATCTGCTACCCAGCCCTACGTGGTTCCTATGTGGCATATGAAAACAGAAACTAAAATACAAAAATATATATCTACACGGATCCTCTACGGTTTCTATAAGTCAGTGGTTGACTTACAAATAGGCAATGTGAATTTAAATGTGCTAACCAACCCTACCTGTTTTCTATCAGGCATATGGAACCAGAAATTATAATATCAGAATATGTTTCTACCCGGATCCTGTCTTGTTTCTATAAGTCAGGTGTCGACTTGAAAATTGTTAAGGTGACTTTAATTCTCTTACCCAGCCCTAAATGGTTCCTATCTGGCATATGGATCCAGAAATTATAATATAAGAATATGTTTCTACCCGGATCCTCTCTGGTTTCCATAAGGCAGTTGTAGACTTGCGAATTGTTAAGGTGAATCTAAATCTGCTACCCAGCCCTACCTGGTTCCTATCTAGCATATGGATCCAGAAATTAAAATATAAGAATATGTTTCTACCCGGATCCTCTCTAGATTCTATAAGCCAGTTGTTGACTTACAAATAGGCAATGTGAATTCTAATGTGCTAACCAACCCTACCTGGATTCTATCTGGCATATGGATCCAGAAATTATAATATAAGTATATGTTTCTACCCGGATCCTCTCTGGTTTCTATAAGGCAGTTGTAGACTTGCAAATTGTTAAGGTGACTTTAATTCTCTTTCCCAGCCCTAAATGGTTCCTATCTGGCATATGGATCCAGAAATTATAATATAAGAATACGATTCTACCCGGATCTTATATGGTTTCTAAAAGTCAGTTGGCGACTTGTGAGTTTTTAAGATGAAAGTAAATCTGCTACACGGCCCCACCTGGCATTTGTAAATAGAAATTAAAAAACGAAAACATGTACCTACCCGTATCCTATCTGGTTTCTATAAGTCAATTGTTGACTTGCGAATTGTTAAGGTGGATCTAAATCTGCTACCCAGCCCTAGCTAGTTCCTATCTGGCATACGGATCCAGAAATTAAAATATAGTAATATGATTCTACCCGGATTCTCTCTGGTTTCTATAAGTCAGTTGTTGACTTACAAATAGGCAATGTGAATTTAAATGTGCTAACCAACCCTACCTGGTTTCTATCTGGCATATGGATCTAGAAATTATAATATAAGAATAGGTTTCTACCCGTTTCCTCTCTGGTTTCTATAAGTCAGTTGTTGACTTACAAATAGGCAATGTGAATTCAAATGTGCTAACCAACCGTACCTGGATTCTATCTGGTATACGGATCCAGAAATTAAAATATACTAACCTGTTTCTACCCGGATCCTCTCTGGTTTCTATACGTCAGTTGTTGACTTAAAAATAGGCAATGTGAATTTAAATGTGCTAACCAACCCTACCTGGTTTCTATCTGGCATATGAATCCAGAAATTATAATATAAGAATATGTTTCTACCCGGATCCTCCCTGGTTTGTATAAGTCAGTTGTTGATTTGCGAATTGTTAAGGTGAATCTAAATCTGCTACCCAGCCCTACCTGGTTCCTATCTGGCATATGGATCCAGAAATTATAATATAAGTATATGTTTCTACCCGGATCCTCTCTTGTTTCTATAAGTCAGGTGTCGACTTGAAAATTGTTAAGGTGAATTTTAATTTGCTACCCAGCCGTACCTGGTTCCTATCTGGCATAGGGATACAGAAATTAAAATATAGTAATATGATTCTACCCGGATCCTATCTGGTTTCTATAAGTCAGTTGTTGACTTACAAATAGGCAATGTGAATTTAAATGTGCTAACCAACCCTACCTGGTTTCTATCTGGCATATGGATCCAGAAATTATAATATATGAATATGTTTCTACCCGGATCCTCTATGGTTTCCATAAGGCAGTTGTAGACTTACAAACAGGCAATGTGAATTTAAATGTGATAACCAACCCTACCTGGTTTCTATCTGTCATATAGATCCAGAAAATATAATATAAGAATACGTTTCTACCCGGATCCTCTCTGGTTTCCATAAGGCAGTTGTAGACTTGCCAATTGTTGAGGTGAATATAAATCTGCTTCCCAGCACTACCTGGTTCCTATCTGGCATATAGATCCAGAAATTATAATATGAGAATATCTTTCTACCCGGATCCTATCTGGTTTCTATAAGTCAATTGTTGACTTGCGAATTGTTAAGGTGAATCTAAATCTGCTACCCAGCCCTACCTTGTTCCTATCTGGCATATGGATCCAGAAATTAAAATATAAGAATATGATTCTACCCGGATCCTCTCTGGTTTCTACAAGTCAGTTGTTGACTTACAAATAGGCAATGTGAATTTAAATGTGCTAACCAACCCTACCTGGTTTCTATCTGGCATATAGATCCAGAAATTATAATATAAGAATATGTTTCTACCCGGATCCTCTCTGGTTTCCATAAGGCAGGTGTAGACTTGCAAATTGTTAAGGTGACTTTAGTTCTGTTACCCAAACCTAAATGGTTCCTATCTGGCATATGGATCCAGAAATTATAATATAAGAATATGTTTCTACTCGGATCCTATATGGTTTCTAAAAGTCAGTTGTTGACATGAAAATTGCTAAGGTGAATATAAATCTGCTACCCAGCCCTACCTGGTTCCTATCTGGCATATGGATCCAGAAATTATAATATAAGAATATGTTTCTACCCGGATCCTCTCTGGTTTCTAAAAGTCAGGTGTTGACTTGCGAATTGTTAAGGTGAATCTAAATCTGCTACCCAGCCCTACGTGATTCCTATGTGGCATATGAAAACAGAAATTAAAATATAAGAATATGTTTCTAGCCGGATCCTCTCTTGTTTCTATAAGTCAGGTGTCGACTTGAAAATTGTTAAGGTGACTTTAATTCTCTTACCCAGCCCTAAATGGTTCCTATCTGGCATATGGATCCAGAAATTATAATATAAGAATATGTTTCTACCCGGATCCTCTCTTGTTTCTATAAGTCAGGTGTCGACTTGAAAATTGTTAAGGTGAATTTTAATTTGCTACCCAGCCCTACCTGGTTCCTATCGGGCATACGGATCCAGAAATTAAAATATAGTAATATGATTCTACCCGGATCCTCTCTGGTTTCTATAAATCAATTGTTGACTTACAAATAGACAATGTGAATTTAAATGTGCTAACCAACCCTACCTGGTTTCTATCTGGCATATAGATCCAGAAATTATAATATAAGAATATGTTTCTAGCCGGATCCTCTCTTGTTTCTATAAGTCAGGTGTCGACTTGAAAATTGTTAAGGTGACTTTAATTCTCTTACCCAGCCCTAAATGGTTCCTATCTGGCATATGGAACCAGAAATTATAATATCAGAATATGTTTCTACCCGGATCCTCTCTTGTTTCTATAAGTCAGTTGTAGACTTGAAAATTGTTAAGGTGACTTTAATTCTCATACCCAGCCCTAAATGGTTCCTATCTGGCATATGCATCCAGAAATTATAATATAAGAATATGTTTCTACCCGGATCCTCTCTTGTTTCTATAAGTCAGGTGTCGACTTGAAAATTGTTAAGGTGAATTTTAATTTGCTACCCAGCCCTACCTGGTTCCTATCCGGCATACGGATCCAGAAATTAAAATATAGTAATATGATTCTACCCGGATCCTCTCTGGTTTCTATAAATCAATTGTTGACTTACAAATAGACAATGTGAATTTAAATGTGCTAACCAACCCTACCTGGTTTCTATCTGGCATATGGGTCCAGAAATTATAATATAAGAATATGTTTCTACCCGGATCCTCTCTGGTTTCTATAAGTCAGTTGTTGACATACAAATAGGCAATGTGAATTTAAATGTGCTAACCAACCCTACCTGGTTTCTATCTGGCATATAGATCCAGAAATTATAATATAAGAATATGTTTCTACCCGGATCCTCTCTGGTTTTCCATTAGTCAGGTGTTGACTTGCCAATTGTTGAGGTGAATATAAATCTGCTACCCAGCCCTACGTGGTTCCTATGTGGCATATGAAAACAGAAACTAAAATACAAAAATATATATCTACACGGATCCTCTACGGTTTCTATAAGTCAGTGGTTGACTTACAAATAGGCAATGTGAATTTAAATGTGCTAACCAACCCTACCTGGTTTCTATCTGGCATATGGGTCCAGAAATTATAATATAAGAATATGTTTCTACCAGGATCCTCTCTGGTTTCTATAAGTCAGTTGTTGACTTACAAATAGGCAATGTGAATTTAAATGTGCTAACCAACCCTACCTGGTTTCTATCTGGCATATAGATCCAGAAATTATAATATAAGAATATGTTTCTACCCGGATCCTCTCTGGTTTTCTATTAGTCAGTTGTTGACTTGCCAATTGTTGAGGTGAATATAAATCTGCTACCCAGCCCTACGTGGTTCCTATGTGGCATATGAAAACAGAAACTAAAATACAAAAATATATATCTACACGGATCCTCTACGGTTTCTATAAGTCAGTGGTTGACTTACAAATAGGCAATGTGAATTTAAATGTGCTAACCAACCCTACCTGTTTTCTATCAGGCATATGGAACCAGAAATTATAATATCAGAATATGTTTCTACCCGGATCCTCTCTTGTTTCTATAAGTCAGGTGTCGACTTGAAAATTGTTAAGGTGACTTTAATTCTCTTACCCAGCCCTAAATGGTTCCTATCTGGCATATGGATCCAGAAATTATAATATAAGAATATGTTTCTACCCGGATCCTCTCTGGTTTCCATAAGGCAGTTGTAGACTTGCGAATTGTTAAGGTGAATCTAAATCTGCTACCCAGCCCTACCTGGTTCCTATCTGGCATATGGATCCAGAAATTATAATATAAGAATATGATTCTACCCGGATCCTCTCTAGTTTCTATAAGCCAGTTGTTGACTTACAAATAGGCAATGTGAATTCTAATGTGCTAACCAACCCTACCTGGATTCTATCTGGCATATGGATCCAGAAATTATAATATAAGAATATGTTTCTACCCGGATCCTCTCTGGTTTCTATAAGGCAGTTGTAGACTTGCAAATTGTTAAGGTGACTTTAATTCTCTTTCCCAGCCCTAAATGGTTCCTATCTGGCATATGGATCCAGAAATTATAATATAAGAATACGATTCTACCCGGATCTTATATGGTTTCTAAAAGTCAGTTGGCGACTTGTGAGTTTTTAAGATGAAAGTAAATCTGCTACACGGCCCCACCTGGCATTTGTAAATAGAAATTAAAAAACGAAAACATGTACCTACCCGTATCCTATCTGGTTTCTATAAGTCAATTGTTGACTTGCGAATTGTTAAGGTGGATCTAAATCTGCTACCCAGCCCTAGCTAGTTCCTATCTGGCATACGGATCCAGAAATTAAAATATAGTAATATGATTCTACCCGGATCCTCTCTGGTTTCTATAAGTCAGTTGTTGACTTACAAATAGGCAATGTGAATTTAAATGTGCTAACCAACCCTACCTGGTTTCTATCTGGCATATGGATCCAGAAATTATAATATAAGAATAGGTTTCTACCCGTTTCCTCTCTGGTTTCTATAAGTCAGTTGTTGACTTACAAATAGGCAATGTGAATTCAAATGTGCTAACCAACCGTACCTGGATTCTATCTGGCATACGGATCCAGAAATTAAAATATAGTAATATGATTCTACCCGGATCCTCTCTGGTTTCTATTACTCAGTTGTTGACTTACAAATAGGCAATGTGAATTTAAATGTGCTAACCAACCCTACCTGGTTTCTATCTGGCATATGAATCCAGAAATTATAATATAAGAATATGTTTCTACCCGGATCCTCCCTGGTTTGTATAAGTCAGTTGTTGACTTGCAAATTGTTAAGGTGAATCTAAATCTGCTACCCAGCCCTACCTGGTTCCTATCTGGCATATGGATCCAGAAATTATAATATAAGTATATGTTTCTACCCGGATCCTCTCTTGTTTCTATAAGTCAGGTGTCGACTTGAAAATTGTTAAGGTGAATTTTAATTTGCTACCCAGCCCTACCTGGTTCCTATCCGGCATACGGATCCAGAAATTAAAATATAGTAATATGATTCTACCCGGATCCTCTCTGGATTCTATAAGTCAGTTGTTGACTTACAAATAGGCAATGTGAATTTAAATATGCTAACCAACCCTACCTGGTTTCTATCTGGCATATGGATCCAGAAATTATAATATAAGAATACGTTTCTACCCGGATCCTATATGGTTTCCATAAGGCAGTTGTAGACTTACAAACAGGCAATGTGAATTTAAATGTGATAACCAACCCTACCTGGTTTCTATCTGTCATATAGATCCAGAAAATATAATATAAGAATACGTTTCTACCCGGATCCTCTCTGGTTTCCATAAGGCAGTTGTAGACTTGCCAATTGTTGAGGTGAATATAAATCTGCTTCCCAGCACTACCTGGTTCCTATCTGGCATATAGATCCAGAAATTATAATATGAGAATATCTTTCTACCCGGATCCTATCTGGTTTCTATAAGTCAATTGTTGACTTGCGAATTGTTAAGGTGAATCTAAATCTGCTACCCAGCCCTACCTTGTTCCTATCTGGCATATGGATCCAGAAATTAAAATATAAGAATATGATTCTACCCGGATCCTCTCTGGTTTCTACAAGTCAGTTGTTGACTTACAAATAGGCAATGTGAATTTAAATGTGCTAACCAACCCTACCTGGTTTCTATCTGGCATATAGATCCGGAAATTATAATATAAGAATATGTTTCTACCCGGATCCTCTCTGGTTTCCATAAGGCAGGTGTAGACTTGCAAATTGTTAAGGTGACTTTAGTTCTGTTACCCAAACCTAAATGGTTCCTATCTGGCATATGGATCCAGAAATTATAATATAAGAATATGTTTCTACTCGGATCCTCTCTGGTTTCTATTAGTCCGTTGTTGACATGAAAATTGTTAAGGTGAATATAAATCTGCTACCCAGCCCTACCTGGTTCCTATCTGGAATATGGATCCAGAAATTAAAATATAAGAATATGTTTCTACCCGGATCCTCTCTGGTTTCTATAAGTCAGTTGTTGACTTGCAAATTGTTGAGGTGAATCTAAATCTGCTACCCAGCCCTACGTGATTCCTATGTGGCATATGAAAACAGAAATTAAAATATAAGAATATGTTTCTAGCCGGATCCTCTCTTGTTTCTATAAGTCAGGTGTCGACTTGCAAATTGTTAAGGTGACTTTAATTCTCTTACCCAGCCCTAAATGGTTCCTATCTGACATATGGATCCAGAAATTATAATATAAGAATATGATTCTACCCGGATCCTCTCAGGTTTCTATAAGTCAGTTGTTGACTTACAAATAGGCAATGTGAATTTAAATGTGCTAACCAACCCTACCTGGTTTCTATCTGGCATATGGATCCAGAAATTATAATATAAGAATATGTTTCTACCCGGATCCTCTCTGGTTTTCCATTAGTCAGGTGTTGACTTGCCAATTGTTGAGGTGAATATAAATCTGCTACCCAGCCCTACGTGGTTCCTATGTGGCATATGAAAACAGAAACTAAAATACAAAAATATATATCTACACGGATCCTCTACGGTTTCTATAAGTCAGTGGTTGACTTACAAATAGGCAATGTGAATTTAAATGTGCTAACCAACCCTACCTGGTTTCTATCTGGCATATGGGTCCAGAAATTATAATATAAGAATATGTTTCTACCAGGATCCTCTCTGGTTTCTATAAGTCAGTTGTTGACTTACAAATAGGCAATGTGAATTTAAATGTGCTAACCAACCCTACCTGGTTTCTATCTGGCATATAGATCCAGAAATTATAATATAAGAATATGTTTCTACCCGGATCCTCTCTGGTTTTCTATTAGTCAGTTGTTGACTTGCCAATTGTTGAGGTGAATATAAATCTGCTACCCAGCCCTACGTGGTTCCTATGTGGCATATGAAAACAGAAACTAAAATACAAAAATATATATCTACACGGATCCTCTACGGTTTCTATAAGTCAGTGGTTGACTTACAAATAGGCAATGTGAATTTAAATGTGCTAACCAACCCTACCTGTTTTCTATCAGGCATATGGAACCAGAAATTATAATATCAGAATATGTTTCTACCCGGATCCTCTCTTGTTTCTATAAGTCAGGTGTCGACTTGAAAATTGTTAAGGTGACTTTAATTCTCTTACCCAGCCCTAAATGGTTCTTATCTGGCATATGGATCCAGAAATTATAATATAAGAATATGTTTCTACCCGGATCCTCTCTTGTTTCTATAAGTCAGGTGTCGACTTGAAAATTGTTAAGGTGAATTTTAATTTGCTACCCAGCCCTACCTGGTTCCTATCCGGCATACGGATCCAGAAATTAAAATATAGTAATATGATTCTACCCGGATCCTCTCTGGTTTCTATAAATCAATTGTTGACTTACAAATAGACAATGTGAATTTAAATGTGCTAACCAACCCTACCTGGTTTCTATCTGGCATATGGGTCCAGAAATTATAATATAAGAATATGTTTCTACCCGGATCCTCTCTGGTTTCTATAAGTCAGTTGTTGACATACAAATAGGCAATGTGAATTTAAATGTGCTAACCAACCCTACCTGGTTTCTATCTGGCATATAGATCCAGAAATTATAATATAAGAATATGTTTCTACCCGGATCCTCTCTGGTTTTCCATTAGTCAGGTGTTGACTTGCCAATTGTTGAGGTGAATATAAATCTGCTACCCAGCCCTACGTGGTTCCTATGTGGCATATGAAAACAGAAACTAAAATACAAAAATATATATCTACACGGATCCTCTACGGTTTCTATAAGTCAGTGGTTGACTTACAAATAGGCAATGTGAATTTAAATGTGCTAACCAACCCTACCTGGTTTCTATCTGGCATATGGGTCCAGAAATTATAATATAAGAATATGTTTCTACCAGGATCCTCTCTGGTTTCTATAAGTCAGTTGTTGACTTACAAATAGGCAATGTGAATTTAAATGTGCTAACCAACCCTACCTGGTTTCTATCTGGCATATAGATCCAGAAATTATAATATAAGAATATGTTTCTACCCGGATCCTCTCTGGTTTTCTATTAGTCAGTTGTTGACTTGCCAATTGTTGAGGTGAATATAAATCTGCTACCCAGCCCTACGTGGTTCCTATGTGGCATATGAAAACAGAAACTAAAATACAAAAATATATATCTACACGGATCCTCTACGGTTTCTATAAGTCAGTGGTTGACTTACAAATAGGCAATGTGAATTTAAATGTGCTAACCAACCCTACCTGTTTTCTATCAGGCATATGGAACCAGAAATTATAATATCAGAATATGTTTCTACCCGGATCCTGTCTTGTTTCTATAAGTCAGGTGTCGACTTGAAAATTGTTAAGGTGACTTTAATTCTCTTACCCAGCCCTAAATGGTTCCTATCTGGCATATGGATCCAGAAATTATAATATAAGAATATGTTTCTACCCGGATCCTCTCTGGTTTCCATAAGGCAGTTGTAGACTTGCGAATTGTTAAGGTGAATCTAAATCTGCTACCCAGCCCTACCTGATTCCTATCTGGCATATGGATCCAGAAATTATAATATAAGAATATGTTTCTACCCGGATCCTCTCTGGTTTCTATAAGCCAGTTGTTGACTTACAAATAGGCAATGTGAATTCTAATGTGCTAACCAACCCTACCTGGATTCTATCTGGCATATGGATCCAGAAATTATAATATAAGAATATGTTTCTACCCGGATCCTCTCTGGTTTCTATAAGGCAGTTGTAGACTTGCAAATTGTTAAGGTGACTTTTATTCTTTTACCCAGCCCTAACTCGTTTCTATCTGGCATATGGATCCAGAAATTATAATATAAGAATACGATTCTACCCGGATCTTATATGGTTTCTAAAAGTCAGTTGGCGACTTTTGAGTTTTTAAGATGAAAGTAAATCTGCTACACGGCCCCACCTGGCATTTGTAAATAGAAATTAAAAAACGAAAACATGTGCCTACCCGTATCCTATCTGGTTTCTATAAGTCAATTGTTGACTTGCGAATTGTTAAGGTGGATCTAAATCTGCTACCCAGCCCTAGCTAGTTCCTATCTGGCATACGGATCCAGAAATTAAAATATAGTAATATGATTCTACCCGGATTCTCTCTGGTTTCTATAAGTCAGTTGTTGACTTACAAATAGGCAATGTGAATTTAAATGTGCTAACCAACCCTACCTGGTTTCTATCTGGCATATGGATCTAGAAATTATAATATAAGAATAGGTTTCTACCCGTTTCCTCTCTGGTTTCTATAAGTCAGTTGTTGACTTACAAATAGGCAATGTGAATTCAAATGTGCTAACCAACCGTACCTGGATTCTATCTGGCATACGGATCCAGAAATTAAAATATAGTAATATGATTCTACCCGGATCCTCTCTGGTTTCTATAAGTCAGTTGTTGACTTACAAATAGGCAATGTGAATTTAAATGTGCTAACCAACCCTACCTGGTTTCTATCTGGCATATGAATCCAGAAATTATAATATAAGAATATGTTTCTACCCGGATCCTCCCTGGTTTCTATAAGTCAGTTGTTGACTTGCGAATTGTTAAGGTGAATCTAAATCTGCTACCCAGCCCTACCTGGTTCCTATCTGGCATATGGATCCAGAAATTATAATATAAGTATATGTTTCTACCCGGATCCTCTCTTGTTTCTATAAGTCAGGTGTCGACTTGAAAATTGTTAAGGTGAATTTTAATTTGCTACCCAGCCGTACCTGGTTCCTATCCGGCATACGGATCCAGAAATTAAAATATAGTAATATGATTCTACCCGTATCCTATCTGGTTTCTATAAGTCAGTTGTTGACTTACAAATAGGCAATGTGAATTTAAATGTGCTAACCAACCCTACCTGGTTTCTATCTGGCATATGGATCCAGAAATTATAATATATGAATATGTTTCTACCCGGATCCTCTCTGGTTTCTATAAGTCAGTTGTAGACTTACAAACAGGCAATGTGAATTTAAATGTGATAACCAACCCTACCTGGTTTCTATCTGTCATATAGATCCAGAAAATATAATATAAGAATACGTTTCTACCCGGATCCTCTCTGGTTTCCATAAGGCAGTTGTAGACTTGCCAATTGTTGAGGTGAATATAAATCTGCTTCCCAGCACTACCTGGTTCCTATCTGGCATATAGATCCAGAAATTATAATATGAGAATATCTTTCTACCCGGATCCTATCTGGTTTCTATAAGTCACTTGTTGTATTGCGAATTGTTAAGGTGAATCTAAATCTGCTACCCAGCCCTACCTTGTTCCTATCTGGCATACGGATCCAGAAATTAAAATATAAGAATATGATTCTACCCGGATCCTCTATGGTTTCTAAAAGTCAGTTGTTGTCTTACGAATAGGAAAGGTGAATATAAATGTGCTAACCAACCCAACCTGGTTTCTATCTGGCATATAGATCCAGAAATTATAATATAAGAATATGTTTCTACCCGGATCCTCTCTGGTTTCCATAAGGCAGATGTAGACTTGCAAATTGTTAAGGTGACTTTAATTCTGTTACCCAAACCTAAATGGTTCCTATCTGGCATATGGATCCAGAAATTATAATATAAGAATATGTTTCTACTCGGATCCTCTCTGGTTTCTATTAGTCCGTTGTTGACATGAAAATTGTTAAGGTGAATATAAATCTGCTACCCAGCCCTACCTGGTTCCTATCTGGAATATGGATCCAGAAATTAAAATATAAGAATATGTTTCTACCCGGATCCTCTCTGGTTTCTATAAGTCAGTTGTTGACTTGCAAATTGTTAAGGTGAATCTAAATCTGCTACCCAGCCCTACGTGGTTCCTATGTGGCATATGAAAACAGAAATTAAAATATAAGAATATGTTTCTAGCCGGATCCTCTCTTGTTTCTATAAGTCAGGTGTCGACTTGAAAATTGTTAAGGTGACTTTAATTCTCTTACCCAGCCCTACATGGTTCCTATCTGGCATATGGATACAGAAATTATAATATAAGAATTTGTTTCTACCCGGATCCTCTCTGGTTTCTATAAGTCAGTTGTTGACTTACAAATAGGCAATGTGAATTTAAATGTGCAAATCAACCCTACCTGGTTTCTATCTGGCATATGAATCCAGAAATTAAAATATAAGTTTATGTTTCTACCCGGATCCTCTCTGGTTTCTATTAGTCCGTTGTTGACTTGCCAATTGTTGAGGTGAATCTAAATCTGCTACCCAGCCCTACGTGGTTCCTATGTGGCATATGAAAACAGAAATTAAAATATAAGAATATGTTTCTAGCCGGATCCTCTCTTGTTTCTATAAGTCAGGTGTCGACTTGAAAATTGTTAAGGTGACTTTAATTCTCGTACCCAGCCCTAAATGGTTCCTATCTGGCATATGGATCCAGAAATTATAATATAAGAATATGTTTCTACCCGGATCCTCTCTGGTTTCCATAAGGCAGTTGTAGACTTGCAAATTGTTAAGGTGACTTTAGTTCTGTTACCCAAACCTAAATGGTTCCTATCTGGCATATGGATCCAGAAATTATAATATAAGAATATGTTTCAACCCGGATCCTCTCTGGTTTCCATAAGGCAGTTGTAGACTTGCAAATTGTTAAGGTGACTTTAGTTCTGTTACCCAAACCTAAATGATTCCTATCTGGCATATGGATCCAGAAATTATACTATAAGAAGATGTTTCTAACCGGAGCCTGTCTGGTTTAGCTCAGTCCGTTGTTGACATGAAAATTGTTAAGGTGAATATAAATCTGCTACCCAGCCCTACCTGGTTCCTATCTGGCATATGGATCCAGAAATTAAAATATAAGAATATGTTTCTACCCGGATCCTCTCTGGTTTCTATAAGTCAGTTGTTGACTTACAAATAGGCAATATGAATTTAAATGTGCTAACCAACCCTACCTGGTTTCTATCTGGCATATGGATCCAGAAATTATAATATAAGTATATGTTTCTACCCGGATCCTCTCTGGTTTCTATTAGTCCGTTGTTGACTTGCCAATTGTTGAGGTGAATCTAAATCTGCTACCCAGCCCTACGTGGTTCCTATGTGGCATATGAAAACAGAAATTAAAATATAAGAATATGTTTCTAGCCGGATCCTCTCTTGTTTCTATAAGTCAGGTGTCGACTTGAAAATTGTTAAGGTGACTTTAATTCTCTTACCCAGCCCTAAATGGTTCCTATCTGGCATATGGATCCAGAAATTATAATATAAGAATATGTTTCTACCCGGATCCTCTCTGGTTTCCATAAGGCAGTTGTAGACTTGCAAATTGTTGAGGTGACTTTAGTTCTGTTACCCAAACCTAAATGGTTCCTATCTGGCATATGGATCCAGAAATTATAATATAAGAATATGTTTCTACCCGGATCCTCTCTGGTTTCCATAAGGCAGTTGTAGACTTGCAAATTGTTAAGGTGACTTTAGTTCTGTTACCCAAACCTAAATGGTTCCTATCTGGCATATGGATCCAGAAATTATAATATAAGAATATGTTTCTACCCGGATCCTCTCTGGTTTCTATAAGTCAGATGTTGAATTACAAATAGGCAATGTGAATTTAAATGTGCTAACCAACCCTACCTGGATTCTATCTGGCATATGGATCCAGAAATTATAATATAAGAATATGTTTCTACCCGGATCCTCCCTGGTTTGTATAAGTCAGTTGTTGACTTGCAAATTGTTAAGGTGAATATAAATCTGCTACCCAGCCCTACCTGGTTCCTATCTGGCATATGGATCCAGAAATTAAAATATAAGATTATGTTTCTACCCGGATCCTCTCTGGTTTCTATAAGTCAGGTGTCGACTTGAAAATTGTTAAGGTGACTTTAATTCTCTTACCCAGCCCTAAATGGTTCCTATCTTGCATATGGATCCAGAAATTATAATATAAGAATATGATTCTACCCGGATCCTCTCTGGTTTCTATAAGTCAGTTGTTGACTTACAAATAGGCAATGTGAATTTAAATGTGCTAACCAACCCTACCTGGTTTCTATCTGCCATATAGATCCAGAAATTATAATATAAGAATATGTTTCTACCCGGATCCTCTCTGGTTTCCATAAGGCAGGTGTAGACTTGCAAATTGTTAAGGTGACTTTAGTTCTGTTACCCAAACCTAAATGGTTCCTATCTGGCATATGGATCCAGAAATTATAATATAAGAATATGTTTCTACGCGGATCCTCTCTGGTTTCCATAAGGCAGTTGTAGACTTGCAAATTGTTAAGGTGACTTTAGTTCTGTTACCCAAACCTAAATGGTTCCTATCTGGCATATGGATCCAGAAATTATAATATAAGAATATGTTTCTACCCGGATCCTCTCTGGTTTCTATAAGTCCGTTGTGACATGAAAATTGTTTAGGTGAATATAAATCTGCTACCCAGCCCTACCTGGTTCCTATCAGGCATATGGATCCAGAAATTAAAATATAAGAATATGTTTCTACGCGGATCCTCTCTGGTTTCTATTAGTCCGTTGTTGACTTGCCAATTGTTGAGGTGAATCTAAATCTGCTACCCAGCCCTACGTGGTTCCTATGTGGCATATGAAAACAGAAATTAAAATATAAGAATATGTTTCTAGCCGGATCCTCTCTTGTTTCTATAAGTCAGGTGTCGACTTGAAAATTGTTAAGGTGACTTTAATTCTCTTACCCAGCCCTAAATGGTTCCTATCTGGCATATGGATCCAGAAATTATAATATAAGAATATGTTTCTACCCGGATCCTCTCTGGTTTCCATAAGGCAGGTGTAGACTTGCAAATTGTTAAGGTGACTTTAGTTCTGTTACCCAAACCTAAATGGTTCCTATCTGGCATATGGATCCAGAAATTATAATATAAGAATATGTTTCTACCCGGATCCTCTCTGGTTTCTATAAGTCAGTTCTTGACTTACAAATAGGCAATATGAATTTAAATGTGCTAACCAACCCTACCTGGTTTCTATCTGGCATATGGATCCAGAAATTATAATATAAGTATATGTTTCTACCCGGATCCTCTCTGGTTTCTATTAGTCCGTTGTTGACTTGCCAATTGTTGAGGTGAATCTAAATCTGCTACCCAGCCCTACGTGGTTCCTATGTGGCATATGAAAACAGAAATTAAAATATAAGAATATGTTTCTAGCCGGATCCTCTCTTGTTTCTATAAGTCAGGTGTCGACTTGAAAATTGTTAAGGTGACTTTAATTCTCTTACCCAGCCCTAAATGGTTCCTATCTGGCATATGGATCCAGAAATTATAATATAAGAATATGTTTCTACCCGGATCCTCTCTGGTTTCTATAAGTCAGTTGTTGACTTGCAAATTGTTAAGGTGAATATAAATCTGCTACCCAGCCCTACCTGGTTCCTATCTGGAATATGGATCCAGAAATTATAATATAAGTATATGTTTCTACCCGGATCCTCTCTTGTTTCTATAAGTCAGTTGTCGACTTGAAAATTGTTAAGGTGACTTTAATTCTCTTACCCAGCCCTCAATGGTTCCTATCTGGCATATGGATCCAGAAATTATAATATAAGAATATGTTTCCACCCGGATCCTCTCTGGTTTCCATAAGGCAGTTGTAGACTTGCAAATTGTTAAGGTGACTTTAGTTCTGTTACCCAAACCTAAATGGTTCCTATCTGGCATATGGATCCAGAAATTATAATATAAGAATATGTTTCTACCCGGATCCTCTCTGGTTTCTATAAGTCAGTTGTTGACTTGCAAATTGTTAAGGTGAATCTAAATCTGCTACCCAGCCCTACCTGGTTCCTATCTGGCATATGGATCCAGAAATTATAATATAAGTATATGTTTCTACCCGGATCCTCTCTTGTTTCTATAAGTCAGGTGTCGACTTGAAAATTGTTAAGGTGAATTTTAATTTGCTACCCAGCCGTACCTGGTTCCTATCCGGCATACGGATCCAGAAATTAAAATATAGTAATATGATTCTACCCGGATCCTCTCTGGTTTCTATAAGTCAGTTGTTGACTTACAAATAGGCAATGTGAATTTAAATGTGCTAACCAACCCTACCTGGTTTCTATCTGGCATATGGATCCAGAAATTATAATATAAGAATATGTTTCTACCCGGATCCTCTATGGTTTCTATAAGGCAGTTGTAGACTTACAAACAGGCAATGTGAATTTAAATGTGATAACCAACCCTACCTGGTTTCTATCTGTCATATAGATCCAGAAAATATAATATAAGAATACGTTTCTACCCGGATCCTCTCTGGTTTCCATAAGGCAGTTGTAGACTTGCCAATTGTTGAGGTGAATATAAATCTGCTTCCCAGCACTACCTGGTTCCTATCTGGCATATAGATCCAGAAATTATAATATGAGAATATCTTTCTACCCGGATCCTATCTGGTTTCTATAAGTCAATTGTTGACTTGCGAATTGTTAAGGTGAATCTAAATCTGCTACCCAGCCCTACCTTGTTCCTATCTGGCATATGGATCCAGAAATTAAAATATAAGAATATGATTCTACCCGGATCCTCTCTGGTTTCTACAAGTCAGTTGTTGACTTACAAATAGGCAATGTGAATTTAAATATGCTAACCAACCCTACCTGGTTTCTATCTGGCATATGGATCCAGAAATTATAATATAAGAATACGTTTCTACCCGGATCCTCTCTGGTTTCCATAAGGCAGGTGTAGACTTGCAAATTGTTAAGGTGACTTTAGTTCTGTTACCCAAACCTAAATGGTTCCTATCTGGCATATGGATCCAGAAATTATAATATAAGAATATGTTTCTACTCGGATCCTCTCTGGTTTCTATAAGTCCGTTGTTGACATGAAAATTGTTAAGGTGAATATAAATCTGCTACCCAGCCCTACCTGGTTCCTATCTGGCATATGGATCCAGAAATTAAAATACGGAAATATGTTTCTACCCGGATCCTCTCTGGTTTCTATAAGTCAGTTGTTGACTTGCAAATTGTTGAGGTGAATCTAAATCTGCTACCCAGCCCTACGTGATTCCTATGTGGCATATGAAAACAGAAATTAAAATATAAGAATATGTTTCTAGCCGGATCCTCTCTTGTTTCTATAAGTCAGGTGTCGACTTGAAAATTGTTAAGGTGACTTTAATTCTCTTACCCAGCCCTAAATGGTTCCTATCTGGCATATGGATACAGAATTTATAATATAAGAATATGTTTCTACCCGGATCCTCTCTGGTTTCTATAAGTCAGTTGTTGACTTACAAATAGGCAATGTGAATTTAAATGTGCTAACCAACCCTACCTGGTTTCTATCTGGTATATGGATACATAATTTATAATATAAGTATATGTTTCTACCCGGATCCTCTCTGGTTTCTATTAGTCAGTTGTTGACTTGACAATTGTTGAGGTGAATCTAAATCTGCTACCCAGCCCTACGTGGTTCCTATGTGGCATATGAAAACAGAAATTAAAATATAAGAATATGTTTCTAGCCGGATCCTCTCTTGTTTCTATAAGTCAGGTGTCGACTTGAAAATTGTTAAGGTGACTTTAATTCTCTTACCCAGCCCTAAATGGTTCCTATCTGGCATATGGATCCAGAAATTTAAATATAAGAATATGTTTCTACCCGGATCCTCTCTGGTTTCAATAAGTCAGTTGTAGACTTTCAAATTGTCAAGGTGACTTTAGTTCTGTTACCCAAACCTAAATGGTTCCTATCTGGCATATGGATCCAGAAATTATAATATAAGAATATGTTTCAACCCGGATCCTCTCTGGTTTCCATAAGGCAGTTGTAGACTTGCAAATTGTTAAGGTGACTTTAGTTCTGTTACCCAAACCTAAATGATTCCTATCTGGCATATGGATCCAGAAATTAAAATATAAGAATATGTTTCTACCCGGATCCTCTCTGGTTTCTATAAGTCAGTTGTTGACATGAAAATTGTTAAGGTGAATATAAATCTGCTACCCAGCCCTACCTGGTTCCTATCTGGCATATGGATCCAGAAATTAAAATATAAGAATATGTTTCTACCCGGATCCTCTCTGGTTTCTATAAGTCAGTTGTTGACTTACAAATAGGCAAAGTGAATTTAAATGTGCTAACAAACCCTACCTGGTTTCTATCTGGCATATGGATCCAGAAATTATAATATAAGTATATGTTTCTACCCGGATCCTCTCTGGTTTCTATTAGTCCGTTGTTGACTTGCCAATTGTTGAGGTGAATCTAAATCTGCTACCCAGCCCTACGTGGTTCCTATGTGGCATATGAAAACAGAAATTAAAATATAAGAATATGTTTCTACCCGGATCCTCTCTGGTTTCCATAAGGCAGTTGTAGACTTGCAAATTGTTGAGGTGACTTTAGTTCTGTTACCCAAACCTAAATGGTTCCTATCTAGCATATGGATCCAGCAATTATAATATAAGAATATGTTTCTACCCGGATCCTCTCTGGTTTCCATAAGGCAGTTGTAGACTTGCAAATTGTTAAGGTGACTTTAAATCTGTTACCCAAACCTAAATGGTACCTATCTGGCATATGGATCCAGAAATTATAATATAAGAATATGTTTCTACCCGGATCCTCTCTGGTTTCTATAAGTCAGATGTTGAATTACAAATAGGCAATGTGAATTTAAATGTGCTAACCAACCCTACCTGGATTCTATCTGGCATATGGATCCAGAAATTATAATATAAGAATATGTTTCTACCCGGATCCTCCCTGGTTTGTATAAGTCAGTTGTTGACTTGCAAATTGTTAAGGTGAATATAAATCTGCTACCCAGCCCTACCTGCTTCCTATCTGGCATATGGATCCAGAAATTAAAATATAAGAATATGTTTCTAGCCGGATCCTCTCTTGTTTCTATAAGTCAGGTGTCGACTTGAAAATTGTTATGGTGACTTTAATTCTCTTACCCAGCCCTAAATGGTTCCTATCTTGCATATGGATCCAGAAATTATAATATAAGAATATGATTCTACCCGGATCCTCTCTGGTTTCTATAAGTCAGTTGTTGACTTACAAATAGGCAATGTGAATTTGAATGTGCTAACGAACCATACCTGGTTTCTATCTGGCATATGGATCCAGAAATTATAATATAAGAATATGTTTCTACCCGGATCCTCTCTGGTTTCCATAAGGCAGGTGTAGACTTGCAAATTGTTAAGGTGACTTTAGTTCTGTTACCCAAACCTAAATGGTTCCTATCTGGCATATGGATCCAGAAATTATAATATAAGAATATGTTTCTACGCGGATCCTCTCTGGTTTCCATAAGGCAGTTGTAGACTTGCAAATTGTTAAGGTGACTTTAGTTCTGTTACCCAAACCTAAATGGTTCCTATCTGGCATATGGATCCAGAAATTATAATATAAGAATATGTTTCTACCCGGATCCTCTCTGGTTTCTATAAGTCCGTTGTGACATGAAAATTGTTTATGTGAATATAAATCTGCTACCCAGCCCTATCTGGTTCCTATCAGGCATATGGATCCAGAAATTGGAATATATGAATATGTTTCTACGCGGATCCTCTCTGGTTTCCATAAGGCAGTTGTAGACTTGCAAATTGTTAAGGTGACTTTAGTTCTGTTACCCAAACCTAAATGGTTCCTATCTGGCATATGGATCCAGAAATTATAATATAAGAATATGTTTCTACCCGGATCCTCTCTGGTTTCTATAAGTCCGTTGTGACATGAAAATTGTTTAGGTGAATATAAATCTGCTACCCAGCCCTATCTGGTTCCTATCAGGCATATGGATCCAGAAATTGGAATATATGAATATGTTTCTACGCGGATCCTCTCTGGTTTCTATTAGTCCGTTGTTGACTTGCCAATTGTTGAGGTGAATCTAAATCTGCTACCCAGCCCTACGTGGTTCCTATGTGGCATATGAAAACAGAAATTAAAATATAAGAATATGTTTCTAGCCGGATCCTCTCTTGTTTCTATAAGTCAGGTGTCGACTTGAAAATTGTTAAGGTGACTTTAATTCTCTTACCCAGCCCTAAATGGTTCCTATCTGGCATATGGATACAGAAATTATAATATAAGAATATGTTTCTACCCGGATCCTCTCTGGTTTCCATAAGGCAGGTGTAGACTTGCAAATTGTTAAGGTGACTTTAGTTCTGTTACCCAAACCTAAATGGTTCCTATCTGGCATATGGATCCAGAAATTATAATATAAGAATATGTTTCTACCCGGATCCTCTCTGGTTTCTATAAGTCAGTTGTTGACTTACAAATAGGCAATATGAATTTAAATGTGCTAACCAACCCTACCTGGTTTCTATCTGGCATATGGATCCAGAAATTATAATATAAGTATATGTTTCTACCCGGATCCTCTCTGGTTTCTATTAGTCCGTTGTTGACTTGCCAATTGTTGAGGTGAATCTAAATCTGCTACCCAGCCCTACGTGGTTCCTATGTGGCATATGAAAACAGAAATTAAAATATAAGAATATGTTTCTAGCCGGATCCTCTCTTGTTTCTATAAGTCAGGTGTCGACTTGAAAATTGTTAAGGTGACTTTAATTCTCTTACCCAGCCCTCAATGGTTCCTATCTGGCATATGGATCCAGAAATTATAATATAAGAATATGTTTCCACCCGGATCCTCTCTGGTTTCCATAAGGCAGTTGTAGACTTGCAAATTGTTAAGGTGACTTTAGTTCTGTTACCCAAACCTAAATGGTTCCTATCTGGCATATGGATCCAGAAATTATAATATAAGAATATGTTTCTACCCGGATCCTCTCTGGTTTCCATAAGGCAGTTGTAGACTTGCAAATTGTTAAGGTGACTTTAGTTCTGTTACCCAAACCTAAATGGTTCCTATCTGGCATATGGATCCAGAAATTATAATATAAGAATATGTTTCTACCCGGATCCTCTCTGGTTTCTATTAGTCCGTTGTTGACATGAAAATTGTTAAGCTGAATATAAATCTGCTACCCAGCCCTACCTGGTTCCTATCTGGCATATGGATCCAGAAATTAAAATATAAGAATATGTTTCTACCCGGATCCTCTCTGGTTTCTATAAGTCAGTTGTTGACTTACAAATAGGCAATATGAATTTAAATGTGCTAACCAACCCTACGTGGTTTCTATCTGGCATATGGATCCAGAAATTATAATATAAGTATATGTTTCTACCCGGATCCTCTCTGGTTTCTATTAGTCCGTTGTTGACTTGCCAATTGTTGAGGTGAATCTAAATCTGCTACCCAGCCCTACGTGGTTCCTATGTGGCATATGAAAACAGAAATTAAAATATAAGAATATGTTTCTAGCCGGATCCTCTCTTGTTTCTATAAGTCAGGTGTCGACTTGAAAATTGTTAAGGTGACTTTAATTCTCTTACCCAGCCCTAAATGGTTCCTATCTGGCATATGGATCCAGAAATTATAATATAAGAATATGTTTCTACCCGGATCCTCTCTGGTTTCTATAAGTCAGTTGTTGACTTACAAATAGGCAATATGAATTTAAATGTGCTAACCAACCCTACGTGGTTTCTATCTGGCATATGGATCCAGAAATTATAATATAAGTATATGTTTCTACCCGGATCCTCTCTGGTTTCTATTAGTCCGTTGTTGACTTGCCAATTGTTGAGGTGAATCTAAATCTGCTACCCAGCCCTACGTGGTTCCTATGTGGCATATGAAAACAGAAATTAAAATATAAGAATATGTTTCTACCCGGATCCTCTCTGGTTTCCATAAGGCAGTTGTAGACTTGCAAATTGTTAAGGTGACTTTAGTTCTGTTACCCAAACCTAAATGGTTCCTATCTGGCATATGGATCCAGAAATTATAATATAAGAATATGTTTCTACCCGGATCCTCTCTGGTTTCTATAAGTCAGTTGTTGACTTACAAATAGGCAATGTGAATTTAAATGTGCTAACCAACCCTACCTGGATTCTATCTGGCATATGGATCCAGAAATTATAATATAAGAATATGTTTCTACCCGGATCCTCCCTGGTTTGTATAAGTCAGTTGTTGACTTGCAAATTGTGAAGGTGAATATAAATCTGCTACCCAGCCCTACCTGCTTCCTATCTGGCATATGGATCCAGAAATTAAAATATAAGAATATGTTTCTACCCGGATCCTCTCTGGTTTCTATAAGTCAGTTGTTGACTTACAAATAGGCAATGTGAATTTAAATGTGCTAACCAACCCTACCTGGTTTCTATCTGGCATATGGATCCAGAAATTATAATATAAGAATATGTTTCTACCCGGATCCTCTCTGGTTTCTATAAGTCCGGTGTTGACATGAAAATTGTTAAGGTGAATATAAATCTGCTACCCAGCCCTACCTGATTCCTATCTGGAATATGGATCAAGAAATTATAATATAAGAATATGTTTCTAGCCGTATCCTCTCTTGTTTCTATAAGTCAGGTGTCGACTTGAAAATTGTTAAGGTGACTTTAATTCTCTGACCCAGCCCTAAATGGTTCCTATCTGGCATATGGATCCAGAAATTAAAATATACTAATATGTTTCTACCCGGATCCTCTCTTGTTTCTATAAGTCAGGTGTCGACTTGAAAATTGTTAAGGTGAATTTTAATTTGCTACCCAGCCCTACCTGGTTCCTATCCGGCATACGGATCCAGAAATTAAAATATAGTAATATGATTCTACCCGGATCCTCTCTGGATTCTATAAATCAATTGTTGACTTACAAATAGGCAATGTGAATTTAAATGTGCTAACCAACCCTACCTGGTTTCTATCTGGTATATGGATCCATAAATTATAATATAAGAATATGTTTCTACCCGGATCCTCTCTGGTTTCTATAAGTCAGTTGTTGACTTAAAAATAGGCAATGTGAATTTAAATGTGCTAACCAACCCTACCTGGTTTCTATCTGGTATATGGATCCATAAATTATAATATAAGAATATGTTTCTACCCGGATCCTCTCTGGTTTTCCATTAGTCAGGTGTTGACTTGCCAATTGTTGAGGTGAATATAAATCTGCTACCCAGCCCTACGTGGTTCCTATGTGGCATATCAAAACAGAAACTAAAATACAAAAATATATATCTACACGGATCCTCTACGGTTTCTATAAGTCAGTGGTTGACTTACAAATAGGCAATGTGAATTTAAATGTGCTAACCAACCCTACCTGGTTTCTATCTGGCATATGGGTCCAGAAATTATAATATAAGAATATGTTTCTACCAGGATCCTCTCGGGTTTCTATAAGTCAGTTGTTGACTTACAAATTGGCAATGTGAATTTATATGTGCTAACCTACCTTACCTGGTTTCTATCTGGCATATGGATCTAGAAATTATAATAAAAGAATATGTTTCTACCCGGATCCTCTCTGGTTTTCTATTAGTCAGTTGTTGACTTGCCAATTGTTGAGGTGAATATAAATCTGCTACCCAGCCCTACGTGGTTCCTATGTGGCATATGAAAACAGAAACTAAAATACAAAAATATATATCTACACGGATCCTCTACGGTTTCTATAAGACAGTGGTTGACTTACAAATAGGCAATGTGAATTTAAATGTGCTAACCAACCCTACCTGTTTTCTATCAGGCATATGGAACCAGAAATTATAATATCAGAATATGTTTCTACCCGGATCCTCTCTTGTTTCTATAAGTCAGGTGTCGACTTGAAAATTGTTAAGGTGACTTTAATTCTCTTACCCAGCCCTAAATGGTTCTTATCTGGCATATGGATCCAGAAATTATAATATAAGAATATGTTTCTACCCGGATCCTCTCTTGTTTCTATAAGTCAGGTGTCGACTTGAAAATTGTTAAGGTGAATTTTAATTTGCTACCCAGCCCTACCTGGTTCCTATCCGGCATACGGATCCAGAAATTAAAATATAGTAATATGATTCTACCCGGATCCTCTCTGGTTTCTATAAATCAATTGTTGACTTACAAATAGTCAATGTGAATTTAAATGTGCAAACCAACCCTACCTGGTTTCTATCTGGCATATGGATCCAGAAATTATAATATAAGAATATGTTTCTACCCGGATTCTCTCTGGTTTCTATAAGTGAGATGTTGACTTACAAATAGGCAATGTGAATTCAAATGTGCTAACCAACCCCACCTGGATTCTATCTGGCATATAGATCCAGAAATTATAATATAAGAATATGTTTCTACCCGGATCCTCTCTGGTTTTCCATTAGTCAGGTGTTGACTTGCCAATTGTTGAGGTGAATATAAATCTGCTACCCAGCCCTACGTGGTTCCTATGTGGCATATGAAAACAGAAACTAAAATACAAAAATATATATCTACACGGATCCTCTACGGTTTCTATAAGTCAGTGGTTGACTTACAAATAGGCAATGTGAATTTAAATGTGCTAACCTACCTTACCTGGTTTCTATCTGGCATATGGATCCAGAAATTATAATATAAGAATATGTTTCTACCAGGATCCTCTCTGGTTTCTATAAGTCAGTTGTTGACTTACAAATAGGCAATGTGAATTTAAATGTGCTAACCAACCCTACCTGGTTTCTATCTGGCATATGGATCCAGAAATTATAATATAAGAATATGTTTCTACCCGGATCCTCTCTGGTTTTCTATTAGTCAGTTGTTGACTTGCCAATTGTTGAGGTGAATATAAATCTGCTACCCAGCCCTACGTGGTTCCTATGTGGCATATGAAAACAGAAACTAAAATACAAAAATATATATCTACACGGATCCTCTACGGTTTCTATAAGTCAGTGGTTGACTTACAAATAGGCAATGTGAATTTAAATCTGCTAACCAACCCTACCTGTTTTCTATCAGGCATATGGAACCAGAAATTATAATATCAGAATATGTTTCTACCCGGATCCTCTCTTGTTTCTATAAGTCAGGTGTCGACTTGAAAATTGTTAAGGTGACTTTAATTCTCTTACCCAGCCCTACCTGATTCCTATCTGGCATATGGATCCAGAAATTATAATATAAGAATATGTTTCTACCCGGATCCTCTCTGGTTTCCATAAGGCAGTTGTAGACTTGCGAATTGTTAAGGTGAATCTAAATCTGCTACCCAGCCCTACCTGATTCCTATCTGCCATATGGAACCAGAAATTATAATATAAGAATATGATTCTACCCGGATCCTCTCTAGTTTCTAAAAGTCAGTTGTTGACTTACAAATAGGCAATGTGAATTCTAATGTGCTAACCAACCCTACCTGGATTCTATCTGGCATATGGATCCAGAAATTATAATATAAGTATATGTTTCTACCCGGATCCTCTCTGGTTTCTATAAGGCAGTTGTAGACTTGCAAATTGTTAAGGTGACTTTAATTCTCTTTCCCAGCCCTAAATGGTTCCTATCTCGCATATGGATCCAGAAATTATAATATAAGAATACGATTCTACCCGGATCTTATATGGTTTCTAAAAGTCAGTTGGCGACTTGTGAGTTTTTAAGATGAAAGTAAATCTGCTACACGGCCCCACCTGGCATTTGTAAATAGAAATTAAAAAACGAAAACATGTACCTACCCGTATCCTATCTGGTTTCTATAAGTCAATTGTTGACTTGCGAATTGTTAAGGTGGATCTAAATCTGCTACCCAGCCCTACCTGGTTCCTATCTGGCATACGGATCCAGAAATTAAAATATAGTAATATGATTCTACCCGGATCCTCTCTGGTTTCTATAAGTCAGTTGTTGACTTACAAATAGGCAATGTGAATTTAAATGTGCTAACCAACCCTACCTGGTTTCTATCTGGCATATGGATCCAGAAATTATAATATAAGAATAGGTTTCTACCCGTTTCCTCTCTGGTTTCTATAAGTCAGTTGTTGACTTACAAATAGGCAATGTAAATTCAAATGTGCTAACCAACCGTACCTGGATTCTATCTGGCATACGGATCCAGAAATTAAAATATAGTAATATGATTCTACCCGGATCCTCTCTGGTTTCTATAAGTCAGTTGTTGTCTTACAAATAGGCAATGTGAATTTAAATGTGCTAACCAACCCTACCTGGTTTCTATCTGGCATATGAATCCAGAAATTATAATATAAGAATATGTTTCTACCCGGATCCTCCCTGGTTTGTATAAGTCAATTGTTGACTTGCGAATTGTTAATGTGAATATAAATCTGCTACCCAGCCCTAAATGGTTCCTATCTGGCATATGGATCCAGAAATTATAATATAAGAATATGTTTCTACCCGGATCCTCTCTTGTTTCTATAAGTCAGGTGTCGACTTGAAAATTGTTAAGGTGAATTTTAATTTGCTACCCAGCCCTACCTGGTTCCTATCCGGCATACGGATCCAGAAATTAAAATATAGTAATATGATTCTACCCGGATCCTCTCTGGTTTCTATAAGTCAGTTGTTGACTTACAAATAGGCAATGTGAATTTAAATGTGCTAACCAACCCTACCTGGTTTCTATCTGGCATATGGATCCAGAAATTATAATATAAGAATATGTTTCTACCCGGATCCTCTATGGTTTCTATAAGGCAGTTGTAGACTTACAAACAGGCAATGTGAATTTAAATGTGATAACCAACCCTACCTGGTTTCTATCTGTCATATAGATCCAGAAAATATAATATAAGAATACGTTTCTACCCGGATCCTCTCTGGTTTCCATAAGGCAGTTGTAGACTTGCCAATTGTTGAGGTGAAAATAAATCTGCTTCCCAGCACTACCTGGTTCCTATCTGGCATGTAGATCCAGAAATTATAATATGAGAATATCTTTCTACCCGGATCCTATCTGGTTTCTATAAGTCAATTGTTGACTTGCGAATTGTTAAGGTGAATCTAAATCTGCTACCCAGCCCTACCTTGTTCCTATCTGGCATATGGATCCAGAAATTAAAATATAAGAATATGATTCTACCCGGATCCTCTCTGGTTTCTACAAGTCAGTTGTTGACTTACAAATAGGCAATGTGAATTTAAATGTGCTAACCAACCCTACCTGGTTTCTATCTGGCATATAGATCCAGAAATTATAGTATAAGAATATGTTTCTACCCGGATCCTCTCTGGTTTCCATAAGGCAGGTGTAGACTTGCAAATTGTTAAGGTGACTTTAGTTCTGTTACCCAAACCTAAATGGTTCCTATCTGGCATATGGATCCAGAAATTATAATATAAGAATATGTTTCTACACGGATCCTCTCTGGTTTCTATTAGTCCGTTGTTGACATGAAAATTGTTAAGGTGAATATAAATCTGCTACCCAGCCCTACCTGGTTCCTATCTGGCATATGGATCCAGAAATTAAAATATAAGAATATGTTTCTACCCGGATCCTCTCTGGTTTCTATAAGTCAGTTGTTGACTTACAAATAGGCAATATGTATTTAAATGTGCTAACCAACCCTACCTGGTTTCTATCTGGCATATGGATCCAGAAATTATAATATAAGTATATGTTTCTACCCGGATCCTCTCTGGTTTCTATTAGTCCGTTGTTGACTTGCCAATTGTTGAGGTGAATCTAAATCTGCTACCCAGCCCTACGTGGTTCCTATGTGGCATATGAAAACAGAAATTAAAATATAAGAATATGTTTCTAGCCGGATCCTCTCTTGTTTCTATAAGTCAGGTGTCGACTTGAAAATTGTTAAGGTGACTTTAATTCTCTTACCCAGCCCTACGTGGTTCCTATCTGGCATATGGATCCAGAAATTATAATATAAGAATATGTTTCTACCCGGATCCTCTCTGGTTTAAATAAGGCGGTTGTAGACTTTCAAATCGGAAAGGAGACTTTAATACAGGAACCCAAACCAAAATGGTTCCTATCTAGGATATGGATCCAGACATTATAATATAAGAATATGTTTCAACCCGGATCCTCTCTGGTTTCCATAAGGCAGTTGTAGACTTGCAAATTGTTAAGGTGACTTTAGTTCTGTTACCCAAACCTAAATGGTTCCTATCTGGCATATGGATCCAGAAATTATAATATAAGAATATGTTTCTACCCGGATCCTCTCTGGTTTCTATTAGTCCGTTGTTGACATGAAAATTGTTAAGGTGAATATAAATCTGCTACCCAGCCCTACCTGGTTCCTATCTGGCATATGGATCCAGCAATTAAAATATAAGAATATGTTTCTACCCGGATCCTCTCTGGTTTCTATTACTCAGTTGTTGACTTACAAATAGGCAATGTGAATTTAAATGTGCTAACCAACCCTACCTGGATTCTATCTGGCATATGGATCCAGAAATTATAATATAAGTATATGTTTCTACCCGGATCCTCTCTGGTTTCTATTAGTCCGTTGTTGACTTGCCAATTGTTGAGGTGAATCTAAATCTGCTACCCAGCCCTACGTGGTTCCTATGTGGCATATGAAAACAGAAATTAAAATATAAGAATATGTTTCTAGCCGGATCCTCTCTTGTTTCTATAAGTCAGGTGTCGACTTGAAAATTGTTAAGGTGACTTTAATTCTCTTACCCAGCCCTAAATGGTTCCTATCTGGCATATGGATCCAGAAATTATAATATAAGAATATGTTTCTACCCGGATCCTCTCTGGTTTCCATAAGGCAGTTGTAGACTTGCAAATTGTTGAGGTGACTTTAGTTCTGTTACCCAAACCTAAATGGTTCCTATCTGGCATATGGATCCAGAAATTATAAAATAAGAATATGTTTCTACCCCGGATCCTCTCTGGTTTCCATAAGGCAGTTGTAGACTTGCAAATTGTTAAGGTGACTTTAGTTCTGTTACCCAAACCTAAATGGTTCCTATCTGGCATATGGATCCAGAAATTATAATATAAGAATATGTTTCTACCCTGATCATCTCTGGTTTCTATAAGTCAGTTGTTGACTTACAAATAGGCAATGCGAATTCTAATGTGCTAACCACCCCTACCTGGATTCTATCTGTCATATGGATCCAGAAATTATAATATAAGAATATGTTTCTACACGGAGCCTCTCTGGTTTCTATTAGTCCGTTGTTGACATGAAAATTGTTAATGTGAATATAAATCTGCTAACCAGCCCTACCTGGTTCCTATCTGGCATATGGATCCAGAAATTATAATATAAGAATATGTTTCTACCCGTATCCTCTCTGGTTTCTATAAGTCAGTTGTTGACTTACAAATAGGCAATATGTATTTAAATGTGCTAACCAACCCTACCTGGTTTCTATCTGGCATATGGATCCAGAAATTATAATATAAGTATATGTTTCTACCCGGATCCTCTCTGGTTTCTATTAGTCCGTTGTTGACTTGCCAATTGTTGAGGTGAATCTAAATCTGCTACCCAGCCCTACGTGGTTCCTATGTGGCATATGAAAACAGAAATTAAAATATAAGAATATGTTTCTAGCCGGATCCTCTCTTGTTTCTATAAGTCAGGTGTCGACTTGAAAATTGTTAAGGTGACTTTAATTCTGTTAACCACCCCTAAATGGTTCCTATCTGGCATATGGATCCAGAAATTATAATATAAGAATATGTTTCTACCCGGATCCTCTCTGGTTTCCATAAGGCAGTTGTAGACTTGCAAATTGTTAAGGTGACTTTAGTTCTGTTACCCAAACCTAAATGGTTCCTATCTGGCATATGGATCCAGAAATTATAATATAAGAATATGTTTCAACCCGGATCCTCTCTGGTTTCCATAAGGCAGTTGTAGACTTGCAAATTGTTAAGGTGACTTTAGTTCTGTTACCCAAACCTAAATGGTTCCTATCTGGCATATGGATCCAGAAATTATAATATAAGAATATGTTTCTACCCGGATCCTCTCTGGTTTCTATTAGTCCGTTGTTGACATGAAAATTGTTAAGGTGAATATAAATCTGCTACCCAGCCCTACCTGGTTCCTATCTGGCATATGGATCCAGAAATTAAAATATAAGACTATGATTCTACCCGGATCCTATCTGGTTTCTATAAGTCAGTTGTTGACTTACAAATAGGCAATATGAATTTAAATGTGCTAACCAACCCTACCTGGTTTCTATCTGGCATATGGATCCAGAAATTATAATATAAGTATATGTTTCTACCCGGATCCTCTCTGGTTTCTATTAGTCCGTTGTTGACTTGCCAATTGTTGAGGTGAATCTAAATCTGCTACCCAGCCCTACGTGGTTCCTATGTGGCATATGAAAACAGAAATTAAAATATAAGAATATGTTTCTAGCCGGATCCTCTCTTGTTTCTATAAGTCAGGTGTCGACTTGAAAATTGTTAAGGTGACTTTAATTCTCCTACCCAGCCCTAAATGGTTCCTATCTGGCATATGGATCCAGAAATTATAATATAAGAATATGTTTCTACCCGGATCCTCTCTGGTTTCCATAAGGCAGTTGTAGACTTGCAAATTGTTGAGGTGACTTTAGTTCTGTTACCCAAACCTAAATGGTTCCTATCTGGCATATGGATCCAGAAATTATAATATAAGAATATGTTTCTACCCGGATCCTCTCTTGGTTTCCATAAGGCAGTTGTAGACTTGCAAATTGTTAAGGTGACTTTAGTTCTGTTACCCAAACCTAAATGGTTCCTATCTGGCATATGGATCCAGAAATTAAAATATATGAATATGTTTCTACCCGGATCCTCTCTGGTTTCTATAAGTCAGTTGTTGAATTACAAATAGGCAATGTGAATTTAAATGTGCTAACCAACCCTACCTGGATTCTATCTGGCATATGGATCCAGAAATTATAATATAAGAATATGTTTCTACCCGGATCCTCCCTGGTTTGTATAAGTCAGTTGTTGACTTGCAAATTGTTAAGGTGAATATAAATCTGCTACCCAGCCCTACCTGCTTCCTATCTGGCATATGGATCCAGAAATTAAAATATAAGAATATGTTTCTAGCCGGATCCTCTCTTGTTTCTATAAGTCAGGTGTCGACTTGAAAATTGTTAAAGGTGACTTTAATTCTCTTACCCAGCCCTAAATGGTTCCTATCTGGCATATGGATCCAGAAATTAAAATATATGAATATGTTTCTACCCGGATCCTCTCTGGTATCCATAAGGCAGTTGTAGACTTGCAAATTGTTAAGGTGACTTTTAGTTCTGTTACCCAAACCTAAATGGTTCCTATCAGGCATATGGATCCAGAAATTAAAATATAAGAATATGTTTCTACCCGGATCCTCTCTTGGTTTCTATAAGTCAGTTGTTGACTTACAAATAGGCAATATGTATTTAAATGTGCTAACCAACCCTACCTGGTTTCTATCTGGCATATGGATCCAGAAATTATAATATAAGAATATGTTTCTACCCGGATCCTCTCTGGTTTCTATAAGTCCGGTGTTGACATGAAAATTGTTAAGGTGAATATAAATCTGCTACCCAGCCCTACCTGATTCCTATCTGGAATATGGATCAAGAAATTATAATATAAGAATATGTTTCTAGCCGTATCCTCTCTTGTTTCTATAAGTCAGGTGTCGACTTGAAAATTGTTAAGGTGACTTTAATTCTCTTACCCAGCCCTAAATGGTTCCTATCTGGCATATGGATCCAGAAATTATAATATAAGAATATGTTTCTACCCGGATCCTCTCTTGTTTCTATAAGTCAGGTGTCGACTTGAAAATTGTTAAGGTGAATTTTAATCTGCTACCCAGCCCTACGTGGTTCCTATCTGGCATACGGATCCTGAAATTAAAATATACTAATATGATTCTACCCGGATCCTCTCTGGTTTCTATAAGTCAGTTGTTGACTTACAAATAGGCAATGTGAATTTAAATGTGCTAACCAACCCTACCTGGTTTCCTATCTGGCATATAGATCCAGAAATTATAATATAAGAATATGTTTCTACCCGGATCCTCTCTGGTTTTCTATTAGTCAGTTGTTGACTTGCCAATTGTTGAGGTGAATATAAATCTGCTACCCAGCCCTACGTGGTTCCTATGTGGCATATGAAAACAGAAACTAAAATACAAAAATATATATCTACACGGATCCTCTACGGTTTCTATAAGTCAGTGGTTGACTTACAAATAGGCAATGTGAATTTAAATGTGCAAACCAACCCTACCTGGTTTCTATCTGGCATATGGATCCAGAAATTATAATATAAGAATATGTTTCTACCCGGATTCTCTCTGGTTTCTATAAGTGAGATGTTGACTTACAAATAGGCAATGTGAATTTAAATGTGCTAACCAACCCTACCTGGTTTCTATCAGGCATATGGAACCAGAAATTATAATATCAGAATATGTTTCTACCCGGATCCACTCTGGTTTCCATAAGGCAGTTGTAGACTTGCAAATTGTTAAGGTGACTTTAATTCTGTTACCCAAACCTAAATGGTTCCTATCTGGCATATGGATCCAGAAATTATAATATAAGAATATGATTCTACCCAGATCCTCTCTGGTTTCTATAAGTCAGTTATTGACTTACAAATAGGCAATGTGAATTTAAATGTGCTAACCAACACTACCTGGTTTCTATCTGGCATATGGATCCAGAAATTATAATATAAGAATATGTTTCTACCCGGATCCTCTCTGGTTTCCATAAGGCAGGTGTAGACTTGCAAATTGTTAAGGTGACTTTAGTTCTGTTACCCAAACCTAAATGGTTCCTATCTGGCATATGGATCCAGAAATTATAATATAAGAATATTTTTCTACCCGGATCCTCTCTGGTTTCTATAAGTCCGTTGTTGACATGAAAATTGTTAAGGTGAATCTAAATCTGCTACCCAGCCCTACCTGGTTCCTATCAGGCATATGGATCCAGAAATTAAAATATAAGAATATGTTTCTACCCGGATCCTTCTCTGGTTTCTATAAGTCAGTTATTGACTTACAAATAGGCAATGTGAATTTAAATGTGCTAACCAACCCTACCTGGATTCTATCTGGCATATAGATCCAGAGATTATAATATAAGAATATGTTTCTACCCGGATCCTCTCTGGTTTCAATAAGGCAGGTGTCGACTTGCAAATTGTTAAGGTGACTTTAGTTCTGTTACCCAAACCTAAATGGTTCCTATCTTGCATATGGATCCAGAAATTATAATATAAGAATATGTTTCTACCCGGATCCTCTCTGGTTTCTATAAGTCCGTTGCTGACATGAAAATTGTTTAGGTGAATATAAATCTGCTACCCAGCCCTACCTGGTTCCTATCAGGCATATGGATCCATAAATTAAAATATAAGAATATGTTTCTCCCTGGATCCTCTCTGGTTTCTATAAGTCAGTTGTTGACTTACAAATAGACAATGTGAATTTAAATGTGCTAACCAACCCTACCTGGTTTCTATCTGGCATATGGGTCCAGAAATTATAATATAAGAATATGTTTCTACCCGGATCCTCTCTGGTTTCTATAAGTCAGTTGTTGACATACAAATAGGCAATGTGAATTTAAATGTGCTAACCAACCCTACCTGTTTTCTATCAGGCATATGGAACCAGAAATTATAATATCAGAATATGTTTCTACCCGGATCCTCTCTTGTTTCTATAAGTCAGGTGTCGACTTGAAAATTGTTAAGGTGACTTTAATTCTCTTACCCAGCCCTAAATGGTTCTTATCTGGCATATGGATCCAGAAATTATAATATAAGAATATGTTTCTACCCGGATCCTCTCTTGTTTCTATAAGTCAGGTGTCGACTTGAAAATTGTTAAGGTGAATTTTAATTTGCTACCCAGCCCTACCTGGTTCCTATCCGGCATACGGATCCAGAAATTAAAATATAGTAATATGATTCTACCCGGATCCTCTCTGGTTTCTATAAATCAATTGTTGACTTACAAATAGACAATGTGAATTTAAATGTGCTAACCAACCCTACCTGGTTTCTATCTGGCATATGGGTCCAGAAATTATAATATAAGAATATGTTTCTACCCGGATCCTCTCTGGTTTCTATAAGTCAGTTGTTGACATACAAATAGGCAATGTGAATTTAAATGTGCTAACCAACCCTACCTGGTTTCTATCTGGCATATAGATCCAGAAATTATAATATAAGAATATGTTTCTACCCGGATCCTCTCTGGTTTTCCATTAGTCAGGTGTTGACTTGCCAATTGTTGAGGTGAATATAAATCTGCTACCCAGCCCTACGTGGTTCCTATGTGGCATATGAAAACAGAAACTAAAATACAAAAATATATATCTACACGGATCCTCTACGGTTTCTATAAGTCAGTGGTTGACTTACAAATAGGCAATGTGAATTTAAATGTGCTAACCAACCCTACCTGGTTTCTATCTGGCATATGGGTCCAGAAATTATAATATAAGAATATGTTTCTACCAGGATCCTCTCTGGTTTCTATAAGTCAGTTGTTGACTTACAAATAGGCAATGTGAATTTAAATGTGCTAACCAACCCTACCTGGTTTCTATCTGGCATATAGATCCAGAAATTATAATATAAGAATATGTTTCTACCCGGATCCTCTCTGGTTTTCTATTAGTCAGTTGTTGACTTGCCAATTGTTGAGGTGAATATAAATCTGCTACCCAGCCCTACGTGGTTCCTATGTGGCATATGAAAACAGAAACTAAAATACAAAAATATATATCTACACGGATCCTCTACGGTTTCTATAAGTCAGTGGTTGACTTACAAATAGGCAATGTGAATTTAAATGTGCTAACCAACCCTACCTGTTTTCTATCAGGCATATGGAACCAGAAATTATAATATCAGAATATGTTTCTACCCGGATCCTCTCTTGTTTCTATAAGTCAGGTGTCGACTTGAAAAATTGTTAAGGTGACTTTAATTCTCTTACCCAGCCCTACCTGATTCCTATCTGGCATATGGATCCAGAAATTATAATATAAGAATATGTTTCTACCCGGATCCTCTCTGGTTTCCATAAGGCAGTTGTAGACTTGCGAATTGTTAAGGTGAATCTAAATCTGCTACCCAGCCCTACCTGGTTCCTATCTAGCATATGGATCCAGAAATTGAAATATAAGAATATGTTTCTACCCGGATCCTCTCTGGTTTCCATAAGGCAGTTGTTGACTTACAAATAGGCAATGTGAATTCTAATGTGCTAACCAACCCTACCTGGATTCTATCTGGCATATGGATCCAGAAATTATAATATAAGAATATGTTTCTACCCGGATCCTCTCTGGTTTCTATAAGGCAGTTGTAGACTTGTAAATTGTTAAGGTGACTTTAATTCTCTTTCCCAGCCCTAAATGGTTCCTATCTGGCATATGGATCCAGAAATTATAATATAAGAATACGATTCTACCCGGATCTTATATGGTTTCTAAAAGTCAGTTGGCGACTTGTGAGTTTTTAAGATGAAAGTAAATCTGCTACACGGCCCCACCTGGCATTTGTAAATAGAAATTAAAAAACGAAAACATGTACCTACCCGTATCCTATCTGGTTTCTATAAGTCAATTGTTGACTTGCGAATTGTTAAGGTGGGATCTAAATCTGCTACCCAGCCCTAGCTAGTTCCTATCTGGCATACGGATCCAGAAATTAAAATATAGTAATATGATTCTACCCGGATCCTCTCTGGTTTCTATAAGTCAGTTGTTGACTTACAAATAGGCAATGTGAATTTAAATGTGCTAACCAACCCTACCTGGTTTCTATCTGGCATATGGATCCAGAAATTATAATATAAGAATAGGTTTCTACCCGTTTCCTCTCTGGTTTCTATAAGTCAGTTGTTGACTTACAAATAGGCAATGTGAATTCAAATGTGCTAACCAACCGTACCTGGATTCTATCTGGCATACGGATCCAGAAATTAAAATATAGTAATATGATTCTACCCGGATCCTCTCTGGTTTCTATAAGTCAGTTGTTGACTTACAAATAGGCAATGTGAATTTAAATGTGCTAACCAACCCTACCTGGTTTCTATCTGGCATATGAATCCAGAAATTATAATATAAGAATATGTTTCTACCCGGATCCTCCCTGGTTTGTATAAGTCAGTTGTTGACTTGCAAATTGTTAAGATGAATATAAATCTGCTACCCAGCCCTACCTGGTTCCTATCTGGCATATGGATCCAGAAATTATAATATAAGTATATGTTTCTACCCGGATCCTCTCTTGTTTCTATAAGTCAGGTGTCGACTTGAAAATTGTTAAGGTGAATTTTAATTTGCTACCCAGCCCTACCTGGTTCCTATCCGGCATACGGATCCAGAAATTAAAATATAGTAATATGATTCTACCCGGATCCACTCTGGATTCTATAAGTCAGTTGTTGACTTACAAATAGGCAATGTGAATTTAAATGTGCTAACCAACCCTACCTGGTTTCTATCTGGCATATGGATCCAGAAATTATAATATAAGAATACGTTTCTACCCGGATCCTATATGGTTTCCATAAGGCAGTTGTAGACTTACAAACAGGCAATGTGAATTTAAATGTGATAACCAACCCTACCTGGTTTCTATCTGTCATATAGATCCAGAAAATATAATATAAGAATACGTTTCTACCCGGATCCTCTCTGGTTTCCATAAGGCAGTTGTAGACTTGCCAATTGTTGAGGTGAATATAAATCTGCTTCCCAGCACTACCTGGTTCCTATCTGGCATGTAGATCCAGAAATTATAATATGAGAATATCTTTCTACCCGGATCCTATCTGGTTTCTATAAGTCAATTGTTGACTTGCGAATTGTTAAGGTGAATCTAAATCTGCTACCCAGCCCTACCTTGTTCCTATCTGGCATATGGATCCAGAAATTAAAATATAAGAATATGATTCTACCCGGATCCTCTCTGGTTTCTACAAGTCAGTTGTTGACTTACAAATAGGCAATGTGAATTTAAATGTGCTAACCAACCCTACCTGGTTTCTATCTGGCATATAGATCCAGAAATTATAGTATAAGAATATGTTTCTACCCGGATCCTCTCTGGTTTCCATAAGGCAGGTGTAGACTTGCAAATTGTTAAGGTGACTTTAGTTCTGTTACCCAAACCTAAATGGTTCCTATCTGGCATATGGATCCAGAAATTATAATATAAGAATATGTTTCTACTCGGATCCTCTCTGGTTTCTATTAGTCCGTTGTTGACATGAAAATTGTTAAGGTGAATATAAATCTGCTACCCAGCCCTACCTGGTTCCTATCTGGCATATGGATCCAGAAATTAAAATATAAGAATAGGTTTCTACCCGGATCCTCTCTGGTTTCTATTAGTCAGTAGGTGACTTGCAAATAGGCAATATGTATTTAAATGTGCTAACCAACCCTACCTGGTTTCTATCTGGCATATGGATCCAGAAATTATAATATAAGTATATGTTTCTACCCGGATCCTCTCTGGTTTCTATTAGTCCGTTGTTGACTTGCCAATTGTTGAGGTGAATCTAAATCTGCTACCCAGCCCTACGTGGTTCCTATGTGGCATATGAAAACAGAAATTAAAATATAAGAATATGTTTCTAGCCGGATCCTCTCTTGTTTCTATAAGTCAGGTGTCGACTTGAAAATTGTTAAGGTGACTTTAATTCTCTTACCCAGCCCTAAGTGGTTCCTATCTGGCATATGGATCCAGAAATTATAATATAAGAATATGTTTCTACCCGGATCCTCTCTGGTTTACATAAGGCAGTTGTAGACTTGCAAATTGTTAAGGTGACTTTAATTCTGTTACCCAAACCTAAATGGTTCCTATCTAGCATATGGATCCAGAAATTATAATATAAGAATATGTTTCTACCCGGATCCTCTCTGGTTTACATAAGGCAGTTGTAGACTTGCAAATTGTTAAGGTGACTTTAATTCTGTTACCCAAACCTAAATGGTTCCTATCTAGCATATGGATCCAGAAATTATAATATAAGAATATGTTTCTACCCGGATCCTCTCTGGTTTCAATAAGTCGGTTGTTGACATGAAAATTGTTAAGGTGAATATAAATCTGCAACCCAGCCCCACCTGGTTCCTATCTGGCATATGGATCCAGAAATTAAAATATAAGAATATGTTTCTACCCGGATCCTCTCTGGTTTCTATAAGTCAGTTGTTGACTTACAAATAGGCAATGTGAATTTAAATGTGCTAACCAACCCTACCTGGTTTCTATCTGGCATATGGATCCAGAAATTATAATATAAGTATATGTTTCTACCCGGATCCTCTCTGGTTTCTATTAGTCCGTTGTTGACTTGCCAATTGTTGAGGTGAATCTAAATCTGCTACCCAGCCCTACGTGGTTCCTATGTGGCATATGAAAACAGAAATTAAAATATAAGAATATGTTTCTAGCCGGATCCTCTCTTGTTTCTATAAGTCAGGTGTCGACTTGAAAATTGTTAAGGTGACTTTAATTCTCTTACCCAGCCCTAAATGGTTCCTATCTGGCATATGGATCCAGAAATTATAATATAAGAATATGTTTCTACCCGGATCCTCTCTGGTTTCCATAAGGCAGTTGTAGACTTGCAAATTGTTGAGGTGACTTTAGTTCTGTTACCCAAACCTAAATGGTTCCTATCTGGCATATGGATCCAGAAATTATAATATAAGAATATGTTTCTACCCGGATCCTCTCTGGTTTCCATAAGGCAGTTGTAGACTTGCAAATTGTTAAGGTGACTTTAGTTCTGTTACCCAAACCTAAATGGTTCCTATCTGGCATATGGATCCAGAAATTATAATATAAGAATATGTTTCTACCCGGATCCTCTCTGGTTTCTATAAGTCAGTTGTTGAATTACAAATAGGCAATGTGAATTTAAATGTGCTAACCAACCCTACCTGGATTCTATCTGGCATATGGATCCAGAAATTATAATATAAGAATATGTTTCTACCCGGATCCTCCCTGGTTTGTATAAGTCAGTTGTTGACTTGCAAATTGTTAAGGTGAATATAAATCTGCTACCCAGCCCTACCTGCTTCCTATCTGGCATATGGATCCAGAAATTAAAATATAAGAATATGTTTCTAGCCGGATCCTCTCTTGTTTCTATAAGTCAGGTGTCGACTTGAAAATTGTTAAGGTGACTTTAATTCTCTTACCCAGCCCTAAATGGTTCCTATCTGGCATATGGATCCAGAAATTATAATATAAGAATATGTTTCTACCCGGATCCTCTCTGGTTTCTATAAGTCTGTTGTAGACTTGCAAATTGTTAAGGTGACTTTAGTTCTGTTACCCAAACCTAAATGGTTCCTATCAGGCATATGGATCCAGAAATTAAAATATAAGAATATGTTTCTACCCGGATACTCTCTGGTTTATATAAGTCCGTTGTTTACTTACAAAAAGGCAATGTGAATTTAAATGAGCTAACCAACCCTACCGTGTTTCAATCTGGCAAATGGATCCAGAAATTATAATATAAGAATATGTTTCTACCCGGATCCTCTCTGGTTTCTATAAGTCCGGTGTTGACATGAAAATTGTTAAGGTGAATATAAATCTGCTACCCAGCCCTACCTGATTCCTATCTGGAATATGGATCAAGAAATTATAATATAAGAATATGTTTCTAGCCGTATCCTCTCTTGTTTCTATAAGTCATTTGTAGACTTGCTAATTGTTAAGGTGAATATAATTCTCATACCCAGCCCTAACTGTTTCCTATCTGGCATATGGATCCATAATTTATAATATAAGAATATGTTTCTACCCGGATCCTCTCTTGTTTCTATAAGTCAGGTGTCGACTTGAAAATTGTTAAGGTGAATTTTAATTTGCTACCCAGCCCTACCTGGTTCCTATCCGGCATACGGATCCGGAAATTAAAATATAGTAATATGATTCTACCCGGATCCTCTCTGGTTTCTATAAATCAATTGTTGACTTACAAATAGGCAATGTGAATTTAAATGTGCTAACCAACCCTACCTGGTTTCTATCTGGCATATGGGTCCAGAAATTATAATATAAGAATATGTTTCTACCCGGATCCTCTCTGGTTTCTATAAGTCAGTTGTTGACATACAAATAGGCAATGTGAATTTAAATGTGCTAACCAACCCTACCTGGTTTCTATCTGGCATATAGATCCAGAAATTATAATATAAGAATATGTTTCTACCCGGATCCTCTCTGGTTTTCTATTAGTCAGTTGTTGACTTGCCAATTGTTGAGGTGAATATAAATCTGCTACCCAGCCCTACGTGGTTCCTATCTGGCATATGAAAACAGAAACTAAAATAAAAAAATATGTATCTACACGGATCCTCTACGGTTTCTATAAGTCAGTGGTTGACTTACAAATAGGCAATGTGAATTTAAATGTGCTAACCAACCCTACCTGATTTCTATCTGGCATATGGATCCAGCAATTAAAATATAAGAATATGTTTCTACCCGGATCCTCTCTGGTTTCTATAAGTCAGTTGTTGACTTACAAATAGGCAATGTGAATTTAAATCTGCTAAACAACCCTACCTGCTTACTATCAGGCATATGGAACCAGAAATTATAATATCAGAATATGTTTCTACCCGGATCCACTCTGGTTTCCATAAGGCAGTTGTAGACTTGCAAATTGTTAAGGTGACTTTAATTCTGTTACCCAAACCTAAATGGTTCCTATCTGGCATATGGATCCAGAAATTATAATATAAGAATATGATTCTACCCAGATCCTCTCTGGTTTCTATTAGTCAGTTGTTGACTTACAAATAGGCAATGTGAATTTAAATGTGCTAAACAACCCTACCTGGTTTCTATCTGGCATATGGATCCAGAAATTATAATATAAGAATATGTTTCTACCCGGATCCTCTCTGGTTTCCATAAGGCAGGTGTAGACTTGCAAATTGTTAAGGTGACTTTAAATCTGTTACCCAAACCTAAATGGTACCTATCTGGCATATGGATCCAGAAATTATAATATAAGAATATGTTTCTACCCGGATCCTCTCTGGTTGCTATAAGTCAGTTGTTGACATGAAAATTGTTAAGGTGAATATAAATCTGCTACCCAACCCTACCTGGTTCCTATCTAGCATATGGATCCAGCAATTAAAATATAAGAATATGTTTCTACCCGGATCCTCTCTGGTTTCTGTTAGTCAGTTGTTGACTTACAAATAGGCAATGTGAATTTAAATGTGCTAACCAACCCTACCCGGTTTCTATCTGGCATATGGATCCAGAAATTATCATATAAGAATATGTTTCTACCCGGATCCTCTCTGGTTTCTATATGTCAGTTGTTGACTTGCAAATTGTTAAGGTGAATCTAAATCTGCTACCCAGCCCTACCTGGTTCCTATCTGGCATATGGATCCAGAAATTATAATATAAGAATATGTTTCTTTCCGGATCCTCTCTTGTTTCTATAAGTCAGGTGTCGACTTGAAAATTGTTAAGGTGAATTTAATTCTCTTACCCAGCCCTAAATGGTTCCTATCTGGCATATGGATCCAGAAATTATAATATAAGAATATGTTTCTACCCGGATCCTCTCTGGTTTCCATAAGGCAGTTGTAGACTTGCAAATTGTTAAGGTGACTTTAGTTCTGTTACCCAAACCTAAATGGTTCCTATCAGGCATATGGATCCAGAAATTAAAATATAAGAATATGTTTCTACCCGGATCCTCTCTGGTTTCTATGTCAGTTGTTGACTTACAAATAGGCAATATGAATTTAAATGTGCTAACCAACCCTACCTGGTTTCTATCTGGCATATGGATCCAGAAATTATAATATAAGAATATGTTTCTACCCGGATCCTCTCTGGTTTCTATAAGTCCGGTGTTGACATGAAAATTGTTAAGGTGAATATAAATCTGCTACCCAGCCCTACCTGATTCCTATCTGGAATATGGATCAAGAAATTATAATATAAGAATATGTTTCTAGCCGTATCCTCTCTTGTTTCTATAAGTCAGGTGTCGACTTGAAAATTGTTAAGGTGACTTTAATTCTCTTACCCAGCCCTAAATGGTTCCTATCTGGCATATGGATCCAGAAATTATAATATAAGAATATGTTTCTACCTGGATCCTCCCTTGTTTCTATAAGTCAGGTGTCGACTTGAAAATTGTTAAGGTGAATTTTAATTTGCTACCCAGCCCTACCTGGTTCCTATCTGGCATACGGATCCGGAAATTAAAATATAGTAATATGATTCTACCCGGATCCTCTCTGGTTTCTATAAATCAATTGTTGACTTACAAATGGGCAATGTGAATTTAAATGTGCTAAACAACCCTACCTGGTTTCTATCTGGCATATGGATCCAGAAATTATAATATAATAATATGTTTCTACCCGGATCCTATATGGTTTCTAAAAGTCAGTTGTTGACATACAAATAGGCAATGTGAATTTAAATGTGCTAACCAACCCTACCTGGTTTCTATCTGGCATATAGATCCAGAAATTATAATATAAGAATATGTTTCTACCCGGATCCTCTCTGGTTTTCTATTAGTCAGTTGTTGACTTGCCAATTGTTGAGGTGAATATAAATCTGCTACCCAGCCCTACGTGGTTCCTATGTGGCATATGAAAACAGAAACTAAAATACAAAAATATATATCTACACGGATCCTCTACGGTTTCTATAAGTCAGTGGTTGACTTACAAATAGGCAATGTGAATTTAAATGTGCTAACCAACCCTACCTGATTTCTATCTGGCATATGGGTCCAGAAATTATAATATAAGAATATGTTTCTACCAGGATCCTCTCTGGTTTCTATAAGTCAGTTGTTGACTTACAAATAGGCAATGTGAATTTAAATGTGCTAACCAACCCTACCTGGTTTCTATCAGGCATATGGAACCAGAAATTATAATATCAGAATATGTTTCTACCCGGATCCACTCTGGTTTCCATAAGGCAGTTGTAGACTTGCAAATTGTTAAGGTGACTTTAATTCTGTTACCCAAACCTAAATGGTTCCTATCTGGCATATGGATCCAGAAATTATAATATAAGAATATGATTCTACCCAGATCCTCTCTGGTTTCTATAAGTCAGTTATTGACTTACAAATAGGCAATGTGAATTTAAATGTGCTAACCAACACTACCTGGTTTCTATCTGGCATATGGATCCAGAAATTATAATATAAGAATATGTTTCTACCCGGATCCTCTCTGGTTTCCATAAGGCAGGTGTAGACTTGCAAATTGTTAAGGTGACTTTAGTTCTGTTACCCAAACCTAAATGGTTCCTATCTGGCATATGGATCCAGAAATTATAATATAAGAATATGTTTCTACCCGGATCCTCTCTGGTTTCTATAAGTCCGTTGTTGACATGAAAATTGTTAAGGTGAATCTAAATCTGCTACCCAGCCCTACCTGGTTCCTATCAGGCATATGGATCCAGAAATTAAAATATAAGAATATGTTTCTACCCGGATCCTCTCTGGTTTCTATAAGTCAGTTATTGACTTACAAATAGGCAATGTGAATTTAAATGTGCTAACCAATCCTACCTGGATTCTATCTGGCATATAGATCCAGAGATTATAATATAAGAATATGTTTCTACCCGGATCCTCTCTGGTTTCCATAAGGCAGGTGTAGACTTGCAAATTGTTAAGGTGACTTTAGTTCTGTTACCCAAACCTAAATGGTTCCTATCTTGCATATGGATCCAGAAATTATAATATAAGAATATGTTTCTACCCGGATCCTCTCTGGTTTCTATAAGTCCGTTGCTGACATGAAAATTGTTTAGGTGAATATAAATCTGCTACCCAGCCCTACCTGGTTCCTATCAGGCATATGGATCCATAAATTAAAATATAAGATTATGGTTCTACCCGGATCCTCTCTGGTTTCTATAAGTCAGTTGTTGACTTACAAATAGGCAATATGAATTTAAATGTGCTAACCAACCCTACCTGGTTTCTATCTGGCATATGGATCCAGAAATTATAATATAAGTATATGTTTCTACCCGGATCCTCTCTGGTTTCTATTAGTCCGTTGTTTACTTGCCAATTGTTGAGGAGAATCTAAATCTGCTACCCAGCCCTACGTGGTTCCTATGTGGCATATGAAAACAGAAATTAAAATATAAGAATATGTTTCTACCCGGATCCTCTCTGGTTTCCATAAGGCAGGTGTAGACTTGCAAATTGTTAAGGTGACTTTAGTTCTGCTACCCAGCCCTACCTGGTTCCTATCAGGCATATGGATCCAGAAATTAAAATATAAGATTATGGTTCTACCCGGATCCTCTCTGGTTTCTATAAGTCAGTTGTTGACTTACAAATAGGCAATATGAATTTAAATGTGCTAACCAACCCTACCTGGTTTCTATCTGGCATATGGATCCAGAAATTATAATATAAGTATATGTTTCTACCCGGATCCTCTCTGGTTTCTATTAGTCCGTTGTTGACTTGCCAATTGTTGAGGTGAATCTAAATCTGCAACCCAGCCCTACCTGGTTCCTATCAGGCATATGGATCCAGAAATTAAAATATAAGAATATGTTTCTACCCGGATCCTCTCTGGTTTCTATAAGTCAGTTATTGGCTTACAAATAGGCAATGTGAATTTAAATGTGCTAACCAACCCTACCTGGTTTCTATCTGGCATATGGATCTAGAAATTATAATATAAGAATAGGTTTCTACCCGTTTCCTCTCTGGTTTCTATAAGTCAGTTGTTGACTTACAAATAGGCAATGTGAATTCAAATGTGCTAACCAACCGTACCTGGATTCTATCTGGCATACGGATCCAGAAATTAAAATATAGTAATATGATTCTACCCGGATCCTCTCTGGTTTCTATAAATCAGTTGTTGACTTACAAATAGGCAATGTGAATTTAAAATGTGCTAACCAACCCTACCTGGTTTCTATCTGGCATATGAATCCAGAAATTATAATATAAGAATATGTTTCTACCCGGATCCTCCCTGGTTTGTATAAGTCAGTTGTTGACTAGCAAATTGTTAAGGTGAATATAAATCTGCTACCCAGCCCTACCTGGTTCCTATCTGGCATATGGATCCAGAAATTATAATATAAGTATATGTTTCTACCCGGATCCTCTCTTGTTTCTATAAGTCAGGTGTCGACTTGAAAATTGTTAAGGTGAATTTTAATTTGCTACCCAGCCCTACCTGGTTCCTATCCGGCATACGGATCCAGAAATGAAAATATAGTAATATGATTCTACCCGGATCCTCTCTGGTTTCTATAAGTCAGTTGTTGACTTACAAATAGGCAATGTGAATTTAAATGTGCTAAATCCAACCCTACCTGGTTTCTATCTGGCATATGGATCCAGAAATTATAATATAAGAATATGTTTCTACCCGGATCCTCTCTGGTTTCCATAAGGCAGTTGTAGACTTACAAATAGGCAATGTGAATTTAAATGTGATAACCAACCCTACCTGGTTTCTATCTGTCATATAGATCCAGAAAATATAATATAAGAATACGTTTCTACCCGGATCCTCTCTTGGTTTCCATAAGGCAGTTGTAGACTTGCCAATTGTTGAGGTGAATATAAATCTGCTTCCCAGCACTACCTGGTTCCTATCTGGCATATAGATCCAGAAATTATAATATGAGAATATCTTTCTACCCGGATCCTATCTGGTTTCTATAAGTCAATTGTTGACTTGCGAATTGTTAAGGTGAATCTAAATCTGCTACCCAGCCCTACCTTGTTCCTATCTGGCATATGGATCCAGAAATTAAAATATAAGAATATGATTCTACCCGGATCCTCTCTGGTTTCTACAAGTCAGTTGTTGACTTACAAATAGGCAATGTGAATTTAAATGTGCTAACCAACCCTACCTGGTTTCTATCTGGCATATAGATCCAGAAATTATAATATAAGAATATGTTTCTACCCGGATCCTCTCTGGTTTCCATAAGGCAGGTGTAGACTTGCAAATTGTTAAGGTGACTTTAGTTCTGTTACCCAAACCTAAATGGTTCCTATCTGGCATATGGATCCAGAAATTATAATATAAGAATATGTTTCTACTCGGATCCTCTCTGGTTTCTATTAGTCCGTTGTTGACATGAAAATTGTTAAGGTGAATATAAATCTGCTACCCAGCCCTACCTGGTTCCTATCTGGCATATGGATCCAGAAATTAAAATATAAGAATATGTTTCTACCCGGATCCTCTCTGGTTTCTATAAGTCAGTTGTTGACTTACAAATAGGCAATATGTATTTAAATGTGCTAACCAACCCTACCTGGTTTCTATCTGGCATATAGATCCAGAAATTATAATATAAGAATATGTTTCTACCCGGATCCTCTCTGGTTTCCATAAGGCAGGTGTAGACTTGCAAATTGTTAAGGTGACTTTAGTTCTGTTACCCAAACCTACCTGGTTTCTATCTGTCATATAGATCCAGAAAATATAATATAAGAATACGTTTCTACCCGGATCCTCTCTGGTTTCCATAAGGCAGTTGTAGACTTGCCAATTGTTGAGGTGAATATAAATCTGCTTCCCAGCACTACCTGGTTCCTATCTGGCATATAGATCCAGAAATTATAATATGAGAATATCTTTCTACCCGGATCCTATCTGGTTTCTATAAGTCAATTGTTGACTTGCGAATTGTTAAGGTGAATCTAAATCTGCTACCCAGCCCTACCTTGTTCCTATCTGGCATATGGATCCAGAAATTAAAATATAAGAATATGATTCTACCCGGATCCTCTCTGGTTTCTACAAGTCAGTTGTTGACTTACAAATAGGCAATGTGAATTTAAATGTGCTAACCAACCCTACCTGGTTTCTATCTGGCATATAGATCCAGAAATTATAATATAAGAATATGTTTCTACCCGGATCCTCTCTGGTTTCCATAAGGCAGGTGTAGACTTGCAAATTGTTAAGGTGACTTTAGTTCTGTTACCCAAACCTAAATGGTTCCTATCTGGCATATGGATCCAGAAATTATAATATAAGAATATGTTTCTACTCGGATCCTCTCTGGTTTCTATTAGTCCGTTGTTGACATGAAAATTGTTAAGGTGAATATAAATCTGCTACCCAGCCCTACCTGGTTCCTATCTGGCATATGGATCCAGAAATTAAAATATAAGTATATGTTTCTACCCGGATCCTCTCTGGTTTCTATAAGTCAGTTGTTGACTTACAAATAGGCAATATGTATTTAAATGTGCTAACCAACCCTACCTGGTTTCTATCTGGCATATGGATCCAGAAATTATAATATAAGTATATGTTTCTACCCGTATCCTCTCTGGTTTCTATTAGTCCGTTGTTGACTTGCCAATTGTTGAGGTGAATCTAAATCTGCTACCCAGCCCTACGTGGTTCCTATGTGGCATATGAAAACAGAAATTAAAATATAAGAATATGTTTCTAGCCGGATCCTCTCTTGTTTCTATAAGTCAGGTGTCGACTTGAAAATTGTTAAGGTGACTTTTAATTCTCTTACCCAGCCCTAAATGGTTCCTATCTGGCATATGGATCCAGAAATTATAATATAAGAATATGTTTCTACCCGGATCCTCTCTGGTTTCCATAAGGCAGTTGTAGACTTGCAAATTGTTAAGGTGACTTTAGTTCTGTTACCCAAACCTAAATGGTTCCTATCTGGCATATGGATCCAGAAATTATAATATAAGAATATGTTTCAACCCGGATCCTCTCTGGTTTCCATAAGGCAGTTGTAGACTTGCAAATTGTTAAGGTGACTTTAGTTCTGTTACCCAAACCTAAATGGTTCCTATCTGGCATATGGATCCAGAAATTATAATATAAGAATATGTTTCTACCCGGATCCTCTGTGGTTACTTTTAGTCTGTTGTTGACTTGGTAATTGTGTATGTTATTATTAATCTGCTACCCAGCCCTACCTGGTTCCTATCTGGCATATGGATCCAGAAATTAAAATATAAGAATATGTTTCTACCCGGATCCTCTCTGGTTTCTATAAGTCAGTTGTTGACTTACAAATAGGCAATATGAATTTAAATGTGCTAACCAACCCTACCTGGTTTCTATCTGGCATATGGATCCAGAAATTATAATATAAGTATATGTTTCTACCCGGATCCTCTCTGGTTTCTATTAGTCCGTTGTTGACTTGCCAATTGTTGAGGTGAATCTAAATCTGCTACCCAGCTTTACGTGGTTCCTATGTGGCATATGAAAACAGAAATTAAAATATAAGAATATGTTTCTAGCCGGATCCTCTCTTGTTTCTATAAGTCAGGTGTCGACTTGAAAATTGTTAAGGTGACTTTAATTCTCTTACCCAGCCCTAAATGGTTCCTATCTGGCATATGGATCCAGAAATTATAATATGAGAATATCTTTCTACCCGGATCCTATCTGGTTTCTATAAGTCAATTGTTGACTTGCGAATTGTTAAGGTGAATCTAAATCTGCTACCCAGCCCTACCTTGTTCCTATCTGGCATATGGATCCAGAAATTAAAATATAAGAATATGATTCTACCCGGATCCTCTCTGGTTTCTACAAGTCAGTTGTTGACTTACAAATAGGCAATGTGAATTTAAATGTGCTAACCAACCCTACCTGGTTTCTATCTGGCATATAGATCCAGAAATTATAATATAAGAATATGTTTCTACCCGGATCCTCTCTGGTTTCCATAAGGCAGGTGTAGACTTGCAAATTGTTAAGGTGACTTTAGTTCTGTTACCCAAACCTAAATGGTTCCTATCTGGCATATGGATCCAGAAATTATAATATAAGAATATGTTTCTACCCGGATCCTCTCTGGTTTCTACAAGTCAGTTGTTGACTTACAAATAGGCAATGTGAATTTAAATGTGCTAACCAACCCTACCTGGTTTCTATCTGGCATATAGATCCAGAAATTATAATATAAGAATATGTTTCTACCTGGATCCTCTCTGGTTTCCATAAGGCAGGTGTAGACTTGCAAATTGTTAAGGTGACTTTAGTTCTGTTACCCAAACCTAAATGGTTCCTATCTGGCATATGGATCCAGAAATTATAATATAAGAATATGTTTCTACCCGGATCCTCTCTGGTTTCAATAAGTCAGTTGTTGACCTGAAAATTGTTAAGGTGAATATAAATCTGCTACCCAGTCCTACCTGGTTCCTATCTGGCATATGGATCCAGAAATTAAAATATAAGAATATGTTTCTACCCGGATCCTCTCTGGTTTCTATTAGTCAGTTGTTGACTTACAAATAGGCAATATGTATTTAAATGTGCTAACCAACCCTACCTGGTTTCTATCTGTCATATAGATCCAGAAAATATAATATAAGAATACGTTTCTACCCGGATCCTCTCTGGTTTCCATAAGGCAGTTGTAGACTTGCCAATTGTTGAGGTGAATATAAATCTGCTTCCCAGCACTACCTGGTTCCTATCTGGCATATAGATCCAGAAATTATAATATGAGAATATGTTTCTACCCGTATCCTATCTGGTTTCTATAAGTCAACTGTTGACTTGCGAATTGTTAAGGTGAATCTAAATCTGCTACCTAGCCCTACCTGGTTCCTATCTGGCATATGGATCCAGAAATTAAAATATAAGAATATGATTCTACCCGGATCCTCTCTGGTTTCTATAAGTCAGTTGTTGACTTAAAAATAGTCAATGTGAATTTAAATGTGCTAAACAACCCTACCTGGTTTCTATCTGGCATATGGATCCAGAAATTATAATATAAGAATATGTTTCTACCCGGATCCTCTCTGGTTTCCATAAGGCAGGTGTAGACTTGCAAATTGTTAAGGTGACTTTAGTTCTGTTACCCAAACCTAAATGGTTCCTATCTGGCATATGGATCCAGAAATTATAATATAAGAATATGTTTCTACTCGGATCCTCTCTGGTTTCTATTAGTCCGTTGTTGACATGAAAATTGTTAAGGTGAATATAAATCTGCTACCCAGCCCTACCTGGTTCCTATCTGGCATATGGATCCAGAAATTAAAATATAAGAATATGTTTCTACCCGGATCCTCTCTGGTTTCTATAAGTCAGTTGTTGACTTACAAATAGGCAATATGTATTTAAATGTGCTAACCAACCCTACCTGGTTTCTATCTGGCATATAGATCCAGAAATTATAATATAAGAATATGTTTCTACCCGGATCCTCTCTGGTTTCCATAAGACAGGTGTAGACTTGCAAATTGTTAAGGTGACTTTAGTTCTGTTACCCAAACCTACCTGGTTTCTATCTGTCATATAGATCCAGAAAATATAATATAAGAATACGTTTCTACCCGGATCCTCTCTGGTTTCCATAAGGCAGTTGTAGACTTGCCAATTGTTGAGGTGAATATAAATCTGCTTCCCAGCACTACCTGGTTCCTATCTGGCATATAGATCCAGAAATTATAATATGAGAATATCTTTCTACCCGGATCCTATCTGGTTTCTATAAGTCAATTGTTGACTTGCGAATTGTTAAGGTGAATCTAAATCTGCTACCCAGCCCTACCTTGTTCCTATCTTGCATATGGATCCAGAAATTAAAATATAAGAATATGATTCTACCCGGATCCTCTCTGGTTTCTATAAGTCAGTTGTTGACTTACAAATAGGCAATGTGAATTTAAATGTGCTAACCAACCCTACCTGGTTTCTATCTGGCATATAGATCCAGAAATTATAATATAAGAATATGTTTCTACCCGGATCCTCTCTGGTTTCCATAAGGCAGATGTAGACTTGCAAATTGTTAAGGTGACTTTAATTCTGTTACCCAAACCTAAATGGTTCCTATCTGGCATATGGATCCAGAAATTATAATATAAGAATATGTTTCTACTCGGATCCTCTCTGGTTTCTATTAGTCCGTTGTTGACATGAAAATTGTTAAGGTGAATATAAATCTGCTACCCAGCCCTACCTGGTTCCTATCTGGCATATGGATCCAGAAATTAAAATATAAGAATATGTTTCTACCCGGATCCTCTCTGGTTTCTATTAGTCAGTTGTTGACTTACAAATAGGGAATGTGTATTTAATTGTGCTAAACTACCTTACCTGGTTTCTATCTGGCATATGGATCCAGAAATTATAATATAAGTATATGTTTCTACCCGTATCCTCTCTGGTTTCTATTAGTCCGTTGTTGACTTGCCAATTGTTGAGGTGAATCTAAATCTGCTACCCAGCCCTACGTGGTTCCTATGTGGCATATGAAAACAGAAATTAAAATATAAGAATATGTTTCTAGCCGGATCCTCTCTTGTTTCTATAAGTCAGGTGTCGACTTGAAAATTGTTAAGGTGACTTTAATTCTCTTACCCAGCCCTAAATGGTTCCTATCTGGCATATGGATCCAGAAATTGAAATATAAGAATATGTTTCTACCCGGATCCTCTCTGGTTTACATAAGGCAGTTGTAGACTTGCAAATTGTTAAGGTGACTTTAATTCTGTTACCCAAACCTAAATGGTTCCTATCTAGCATATGGATCCAGAAATTATAATATAAGAATATGTTTCAACCCGGATCCTCTCTGGTTTCCATAAGGCAGTTGTAGACTTGCAAATTGTTAAGGTGACTTTAGTTCTGTTACCCAAACCTAAATGGTTCCTATCTGGCATATGGATCCAGAAATTATAATATAAGAATATGTTTCTACCCGGATCCTCTCTGGTTTCAATAAGTCAGTTGTTGACATGAAAATTGTTAAGGTGAATATAAATCTGCTACCCAGCCCTACCTGGTTCCTATCTGGCATATGGATCCAGAAATTAAAATATAAGAATATGTTTCTACCCGTATCCTCTCTGGTTTCTATAAGTCAGTTGTTGACTTACAAATAGGCTATGTGAATTTAAATGTGCTAACCAACCCTACCTGGTTTCTATCTGGCATATGGATCCAGAAATTATAATATAAGTATATGTTTCTACCCGGATCCTCTCTGGTTTCTATTAGTCCGTTGTTGACTTGCCAATTGTTGAGGTGAATCTAAATCTGCTACCCAGCTTTACGTGGTTCCTATGTGGCATATGAAAACAGAAATTAAAATATAAGAATATGTTTCTAGCCGGATCCTCTCTTGTTTCTATAAGTCAGGTGTCGACTTGAAAATTGTTAAGGTGACTTTAATTCTCTTACCCAGCCCTAAATGGTTCCTATCTGGCATATGGATCCAGAAATTATAATATAAGAATATGTTTCTACCCGTATCGTATCTGGTTTCTATAAGTCAATTGTTGACTTGCGAATTGTTAAGGTGAATCTAAATCTGCTACCCAGCCCTACCTGGTTCCTATCTGGCATACGGAACCAGAAAATAGAATATAAGAATATGATTCTACCCGGATCCTCTCTGGTTTCTATAAGTCAGTTGTTGACTTACAAATAGGCAATTTGAATTTAAATGTGCTAACCAACCCTACCTGGTTTCTATCTGGCATATTGATGCAGAAATTATAATATAAGAATATGTTTCTACCCGGATCCTCTCTGGTTTCCATAAGGCAGGTGTAGACTTGCAAATTGTTAAGGTGACTTTAGTTCTGTTACCCAAACCTAAATGGTTTCTATCTGGCATATGGATCCAGAAATTATATTATAAGAATATGTTTCTACCCGGATCCTCTCTGGTTTCTATAAGTCAGTTGTTGACTTACAAATAGGCAATGTGAATTTAAATGTGCTAACCTACCTTACCTGGTTTCTATCTGGCATATGGATCCAGAAATTATAATATAAGAATATGTTTCTACCCGGATCCTCTCTGGTTTCCATAAGGCAGATGTAGACTTGCAAATTGTTAAGGTGACTTTAGTTCTGTTACCCAAACCTAAATGGTTCCTATCTGGCATATGGATCCAGAAATTATAATATAAGAATATGTTTCTACTCGGATCCTCTCTGGTTTCTATTAGTCCGTTGTTGACATGAAAATTGTTAAGGTGAATATAAATCTGCTACCCAGCCCTACCTGGTTCCTATCTGGCATATGGATCCAGAAATTAAAATATAAGAATATGTTTCTACCCGGATCCTCTCTGGTTTCTATAAGTCAGTTGTTGACTTACAAATAGGCAATATGTATTTAAATGTGCTAACCAACCCTACCTGGTTTCTATCTGTCATATAGATCCAGAAAATATAATATAAGAATACGTTTCTACCCGGATCCTCTCTGGTTTCCATAAGGCAGTTGTAGACTTGCCAATTGTTGAGGTGAATATAAATCTGCTTCCCAGCACTACCTGGTTCCTATCTGGCATATAGATCCAGAAATTATAATATGAGAATATCTTTCTACCTGATCCTATCTGGTTTCTATAAGTCAATTGTTGACTTGCGAATTGTTAAGGTGAATCTAAATCTGCTACCCAGCCCTACCTTGTTCCTATCTGGCATATGGATCCAGAAATTAAAATATAAGAATATGATTCTACCCGGATCCTCTCTGGTTTCTACAAGTCAGTTGTTGACTTACAAATAGGCAATGTGAATTTAAATGTGCTAACCAACCCTACCTGGTTTCTATCTGGCATATAGATCCAGAAATTATAATATAAGAATATGTTTCTACCCGGATCCTCTCTGGTTTCCATAAGGCAGGTGTAGACTTGCAAATTGTTAAGGTGACTTTAGTTCTGTTACCCAAACCTAAATGGTTCCTATCTGGCATATGGATCCAGAAATTATAATATAAGAATATGTTTCTACTCGGATCCTCTCTGGTTTCTATTAGTCCGTTGTTGACATGAAAATTGTTAAGGTGAATATAAATCTGCTACCCAGCCCTACCTGGTTCCTATCTGGCATATGGATCCAGAAATTAAAATATAAGAATATGTTTCTACCCGGATCCTCTCTGGTTTCTATAAGTCAGTTGTTGACTTACAAATAGGCAATATGTATTTAAATGTGCTAACCAACCCTACCTGGTTTCTATCTGGCATATGGATCCAGAAATTATAATATAAGTATATGTTTCTACCCGTATCCTCTCTGGTTTCTATTAGTCCGTTGTTGACTTGCCAATTGTTGAGGTGAATCTAAATCTGCTACCCAGCCCTACGTGGTTCCTATGTGGCATATGAAAACAGAAATTAAAATATAAGAATATGTTTCTAGCCGGATCCTCTCTTGTTTCTATAAGTCAGGTGTCGACTTGAAAATTGTTAAGGTGACTTTAATTCTCTTACCCAGCCCTAAATGGTTCCTATCTGGCATATGGATCCAGAAATTATAATATAAGAATATGTTTCTACCCGGATCCTCTCTGGTTTCCATAAGGCAGTTGTAGACTTGCAAATTGTTAAGGTGACTTTAAATCTGTTACCCAAACCTAAATGGTTCCTATCTGGCATATGGATCCAGAAATTGTAATATAAGAATATGTTTCAACCCGGATCCTCTCTGGTTTCCATAAGGCAGTTGTAGACTTGCAAATTGTTAAGGTGACTTTAGTTCTGTTACCCAAACCTAAATGGTTCCTATCTGGCATATGGATCCAGAAATTGTAATATAAGAATATGTTTCTACCCGGATCCTCTCTGGTTGCTATAAGTCAGTTGTTGACATGAAAATTGTTAAGGTGAATATAAATCTGCTACCCAGCCCTACCTGGTTCCTATCTAGCATATGGATCCAGCAATTAAAATATAAGAATATGTTTATACCCGGATCCTCTCTGGTTTCTATAAGTCAGTTGTTGACTTACAAATAGGCAATGTGAATTTAAATGTGCTAACCAACCCTACCTGGTTTCTATCTGGCATATGGATCCAGAAATTATAATATAAGAATATGTTTCTACCCGGATCCTCTCTGGTTTCTATAAGTCCGGTGTTGACATGAAAATTGTTAAGGTGAATATAAATCTGCTACTCCAGCCCTACCTGATTCCTATCTGGAATATGGATCAAGAAATTATAATATAAGAATATGTTTCTAGCCGTATCCTCTCTTGTTTCTATAAGTCAGGTGTCGACTTGAAAATTGTTAAGGTGACTTTAATTCTCTTACCCAGCCCTACCTGGTTCCTATCTGGCATATGGATCCAGAAATTATAATATAAGAATATGTTTCTACCCGGATCCTCTCTTGTTTCTATAAGTCAGGTGTCGACTTGAAAATTGTTAAGGTGAATTTTAATTTGCTACCCAGCCCTACCTGGTTCCTATCCGGCATGCGGATCCGGAAATTAAAATATAGTAATATGATTCTACCCGGATCCTCTCTGGTTTCTATAAATCAATTGTTGACTTACAAATAGGCAATGTGAATTAAAATGTGCTAACCAACCCTACCTGCTTTCTATCTGTCTTATGGATCCATAAATTATAATATAAGAATATGTTTCTACCCGGATCCTCTCTGGTTTCTATAAGTCAGTTGTTGACTTAAAAATAGGCAATGTGAATTTAAATGTGCTAACCAACCCTACCTGGTTTCTATCTGGTATATGGATCCATAAATTATAATATAAGAATATGTTTCTACCCGGATCCTCTCTGGTTTCTATTAGTCAGTTGTTGACTTGCCAATTGTTGAGGTGAATATAAATCTGCTACCCAGCCCTACGTGGTTCCTATGTGGCATATGAAAACAGAAACTAAAATACAAAAATATATATCTACACGGATCCTCTACGGTTTCTATAAGTCAGTGGTTGACTTACAAATAGGCAATGTGAATTTAAATGTGCTAACCAACCCTACCTGATTTCTATCTGGCATATGGGTCCAGAAATTATAATATAAGAATATGTTTCTACCAGGATCCTCTCTGGTTTCTATAAGTCAGTTGTTGACTTACAAATAGGCAATGTGAATTTAAATGTGCTAACCAACCCTACCTGGTTTCTATCAGGCATATGGAACCAGAAATTATAATATCAGAATATGTTTCTACCCGGATCCACTCTGGTTTCCATAAGGCAGTTGTAGACTTGCAAATTGTTAAGGTGACTTTAATTCTGTTACCCAAACCTAAATGGTTCCTATCTGGCATATGGATCCAGAAATTATAATATAAGAATATGATTCTACCCAGATCCTCTCTGGTTTCTATAAGTCAGTTATTGACTTACAAATAGGCAATGTGAATTTAAATGTGCTAACCAACACTACCAGGTTTCTATCTGGCATATGGATCCAGAAATTATAATATAAGAATATGTTTCTACCCGGATCCTCTCTGATTTCCATAAGGCAGTTGTAGACTTGCAAATTGTTAAGGTGACTTTAGTTCTGTTACCCAAACCTAAATGGTTCCTATCTGGCATATGGATCCAGAAATTAAAATATAAGAATATGTTTCTACCCGGATCCTCTCTGGTTTCTATAAGTCAGTTATTGACTTACAAATAGGCAATGTGAATTTAAATGTGCTAACCAACCCTACCTGGATTCTATCTGGCATATAGATCCAGAAATTATAATATAAGAATATGTTTCTACCCGGATCCTCTCTGGTTTCCATAAGGCAGGTGTAGACTTGCAAATTGTTAAGGTGACTTTAGTTCTGTTACCCAAACCTAACTGGTTACTATCTGGCATATGGATCCAGAAATTATAATATAAGAATATGTTTCTACCCGGATCCTCTCTGGTTTCTATAAGTCAGTTGTTGACATGAAAATTGCTAAGGTGAATCTAAATCTGCTGCCCAGCCCTACCTGGTTCCTATCTGGCATATGGATCCAGAAATTAAAATATAAGAATATGTTTCTACCCGGATCCTCTCTGGTTTCTATAAGTCAGTTGTTGACTTGCGAATTATTAAGGTGAATCTAAATCTGCTACCCATCCCAACATGATTCCTATCTGGAATATGGATCCAGTATTTATAATATAAGAATATGTTTCTACCCGGATCCTCCCTTGTTTCTATAAGTCAGGTGTAGACTAGAAAATTGTTAAGGTGAATTTTAATTTGCAACCCAGCCCTACCTGGTTCCTATCTGGCATATGGATCCAGAAATTGAAATATAAGAATATGTTTCTACCCGGATCCTCTCTGGTTTCTATAAGTCAGTTGTTGACTTACAAATGGGCAATGTGAATTTAAATGTGCTAACCAACCCTACCTGGTTTCTATCTGGCATATGGATCCAGAAATTATAATATAAGAATATGTTTCTACCCGTATCCTATCTGGTTTCTATAAGTCAGTTGTTGACTTACAAATAGGCTATGTGAATTTAAATCTGCTACCTAGCCCTACCTGGTTCCTATCTGGCATATGGATCCAGAAATTGAAATATAAGAATATGTTTCTACCCGGATCCTCTCTGGTTTCCATAAGGCAGTTGTAGACTTGCAAATTGTTAAGGTGACTTTAAATCTGTTACCCAAACCTAAATGGTTCCTATCTGGCATATGGATCCAGAAATTATAATATAAGAATATGTTTCTACCCGGATCCTCTCTGGTTTCTATAAGTCAGTTGTTGACATGAAAATTGTTAAGGTGAATATAAATCTGCTACCCAGCCCTACCTGGTTCCTATCTGGCATATGGATCCAGCAATTAAAATATAAGAATATGTTTCTACCCGGATCCTCTCTGGTTTCTATTAGTCAGTTGTTGACTTACAAATAGGCAATGTGAATTTAAATGTGCTAACCAACCCTACCTGGTTTCTATCTGGCATATGGATCCAGAAATTAAAATATAAGAATATGTTTCTACCCGGATCCTCTCTGGTTTCTATTAGTCCGTTGTTGACTTGCCAATTGTTGAGGTGAATCTAAATCTGCTGCCCAGCCCTACGTGGTTCCTATGTGGCATATGAAAACAGAAATTAAAATATAAGAATATGTTTCTAGCCGTATCCTCTCTTGTTTCTATAAGTCAGGTGTCGACTTGAAAATTGTTAAGGTGACTTTAATTCTCTTACCCAGACCTAAATGGTTCCTATCTGGCATATGGATCCAGAAATTATAATATAAGAATATGTTTCTACCCGGATCCTCTCTGGTTTCCATAAGGCAGTTGTAGACTTGCAAATTGTTAAGGTGACTTTAAATCTGTTACCCAAACCTAAATGGTACCTATCTGGCATATGGATCCAGAAATTATAATATAAGAATATGTTTCTACCCGGATCCTCCCTGGTTTGTATAAGTCAGTTGTTGACTTGCAAATTGTTAAGGTGAATATAACTCTGCTACCCAGCCCTACCTGCTTCCTATCTGGCATATGGATCCAGAAATTTTAATATAAGAATATGTTTCTACCCGGATCCTCTCTGGTTTCCATAAGGCAGTTGTAGACTTGCAAATTGTTAAGGTGACTTTAGTTCTGTTACCCAAACCTAAATGGTTCCTATCTGGCATATGGATCCAGAAATTATAATATAAGAATATGTTTCTACCCGGTTCCTCTCTGGTTTCAATAAGTCGTTTGTTGACATGAAAATTGTTAAGGTGAATATAAATCTGCAACCCATCCAAAACTGTATACTATCTCGCATATGGATCCAGAAATTAAAATATAAGAATACGTTTCTACCCGGATCCTCTCTGGTTTCTATAAGTCAGTTGTTGACTTACAAATAGGCAATATGAATTTAAATGTGCTAACCAACCCTACCTGGATTCTATCTGGCATATGGATCCAGAAATTATAATATAAGAATATGTTTCTACCCGGATCCTCTCTGGTTTGTATAAGGCAGTTGTTGACTTGCGAATTGTTAAGGCGAATCTAAATCTGCTACCCAGCCCTACCTGCTTCCTATCTGGCATATGGATCCAGAAATTAAAATATAAGAATATGTTTCTACCAGGATCCTCTCTGCTTTCTATAAGTCAGTTGTTAACTTACAAATAGGCAATATGAATTTAAATGTGCTAACCAACCCTACCTGGATTCTATCTGGCATATGGATCCAGAAATTATAATATAAGAATATGTTTCTACCCGTATCCTCTCTGGTTTCTATAAGTCAGTTGTTGACTTGCGAATTGTTAAGGTGAATCTAAATCTGCTACCCAGCCCTACCTTGTTCCTATCTGGCATACGGATCCAGAAATTAAAATATAAGAATATGATTCTACCAGGATCCTCTCTGGTTTCTATAAGTCAGTTGTTGACTTACAAATAGGCAATGTGAATTTAAATGTGCTAACCAACCCTACCTGGTTTCTATCTGGCATATGGATCCAGAAATTATAATATAAAAATATGTTTCTACCCGGATCCTCTCTGGTTTCCATAAGGCAGTTGTAGACTTGCAAATTGTTAAGGTGAATTTAATTCTGTTACCCAAACCTAAATGGTTCCTATCTGGCATACGGATCCAGAAATTAAAATATAAGAATATGATTCTACACGGATCCTCTCTGGTTTCTATAAGTCAGTTCTTGACTTACAAATAGGCAGTGTGAATTTAAATGTGCTAACCAACCCTACCTGGTTCCTATCTGGCATATGGATCAAGAAATTATAATATAAGAATATGTTTCTACCCGTATCCTATCTGGTTTCTATAAGTCAATTGTTGACTTGCGAATTGTTAAGGTGAATCTAAATCTGCTACCCAGCCCTACCTGGTTCCTATCTGGCATATGGATCCAGAAATTAAAATATATGAATATGTTTCTACCCGGATCCTCTCTGGTTTCTATAAGTCAGTTGTTGACTTACAAATAGGCAATGTGAATTCTGATGTGCTAACCAACCCTACCTGGATTCTATCTTTCATATGGATCCAGAAATTATTATATAAGAATAGGTTTCTACCCGGATCCTCTCTGGTTTCTATAAGTCAGTTGTTGACTTGCGAATTGTTAAGGTGAATCTAAATCTGCTACCCAGCCCTACCTTGTTCCTATCTGGCATACGCATCCAGAAATTAAAATATAAGAATATGATTCTACCCGGATCCTCTCTGGTTTCTATAAGTCAGTTGTTAACTTACAAATAGGCAATATGAATTTAAATGTGCTAACCAACCCTACCTGGATTCTATCTGGCATATGGATCCAGAAATTATAATATAAGAATATGTTTCTACCCGGATCCTCTCTGGTTTCTATAAGTCAGTTGTTGACTTGAAAATTGATGAGGTGAATATAAATCAGCTAACAAGCCCTACGTGGTTCCTATGTGGCATATGAAAACAGAAACTAAAATACAAAAATATATATCTACCCGGATCCTCTCTGGTTTCTATAAGTCAGTTGTTGACTTACAAATAGGCAATGTGAATTTAAATGTGCTAACCAACCCTACCTGGTTTCTATCTGGCATATGGATCCAGAAATTATAATATAAGAATATGTTTCTACCCGGATCCTCTCTGATTTCCATAAGGCAGTTGTAGACTTGCAAATTGTTAAGGTGACTTTAATTCTGTTACCCAAACCTAAATGGTTCCTATCTGGCATATGGATCCAGAAATTATAATATAAGAATATGATTCTACACGGATCCTCTCTGGTTTCTAAAAGTCAGTTGTTGACTTACAAATAGGCAATGTGAATTTAAATGTGCTAACCAACCCTACCTGGTTTCTATCTGGCATATGGATCCAGAAATTATAATATAAGAATATGTTTCTACCCGGATCCTCTCTGGTTTCTATAAGTCAGTTGTTGACTTGCAAATTGCTGAGGTGAATCTAGATCTGCTTCCCAGCACTACCTGGTTTCTATCTGGCATATGGATCCAGAAATTATAATATAAGAATACGTTTCTGCCCGCATCCTCTCTGGTTTCTATAAGTCAGTTGTTGACTTGCGAATTGTTAAGGTGAATCTAAATCTGCTACCCAGCCCTACCTGGTTCCTATCTGGCATATGGATCCAGAAATTAAAATATAAGAATATGTTTCTACCCGGATCCTCTCTGGTTTCTATTAGTCAGTAGGTGACTTACAAATAGGCAATGTGAATTTAAATGTGCTAACCAACCCTACCTGGTTTCTATCTGGCATATGGATCAAGAAATTATAATATAAGAATATGTTTCTACCCGTATCCTATCTGGTTTCTATAAGTCAATTGTTGACTTGCGAATTGTTAAGGTGAATCTAAATCTGCTACCCAGCCCTACCTGGTTCCTATCTGGCATACGGATCCAGAAATTAAAATATAGTAATATGATTCTACCAGGATCCTCTCTGGTTTCTATAAGTCAGTTGTTGACTTACAAATAGGCAATGTGAATTTCAATGAGCTAACCAACCCTGCCTGGTTTCTATCTGGCATATAGATCCAGAAATTATGATATAAGAATATGTTTCTACGCGGATCCTCTCTGGTTTCCATAAGGCAGTTGTAGACTTGCAAATTGTTAAGGTGACTTTAATTCTGTTACCCAAACCTAAATGGTTCCTATCTGGCATATGGATCCAGAAATTATAATATAAGAATATGTTTCTACCCGGATCCTCTCTGGTTTCTTTAAGTCCGTTGTTGACATGAAAATTGTTAAGGTGAATATAAATCTGCTACCCAGCCCTACCTGGTTCCTATCTGGCATATGGATCCAGAAATTAAAATATAAGAATATGATTCTACCCGGATCCTCTCTGGTATCTATAAGTCTGTTGTTGACTTACAAATAGGCAATGTGAATTTAAATGAGCTAACCAACCCTACCTGGTTCCTATCTAGCATATGGATCAAGAAATTATAATATATGAATACGTTTCTACCCGGATCCTCTCTGGTTTCTATAAGTCAGTTGTTGACTTACAAATAGGCAATGTGAATTTAAATGCGCTAACCAACCCTACCTCGTTTCTATCTGGCATATAGATCCAGAAATTATAATATAAGAATATGTTTCTACGCGGATCCTCTCTGGTTTCCATAAGGCAGTTGTAGACTTGCAAATTGTTAAGGTGACTTTAATTCTGTTACCCAAACCTAAATGGTTCCTATCTGGCATATGGATCCAGAAATTAAAATATAAGAATATGATTCTACCCGGATCCTCTCTGGTATCTATAAGTCAGTTGTTGACTTACAAATAGGCAATGTGAATTTAAATGAGCTAACCAACCCTACCTGGTTCCTATCTAGCATATGGATCAAGAAATTATAATATATGAATATGTTTCTACCCGTATCCTATCTGGTTTCTATAAGTCAATTGTTGACTTGCGAATTGTTAAGGTGAATCTAAATCTGCTACCCAGCCCTACCTGGTTCCTATCTGGCATACGGATCCAGAAATTAAAATATAGTAATATGATTCTACCCGCAGACGCTCTGGAATCTATAAGTCAGTTGTTGACTTACAAATAGGCAATGTGAATTTAAATGAGCTAACCAACCCTACCTGGTTCCTATCTAGCATATGGATCAAGAAATTATAATATATGAATCTGTTTCTACCCGTATCCTATCTGTTTTCTATAAGTCAATTGTTGACTTGCGAATTGTTAAGGTGAATCTAAATCTGCTACCCAGCCCTACCTGGTTCCTATCTGGCATACGGATCCAGAAATTAAAATATAGTAATATGATTCTACCCGGATCCTCTCTGGTTTCTATAAGTCAGTTGTTGACTTGCAAATTGTTAAGGTGACTTTAATTCTGTTACCCAAACCTAAATGGTTCCTATCTGGCATATGGATCCAGAAATTATAATATAAGAATATGTTTCTACCCGGATCCTCTCTGGTTTCTATAAGTCCGTTGTTGACATGAAAATTGTTAAGGTGAATATAAATCTGCTACCCAGCCCTACCTGGTTTCTATCTGGCATATGGATCCAGAAATTATAATATAAGAATATGTTTCTACCCGGATCCTCTCTGGTTTCCATAAGGCAGTTGTAGACTTGCAAATTGTTAAGGTGACTTTAATTCTGTTACCCAAACCTAAATGGTTCCTATCTGGCATATGGATCCAGAAATTATAATATAAGAATATGTTTCTACCCGGATCCTCTCTGGTTTCTATAAGTCCGTTGTTGACATGAAAATTGTTAAGGTGAATATAAATCTGCTACCCAGCCCTACCTGGTTCCTATCTGGCATATGGATCCAGAAATTAAAATATAAGAATATGTTTCTACCCGGATCCTCTCTGGTTTCTAAAAGTCAGTTGTTGACTTGCAAATTGCTGAGGTGAATCTAAATCTGCTTCCCAGCACTACCTGGTTCCTATCTGGCATATGGATCCAGAAATTATAAAATAAGAATACGTTTCTACCCGGATCCTCTCTGGTTTCTATAAGTCAGTTGTTGACTTACAAATAGGCAATGTGAATTTAAATGCGCTAACCAACCCTACCTCGTTTCTATCTGGCATATAGATCCAGAAATTATAATATAAGAATATGTTTCTACGCGGATACTCTCTGGTTTCGATAAGGCAGTTGTAGACTTGCAAATTGTTAAGGTGACTTTAATTCTGTTACCCAAACCTAAATGGTTCCTATCTGGCATATGGATCCAGAAATTGAAATATAAGAATATGTTTCTACCCGGATCCTCTCTGGTATCTATAAGTCAGTTGTTGACTTACAAATGGGCAATGTGAATTTAAATGTGATAAACAACCCTACCTGGTTCCTATCTAGCATATGGATCAAGAAATTATAATATATGAATCTGTTTCTACCCGTATCCTATCTGATTTCTATTAGTCAATTGTTGACTTGCGAATTGTTAAGGTGAATCTAAATCTGCTACCCAGCCCTACCTGGTTCCTATCTGGCATACGGATCCAGAAATTAAAATATAGTAATATGATTCTACCCGGATCCTCTCTGGTTTCTATAAGTCAGTTGTTGACTTACAAATAGGCAATGTGAATTTAAATGAGCTAACCAACCCTACCTGGTTTCTATCTGGCATATAGATCCAGAAATTATAATATAAGAATATGTTTCTACGCGGATCCTCTCGGGTTTCCATAAGGCAGTTGTAGACTTGCAAATTGTTAAGGTGACTTTAAATCTGTTACCCAAACCTAAATGGTTCCTATCTGGCATATGGATCCAGAAATTGTAATATAAGAATATGTTTCTACCCGGATCCTCTCTGGTTGCTATAAGTCAGTTGTTGACATGAAAATTGTTAAGGTGAATATAAATCTGCTACCCAGCTCTACCTGGTTCCTATCTGGCATATGGATCCAGAAATTATAATATAAGAATATGTTTCTACCCGGATCCTCTCTGGTTTCTATAAGTCAGTTGTTGACTTACAAATAGGCAATGTAAATTTAAATATTCTAAACAACCCTACCTGGTTTCTATCTGGCATATTGATCCAGAAATTATTATATAAGAATATGTTTCTACCCGTATCCTCTCTGGTTTCTATAAGTCAGTTGTTGACTTACAAATAGGCAATGTGAATTTAAATGTGCTAACCAACCCTACCTGGTTTCTATCTGGCATATGGATCCAGAAATTATAATATAAGAATATGTTTCTACCCGGATCCTCTCTGGTTTCTATAAGTCAGTTGTTGACTTGCAAATTGCTGAGGTGAATCTAGATCTGCTTCCCAGCACTACCTGGTTTCTATCTGGCATATGGATCCAGAAATTATAATATAAGAATACGTTTCTGCCCGGATCCTCTCTGGTTTCTGTAAGTCAGTTGTTGACTTGCGAATTGTTAAGGTGAATCTAAATCTGCTACCAAGCCCTACCTGGTTCCTATCTGGCATATGGATCCAGAAATTAAAATATAAGAATATGATTCTACCCGGATCCGCTCTGGTTTCTATAAGGCAGTTGTTGACTTACAAATAGGCAATGTGAATTCAAATGTGCTAACCAACCCTACCTGGTTTCTATCTAGCATATGGATCAAGAAATTATAATATATGAATATGTTTCTACCCGTATCCTATCTGGTTTCTATAAGTCACTTGTTGACTTTCGAATTGTGAAGGTGTATCCTAATCTGCTACTCAGCCCTACCTGGTTCCTATCTGGCATACGGATCCAGAAATTAAAATATAGTAATATGATTCTACCCGGATCCTCTCTGGTTTCTATAAGTCAGTTGTTGACTTACAAATAGGCAATGTGAATTTAAATGCGCTAACCAACCCTACCTCGTTTCTATCTGGCATATAGATCCAGAAATTATAATATAAGAATATGTTTCTACGCGGATACTCTCTGGTTTCCATTAGGCAGTTGTAGACTTGCAAATTGTTAAGGTGACTTTAATTCTGTTACACAAACCTAAATGGTTCCTATCTGGCATATGGATCCAGAAATTATAATATAAGAATATGTTTCTACCCGGATCCTCTCTGGTTTCTATAAGTCCGTTGTTGACATGAAAATTGTTAAGGTGAATATAAATCTGCTACCCGGACCTACCTGGTTCCTATCTGGCATATGGATCCAGAAATTAAATTATAAGAATATGTTTCTACCCGGATCCTCTCTGGTTTCTATAAGTCAGTTTTTGACTTGCAATTACGCAATGTGAAATTAAGTGTGCTAATCAACCCTACCAGGTTTCTATCTCGCATATGGATCCAGGAATTATAATATAAGAATATGATTCTACCCGGATCCTCTCTGGTTTCTATAAGTCAGTTGTTGACTTACAAATAGGCAATGTGAATTTAAATGTGCTAATCAACCCTACCTGGTTTCTATCTGGCATATGGATCCAGAAATTATAATATAAGAATATGTTTCTACCCGGATCCTCTCTGGTTTCTATAAGTCAGTTGTTGACTTGCAAATTGCTGAGGTGAATCTAGATCTGCTTCCCAGCACTACCTGGTTACTATCTGGCATATGGATCCAGAAATTATAATATAAGAATACGTTTCTACCCGGATCCTCTCTGGTTTCTATAAGTCAGTTGTTGACTTGCGAATTGTTAAGGTGAATCTAAATCTGCTACCCAGCCCTACCTTGTTCCTATCTGGCATATGGATCCAGAAATTAAAATATAAGAATATGATTCTACCCGGATCCTCTCTGGTTTCTATAAGTCAGTTGTTGACTTACAAATAGGCAATGTGAATTTAAATGTGCTAACCAACCCTACCTGGTTCCTATCTGGCATATGGATCAAGAAATTATAATATACGAATATGTTTCTACCCGTATCCTATCTGGTTTCTATAAGTCAATTGTTGACTTGCGAATTGTTAAGGTGAATCTAAATCTGCTACCCAGCCCTACCTTGTTCCTATCTGGCATATGGATCCAGAAATTAAAATATAAGAATATGATTCTACCCGGATCCTCTCTGGTTTCTATAAGTCAGTTGTTGACTTACAAATAGGCAGTGTGAATTTAAATGTGCTAACGAACCCAACCTGGTTCCTATCTAGCATATGGATCAAGAAATTATAATATAAGAATACGTTTCTACCCGGATCCTCTCTGGTTTCTATAAGTCAGTTGTTGACTTGCGAATTGTTAAGGTGAATCTAAATCTGCTACCCAGCCCTACCTTGTTCCTATCTGGCATATGGATCCAGAAATTAAAATATAAGAATATGATTCTACCCGGATCCTCTCTGGTTTCTATAAGTCAGTTGTTGACTTACAAATAGGCAATGTGAATTTAAATGTGCTAACCTACCCTACCTGGTTTCTATCTTGCATATGGATCCAGAAATTATAATATTAGAATAAATTTCTACCCGGATACTCTCTGGTTTCTATAAGTCAGTTTTTGAATGAAAATTGTTAAGGTGAATATAAATCTGCTACCCAGCCCTACCTGGTTCCTATCTGGCATATGGATCCAGCAATTAAAATATAAGAATATGTTTCTACCCGGATCCTCTCTGGTTTCTATTAGTCAGTAGGTGACTTGCAAATAGGCAATGTGAATTTAAATGCGCTAACCAACCCTACCTGGTTTCTATCTGGCATATGGATCCAGAAATTATTATTTAAGAATATGATTCTACCCGGATCCTCTCTGGTTTCTATAAGTCAGTTGTTGACTTACAAATAGGCAATGTGAATTTAAATGCGCTAACCAACCCTACCTGGTTTCTATCTGGCATATGGATCCAGAAATTATTTTTTAAGAATATGTTTCTACCCGGATCCTCTCTGGTTTCTATATGTCAGTTGTTGAATTGCAAATTGCTGAGGTGAATCTAAATCTGCTTCCCAGCACTACCTGGTTCCTATCTGGCATATGGATCCAGAAATTATAATATAAGAATACGTTTCTACCCGGATCCTCTCTGGTTTCTATAAGTCAGTTGTTGACTTACAAATAGGCAATGTGAATTTAAATGAGCTAACCAACCCTACCTGGTTCCTATCTAGCATATGGATCAAGAAATTATAATATATGAATATGTTTCTACCCGGATCCTCTCTGGTTTCTATAAGTCCGTTGTTGACATGAAAATTGTTAAGGTGAATATAAATCTGCTACCCAGCCCTACCTGGTTTCTATCTGGCATACGGATCCAGAAATTAAAATATAGTAATATGATTCTACCCGGATCCTCTCTGGTTTCTATAAGTCAGTTGTTGACTTACAAATAGGCAATGTGAATTTAAATGTGCTAACCAACCCTACCTGGTTTCTATCTGGCATATGGATCCAGAAATTATAATATAAGAATATGTTTCTACCCGGATCCTCTCTGGTTTCTATAAGTCAGTTGTTGACTTGCAAATTGCTGAGGTGAATCTAGATCTGCTTCCCAGCACTACCTGGTTTCTATCTGGCATATGGATCCAGAAATTATAATATAAGAATACGTTTCTGCCCGCATCCTCTCTGGTTTCTATAAGTCAATTGTTGACTTGCAAATAGGCAATGTGAATTTAAATGCGCTAACCAACCCTACCGGATTCCTATCTGGCATATGGATCAAGAAATTATAATATACGAATATGTTTCTACCCGTATCCTATCTGGTTTCTATAAGTCAATTGTTGACTTGCGAATTGTTAAGGTGAATCTAAATCTGCTACCCAGCCCTACCTGGTTCCTATCTGGCATATGGATCCAGAAATTAAAATATAGTAATATGATTCTACCAGGATCCTCTCTGGTTTCTATAAGTCAGTTGTTGACTTACAAATAGGCAATGTGAATTTCAATGAGCTAACCAACCCTACCTGGTTTCTATCTGGCATATAGATCCAGAAATTATAATATAAGAATATGTTTCTACGCGGATCCTCTCTGGTTTCCATAAGGCAGTTGTAGACTTGCAAATTGTTAAGGTGACTTTAATTCTGTTACCCAAACCTAAATGGTTCCTACCTGGCATATGGATCCAGAAATTATAATATAAGAATATGTTTCTACCCTGATCCTCTCTGGTTTCTATAAGTCCGTTGTTGACATGAAAATTGTTAAGGTGAATATAAATCTGCTACCCAGCCCTACCTGGTTCCTATCTGGCATATGGATACAGAAATTAAAATGTAAGAATATGTTTCTACCCGGATCCTCTCTGGTTTCTATAAGTCAGTTGTTGACTTACAAATAGGCAATGTGAATTTAAATGTTCTAACCAACCCTACCTGGTTTCTATCTGGCATATGGATCCAGAAATTATAATATAAGAATATGTTTCTACCCGGATCCTCTCTGGTTTCTATTAGTCAGTTATTGATTTGCCAATTGTTGAGGTGAATCTAAATCTGCTACCCAGCCCTACCTGGTTCCTATCTGGCATACGGATCCAGAAATTAAAATATAGTAATATGATTCTACCCGGATCCTCTCTGGTTTCTATAAGTCAGTTGTTGACTTACAAATAGGCAATGTGAATTTAAATGAGCTAACCAACCCTACCTGGTTCCTATCTAGCATATGGATCAAGAAATTATAATATATGAATATGTTTCTACCCGAATCCTATCTGGTTTCTATAAGTCAATTGTTGACTTGCGAATTGTTAAGGTGAATCTAAATCTGCTACCCAGCCCTACCTGGTTCCTATCTGGCATACGGATCCAGAAATTAAAATATAGTAATATGATTCTACCCGGATCCTCTCTGGTTTCTATAAGTCAGTTGTTGACTTACAAATAGGCAATGTGAATTTAAATGAGCTAACCAACCCTACCTGGTTTCTATCTGGCATATAGATCCAGAAATTATAATATAAGAATATGTTTCTACGCGGATCCTCTCTGATTTCCATAAGGCAGTTGTAGACTTGCAAATTGTTAAGGTGACTTTAATTCTGTTACCCAAACCTAAATGGTTCCTATCTGGCATATGGATCCAGAAATTATAATATAAGAATATGTTTCTACCCGGATCCTCTCTGGTTTCTATAAGTCCGTTGTTGACATGAAAATTGTTAAGGTGAATATAAATCTGCAACCCAGCCCCACCTGGTTCCTATCTGGCATATGGCTCCAGAAATTAAAATATAAGAATATGTTTCTACGCGGATCCTCTCGGGTTTCCATAAGGCAGTTGTAGGCTTGCAAATTGTTAAGGTGACTTTAATTCTCTTACCCAGCCCTAAATGGTTCCTATCTGGCATACGGATCCAGAAATTAAAATATAGTAATATGATTCTACCCGGATCCTCTCTGGTTTCTATAAGTCAGTTGTTGACTTACAAATAGGCAATGTGAATTTAAATGAGCTAACCAACCCTACCTGGTTTCTATCTGGCATATAGATCCAGAAATTATAATATAAGAATATGTTTCTACGCGGATCCTCTCTGGTTTCCATAAGGCAGTTGTAGACTTGCAAATTGTTAAGGTGACTTTAATTCTGTTACCCAAACCTAAATGGTTCCTATCTGGCATATGGATCCAGAAATTATAATATAAGAATATGTTTCTACCCGGATCCTCTCTTGTTTATATAAGTCCGTTGTTGAAATAAAAATTGTTAAGGTGAATATAAATCTGCTACCCAGCCCTACCGGGTTCCTATCTGGCATATGGATACAGAAATTAAAATATAAGAATATGTTTCTACCCGTATCCTCTCTGGTTTCTATAAGTAAGTTGTTGACTTACAAATAGGCAATGTGAATTTAAATGTTGTAACCAACACTAACTTGTTTCTATCTGGCACATGGATCCAGAAATTATAATATAAGAATATGTTTCTACCCGGATCCTCTCTGGTTTCTATTAGTCAGTTATTGATTTGCATATTGTTAAGGTGAATTTAATTCTGGTACCCAGCCCGACCTGGTTCCTATCTGGCATACGGATCCAGAAATTAAAATATAGTAATATGATTCTACCCGGATCCTCTCTGGTTTCTATAAGTCAGTTGTTGACTTACAAATAGGCAATGTGAATTTAAATGAGCTAACCAACCCTACCTGGTTCCTATCTAGCATATGGATCAAGAAATTATAATATATGAATATGTTTCTACCCGAATCCTATCTGGTTTCTATAAGTCAATTGTTGACTTGCGAATTGTTAAGGTGAATCTAAATCTGCTACCCAGCCCTACCTGGTTCCTATCTGGCATACGGATCCAGAAATTAAAATATACTAATATGATTCTACCCGGATCCTCTCTGGTTTCTATAAGTCAGTTGTTGACTTACAAATAGGCAATGTGAATTTAAATGAGCTTACCAACCCTACCTGGTTTCTATCTGGCATATAGATCCAGAAATTATAATATAAGAATATGTTTCTACGCGGATCCTCTCTTGGTTTCCATAAGGCAGTTGTAGACTTGCAAATTGTTAAGGTGACTTTAATTCTGTTACCCAAACCTAAATGGTTCCTATCTGGCATATGGATCCAGAAATTATAATATAAGAATATGTTTCTACCCGGATCCTCTCTGGTTTCTATAAGTCCGTTGTTGACTTGCGAATTGTTAAGGTGAATATAAATCTGCTACCCAGCCCTACCTGGTTCCTATCTGGCATATGGATCAAGAAATTATAATATAAGAATATGTTTCTACCCGGATCTTATATGGTTTCTAAAAGTCAGTTGGCGACTTGTGAGTTTTTAAGATGAAAGTATATCTGCTACACGGCCCCACCTGGCATTTGTAAATAGAAATTAAAAAACGAAAACATGTGCCTACCTTTTTCCTATCCGGTTTCTATAGATCAATTGTTGACTTGCGAATTGTTAAGGTGAATCTAAATCTGCTACCCAGCCGTACCTGGTTCCTATCTGGCATACGGATTCAGAAATTAAAATATAGTAATATGATTCTACCCGGATCCTATCTGGTTTCTATAAGTCAGTTGTTGACTTACAAATAGGCAATGTGAATTTAAATGTGCTAAACAACCCTACCTGGTTTCTATCTGGCATATGGATCCAGAAATTATAATATAAGAATACGTTTCTACCCGTATCCTATCTGGTTTCTATAAGTCAATTGTTGACTTGCGAATTGTTAAGGTGAATCTAAATCTGCTACCCAGCCCTACCTGGTTCCTATCTGGCATACGGATCCAGAAATTAAAATATAGTAATATGATTCTACCCGGATCCTCTCTGGTTTCCATAAGGCAGTTGTAGACTTGCAAATTGTTAAGGTGACTTTAATTCTGTTACCCAAACCTAAATGGTTCCTATCTGGCATATGGATCCAGAAATTATAATATAAGAATATGTTTCTACCCGGATCCTCTCTGGTTTCAATAAGTCAGTTGTTGACATGAAAATTGTTAAGGTGAATATAAATCTGCTACCCAGCCCTACCTGGTTCCTATCTGGCATATGGATCCAGAAATTAAAATATAAGAATATGTTTCTACCCGGATCCTCTCTGGTTTCTATAAGTCAGTTGTTGACTTACAAATTGCTGAGGTGAATCTAGATCTGCTTCCCAGCGCTACCTGGTCCCTATCTGGCATATGGATCCTGAAATTATAATATAAGTATACGTTTCTACCCGGATCCTCTCTGGTTTCTATAAGTCAGTTGTTGACTTGCGAATTGTTAAGGTGAATCTAAATCTACTACCCAGCCCTACCTTTGTTCCTATCTGGCATATGGATCCAGAAATTAAAATATAAGAATATGATTCTACCCGGATCCTCTCTGGTTTCTATAAGTCAGTTGTTGACTTACAAATAGGCAATGTGAATTTAAATGAGCTAACCAACCCTACCTGGTTCCTATCTAGCATATGGATCAAGAAATTATAATATATGAATATGTTTCTACCCGTATCCTATCTGGTTTCTATAAGTCAATTGTTGACTTGCGAATTGTTAAGGTGAATCTAACTCTGCTACCCAGCCCTACATGGATCCACTCAGGCCTACGGATCCAGAAATTCAAATATACTAATATGATTCTACCAGGATCCTCTCTGGTTTCAATAAGTCAGTTGTTGACTTACAAATAGGCAATGTGAATTTAAATGAGCTAACCAACCCTACCTGGTATCTATCTGGCATATAGATCCAGAAATTATAATATAAGAATATGTTTCTACGCGGATCCTCTCTGGTTTCTATAAGTCCGTTGTTGACATGAAAATTGTTAAGGTGAATATAAATCTGCTACCCAGCCCTACCTGGTTCCTATCTGGCATATGGATCCAGCAATTAAAATATAAGAATAAGTTTCTACCCGGATCCTCTCTGGTTTCTATAAGTCAGTTGTTGACTTACAAATAGGCAATGTGAATTTAAATGTTCTAACCAACCCTACCTGGTTTCTATCTGGCATATGGATCCAGAAATTATAATATAAGAATATGTTTCTACACGTATCCTCTCTGGTTTCTATTAGTCAGTTGTTGATTTGCCAATTGTTGAGGTGAATCTAAATCTGCTACCCTGCCCTACCTGGTTCCTATCTGGCATACGGATCCAGAAATTAAAATATAGTAATATGATTCTACCCGGATCGTCTCTGGTTTCTATAAGTCAGTTGTTGACTTACAAATAGGCAATGTGAATTTAAATGAGCTAACCAACCCTACCTGGTTTCTATCTGGCATATAGATCCAGAAATTATAATATAAGAATATGTTTCTACGCGGATCCTCTCTGGTTTCCATAAGGCAGTTGTATACTTGCAAATTGTTAAGGTGACTTTAATTCTGTTACCCAAACCTAAATGGTTCCTATCTGGCATATGGATCCAGAAATTATAATATAGTAATATGATTCTACCCGGATCCTCTCTGGTTTCTATAAGTCAGTTGTTGACTTACAAATAGGCAATGTGAATTTAATTGAGCTAACCAACCCTACCTGGTTCCTATCTAGCATATGGATCAAGAAATTATAATATATGAATATGTTTCTACCCGTATCCTATCTGGTTTCTATAAGTCAATTGTTGACTTGCGAAGTGTTAAGGTGGATCTAAATCTGCTACCCAGCCCTACCTGGTTCCTATCTTGCACACGGATCCAGAAATTAAAATATAGTAATAAGATTCTACCCGGATCATCTATGCTATCTATAAGTCAGTTGTTTACTTACAAATAGGCAATGTGAATTTAAATGAGCTAACCAACCCTACCTGGTTTCTATCTGGCATATAGATCCAGAAATTATAATATAAGAATATGTTTCTACCCGGATCCTCTCTGGTTTCTATAAGTCCGTTGTTGACATGCAAATTGTTAAGGTGAATATAAATCTGCTACCCAGCCCTACCTGGTTCCTATCTGGCATATGGTTACAGAAACTAAAATATAAGAATATGTTTCTACCCGGATCCTCTCTGGTTTCTATAAGTCAGTTGTTGACTTACAAATAGGCAATGTGAATTTAAATGTTCTAACCAACCCTACCTGGTTTCTATCTGGCATATGGATCCAGAAATTATAATATAAGAATATGTTTCTACCCGGATCCTCTCTGGTTTCTATTAGTCAGTTGTTGATTTGCCAATTGTTGAGGTGAATTTTAATCTGCTACCCAGCCCTACCTGGTTCCTATCTGGCATACGGATCCTGAAATTAAAATATAGTAATATGATTCTACCCGGATCCTCTCTGGTTTCTATAAGTCAGTTGTTGACTTACAAATAGGCAATGTGAATTTAAATGTGCTAACCAACCCTACCTGGTTTATATCTAGCATATGGATCAAGAAATTATAATATATGAATATGTTTCTACCCGTATCCTATCTGGTTTCTATAAGTCAATTGTTGACTTGCGAATTGTTAAGGTGAATCTAAATCTGCTACCCAGCCCTACCTGGTTCCTATCTGGCATACGGATCCAGAAATTAAAATATAGTAATATGATTCTACCCGGATCCTCTCTGGTTTCTATAAGTCAGTTGTTGACTTACAAATAGGAAATGTGAATTAAAATGACCTAACAAACCCTACCTGGATTCAATCTGGAATATGGATACAGAAATTATAATATAAGAATATGTTTCTACGCGGATCCTCTCTGGTTTCCATAAGGCAGTTGTAGACTTGCAAATTGTTAAGGTCACTTTAATTCTGTTACCCAAACCTAAATGGTTCCTATCTGGCATATGGATCCAGAAATTATAATATAAGAATATGTTTCTACGCGGATCCTCTCTGGTTTCTATAAGTCCGTTGTTGACATGAAAATTGTTAAGGTGAATATAAATCTGCTACCCAGCCCTACCTGGTTCCTATCTGGCATATGGATCCAGAAATTAAAATATAAGAATATGTTTCTACCCGGATCCTCTCTGGTTTCTATAAGTCAGTTGTTGACTTACAAATTGCTGAGGTGAATCTAAATCTGCTTCCCAGCACTACCTGGTCCCTATCTGGCATATGGATCCTGAAATTATAATATAAGAATACGTTTCTACCTGGATCCTCTCTGGTTTCTATAAGTCAGTTGTTGACTTGCGAATTGTTAAGGTGAATCTAAATCTGCTACCCAGCCCTACCTTGTTCCTATCTGGCATATGAATCAGGAAATTATAATATAAGAATACGTTTCTACCCGGATCCTCTCTGGTTTCTAAAAGTCAGTTGTGGACTTGCGAAATGTTAAGGTGAATCTAAATCTGCTACCTAGCCCTACCTGGTTCCTATCTGGCATATGGATCAAGAAATTAAAATATAAGAATATGATTCTACCCGGATCCTCTCTGGTTTCAATAAGTCTGTTGTTGACTTGCAAATAGGCAATGTGAATTTAAATGAGCTAACCAACCCTACCTGGTTCCTATCTAGCATATGGATCAAGAAATTATAATATAAGAATATGTTTCTACCCGTATCCTATCTGGTTTCTATAAGTCAATTGTTGACTTGCGAATTGTTAAGGTGAATCTAAATCTGCTACCCAGCCCTACCTGGTTCCTATCTGGCATACGGATTCAGAAATTAAAATATAGTAATATGATTCTACCCGGATCCTCTCTGGTTTCTATAAGTCAGTTGTTGACATACAAATAGGCAATGTGAATTTAAAAGATCTAACCAACCCTACCTGGTTTCTATCTGGCATATAGATCCAGAAATTATAATATAAGAATATGTTTCTACGCGGATCCTCTCTGGTTTCCATAAGGCAGTTGTAGACTTGCAAATTGTTAAGGTGACTTTAATTCTGTTACCCAAACCTAAATGGTTCCTATCTAGCATATGGATCCAGAAATTATAATATAAGAATATGTTTCTACCCGGATCCTCTCTGGTTTCAATAAGTCGGTTGTTGACATGAAAATTGTTAAGGTGAATATAAATCTGCAACCCAGCCCTACCTGGTTCCTATCTGGCATATGGATCCAGAAATTAAAATATAAGAATATGTTTCTACCCGGATCCTCTCTGGTTTCTATAAGTCAGTTGTTGACTTACAAATAGGCAATGTGAATTTAAATGTGCTAACCAACCCTACCTGGTTTCTATCTGGCATATGGATCCAGAAATTATAATATAAGAATATGTTTCTACCCGGATCCTCTCTGGTTTCTATAAGTCAGTTGTTGATTTGCCAATTGTTGAGGTGAATCTAAATCTGCTACCCAGCCCTACCTGGTTCCTATCTGGCATACGGATCCAGAAATTAAAATATAGTAATATGATTCTACCCGGATCCTCTCTGGTTTCTATAAGTCAGTTGTTGACTTACAAATAGGCAATGTGAATTTAAATGAGCTAACCAACCCTACCTGGTTCCTATCTAGCATATGGATCAAGAAATTATAATATATGAATATGTTTCTACCCGAATCCTATCTGGTTTCTATAAGTCAATTGTTGACTTGCGAATTGTTAAGGTGAATCTAAATCTGCTACCCAGCCCTACCTGGTTCCTATCTGGCATACGGATCCAGAAATTAAAATATAGTAATATGATTCTACCCGGATCCTCTCTGGTTTCTATAAGTCAGTTGTTGACTTACAAATAGGCAATGTGAATTTAAATGAGCTTACCAACCCTACCTGGTTTCTATCTGGCATATAGATCCAGAAATTATAATATAAGAATATGTTTCTACCCGGATCCTCTCTGGTTTCCATAAGGCAGTTGTAGACTTGCAAATTGTTAAGGTGACTTTAATTCTGTTACCCAAACCTAAATGGTTCCTATCTGGCATATGGATCCAGAAATTATAATATAAGAATATGTTTCTACCCGGATCCTCTCTGGTTTCTATAAGTCAGTTGTTGACTTGCGAATTGTTAAGGTGAATATAAATCTGCTACCCAGCCCTACCTGGTTCCTATCTGGCATATGGATCCAGAAATTATAATATAAGAATATGTTTCTACCCGGATCTTATATGGTTTCTAAAAGTCAGTTGGCGACTTGTGAGTTTTTAAGATGAAAGTAAATCTGCTACCCGGCCCCACCTGGCATTTGTAAATAGAAATTAAAAACGAAAACATGTGCCTACCTTTTTCCTATCCGGTTTCTATAGATCAATTGTTGACTTTCGAATTGTTAAGGTGAATCTAAATCTGCTACCCAGCCGTACCTGGTTCCTATCTGGCATACGGATTCAGAAATTAAAATATAGTAATATGATTCTACCCGGATCCTATCTGGTTTCTATAAGTCAGTTGTTGACTTACAAATAGGCAATGTGAATTTAAATGTGCTAAACAACCCTACCTGGTTTCTATCTGGCATATGGATCCAGAAATTATAATATAAGAATATGTTTCTACCCGTATCCTATCTGGTTTCTATAAGTCAATTGTTGACTTGCGAATTGTTAATGTGAATCTAAATCTGCTACCCAGCCCTACCTGGTTCCTATCTGGCATACGGATCCAGAAATTAAAATATAGTAATATGATTCTACCCGGATCCTCTCTGGTTTCTATAAGTCAGTTGTTGACTTACAAATAGGCAATGTGAATTTAAATGTGCTAACCAACCCTACCTGGTTTCTATCTGGCATATGGATCCAGAAATTATAATATAAGAATATTTTTCTACGCGGATCCTCTCTGGTTTCCATAAGGCAGTTGTAGACTTGCAAATTGTTAACGTGACTTTAATTCTGTTACCCAAACCTAAATGGTTCCTATCTGGCATATGGATCCAGAAATTATAATATAAGAATATGTTTCTACCCGGATCCTCTCTGGTTTCTATAAGTCCGTTGTTGACATGAAAATTGTTAAGGTGAATATAAATCTGCTACCCAGCCCTACCTGGTTCCTATCTGGCATATGGATCCAGAAATTAAAATATAAGAATATGTTTCTACCCGGATCCTCTCTGGTTTCTATAAGTCAGTTGTTGACTTAAAAATTGCTGAGGTGAATCTAGATCTGCTTCCCAGCGCTACCTGGTCCCTATCTGGCATATGGATCCTGAAATTATAATATAAGTATACGTTTCTACCCGGATCCTCTCTGGTTTCTATAAGTCAGTTGTTGACTTACAAATTGCTGAGGTGAATCTAGATCTGCTTCCCAGCGCTACCTGGTCCCTATCTGGCATATGGATCCTGAAATTATAATATAAGTATACGTTTCTACCCGGATCCTCTCTGGTTTCTATAAGTCATTTGTTGTGTTTCGAATTTTTATGGTTTATCTAAATCGTTTTCCCAGCCCTACCTTGTTCCTATCTGGCATATGGATCCAGATATTATAATATAAGAATATGATTCTACCCGGATCCTCTCTGGTTTCTATAAGTCAGTTGTTGACTTACAAATAGGCAATGTGAATTTAAATCAGCTAACCAACCCTACCTGGTTCCTATCTAGCATATGGATCAAGAAATTATAATATATGAATATGTTTCTACCCGTATCCTATCTGGTTTCTATAAGTCAATTGTTGACTTGCGAATTGTTAAGGTGAATCTAAATCTGCTACCCAGCCCTACCTGGATCCTATCTGGCATACGGATCCAGAAATTAAAATATAGTAATATGATTCTACCCGGATCCTCTCTGGTTTCAATAAGTCAGTTGTTGACTTACAAATAGGCAATGTGAATTTAAATGAGCTAACCAACCCTACCTGGTATCTATCTGGCATATAGATCCAGAAATTATAATATAAGAATATGTTTCTACGCGGATCCTCTCTGGTTTCTATAAGTCAGTTTTTGAATGAAAATTGTTAAGGTGAATATAAATCTGCTACCCAGCCCTACCTGGTTCCTATCTGGCATATGGATACAGAAATTATAATATAAGAATATGTTTCTACCCGAATCCTCTCTGGTTTCTATAAGTCAGTTTTTGACTTACAAATAGGCAATGTGAATTTAAATGTTCTAACCAACCCTACCTGGTTTCTATCTGGCATATGGATCCAGAAATTATAATATAAGAATATGTTTCTACCCGGATCCTCTCTGGTTTCTATTAGTCAGTTGTTGATTTGCCAATTGTTGAGGTGAATCTAAATCTGCTACCCTGCCCTACCTGGTTCCTATCTGGCATACGGATCCAGAAATTAAAATATAGTAATATGATTCTACCCGGATCGTCTCTGGTTTCTATAAGTCAGTTGTTGACTTACAAATAGGCAATGTGAATTTAAATGAGCTAACCAACCCTACCTGGTTTCTATCTGGCATATAGATCCAGAAATTATAATATAAGAATATGTTTCTACGCGGATCCTCTCTGGTTTCCATAAGGCAGTTGTAGACTTGCAAATTGTTAAGGTGACTTTAATTCTGTTACCCAAACCTAAATGGTTCCTATCTGGCATATGGATCCAGAAATTATAATATAAGAATATGTTTCTACCCGGATCCTCTCTGGTTTCTATAAGTCAGTTGTTGACTTGCAAATTGTTAAGGTGAATATAAATCTGCTACCCAGCCCTACCTGGTTCCTATCTGGCATATGGTTACGGAAATTAAAAAATAAGAAAATGTTTCTACCCGGATCCTCTCTGGTTTCTATAAGTCAGTTGTTGACTTACAAATAGGCAATGTGAATTTAAATGTGCTAACCAACCCTACCTGGCATCTATCTGGCATATGGATCCAGAAATTAAAATATAGTAATATGATTCTACCCGGATCCTCTCTGGTTTCTATAAGTCAATTGTTGACTTACAAATAGGCAATGTGAATTTAATTGAGCTAACCAACCCTACCTGGTTCCTATCTGGCATATGGATCAAGAAATTATAATATACGAATATGTTTCTACCCGTATCCTATCTGGTTTCTATAAGTCAATTGTTGACTTGCGAATTGTTAAGGTGAATCTAAATCTGCTACCCAGCCCTACCTGGTTCCTATCTGGCATACGGAACCAGAAATTAAAATATAGTAATATGATTCTACCCGGATCCTCTCTGGTTTCTATAAGTCAGTTGTTGACTTACAAGTAGGCAATTTGAATTTAAATGTGCTAACCAACCCTACATGGTTTCTATCTGGCATATGGATCCAGAAATTATATTATAAGAATATGTTTCTACCCGGATCCTCTCTGGTTTCTATAAGTCAGTTGTTGACATGCAAATTGTTAAGGTGAATATAAATCTGCTACCCAGCCCTACCTGGTTTCTATCTGGCATATGGATACAGAAAATATAATATAAGAATATGTTTCTACCCGGATGCTCTCTTGTTTCTATAAGTCAGTTGTTGATTTACAAATTGGCAATGTAAATTTAAATATTCTAAACAACCCTACCTGGTTTCTATCTGGCATATTGATCCAGAAATTATTATATAAGAATATGTTTCTACCCGTATCCTCTCTGGTTTCTATAAGTCAGTTGTTGATTTGCCAATTGTTGAGGTGAATCTAAATCTGCTACCCAGCCCTACCTGGTTCCTATCTGGCATAAGGATCCAGAAATTAAAATAAAGTAATATGATTCTACCCGGATCCTCTCTGGTTTCTATAAGTCAGTTGTTGACTTACAAATAGGCAATGTGAATTTCAATGTGCTAACCAACCCTACCTGGTTTATATCTAGCATATGGATCAAGAAATTATAATATACGAATATGTTTCTACCCGTATCCTATCTTGTTTCTATAAGTCAATTGTTGACTTGCGAATTGTTAAGGTGAATCTAAATCTGCTACCCAGCCCTACCTGGTTCCTATCTGGCATATGGATCCAGAAATTAAAATATAGTAATATGATTCTACCCGGATCCTCTCTGGTTTCTATAAGTCAGTTGTTGACTTACAAATAGGCAATGTGAATTTAAATGTGCTAACCAACCCTACCTGGTTTCTATCTGGCATATAGATCCAGAAATTATAATATAAGAATATGTTTCTACGCGGATCCTCTCTGGTTTCCATAAGGCAGTTGTAGACTTGCAAATTGTTAAGGTGACTTTTAATTCTGTTACCCAAACCTAAATGGTTCCTATCTGGCATATGGATCCAGAAATTATAATATAAGAATATGTTTCTACCCGGATCCTCTCTGGTTTCTATAAGTCCGTTGTTGACATGAAAATTGTTAAGGTGAATACAAATCTGCTACCCAGCCCTACCGGGTTCCTATCTGGCATATGGATCCAGAAATTAAAATATAAGAATATGATTCTACCCGGATCCTCTCTGGTTTCTATAAGTCAGTTGTTGACTTACAAATAGGCAATGTGAATTTAAATGTGCTAACCAACCCTACCTGGCATCTATCTGGCATATGGATCCAGAAATTAAAATATAGTAATATGATTCTACCCGGATCCTCTCTGGTTTCTATAAGTCAATTGTTGACTTACAAATAGGCAATGTGAATTTAATTGAGCTAACCAACCCTACCTGGTTCCTATCTAGCATATGGATCAAGAAATTATAATATACGAATATGTTTCTACCCGTATCCTATCTGGTTTCTATAAGTCAATTGTTGACTTGCGAATTGTTAAGGTGAATCTAAATCTGCTACCCAGCCCTACCTGGTTCCTATCTGGCATACGGATCCAGAAATTAAAATATAGTAATATGATTCTACCCGGATCCTCTCTGGTTTCTATAAGTCAGTTGTTGACTTACAAATAGGCAATGTGAATTTAAATGAGCTAACCAACCCTACCTGGTTTCTATCTGGCATATAGATCCAGAAATTATAATATAAGAATATGTTTCTACCCGGATCCTCTCTGGTTTCTATAAGTCCGTTGTTGACATGCAAATTGTTAAGGTGAATATAAATCTGCTACCCAGCCCTACCTGGTTCCTATCTGGCATATGGATCCAGAAAATATAATATAAGAATATGTTTCTACCCGGATGCTCTCTTGTTTCTATAAGTCAGTTGTTGATTTACAAATTGGCAATGTTAATTTAAATATTCTAAACAACCCTACCTGGTTTCCATCTGGCATATTGAACCAGAAATTATTATATAAGAATATGTTTCTACCCGTATCCTCTCTGGTTTCTATTAGTCAGTTGTTGATTTGCCAATTGTTTAGGTGAATCTATATCTGCTACCCAGCCCTACCTGGTTCCTATCTGGCATACGGATCCAGAAATTAAAATATAGTAATATGATTCTACCCGGATCCTCTCTAGTTTCTATAAGTCAGTAGTTGACTTACAAATAGGCAATGTGAATTTAAATGAGCTAACCAACCCTACCTGGTTCCTATCTAGCATATGGATCAAGAAATTATAATATATGAATATGTTTCTACCCGTATCCTATCTGGTTTCTATAAGTCAATTGTTGACTTGCGAATTGTTAAGGTGAATCTAAATCTGCTACCCAGCCCTACCTGGTTCCTATCTGGCATACGGATCCAGAAATTAAAATATAGTAATATGATTCTACCCGGATCCTCTCTGGTTTCTATAAGTCAGTTGTTGACTTACAAATAGACAATGTGAATTTAAATGTGCTAACCAAACCTACCTGGTTTCTATCTGGCATATAGATCCAGAAATTATAATATAAGAATATGTTTCTACGCGGATCCTCTCTGGTTTCCATAAGGCAGTTGTAGACTTGCAAATTGTTAAGGTCACTTTAATTCTGTTACCCAAACCTAAATTGTTCCTATCTGGCATATGGATCCAGAAATTATAATATAAGAATATGTTTCTACCCGGATCCTCTCTGGTTTCTTTAAGTCCGTTGTTGACATGAAAATTGTTAAGGTGAATATAAATCTGCTACCCAGCCCTACCTGGTTCCTATCTGGCATATGGATCCAGAAATTAAAATATAAGAATATGTTTCTACCCGGATCCTCTCTGGTTTCTATAAGTCAGTTGTTGACTTACAAATTGCTGAGGTGAATCTAAATCTGCTTCCCAGCACTACCTAGTCCCTATCTGGCATATGGATCCTGAAATTATAATATAAGAATACGTTTCTACCCGGATCCTCTCTGGTTTCTATAAGTCAGTTGTTGACTTGCGAATTGTTAAGGTGAATCTAAATCTGCTACCCAGCCCTACCTTGTTCCTATCTGGCATATGAATCAGGAAATTATAATATAAGAATACGTTTCTACCCGGATCCTCTCTGGTTTCTAAAAGTCATTTGTTGACTTGCGAATTGTTAAGGTGAATCTAAATCTGCTACCTAGCCCTACCTGGTTCCTATCTGGCATATGGATCCAGAAATTAAAATATAAGAATATGATTCTACCCGGATCCTCTCTGGTTTCTATAAGTCAGTTCTTGACTTACAAATAGGCAATGTGAATTTAAATGAGCTAACCACCCCAACCGGGTTCCTATCTGGCATATGGATCAAGAAATTATAATATATGAATATGTTTCTACCCGTATCCTATCTGGTTTCTATAAGTCAATTGTTGACTTGCGAATTGTTAAGGTGAATCTAAATCTGCTACCCAGCCCTACCTGGTTCCTATCTGGCATACGGATCCAGAAATTAAAATATAGTAATATGATTCTACCCGGATCCTCTCTGGTTTCTATAAGTCAGTTGTTGACTTACAAATAGGCAATGTGAATTTAAATGAGCTAACCAACCCTACCTGGTTTCTATCTGGCATATAGATCCAGAAATTATAATATAAGAATATGTTTCTACGCGGATCCTCTCTGGTTTCCATAAGGCAGTTGTAGACTTGCAAATTGTTAAGGTGACTTTAATTCTGTTACCCAAACCTAAATGGTTCCTATCTGGCATATGGATCCAGAAATTATAATATAAGAATATGTTTCTACCCGGATCCTCTCTGGTTTCTATAAGTCAGTTGTTGACATGAAAATTGTTAAGGTGAATATAAATCTGCTACCCAGCCCCACCGGGTTCCTATCTGGCATATGGATACAGAAATTAAAATATAAGAATATGTTTCTACCCGGATCCTCTCTGGTTTCTATAAGTCAGTTGTTGACTTACAAATAGGCAATGTGAATTTAAATGTGCTAACCAACCCTACCTGGTTTCTATCTGGCATATGGATCCAGAAATTATAATATAAGAATATGTTTCTACCCGGATCCTCTCTGGTTTCTATTAGTCAGTTGTTGATTTGCCAATTGTTGAGGTGAATCTAAATCTGCTACCCAGCCCTACCTGGTTCCTATCTGGCATACGGATCCAGAAATTAAAATATAGTAATATGATTCTACCCGGATCCTCTCTGGTTTCTATAAGTCAGTTGTTGACTTACAAATAGGCAATGTGAATTTAAATGAGCTAACCATACCTACCTGGTTCCTATCTGGCATATGGATCAAGAAATTATAATATACGAATATGTTTCTACCCGCATCCTATCTGGTTTCTATAAGTCAATTGTTGACTTGCGAATTGTTAAGGTGAATCTAAATCTGCTACCCAGCCCTACCTGGTTCCTATCTGGCATATGGATCCAGAAATTAAAATATAGTAATATGATTCTACCCGGATCCTCTCTGGTTTCTATAAGTCAGTTGTTGACTTACAAATAGGCAATGTGAATTTAAATGAGCTTACCAACCCTACCTGGTTTCTATCTGGCATATAGATCCAGAAATTGAAATATAAGAATATGTTTCTACCCGGATCCTCTCTGGTTTACATAAGGCCTTTGTTGACTTGCAAATTGTAAAGGTGACTTTAATTCTGTTAAACAAACCTAAATTGTTTATATCTGGCATATGGATCAAGAAATTATAATATATGAATATGTTTCTACCCGGATCTTATATGGTTTCTAAAAGTCAGTTGGCGACTTGTGAGTTTTTAAGATGAAAGTAAATCTGCTACACGGCCCCACCTGGCATTTGTAAATAGAAATTAAAAAACGAAAACATGTGCCTACCTTTTTCCTATCTGGTTTCTATAGGTCAATTGTTGACTTGCGAATTGTTAAGGTGAATCTAAATCTGCTACCCAGCCGTACCTGGTTCCTATCTGGCATACGGATTCAGAAATTAAAATATAGTAATATGATTCTACCCGGATCCTATCTGGTTTCTATAAGTCAGTTGTTGACTTACAAATAGGCAATGTGAATTTAAATGTGCTAAACAACCCTACCTGGTTTCTATCTGGCATATGGATCCAGAAATTATAATATAAGAATACGTTTCTACCCGTATCCTATCTGGTTTCTATAAGTCAATTGTTGACTTGCGAATTGTTAAGGTGAATCTAAATCTGCTACCCAGCCCTACCTGGTTCCTATCTGGCATACGGATCCAGAAATTAAAATATAGTAATATGATTCTACCCGGATCCTCTCTGGTTTCTATAAGTCAGTTGTTGACTTACAAATAGGCAATGTGAATTTAAATGTGCTAACCAACCCTACCTGGTTTCTATCCGGCATATAGATCCAGAAATTATAATATAAGAATATTTTTCTACGCGGATCCTCTCTGGTTTCCATAAGGCAGTTGTAGACTTGCAAATTGTTAACGTGACTTTAATTCTGTTACCCAAACCTAAATGGTTCCTATCTGGCATATGGATCCAGAAATTATAATATAAGAATATGTTTCTACCCGGATCCTCTCTGGTTTCTTTAAGTCCGTTGTTGACATGAAAATTGTTAAGGTGAATATAAATCTGCTACCCAGCCCTACCTGGTTCCTATCTGGCATATGGATCCAGAAATTAAAATATAAGACTATGTTTCTACCCGGATCCTCTCTGGTTTCTATAAGTCAGTTGTTGACTTACAAATTGCTGAGGTGAATCTAGATCTGCTTCCCAGCGCTACCTGGTCCCTATCTGGCATATGGATCCTGAAATTATAATATAAGTATACGTTTCTACCCGGATCCTCTCTGGTTTCTATAAGTCAGTTGTTGACTTGCGAATTGTTAACGTGAATCTAAATCTGCTACCCAGCCCTACCTGGTTCCTATCTGGCATATGGATCCAGAAATTAAAATATAAGAATATGATTCTACCCGGATCCTCTCTGGTTTCTATAAGTCAGTTGTTGACTTACAAATAGGCAATGTGAATTTAAATGAGCTAACCAACCCTACCTGGTTCCTATCTAGCATATGGATCAAGAAATTATAATATATGAATATGTTTCTACCCGTATCCTATCTGGTTTCTATAAGTCAATTGTTGACTTGCGAATTGTTAAGGTGAATCTAAATCTGCTACCCAGCCCTACCTGGATCCTATCTGGCATACGGATCCAGAAATTAAAATATAGTAATATGATTCTACCCGGATCCTCTCTGGTTTCAATAAGTCAGTTGTTGACTTACAAATAGGCAATGTGAATTTAAATGAGCTAACCAACCCTACCTGGTATCTATCTGGCATATAGATCCAGAAATTATAATATAAGAATATGTTTCTACGCGGATCCTCTCTGGTTTCCATAAGGCAGTTGTAGACTTGCAAATTGTTAAGGTGACTTTAATTCTGTTACCCAAACCTAAAATGGTTCCTATCTGGCATATGGATCCAGAAATTATAATATAAGAATAGGTTTCTACGCGGATCCTCTCTGATTTCCATAAGGCAGTTGTAGACTTGCAAATTGTTAAGGTGACTTTAATTCTGTTACCCAAACCTAAATGGTTCCTATCTGGCATATAGATCCAGAAATTATAATATAAGAATATGTTTCTACGCGGATCCTCTCTGGTTTCCATAAGGCAGTTGTAGACTTGCAAATTGTTAAGGTGACTTTAATTCTGTTACCCAAACCTAAATGGTTCCTATCTGGCATATGGATCCAGAAATTATTATATAAGAATATGTTTCTACCCTGATCCTCTCTGGTTTCTATAAGTCCGTTGTTGACATGAAAATTGTTAAGGTGAATATAAATCTGCTACCCAGCCCTACCTGGTTCCTATCTGGCATATGGATCCAGAAATTAAAATATAAGAATATGTTTCTACCCGGATCCTCTCTGGTTTCTATTAGTCAGTTGTTGACTTACAAATAGGCAATGTGAATTTAAATGTGCTAACCAACCCTACCTGGTTTCTATCTGGCATATGGATCCAGAAATTATAATATAAGAATATGTTTCTACCCGGATCCTCTCTGGTTTCTATTAGTCAGATGTTGATTTGCCAATTGTTGAGGTGAATCTAAATCTGCTACCCTGCCCTACCTGGTTCCTATCTGGCATACGGATCCAGAAATTAAAATATAGTAATATGATTCTACCCGGATCGTCTCTGGTTTCTATAAGTCAGTTGTTGACTTACAAATAGGCAATGTGAATTTAAATGAGCTAACCAACCCTACCTGGTTTCTATCTGGCATATAGATCCAGAAATTATAATATAAGAATATGTTTCTACGCGGATCCTCTCTGGTTTCCATAAGGCAGTTGTATACTTGCAAATTGTTAAGGTGACTTTAATTCTGTTACCCAAACCTAAATGGTTCCTATCTGGCATATGGATCCAGAAATTATAATATAAGAATATGTTTCTACCCGGATCCTCTCTGGTGTCTATAAGTCCGTTGTTGACATGCAAATTGTTAAGGTGAATATAAATCTGCTACCCAGCCCTACCTGGTTCCTATCTGGCATATGGTTACAGAAACTAAAATATAAGAATATGTTTCTACCCGGATCCTTCTCTGGTTTCTATAAGTCAGTTGTTGACTTACAAATAGGCAATGTGAATTTAAATGTGCTAACCAACCCTACCTGGTTCCTATCTGGCATATGGATCCAGAAATTAAAATATAGGAATATGATTCTACCCGGATCCTCTCTGGTTTCTATTAGTCAGTTGTTGATTTGCCAATTGTTGAAAACATGTGCCTACCTTTTTCCTATCTGGTTTCTATAGGTCAATTGTTGACTTGCGAATTGTTAAGGTGAATCTAAATCTGCTACCCAGCCGTACCTGGTTCCTATCTGGCATACGGATTCAGAAATTAAAATATAGTAATATGATTCTACCCGGATCCTATCTGGTTTCTATAAGTCAGTTGTTGACTTACAAATAGGCAATGTGAATTTAAATGTGCTAAACAACCCTACCTGGTTTCTATCTGGCATATGGATCCAGAAATTATAATATAAGAATATGTTTCTACCCGTATCCTATCTGGTTTCTATAAGTCAATTGTTGACTTGCGAATTGTTAAGGTGAATATAAATCTGCTACCCAGCCCTACCTGGTTCCTATCTGGCATATGGATCCAGAAATTATAATATAAGAATACGATTCTACCCGGATCTTATATGGTTTCTAAAAGTCAGTTGGCGACTTGTGAGTTTTTAAGATGAAAGTAAATCTGCTACACGGCCCCACCTGGCATTTGTAAATAGAAATTAAAAAACGAAAACATGTGCCTACCTTTTTCCTATCTGGTTTCTATAGGTCAATTGTTGACTTGCGAATTGTTAAGGTGAATCTAAATCTGCTACCCAGCCGTACCTGGTTCCTATCTGGCATACGGATTCAGAAATTAAAATATAGTAATATGATTCTACCCGGATCCTATCTGGTTTCTATAAGTCAGTTGTTGACTTACAAATAGGCAATGTGAATTTAAATGTGCTAAACAACCCTACCTGGTTTCTATCTGGCATATGGATCCAGAAATTATAATATAAGAATACGTTTCTACCCGTATCCTATCTGGTTTCTATAAGTCAATTGTTGACTTGCGAATTGTTAAGGTGAATCTAAATCTGCTACCCAGCCCTACCTGGTTCCTATCTGGCATATGGATCCAGAAATTAAAATATAAGAATATGATTCTACCCGGATACTCTCTGGTTTCTATAAGTCAGTTGTTGACTTGCAAATTGCTGAGGTGAATCTAAATCTGCCACCCAGCCCAACGTGGTTCCTTTGTGGCATATGGATCCAGAAATTAAAATATAAGAATATGATTCTACCCGGATCCTATCTGGTTTCTATAAGTCAGTTGTTGACTTACAAATAGGCAATGTGAATTTAAATGTGCTAATCAACCCTACCTGGTTTCTATCTGGCATATGGATCCAGAAATTATAATATAAGAATATGTTTCTATCCGGATCCTCTCTGGCTTCTATAAGTCAGTTGGCGACTTGTGCGTTTTTAAGATGAAAGTAAATCTGCTACACTGCCCCACCTGGCATTTGTAAATAGAAATTAAAAAACGAAAACAAGTGCCTACCTTTTTCCTATCTGGTTTCTATAGGTCAATTGTTGACTTGCGAATTGTTAAGGTGAATCTAAATCTGCTACCCAGCCGTTCCTGGTTCCTATCTGGCATACGGATCCAGAAATTAAAATATAGTAATATGATTCTACCCGATCCTATCTGGTTTCTATAAGTCAGTTGTTGACTTACAGATAGGCAATGTGAATTTAAATGTGCTAACCAACCCTAACTGGTTTCTATCTGGCATATGGATCCAGAAAATAAAATATAAGAATATGTTTCTACCCGTATCCTATCTGGTTTCTGTAAGTCAATTGTTGACTTGCGAATTGTTAAGGTGAATATAAATCTGCTACCCAGCACTATCTGGTTCCTATCTGGCATATGGATCCAGAAATTATAATATAAGAATACGATTCTACCCGGATCTTATATGGTTTCTAAAAGTCAGTTGGCGACTTGTGAGTTTTTAAGATGAAAGTAAATCTGCTACACGGCCCCACCTGGCATTTGTAAATAGAAATTAAAAAACGAAAACATGTGCCTACCTTTTTCCTATCTGGTTTCTATAGGTCAATTGTTGACTTGCGAATTGTTAAGGTGAATCTAAATCTGCTACCCAGCCGTACCTGGTTCCTATCTGGCATACGGATTCAGAAATTAAAATATAGTAATATGATTCTACCCGGATCCTATCTGGTTTCTATAAGTCAGTTGTTGACTTACAAATAGGCAATGTGAATTTAAATGTGCTAAACAACCCTACCTGGTTTCTATCTGGCATATGGATCCAGAAATTATAATATAAGAATACGTTTCTACCCGTATCCTATCTGGTTTCTATAAGTCAATTGTTGACTTGCGAATTGTTAAGGTGAATCTAAATCTGCTACCCAGCCCTACCTGGTTCCTATCTGGCATATGGATCCAGAAATTATAATATAAGAATATGTTTCTACCCGGATACTCTATGGTTTCTATAAGTCAGGTGTCGACTTGAAAATTGTTAAGGTGAATTTTAATTTGCTACCCAGCCCTACCTGGTTCCTATCTGGCATATGGATCCAGAAATTGAAATATAAGAATATGTTTCTACCCGGATCCTCTATGGTTTCTATAAGTCAGGTGTCGACTTGAAAATTGTTAAGGTGAATTTTAATTTGCTACCCAGCCCTACCTGGTTCCTATCTGGCATATGGATCCAGAAATTATAATATAAGAATACGTTTCTACCCGGATCCTATATGGTTTCTAAAAGTCAGTTGGGGTCTTGTGAGTTTTTAAGATGAATTTAAATCTGCTACCCGGCACCACATGGCATATGTAAATCGAAATTAAAATACGAAAATATGTAGCTACCCGTATCCTATCTGGTTTCTATAAGTCAGTTGTTGACTTGCGAATTGTTAAGGTGAATATAAACTTGCTACCCAGCCCTACCTGGTTCCTATCTGGCATATGGATCCAGAAATTGAAATATAGTAATATGATTCTACCCGGATCCTCTCTGGTTTCTATAAGTCAGTTGTTGACTTACAAATGGGCAATGTGAATTTAAATGTGCTAAACAACCCTACCTGGTTTCTATCTGGCATATGGATCCAGAAATTATAATATAATAATATGTTTCTACCCGGATCCTATATGGTTTCTAAAAGTCAGTTGTTGACTTGCACATTGTTGAGGTGAATCTAAATCTGCTACTCCAGCCCTACCTGGTTCCTATCTGGCATATGGATCCAGAAATTTAAATATAAGAATATGTTTCTACCCGGATCCTCTCTGGTTTACATAAGTCAGTTGTAGACTTACAAATTGTAAAGGTGACTTTAATTGTGTTAACCAAACCTAAATGGTTCCTATCTGGCATATGGATCCAGAAATTAAAATATAGTAATATGATTCTACCCGGATCCTCTCTGGTTTCTATAAGTCAGTTGTTGACTTACAAATAGGCAATGTGAATTTAAATGTGCTAACCAACCCTACCTGGTTTCTATCTGGCATATGGATCCAGAAATTATAATATAAGAATATGTTTCTACCCGTATCCTATCTGGTTTCTATAAGTCAGTTGTTGACTTGCGAATTGCTGAGGTGAATCTAAATCTGCTACCCAGCCCTACGTGGTTCCTATCTGGCATATGGATCCAGAAATTAAAATATATGAATATGTTTCTATCCGGATCCTCTCTGGCTTCTATATGTCAGTTGGCGACTTCTGCGTTTTTAAGATGAAAGTAAATCTGCTACACGGCCCCACCTGGCATTTGTAAATAGAAATTAAAAAACGAAAACAAGTGCCTACCTTTTTCCTATCTGGTTTCTATAGGTCAATTGTTGACTTGCGAATTGTTAAGGTGAATCTAAATCTGCTACCCAGCCGTTCCTGGTTTCTATCTGGCATATGGATCCAGAAATTATAATATAAGAATATGTTTCTACCCGGATACTCTATGGTTTCTATAAGTCAGGTGTCGACTTGAAAATTGTTAAGGTGAATTTTAATTTGCTACCCAGCCCTACCTGGTTCCTATCTGGCATATGGATCCAGAAATTATAATATAAGAATACGTTGCTACCCGGATCCTATATGGTTTCTAAAAGTCAGTTGGGGTCTTGTGAGTTTTTAAGATGAATTTAAATCTGCTACCCGGCACCACATGGCATATGTAAATCGAAATTAAAATACGAAAATATGTAGCTACCCGTATCCTATCTGGTTTCTATAAGTCAGTTGTTGACTTGCGAATTGTTAAGGTGAATCTTAATCTGCTACCCAGCCCTACCTGGTTCCTATCTGGCATACGGATTCAGAAATTAAAATATAGTAATATGATTCTACCCGGATCCTCTCTGGTTTCTATAAGTCAGTTGTTGACTTACAAATGGGCAATGTGAATTTAAATGTGCTAAACAACCCTACCTGGTTTCTATCTGGCATATGGATCCAGAAATTATAATATAAGAATATGTTTCTACCCGGATCCTCTCTGGTTTCTAATAGTCAGTAATTGACTTGCCAATTGTTGAGGTGAATCTAAATCTGCTACCCAGCCCTACCTGGTTCCTATCTGGCATATGGATCCAGAAATTATAATATAAGAATATGTTTCTACCCGTATCCTATCTGGTTTCTATAAGTCAATTGTTGACTTGCGAATTGTTAAGGTGAATCTAAATCTGCTACCCAGCCCTACCTGGTTCCTATCTGGCATATGGATCCAGAAATTAAAATATAAGAATATGATTCTACCCGGATCCTCTCTGGTTTCTATAAGTCAGTTGTTGACTTACAAATAGGCAATGTGAATTTAAATGTGCTAACCAACCCTACCTGGTTTCTATCTGGCATATGGATCCAGAAATTATAATATAAGAATATGTTTCTACCCGGATCCTCTATGGTTTCTATAAGTGAGTTGTTGACTTGCAAATTGCTGAGGTGAATCTAAATCTGCTATCCAGCTCCTACCTGGTTCCTATCTGGCATATGGATCCAGAAATTAAAATATATGAATATGTTTCTACCCGTATCCTCTCTGGTTTCTATAAGTCAGTTGTTGACTTGTGAGTTTTTAAGATGACAGTAAATCTGCTACACGGCCCCACCTGGCATTTATAAATAGAAATTAAAAAACGAAAATAAGTGCCTACCTTTTTCCTATCTGGTTTCTATAGGTCAATTGTTGACTTGCGAATTGTTAATGTGAATCTAAATCTGCTACTCCAGCCGTTCCTGGTTCCTATCTGGCATACGGATCCAGAAATTGAAATATAGTAATATGATTCTACCCGGATCCTATCTGGTTTCTATGAGTCAGTTGTTGACTTACAGATAGGCAATGTGAATTTAAATGTGCTAAACAACCCTACCTGAGTTTCTATTTGGCATGTGGATCCAGAAATTATAATATAAGAATACGTTTCTACCCAGGATCCTCTCTTGTTTCTATAAGTCAGGTGTCGACTGGAAAATTGTTAAGGTGAATTTTAATTTGCAACCCAGCCCTACCTGGTTCCTATCTGGCATATGGATCCAGAAATTGAAATATAAGAATATGTTTCTACCCGGATCCTCTCTTGTTTCTATAAGTCAGGTGTGGACTTGAAAATTGGGAAGGTGAATTTTAATTTGCTACCCAGCCCTACCTGTTTCCTATCTGGCATATGGATCCAGAAATTATAATATAAGAATACGTTTCTTCCCGGATCCTATATGGTTTCTAAAAGTCAGTTGGGGTCTTGTGAGTTTTTAAGATGAATTTAAATCTGCTACCCGGCCCCACCTGGCATATGTAAATCGAAATTAAAATACGAAAATATGTACCTACCCGTATCCTATCTGTTTTCTATAGGTCAATTGTTGACTTGCGAATTGTTAAGGTGAATCTAAATCTGCTACCCAGCCGTACCTGGTTCCTATCTGGCATACGGATCCAGAAATTAAAATATAAGAATATGATTCTACCCGGATCCTATCTGGTTTCTATAAGTCAGTTGTTGACTTACAAATAGGGAATGTGAATTCAAATGTGCTAAACAACCCTACCTGGTTTCTATCTGGCATATGGATCCAGAAATTATAATATAAGAATATGTTTCTACCCGGATCCTCTCTGGTTTCTAATAGTCCGTAATTGACTTGCCAATTGTTGAGGTGAATCTAAATCTGCTACCCAGCCCAACCTGATTCCTATCTGGCATATGGATCAAGAAATTATAATAAAAGAATCTGTTTCTACACGGATACTCTCTGGTTTCTATAAGGCAGTTGTAGACTTGCAAATTGTTAAGGTGACTTTATTTCTGTTACCCAAACCTAAATGGTTCCTATCTGGCATATGGATCCAGAAATTATAATATAAGAATATGATACTACCCGGATCCGCTCTGGTTTCTATAAGGCAGTTGTTGACTTACAAATAGGCAATGTGAATTTAAATGTGCTAACCAACCCTACCTGGTTTCTATCTGGCATATGGATCCAGAAATTATAATATAAGAATATGTTTCTACCCGTATCCTATCTGGTTTCTAAAAGTCAGTTGTTGACTTGAAAATTGCTGAGGTGAATCTAAATCTGCTACCCAGCCCGACCTGGATCCTATCTGGCATATGGATCCAGAAATTAAAATATATGAATATGTTTCTATCCGGATCCTCTCTGGCTTCTATATGTCAGTTGGCGACTTGTGCGTTTTTAAGATGAAAGTAAATCTGCTACACGGCCCCACCTGGCATTTGTAAATAGAAATTAAAAAACGAAAACAAGTGCCTACCTTTTTCCTATCTGGTTTCTATAGGTCAATTGTTGACTTGCGAATTGTTAAGGTGAATCTAAATCTGCTACCCAGCCGTTCCTGGTTCCTATCTGGCATACGTATCCAGAAATTATAATATAAGAATACGTTTCTACCCGGATCCTCTATTGTTTCTATAAGTCAGGTGTCGACTTGAAAATTGTTAAGGTGAATTTTAATTTGCTACCCAGCCCTACCTGGTTCCTATCTGGCATATGGATCCAGAAATTGAAATAAAAGAATATGTTTCTACCCGGATCCTCTCTTGTTTCTATAAGTCAGGTGTCGACTGGAAAATTGTTAAGGTGAATTTTAATTTGCTACCCAGCCCTACCTGGTTCCTATCTGGCATATGGATCCAGAAATTATAATATAAGAATACGTTTCTACCCGGATCCTATATGGTTTCTAAAAGTCAGTTGGGGTCTTGTGAGTTTTTAAGATGAATTTAAATCTGCTACCCGGCACCACATGGCATATGTAAATCGAAATTAAAATACGAAAATATGTAGCTACCCGTATCCTATCTGGTTTCTATAAGTCAGTTGTTGACTTGCGAATTGTTAAGGTGAATCTTAATCTGCTACCCAGCCCTACCTGGTTCCTATCTGGCATACGGATCCAGAAATTAAAATATAGTAATATGATTCTACCCGGATCCTATCTGGTTTCTATAATTCAGTTGTTGACTTACAAATAGGGAAGGTGAATTTAAATGTGCTAACCAACCCAACCTGGTTCTACCTGGCATATGGATCCAGAAATTATAATATAAGAATATGTTTCTACCAGGATCCTCTCTGGTTTCTAATAGTCAGTAATTGACTTGACAATTGTTGAGGTGAATCTAAATCTGCTACCCAGCCCTACCTGGTTCCTATGTGGCATATGAATACAGAAATTATAATATAAAAATATGTTTCTACCCGGATCCTCTCTGGTTTCCATAAGGCAGTTGTAGACTTGCAAATTGTTAAGGTGACTTTATTTCTGTTACCCAAACCTACCTGGTTTCTATCTGGCATATGGATCCAGAAATTATTATATAAGAATATGTTTCTACCCGTATCCTCTCTGGTTTCTATAAGTCAGTTGTTGACTTACAAATAGGCAATGTGAATTTAAATGTGCTAACCTACCCTACCTGGTTTCTATCTTGCATATGGATCCAGAAATTATAATATTAGAATAAATTTCTACCCGGATACTCTCTGGTTTCTATAAGTCAGTTGTTGACTTGCAAATTGCTGAGGTGAATCTAAATCTGCCACCCAGCCCAACGTGGTTCCTTTGTGGCATATGGATCCAGAAATTAAAATATAAGAATATGATTCTACCCGGATCCGCTCTGGTTTCTATAAGGCAGTTGTTGACTTACAAATAGGCAATGTGAATTTAAATGTGCTAACCAACCCTACCTGGTTTCTATCTGGCATATGGATCCAGAAATTATAATATAAGAATACGTTTCTACCCGTATCCTATCTGGTTTCTATAAGTCAATTGTTGACTTGCGAATTGTTAAGGTGAATCTAAATCTGCTACCCAGCCGTACCTGGTTCCTATCTGGCATATGGATCCAGAAATTAAAATATAAGAATATGATTCTACCCGGATCCTCTCTGGTTTCTATAAGTCAGTTGTTGACTTACAAATAGGCAATGTGAATTTAAATGTGCTAACCAACCCTACCTGGTTTCTATCTGGCATATGGATCCAGAAATTATAATATAAGAATATGTTTCTACCCGGATCCTCTCTGGTTTCTATAAGTCAGTTGTTGACTTGCAAATTGCTGAGGTTAATCCAGATCGGCTTACCAGCACTACCTGGTTCCTATCTGGCATATGGATCCAGAAATTATAATATAAGAATACGTTTCTACCCGGATCCTCTCTTATTTCTATAAGTCAGGTGTCGACTTGAAAATTGTTAAGGTGAATTTTAATTTGCTACCCAGCCGTACCTGGTTCCTATCTGGCATATGGATCCAGAAATTATAATATAAGAATAAGATTCTACCCGGATCGTATATGGTTTCTAATAGTCAGTAATTGACTTGCCAATTGTTGAGGTGAATCTAAATCTGATACCCAGCCCTACCTGGTTCCTATATGGCATATGGATCCAGAAATTAAAATATAAGAATATGTTTCTACCCGTATCCTATCTGGTTTCTATAAGTCAGTTGTTGACTTACAAATAGGCAATGTGAATTCTAATGTGATAATCAACCCTACCTGGTTTCTATCTGGCATATGGATCCAGAAATTATCATATAAGAATATGTTTCTACCCGGATCCTCTATGCTTTCTAATAGTCCGTAATTGACTTGCCAATTGTTGAGGTGAATCTAAATCTGCTACCCAGCCCTACCTGGTTCCTATGTGGCATATGAATACAGAAACTAAAATACAAAAATATATATCTACACGGATCCTCTATGGTTTCTATAAGTCAGTTGTTGACTTACAAATAGGGAATGTGAATTTAAATGTGCTAACCAACCCTCCCTGGTTTCTATCTGGCATATGGATCCAGAAATTATAATATAAGAATATGTTTCTACCCGGATGCTCTCTGGTTTCAATAAGTAAATTGTTGAATTGCGGAGTGTAAAGGAGAATCTAAAACTGCTACCCAGCCCAACCTGATTCCTATCTGGAATATGGATCAAGAAATTATAATATAAGAATATGTTTCTACACGTATACTCTCTTGTTTATATAAGTCAGGTGTCGACTTGAAAATTGTTAAGGTGAATTTTAATTTGCTACCCAGCCCTACCTTGTTCCTATCAGGCATATGGATCCAGAAATTGAAATATAAGAATATGTTTCTACCCGGATCCTCTCTGGTTTCCATAAGGCAGTTGTAGACTTGCAAATTGTTAAGGTGACTTTATTTCTGTTACCCAAACCTAAATGGTTCCTATCTGGCATATGGATCCAGAAATTATAATATAAGAATATGTTTCTACCCGTATCCTATTTGGTTTCCAGAAGTGAGTTGTTGACTTGCAAATTGTTAAGGTGAATTTTAATTTGCTACCCAGCCCTACCTGGTTCCTATCTGGCATATGGATCCAGAAATTAAAATATATGAATATGTTTCTACCCGTATCCTCTCTGGTTTCTATAAGTCAGTTGTTGACTTGTGAGTTTTTAAGATGAAAGTAAATCTGCTACACGGCCCCACCTGGCATTTGTAAATAGAAATTAAAAAACGAAAATAAGTGCCTACCTTTTTCCTATCTGGTTTCTATAGGTCAATTGTTGACTTGCGAATTGTTAAGGTGAATCTAAATCTGCTACCCAGCCCTACCTGGTTCCTATCTGGCATAAGGATACAGAAATTAAAATATAATAATATGATTCTACCCGGATCCTCTCTGGTTTCTATGAGTCAGTTGTTGACTTACAGATAGGCAATGTGAATTTAAATGTGCTAAACAACCCTACCTGGTTTCTATTTGGCATATGGATCCAGAAATTATAATATGAGAATACGTTTCTACCCGTATCCTATCTGGTTTCTATAAGTCAATTGTTGACTTGCGAATTGTTAAGGTGAATCTAAATCTGCTACCCAGCCCTACCTGGTTCCTATCTGGCATATGGATCCAGAAATTAAAATATAAGAATATGATTCTACCCGGATCCTCTCTGGTTTCTATAAGTCAGTTGTTGACTTACAAATAGGCAATGTGAATTTAAATGTGCTAACCAACCCTACCGGATTCTATCTTTCATATGGATCCAAAAATTATAATATAAGAATACGTTTCTACCCGGATCCTCTCTGGTTTCTATAAGTCAGTTGTTGACTTGCGAATTGTTAAGGTGAATCTAAATCTGCTACCCAGCCCTACCTTGTTCCTATCTGGCATACGCATCCAGAAATTAAAATATAAGAATATGATTCTACCAGGATCCTCTCTGGTTTCTATAAGTCAGTTGTTGACATACAAATAGGCAATATGAATTTAAATGTGCTAACCAACCCAACCTGGATTCTATCTGGCATATGGATCCAGAAATTATAATATAAGAATATGTTTCTACCCGTATCCTATATGGTTTCTTTTTGTATGTTGTTGACTTGCTAATTGTTAAGGTGAATATAAATCTGCTACCCAGCCCTACCTGGTTCCTATCTGGCATATGGATCCAGAAATTATAATATAAGAATACGATTCTACCCGGATCTTATATGGTTTCTAAAAGTCAGTTGGCGACTTGTGAGTTTTTAAGATGAAAGTAAATCTGCTACACGGCCCCACCTGGCATTTGTAAATAGAAATTAAAAAACGAAAACATGTGCCTACCTTTTTCCTATCTGGTTTCTATAGGTCAATTGTTGACTTGCGAATTGTTAAGGTGAATCTAAATCTGCTACCCAGCCGTACCTGGTTCCTATCTGGCATACGGATTCAGAAATTAAAATATAGTAATATGATTCTACCCGGATCCTATCTGGTTTCTATAAGTCAGTTGTTGACTTACAAATAGGCAATGTGAATTTAAATGTGCTAAACAACCCTACCTGGTTTCTATCTGGCATATGGATCCAGAAATTATAATATAAGAATACGTTTCTACCCGTATCCTATCTGGTTTCTATAAGTCAATTGTTGACTTGCGAATTGTTAAGGTGAATCTAAATCTGCTACCCAGCCCTACCTGGTTCCTATCTGGCATATGGATCCAGAAATTAAAATATAAGAATATGATTCTACCCGGATCCTCTCTGGTTTCTATAAGTCAGTTGTTGACTTACAAATAGGCAATGTGAATTTAAATGTGCTAACCAACCCTACCTGGTTTCTATCTGGCATATGGATCCAGAAATTATAATATAAGAATATGTTTCTACCCGGATCCTCTCTGGTTTCTATATGTCAGTTGTTGAATTGCAAATTGCTGAGGTGAATCTAAATCTGCTTCCCAGCACTACCTGGTTCCTATCTGGCATATGGATCCAGAAATTATAATATAAGAATACGTTTCTACCCGGATCCTCTCTTATTTCTATAAGTCAGGTGTCGACTTGAAAATTGTTAAGGTGAATTTTAATTTGCTACCCAGCACTACCTGGTTCCTATCTGGCATATGGATCCAGAAATTATAATATAAGAATACGTTTCTACCCGGATCCTATATGGTTTCTAAAAGTCAGTTGGGGTCTTGTGAGTTTTTAAGATGAATTTAAATCTGCTACCCGGCACCACATGGCATATGTAAATCGAAATTAAAATACGAAAATATGTAGCTACCCGTATCCTATCTGGTTTCTATAAGTCAGTTGTTGACTTGAAAATTGTTAAGGTGAATTTTAATTTGCTACCAAGCCCTACGTGGTTCCTATGTGGCATATGAAAACAGAAACTAAAATACAAAAATATATATCTACACGGATCCTCTATGGTTTCTATAAGTCAGTTGTTGACATACAAATAGGCAATGTGAATTTAAATGTGCTAACCAACCCTATCTGGTTTTCATCTGGCATATGGATCCAGAAATTATAATATAAGAATATGTTTCTACCCGGATCCTCACTGGTTTCTATAAGTCAGTTGTTGACTTGCAAATTGCTGAGGTGAATCTAAATCTGCTTCCCAGCCCAACCTGATTCCAATCTGGCACATGGATCCAGAAATTATAATATAAGAATATGTTTCTACCCTGATCCTCTCTAGTTTCTATAAGTCAGTTGTTGACTTACAAATAGGCAATGTGAATTTAAATGTGCTAACCAACCCTACCTGGTTTCTATCTGGTATATGGATCGATAATTTATATTTTATGTATTTGTTTCTTGCGGGATCCTGTATGGTTTCTTTAAGTGAGTTGTTGACTTACAAATAGGCAATGTGAATTCAAATGTGCTAACCAACCCTACCCGGTTTCTATCTGGCATATGGATCCAGAAAAAATCATATAAGAATATGTTTCTACCCGGATCCTCTCTGGTATCTATAAGGCAGTTGTAGACTTGCAAATTGTTAAGTTGACTTTAATTCTCTTACCCAGCCCTAAATGGTTCCTATCTGGCATACTGATCCAGAAAATATAATATAAAAATACGATTCTACCCGGATCTTATATGGTTTATAAAAGTCAGTTGGCGACTTGTGAGTTTTTAAGATGAAAGTAAATCTGATACTCGGCCCCACCTGGCATTTGTAAATAGAAATTAAAAAACAAAAACATGTACCTACCCGTATCCTATCTGGTTTCTATAAGTCAATTGTTGACTTTCGTATTGTTAAGGTGAATCTAAATCTTCTACCCAGCCCTACCTGGTTCCTATCTGGCATACGGATCCAGAAATTAAGATATAGTAATATGTTTCTACCCGGATCCTCTCTGGTTTCTATAAGTCAGTTGTTGACTTACAAATACGCAATGTGAATTCGAATGTGCTAACCAACCCTACCTGCATTCTATCTGTCATATGGATCCAGAAATTATAATATAAGAATATGTTTCTACCCGTATCCTATCTGGTTTCTATAAGTCAATTGTTGACTTGCGAATTGTTAATGTGAATCTAAATCTGCTACCCAGCCCTAAATGGTTCCTATCTGGCATATGGATCCAGAAATTATAATATAAGAATATGTTTCTACCCGGATCCTCTCTGGTTTCTATTAGTCAGTTGTTGACTTGCATAGTGTTCAGGTGATTATACTTCTGCTACCCAGCCCTACCTGGTTCCTATCTGGCATATGGATCCAGAAATTATAATATAAGAATACGATTCTACCCGGATCTTATATGGTTTCTAAAAGTCAGTTGGCGACTTGTGAGGTTTTAAGATGAAAGTAAATCTGCTACACGGCCCCACCTGGCATTTGTAAATAGAAATTAAAAAACGAAAACATGTGCCTACCTTTTTCCTATCTGGTTTCTATAGGTCAATTGTTGACTTGCGAATTGTTAAGGTGAATCTAAATCTGCTACCCAGCCGTACCTGGTTCCTATCTGGCATATGGATCAAGAAATTATAATATAAGAATATGTTTCTACCCGTATCCTATCTGGTTTCTATAAGTCAGTTGTTGACTTGCAAATTGTTAAGGTGAATATAAATCTGCTACCCAGCCCTACCTGGTTCCTATCTGGCATATGGATCCAGAAATTATAATATAAGAATACGATTCTACCCGGATCTTATATGGTTTCTAAAAGTCAGTTGGCGACTTGTGAGTTTTTAAGATGAAAGTAAATCTGCTACCCGGCCCCACCTGGCATTTGTAAATAGAAATTAAAAAACCATAATATGTGCCTACCATTTTCCTATCTGGTTTCTATACGTCAATTGTTGACTTGCGAATTGTTAATGTGAATCTAAATCTGCTACCCAGCCCTACCTGATTCCTATCTGGCATATGGATCAAGAAATTATAATATAAGAATATGCACCTACCCGTATCCTATCTGGTTTCTATAAGTCAATTGTTGACTTGCGAATTGTTAAGGTGAATCTAAATCTGCTACCCAGCCCTACCTGGTTCCTATCTGGCATATGGATCCAGAAATTATAATATAAGAATACGATTCTACCCGGATCTTATATGGTTTCTAAAAGTCAGTTGGCGACTTGTGAGTTTTTAAGATGAAAGTAAATCTGCTACACGGCCCCACCTGGCATTTGTAAATAGAAATTAAAAAACGAAAACATGTGCCTACCTTTTTCCTATCTGGTTTCTATAAGTCAGTTGTTGACTTGCAAATTGTTAATGTGAATCTAAATCTGCTACCTAGCCCTACCTGATCCCTATCTGGCATATGGATACAGAAATTATAATATTAGAATATGTTTCTACCCGGATCCTCTCTGGTTTCTATAAGTCAGTTGTTGACTTGCTAATTGTTAAGGTGAATATAAATCTGCTACCCAGCCCTACCTGGTTCCTATCTGGCATATGGATCCAGAAATTATAATATAAGAATACGATTCTACCCGGATCTTATATGGTTTCTAAAAGTCAGTTGGCGACTTGTGAGTTTTTAAGATGAAAGTAAATCTGCTACCCGGCCCCACCTGGCATTTGTAAATAGAAATTAAAAGAAGAAAATATGTACCTACCCGTATCCTATCTGGTTTCTATAAGTCAATTGTTGACTTGCGAATTGTTAAGGTGAATCTAAATCTGCTACCCAGCCCTACCTGGTTCCTATCTGGCATATGGATCCAGAAATTAAAATATATGAATATGTTTCTACCCGTATCCTCTCTGGTTTCTATAAGTCAGTTGTTGACTTACAAATAGGCAATGTGAATTTAAATGTGCTAACCAACCCTACCTGGTTTCTATCTGGCATATGGATCTAGAAATTATAATCAAAGAATATGTTTCTACCCGGATCCTCTCTGGTTTCTATAAGTCAGTTGTTGACTTACAAATAGGCAATGTGAATTCAAATGTGCTAACCAACCCTACCTGGATTCTATCTGGCATATGGATCCAGAAATTATAATATAAGAATATGTTTCTACCCGTATCCTATCTGGTTTCTATAAGTCAACTGTTGACTTGCGAATTGTTAAGGTGAATCTAAATCTGCTACCTAGCCCTACCTGGTTCCTATCTGGCATATGGATCCAGAAATTGAAATATAAGAATATGTTTCTACCCGGATCCTCTCTGGTTTACATAAGGCAGTTGTAGACTTGCAAATTGTTAAGGTGACTTTAATTCTCTTACCCAGCCCTAAATGGTTCCTATCTGGCATATGGATCCAGAAATTATAATATAAGTATATGTTTCTACCCGGATCCTCTCTGGTTTCTGTAAGTCAGGTGTCGACATGAAAATTGTTAAGGTGAATTTTAATTTGCTACCCAGCCCTACCTGGTTCCTATCCGGCAAACGGATCCAGAAATTAAAATATAGTAATATGTTTCTACCCGGAACCTCTCTGGTTTCTATAAGTCAGTTGTTGACTTGCAAATTGTTAAGGTGAATATAAATCTGCTACCCAGCCCTACCTGGTTCCTATCTGGCATATGGATCCAGAAATTATAATATAAGAATATGATTCTACCCGGATCCTCTCTGGTTTCTATAAGTCAGTTGTTGACTTACAAATAGGCAATGTGAATTTAAATGTGCTAACCAACCCTACCTGGTTTCTATCTGGCATATGGATCCAGAAATTATAATATAAGAATATGTTTCTACCCGGATCCTCTCTGGTTTCTATAAGTCAGTTGTTGACTTACAAATAGGCAATGTGAATTTAAATGTGCTACCGAACCCTACCTGGTTTCTATCTGGCATATGGATCCAGAAATTATAATATAAGAATGTGTTTCTACCCGGATCCTCTCTGTCTTCTATAAGTCAGTTGTTGACTTGCGAATTGTTAAGGTGAATCTAAATCTGCTACCCAGCCCTACCTTGTTCCTATCTGGCTTACGGATCCAGAAATTATAATCTAAGGATATGTTTCTACCCGGATCCTCTATTGTTTCTGTAAGTCAGGTGTCGACTTGAAAATTGTTAAGGTGAATTTTAATTTGCTACCCAGCCCTACCTGGTTCCTATCTGGCATACGGGTCCAGAAATTAAAATATATGAATATGTTTCTACCCGGATCGTCTCTGGTTTCTGTAAGTCAGTTGTTGACTTGCAAATTGTTAAGGTGAATATAAATCTGCTACCCAGCCCTACCTTGTTCCTATCTGGCATACGGATCCAGAAATTAAAATATAAGAATATGATTCTACACGGAACCTCTCTGGTTTCTATAAGTCAGTTGTTGACTTACAAATAGGCAGTGTGAATTTTAAATGTGCTAACCAACCCTACCTGGTTCCTATCTGGCATATGGATCAAGAAATTATAATATAAGAATATGTTTCTACCCGTATCCTATCTGGTTTCTATAAGTCAATTGTTGACTTGCGAATTGTTAAGGTGAATCTAAATCTGCTACCCAGCCCTACCTGGTTTCTATCTGGCATATGGATCCAGAAATTATAATATAAGAATATGTTTCTACCCGGATCCTCTCTTGTTTCTATATGTCAGGTGACGACTTGCGAATTGTTAAGGTGAATCTAAATCTGCTACCCAGCCCAACCTGATTCCTATCTGGCATATGGATCAAGAAAATATAATATAAGAATATGTTTCTACCCGGATCCTCCCTTGTTTCTATAAGTCAGGTGTAGGCTAGAAAATTGTTAAGGTGAATTTTAATTTGCTACACAGCCCTACCTTGTTCCTATCTGGCATATTGTTACAGCAATTTAAATTTAAGAATATGTTTCTGCCCGGATCGTCTCTGGTTTCCATACGTCAGTTGTAGACTTGCAAATTGTTAAGGTGACTTTAATTCTCTTACCCAGCCCTAAATGGTTCCTATCTGACATATGGATCCAGAAATTATAATATAAGAATATGTTTCTACCCGGATCCTCTCTGGTTTCTATAAGTCAGTTGTTGACTTACAAATGGGCAATGTGAATTTAAATGTGCTAAACAACCCTACCTGGTTTCTATCTGGCATATGGATCCAGAAATTAAAATATAAGAATATGTTTCTACCCGGATCCTCTCTGGTTTCTATTAGTCAGTTGTTGACTTGCAAATTGTTAAGGTGAATCTAAATGTGCTACCCAGCGCAACCTGTATCCTATCTGGCATATGGATCAAGAAAATATAATATAAGAATATGTTTCTACCCGGATCCTCTCTGGTTTCTATAAGTCCGATGTTGACTTGCAAATTGCTGAGGTGAATCTAAATCTGCTTCCCAGCCCAACCTGATTCCAATCTGGCACATGGATCCAGAAATCAAAATATAAGAATATGTTTCTTCCCGGATCCTCTCTAGTTTCTATAAGGCAGTTGTAGACTTGCAAATTCTTAAAGTGACTTTAATTCTGTTACCCAAACCTAAATGGTTCCTATCTGGCATATGGATCCAGAAATTATAATATAAGAATATGTTTCGACCCGGATCCTCTCTGGTTTCTATTAGTCTTTTGTTGAATTGAAATTTGTTAAGTTGAATATAAATCTGCTACCAAGCCCTACCTTGTTCCTATCTGGCATATGGATCCAGAAATTATAATATAAGAATATGATTCTACCCGGATCCTCTCTGGTTTCTATAAGTCAGTTGTTGACTTGAAATTTGTTAAGTTGAATATAAATCTGCTACCCAGACCTACCTGGTTCCTATCTGGCATATGGATCCAGAAATTAAAATATAAGAATATGTTTCTACCCGGATCCTCTCTGGTTTCTATAAGTCAGTTGTTGACATGAAAATTGTTAAGGTGAATATAAATCTGCTACCCAGCCCTACCTGGTTCCTATCTGGCATACGGAACCAGAAAATAGAATATAAGAATATGATTCTACCCGGATCCTCTCTGGTTTCTATAAGTCAGTTGTTGACTTACAAATAGGCAATGTGAATTTAAATGTGCTAACCTACCTTACCTGGTTTCTATCTGGCATATGGATCCAGAAAATATAATATAAGAATATGTTTCTACCCGGATGCTCTCTTGTTTCTATAAGTCAGTTGTTGATTTACAAATTGGCAATGTAAATTTAAATATTCTAAACAACCCTACCTGGTTTCTATCTGGCATATTGATCCAGAAATTATAATATAAGAATATGTTTCTACCCGGATCCTCTCTGGTTTCCATAAGGCAGTTGTAGACTTGCAAATTCTTAAAGTGACTTTAATTCTGTTACCCAAACCTAAATGGTTCCTATCTGGCATATGGATCCAGAAATTATAATATAAGAATATGTTTCGACCCGGATACTCTCTGGTTTCTATAAGTCCGTTGTTGACATGAAAATTGTTAAGGTGAATAGAAATCAGCTACCCAGCCCTACCTGGTTCCTATCTGGCATATGGTTCCAGAAATTAAAATATAAGAATATGTTTCTACCCGTTTCCTCTCTGGTTCTATAAGTCAGTTGTTGACTTGCGAATTGTTAAGGTGAATCTAAATCTGCTACCCAGCCCTACCTTGTTCCTATCTGGCATATGGATCCAGAAATTATAATATAAGAATATGTTTCTACCTGGATCTTCTATTGTTTCTGTAAGTCAGGTGTCGACTTGAAAATTGTTAAGGTGAATTTCAATTTGCTACCCAGCCCTACCTGGTTCCTGTCCGGCAAACGGATCCAGAAATTAAAATATAGTAATATGATTCTACCCGGATCCTCTCTGGTTTCTATAAGTCAGTTGTTGACTTACAAATAGGCAATGTGAATTTAAACGTGCTAACCAGCCCTACCTGGTTTCTATCTGGCATATGGATCCAGAAAATATAAAATAAGAATATGTTTCGACCCGGATCCTCTCTGGTTTCTATAAGTCCGTTGTTGACATGAAAATTGTTAAGGTGAATATAAATCAGCTACCCAGCCCTACCTGGTTCCTATCTGGCATATGGTTCCAGAAATTAAAATATAAGAATATGTTTCTACCCGTATCCTATCTGGTTTCTATAAGTCAATTGTTGACTTTCGAATTGTTAAGGTGAATCTAAATCTGCTACCCATCCCTACCTGATTCCTATCTGGCATACGGATCCAGAAATTAAGATATAGTAATATGATTCTACCCGGATCCTCTCTTGATCTATAAGTCAGTTGTTGACTTACAAATAGGCAATGTGAATTTAAATGTGCTAACCAACGCTACCTGGTTTCTATCTGGCATATGGATCCAGAAATTATAATATAAGAATATGTTTCGACCCGGATCCTCTCTGGTTTCTATAAGTCCGTTGTTGACATGAAAATTGTTAATGTGAATATAAATCTGCTACCCAGCCCTACCTGGTTCCGATCTGGCATATGGATCCAGAAATTATAATATAAGAATATGTTTCTACCTGGATCTTCTATTGTTTCTGTAAGTCAGGTGTCGACTTGAAAATTGTTAAGGTGAATTTCAATTTGCTACCCTGCCCTACCTGGTTCCTATCCGGCAAACGGATCCAGAAATTAAAGTATAGTAATATGATTCTACCCGGATCCTCTCTGGTTTCTAAAAGTAAGTTGTTGACTTACAAATAGGCAATGTGAATTTAAACGTGCTAACCAACCCTACCTGGTTTCTATCTGGCATATGGATCCAGAAAATATAAAATAAGAATATGTTTCTACTCGGATCCTCTCTGGTTTCTATAAGGCAGTTGTAGACTTGCAAATTGTTAAGGTGACTTTAATTCTCTTACCCAGCCCTAAATGGTTCCTATCTGGCATATGGATCCAGAAATTATAATATAAGAATACGATTCTACCCGGATCTTATATGGTTTCTAAAAGTCAGTTGGCGACTTGTGAGTTTTTAAGATGAAAGTAAATCTGCTACACGGCCCCACCTGGCATTTGTAAATAGAAATTAAAAAACGAAAACATGTACCTACCCGTATCCTATCTGGTTTCTATAAGTCAATTGTTGACTTGCGAATTGTTAAGGTGGATCTAAATCTGCTACCCAGCCCTACCTGGTTCCTATCTGGCACACGGATCCAGAAATTAAAATATAGTAATATGATTCTACCCGGATCCTCTCTGCTTTCTATAAGTCAGTTGTTGACTTACAAATAGGCAATGTGAATTTAAATGTGCTAACCAACGCTACCTTGTTTCTATCTGGCATATGGATCCAGAAATTATAATATAAGAATATGTTTCTACCCGGATCCTCTCTGGTTTCTATAAGTCAGTTGTTGACTTACAAATAGGCAATGTGAATTTAAATGTGCTAACCAACCCTACCTGGTTTCTATCTGGCATATAGATCCAGAAATTATAATATAAGAATATGTTTCTACCCGGATCCTCTCTGGTTTCCATAAGGCAGTTGTAGACTTGCAAATTGTTAAGGTGACTTTAATTCTGTTACCCAAACCTAAATGGTTCCTATCTGGCATATGGATCCAGAAATTATAATATAAGAATATGTTTCTACCCTTATCCTATCTGTTTTCCATAAGTCAATTGTTGACTTGCGAATTGTTAAGGTGTATCTAAATCTGCTACCCAGCCCTACCTGTTTCCTATCTGGCAAACGGATCCAGAAAGTAAAATATAGTAATATGTTTCTACCCGGATCCTCTCTGGTTTCTGTAAGTCAGTTGTTGACTTGCAAATTGTTAAGGTGAATATAAATCTGCTACCCAGCCCTACCTTGTTCCTATCTGGCATACGGATCCAGAAATTAAAATATAAGAATATGATTCTACACGGAACCTCTCTGGTTTCTATAAGTCAGTTGTTGACTTACAAATAGGCAATGTGAATTTAAATGTGCTAACCAACCCTACCTGGTTCCTATCTGGCATATGGATCCAGAAATTAAAATATAAGAATATGATTCTACCCGGATCCTCTCTGGTTTCTATAAGTCAGTTGTTGACTTGCAAATTGTTAAGGTGAATATAAATCTGCTACCCGGCCCTACCTGGTTCCTATCTGGCATATGGATCCAGAAATTATAATATAAGAATACGATTCTACCTGGATCTTCTATTGTTTCTGTAAGTCAGGTGTCGACTTGAAAATTGTTAAGGTGAATTTCAATTTGCTACCCAGCCCTACCTGGTTCCTATCCGGCAAACGGATCCAGAAATTAAAATATAGTAATATGATTCTACCCGGATCCTCTCTGGTTTCTATAAGTCAGTTGTTGACTTACAAATAGGCAATGTGAATTTAAACGTTCTAACCAACCCTACCTGGTTTCTATCTGGCATATGGATCCAGAAAATATAAAATAAGAATATGTTTCTACCCGGATCCTCTCTGGTTTCTATAAGTCAGTTGTTGACTTACATATAGGCAATGTGAATTTATATGTGCTAACCAACCCTACCTGGTTTCTATCTGGCATATAGATCCAGAAATTATAATATAAGAATATGTTTCTACCCGGATCCTCTCTGGTTTCCATAAGGCAGTTGTAGACTTGCAAATTCTTAAAGTGACTTTAATTCTGTTACCCAAACCTAAATGGTTCCTGTCTGGCATATGGATCCAGAAATTATAATATAAGAATATGTTTCGACCCGGATCCTCTCTGGTTTCTATAAGTCCGTTGTTGACATGAAAATTGTTAAGGTGAATATAAATCAGCTACCCAGCCCTACCTGGTTCCTATCTGGCATATGGTTCCAGAAATTAAAATATAAGAATATGTTTCTACCCGTTTCCTCTCTGGTTTCTATAAGTCAGTTGTTGACTTACAAATAGGCAATGTGAATTTAAACGTGCTAACCAGCCCTACCTGGTTTCTATCTGGCATATGGATCCAGAAAATATAAAATAAGAGTATGTTTCTACCCGGATCCTCTCTGGTTTCTATAAGGCAGTTGTAGACTTGCAAATTGTTAAGGTGACTTTAATTCTCTTACCCAACCCTAAATGGTTCCTATCTGGCATATGGATTCAGAAATTATAATATAAGAATACGATTCTACCCTGATCTTATATGGTTTATAAGAGTCAGTTGGCGACTTGTAAGTTTTTAAGATGAAAGTAAATCTGATACACGGCCCCACCTGGCATTTGTAAATAGAAATTAAAAAACGAAAACACGTACCTACCCGTATCCTATCTGGTTTCTATAAGTCAATTGTTGACTTTCGAATTGTTAAGGTGAATCTAAATCTGCTACCCATCCCTACCTGGTTCCTATCTGGCATACGGATCCAGAAATTAAGATATAGTAATATGATTCTACCCGGATCCTCTCTGGATCTATAAGTCAGTTGTTGACTTACAAATAGGCAATGTGAATTTAAATGTGCTAACCAACCCTACCTGGTTTCTATCTGGCATATGGATCCAGAAATTATAATATAAGAATATGTTTCGACCCGGATCCTCTCTGGTTTCTATAAGTCCGTTGTTGACATGAAAATTGTTAATGTGAATATAAATCTGCTACCCAGCCCTACCTGGTTCCGATCTGGCATATGGATCCAGAAATTATAATATAAGAATATGTTTCTACCTGGATCTTCTATTGTTTCTGTAAGTCAGGTGTCGACTTGAAAATTGTAAAGGTGAATTTCAATTTGCTACCCTGCCCTACCTGGTTCCTATCCGGCAAACGGATCCAGAAATTAAAGTATAGTAATATGATTCTACCCGTATCCTATCTGGTTTCTATAAGTCAATTGTTGACTTTCGAATTGTTAAGGTGAATCTAAATCTGCTACCCATCCCTACCTGGTTCCTATCTGGCATACGGATCCAGAAATTAAGTTATAGTAATATGATTCTACCCGGATCCTCTCTGGATCTATAAGTCAGTTGTTGACTTACAAATAGGCAATGTGAATTTAAATGTGCTAACCAACCCTACCTGGTTTCTATCTGGCATATGGATCCAGAAATTATAATATAAGAATATGTTTCGACCCGGATCCTCTCTGGTTTCTATAAGTCCGTTGTTGACATGAAAATTGTTAATGTGAATATAAATCTGCTACCCAGCCCTACCTGGTTCCGATCTGGCATATGGATCCAGAAATTATAATATAAGAATATGTTTCTACCTGGATCTTCTATTGTTTCTGTAAGTCAGGTGTCGACTTGAAAATTGTTAAGGTGAATTTCAATTTGCTACCCTGCCCTACCTGGTTCCTATCCGGCAAACGGATCCAGAAATTAAAGTATAGTAATATGATTCTACCCGGATCCTCTCTGGTTTCTATAAGTCAGTTGTTGACTTACAAATAGGCAATGTGAATTTAAACGTGCTAACCAACCCTACCTGGTTTCTATCTGGCATATGGATCCAGAAAATATAAAATAAGAATATGTTTCTACTCGGATCCTCTCTGGTTTCTATAAGGCAGTTGTAGACTTGCAAATTGTTAAGGTGACTTTAATTCTCTTACCCAGCCCTACCTGGTTCCTATCTGGCATATGGATCCAGAAATTATAATATAAGAATACGATTCTACACGGATCTTATATGGTTTCTAAAAGTCAGTTGGCGACTTGTGAGTTTTTAAGATGAAAGTAAATCTGCTACACGGCCCCACCTGGCATTTGTAAATAGAAATTAAAAAACGAAAACATGTACCTACCCGTATCCTATCTGGTTTCTATAAGTCAATTGTTGACTTGCGAATTGTTAAGGTGAATCTAAATCTGCTACCCATCCCTACCTGGTTCCTATCTGGCACACGGATCCAGAAATTAAAATATAGTAATATGATTCTACCCGGATCCTCTCTGCTTTCTATAAGTCAGTTGTTGACTTACAAATAGGCAATGTGAATTTAAATGTGCTAACCAACGCTACCTTGTTTCTATCTGGCATATGGATCCAGAAATTATAATATAAGAATATGTTTCTACCCGGATCCTCTCTGGTTACTATAAGTCAGATGTTGACTTACAAATAGGCAATGTGAATTTAAATGTGCTAACCAACCCTACCTGGTTTCTATCTGGCATATAGATCCAGAAATTATAATATAAGAATATGTTTCTAACCGTATCCTATCTGGTTTCGAAAAGTCAGTTGTAGACTTGCGAATTGTTAAGGTGACTGAAATTATCTTTCCCAGCCCTAAATCGTTCCTCTCTGACATATGGATCCAGAAATTATAATATAAGAATATGTTTCTACCCTTATCCTATCGGTTTTCCATAAGTCAATTGTTGACTTGCGAATTGTTAAGGTGTATCTAAATCTGCTACCCAGCCCGACCTGGTTCCTATCTGGCATACGGGTCCAGAAAGTAAAATATAGTAATATGATTCTACCCGGATCGTCTCTGGTTTCTGTAAGTCAGTTGTTGACTTGCAAATTGTTAAGGTGAATATAAATCTGCTACCCAGCCCTACCTTGTTCCTATCTGGCATACGGATCCAGAAATTAAAATATAAGAATATGATTCTACACGGAACCTCTCTGGTTTCTATAAGTCAGTTGTTGACTTACAAATAGGCAATGTGAATTTAAATGTGCTAACCAACCCTACCTGGTTCCTATCTGGCATATGGATCCAGAAATTAAAATATAAGAATATGATTCTACCCGGATCCTCTCTGGTTTCTATAAGTCAGTTGTTGACTTGCAAATTGTTAAGGTGAATATAAATCTGCTACCCAGACCTACCTGGTTCCTATCTGGCATATGGATCCAGAAATTATAATATAAGAAAATGTATCTACCTGGATCTTCTATTGTTTCTGTAAGTCAGGTGTCGACTTGAAAATTGTTAAGGTGAATTTCAATTTGCTACCCAGCCCTACCTGGTTCCTATCCGGCAAACGGATCCAGAAATTAAAATATAGTAATATGATTCTACCCGGATCCTCTCTGGTTTCTATAAGTCAGTTGTTGACTTACAAATAGGCAATGTGAATTTAAACGTTCTAACCAACCCTACCTGGTTTCTATCTGGCATATGGATCCAGAAAATATAAAATAAGAATATGTTTCTACCCGGATCCTCTCTGGTTTCTATAAGTCAGTTGTTGACTTACATATAGGCAATGTGAATTTATATGTGCTAACCAACCCTACCTGGTTTCTATCTGGCATATGGATCCAGAAATTATAATATAAGAATATGTTTCTACCCGGATCCTCTCTGATTTCCATAAGGCAGTTGTAGACTTGCAAATTCTTAAAGTGACTTTAATTCTGTTACCCAAACCTAAATGGTTCCTGTCTGGCATATGGATCCAGAAATTATAATATTAGAATACGTTTAGACCCGGATCCTCTCTGGTTTCTATAAGTCCGTTGTTGACATGAAAATTGTTAAGGTGAATAGAAATCAGCTACCCAGCCCTACCTGGTTCCTATCTGGCATATGGTTCCAGAAATTAAAATATAAGAATATGTTTCTACCCGTTTCCTCTCTGGTTTCTATAAGTCAGTTGTTGACTTACAAATAGGCAATGTGAATTTAAACGTGCTAACCAGCCCTACCAGGTTACTATCTTGCATAAGTATCCAGAAAATATAAAATAAGAGTATGTTTCTACCCGGATCCTCTCTGGTTTCTATAAGGCAGTTGTAGACTTGCAAATTGTTAAGGTGACTTTAATTCTCTTACCCAACCCTAAATGGTTCCTATCTGGCATATGGATTCAGAAATTATAATATAAGAATACGATTCTACCCTGATCTTATATGGTTTATAAGAGTCAGTTGGCGACTTGTAAGTTTTTAAGATGAAAGTAAATCTGATACACGGCCCCACCTGGCATTTGTAAATAGAAATTAAAAAACGAAAACACGTACCTACCCGTATCCTATCTGGTTTCTATAAGTCAATTGTTGACTTTCGAATTGTTAAGGTGAATCTAAATCTGCTACCCATCCCTACCTGGTTCCTATCTGGCATACGGATCCAGAAATTAAGATATAGTAATAAGATTCTACCCGGATCCTCTCTGGATCTATAAGTCAGTTGTTGACTTACAAATAGGCAATGTGAATCTAAATCTGCTACCCAGCCCTACCTGGTTTCTATCTGGCATATGGATCCAGAAATTATAATATAAGAATATGTTTCGACCCGGATCCTATATGGTTTCTAAAAGTCAGTTGTTGACATGAAAATTGCTAAGGTGAATATAAATCTGCTACCCAGCCCTACCTGGTTCCTATCTGGCACATGGATGCAGAAATTATAATATAAGAATATGTATCTACCCGGATCCTATATTGTTTCTAAAAGTCAGGTGTCGACTTGAAAATTGTAAAGGTGAATTTCAATTTGCTACCCTGCCCTACCTGGTTCCTATCCGGCAAACGGATCCAGAAATTAAAGTATAGTAATATGATTCTACCCGTATCCTATCTGGTTTCTATAAGTCAATTGTTGACTTTCGAATTGTTAAGGTGAATCTAAATCTGCTACCCATCCCTACCTGGTTCCTATCTGGCATACGGATCCAGAAATTAAGATATAGTAATATGTTTCTACCCGGATCCTCTCTGGTTTCTATAAGTCAGTTGTTGACTTACAAATAGGCAATATGAATTTAAATGTGCTAACCAACCCTACCTGGTTTCTATCTGTCATATGGATCCAGAAATTATAATATAAGAATATGTTTCTACCCGGATCCTCTCTGGTTTCCATAAGGCAGTTGTAGACTTGCAAATTGTTAAGGTGACTTTAATTCTGTTACCCAAACCTAAATGGTTCCTATCTGGCATATGGATCCAGAAATTATAATATAAGAATATGTTTCTAACCTTATCCTATCTGTTTTCTATAAGTCAATTGTTGACTTGCGAATTGTTAAGGTGAATATAAATCTGCTACCCAGCCCTACCTGGTTCCTATCTGGCATATGGATCCAGAAATTGAAATATAAGAATATGTTTCTCCCCGGATCCTCTCTGGTATCCATAAGGCAGTTGTAGACTTGCAAATTGTTAAGGTGACTTTAATTCTCTTACCCAGCCCTAAATGGTTCCTATCTGGCATATGGATCCAGAAATTATAATATAAGAATATGTTTCTACCCGGAACCTCTCTGGTTTCCATAAGGCAGTTGTAGACTTGCAAATTGTTAAGGTGACTTTAATTCTGTTACCCAAACCTAAATGGTTCCTATCTTGCATATGGATCCAGAAATTATAATATAAGAATATGTTTCTACCCGGATCCTCTCTGGTTTCAATAAGTCGGTTGTTGACATGAAAATTGTTAAGGTGAATATAAATTAGCTACCCAGCCCTACCTGGTTCCTATCTGGCATATGGATCCAGAAATTAAAATATAAGAATATGTTTCCACCCGTTTCCTCTCTGGTTTCTATAAGTCAGTTGTAGACTTGCAAATTGTTAAGGTGACTTTAATTCTGTTACCCAAACCTAAATGGTTCCTATCTGGCATATGGATCCAGAAATTATAATATAAGCATATGTTTCTACCCGGATCCTCTCTGGTTTCTATAAGTCAGTTGTTGACTTGCAAATTGCTGAGGTGAATCTAAATCTGCTACCAAGCCCTACGTGGTTCCTATGTGGCATATGAAAACAGAAACTAAAATACAAAAATATATATCTACACGGATCCTCTATGGTTTCTATAAGTCAGTTGTTGACATACAAATAGGCAATGTGAATTTAAATGTGCTAACCAACCCAACCTGGTTTCTACCTGGCATATGGATCCAGAAATTGAAATATAAGAATATGTTTCTACCCGGATCCTCTCTGGTTTCCATAAGGCAGTTGTAGACTTGCAAATTGTTAAGGTGACTTTAATTCTCTTACCCAGCCCTAAATGGTTCCTATCTGACATATGGATCCAGAAATTATAATATAAGAATATGTTTCTACCCGGATCCTCTCTGGTTTCCATAAGGCAGTTGTAGACTTGCAAATTGTTAAGGTGACTTTAATTCTGTTACCCAAACCTAAATGGTTCCTATCTGGCATATGGATCCAGAAATTATAATATAAGAATATGTTTCTACCCGGATCCTCTCTGGTTTCTATTAGTCAGTTGTTGACTTGACAATTGTTGAGGTGAATCTAAATCTGCTACCAAGCCCTACGTGGTTCCTATGTGGCATATGAAAACAGAAACTAAAATACAAAAATATATATCTACACGGATCCTCTATGGTTTCTATAAGTCAGTTGTTGACATACAAATAGGCAATGTGAATTTAAATGTGCTAACCAACCCAACCTGGTTTCTACCTGGCATATGGATCCAGAAATTATAATATAAGAATATGTTTCTACCCGGTTCCTCTCTGGTTTCCATAAGGCAGTTGTAGACTTGCAAATTGTTAAGGTGACTTTAATTCTGCTACCCCAACCTAAATGGTTCCTATCTGGCATATGGATCCAGAAATTAAAATATAAGAATATGATTCTACCCGGATCCTCTCTGGTTTCTATAAGTCAGTTGTTGACTTGCGAATTGTTAAGGTGAATCTAAATCTGCTACCCAGCCCTACCTTGTTCCTATCTGGCATACGCATCCAGAAATTAAAATATAAGAATATGATTCTACCCGGATCCTCTCAGGATTATATAAGTCAGTTGTAGACTAACAAATAGGCAATATGAATTTAAATGTGCTAACCAACCCTACCTGGATTCTATCTGGCATATGGATCCAGAAATTATAATATAAGAATATGTTTCTACCCGGATCCTCTCTGGTTTCTATAAGTCAGTTGTTGACTTGCAAATTGTTAAGGTGAATATAAATCTGCTACCCAGCCCTACCTGTTTCTAATCTGGTATCTATAGGTCAATTGTTGACTTGAGAATTGTTATGGTGAATCTAAATCTGCTACCCAGCCGTACCTGGTTCCTATCTGGCATACGGATCCAGAAATTAAAATATAGTAACATGATTCTACCGGGATCCTATCTGGTTTCTATAAGTCAGTTGTTGACTTACAAAAAGGCAATGTGAATTTAAATGTGCTAAACAACCCTACCTGGTTTCTATCTGGCATATGGATCCAGAAATTATAATAGAAGAATATGTTTCTACCCGGATCCTCACTGGTTTCTATAAGTCAGTTGTTGACTTGCAAAGTGCTGAGGTGACTTTAATTCTGTTACCCAAACCTAAATGGTTCCTATCTGGCATATGGATCCAGAAATTATAATATAAGAATATGTTTCGACCCGGATACTCTCTGGTTTCTATAAGTCCGTTGTTGACATGAAAATTGTTAAGGTGAATAGAAATCAGCTACCCAGCCCTACCTGGTTCCTATCTGGCATATGGATCCAGAAATTAAAATATAAGAATATGTTTCTACCCGTTTCCTCTCTGGTTTCTATAAGTCAGTTGTTGACTTACAAATAGGCAATGTGAATTTAAATGTGCTAACCAACCCTACCTGGTTTCTATCTGGCATATGGATCCAGAAATTATAATATAAGAATCTGTTTCTACCCGGATCCTCTCTGGTTTCCATAAGGCAGTTGTAGACTTGCAAATTGTTAAGGTGACTTTAATTCTGTTACCCAAACCTAAATGGTTCCTATCTGGCATATGGATCCAGAAATTATAATATAAGAATATGATTCTACCCGGATCCTCTCTGGTTTCTATAAGTCAGTTGTTGACTTACAAATAGGCAATGTGAATTTAAATGTGCTAACCAACCCTACCTGGTTTCTATCTGGCATATGGATCCAGAAATTATAATATAAAAATATGTTTCTACCCGGATCCTCTCTGATTTCTATAAGTCAGTTGTTGACTTGCAAATTGCTGAGGTGAATCTAAATCTGCTTCCCAGCACTACCTGGTTCCTATCTGGCATATGGATCCAGAAATTATAATATAAGAATACGTTTCTACCCGGATCCTATATGGTTTCTAAAAGTCAGTTGGGGTCTTGTGAGTTTTTAAGATGAATTTAAATCCGCTACCCGGCCCCACCTGGCATATGTAAATCGAAATTAAAATACGAAAATATGTACCTACCCGTATCCTATCTGGTTTCTATAAGTCAATTGATGACTTGCGAATTGTTAAGGTGAATCTAAATCTGCTACCCAGCACTACCTGGTTCCTATTTGGCATATGGATCCAGAAATTATAATATAAGAATACGTTTCTTCCCGGATCCTATATGGTTTCTAAAAGTCAGTTGGGGTCTTGTGAGTTTTTAAGATGAATTTAAATCTGCTACCCGGCCCCACCTGGCATATGTAAATCGAAATTAAAATACGAAAATATGTACCTACCCGTATCCTATCTGGTTTCTATAGGTCAATTGTTGACTTGCGAATTGTTAAGGTGAATCTAAATCTGCTACCCAGCCCAACCTGATTCCTATCTGGCATATGGATCAAGAAATTAAAATATAAGAATATGATTCTACCCGGATCCTTTCTGGTTTCTATAAGTCAGTTGTTGACTTACAAATAGGCAATGTGAATTTAAATGTGCAAACCAACCCTACCTGGTTCCTATCTGGCATATGGATCAAGAAATTATAATATAAGAATATGTTTCTACCCGTATCCTATCTGGTTTCTATAAGTCAATTGTTGACTTGCGAATTGCTAAGGTGAATCTAAATCTGCTACCCAGCCCTACCTGGTTCCTATCTGGCATATGGATCCAGAAATTAAAATATATGAATATGTTTCTACCCGGATCCTCTCTGGTTTCTATAAGTCAGTTGTTGACTTCCAAATAGGCAATGTGAATTCTGATGTGCTAACCAACCCTACCTGGATTCTATCTTGCATATGGATCCAGAAATTACAATATGAGAATACGTTTCTACCCGGATCCTCTCTGGTTTCTATAAGTCAGTTGTTGACTTGCAAATTGCTGAGGTGAATCTAAATCTGCTTCCCAGCACTACCTAGTTCCTATCTGGCATATGGATCTAGAAATTATAATATAAGAATACGTTTCTACCCGGATCCTCTCTGGTTTCTATAAGTCAGTTGTTGACTTGCGAATTGTTAAGGTGAATCTAAATCTGCTACCCAGCCCTACCTTGTTCCTATCTGGCATACGGATCCAGAAATTAAAATATAAGAATATGATTCTACACGGAACCTCTCTGGTTTCTATAAGTCAGTTGTTGACTTACAAATAGGCAGTGTGAATTTAAATGTGCTAACGAACCCTACCTGGTTCCTATCTGGCATATGGATCAAGAAATTATAATATAAGAATCTGTTTCTACCCGTATTCTATCTGGTTTCTATAAGTCAATTGTTGACTTGCGAATTTTTAAGGTGAATCTAAATCTGCTACCCATTCCTACCTGATTCCTATCTGGCATATGGATCCAGAAATTAAAATATATGAATATGTTTCTACCCGGATCGTCTCTGGTTTCTGTAAGTCAGTTGTTGACTTGCAAATAGGCAATGTGAATTCTGATGTGCTAACCAACCCTACCTGGATTCTATCTTGCATATGGATCCAGAAATTATAATATAAGAATATGTTTCGACCCGGATCCTCTCTGGTTTCTATAAGTCCGTTGTTGACTTGAGAATTGTTATGGTGAATCTAAATCTGCTACCCAGCCGTACCTGGTTCCTATCTGGCATACGGATCCAGAAATTAAAATATAGTAACATGATTCTACCGGGATCCTATCTGGTTTCTATAAGTCAGTTGTTGACTTACAAAAAGGCAATGTGAATTTAAATGTGCTAACCAACCCAACCTGGTTTCTACCTGGCATATGGATCCAGAAATTATAATATAAGAATATGTTTCTACCCGGATCCTCACTGGTTTCTATAAGTCAGTTGTTGACTTGCAAAGTGCTGAGGTGACTTTAATTCTGTTACCCAAACCTAAATGGTTCCTATCTGGCATATGGATCCAGAAATTATAATATAAGAATATGTTTCGACCCGGATACTCTCTGGTTTCTATAAGTCCGTTGTTGACATGAAAATTGTTAAGGTGAATAGAAATCAGCTACCCAGCCCTACCTGGTTCCTATCTGGCATATGGATCCAGAAATTAAAATATAAGAATATGTTTCTACCCGTTTCCTCTCTGGTTTCTATAAGTCAGTTGTTGACTTACAAATAGGCAATGTGAATTTAAATGTGCTAACAGACCCTACCTGGTTTCTATCTGGCATATGGATCCAGAAATTATAATATAAGAATCTGTTTCTACCCGGATCCTCTCTGGTTTCAATAAGGCAGTTGTAGACTTGCAAATTGTTAATGTGACTTTAATTCTGTTACCATACCCTAAATGGTTCCTATCTGGCATATGGATCCAGAAATTAAAATATAAGAATATGATTCTACCCGGATCCTCTCTGGTTTCTATAAGTCAGTTGTTGACATACAAATAGGCAATGTGAATTTAAATGTGCTAACCAACCCTACCTGGTTTCTATCCGGCATATGGATCCAGAAATTATAATATAAAAATATGTTTCTACCCGGATCCACTCTGATTTCTATAAGTCAGTTGTTGACTTGCAAATTGCTGAGGTGAATCTAAATCTGCTTCCCAGCACTACCTGGTTCCTATCTGGCATATGGATCCAGAAATTATAATATAAGAATATGTTTCTACCCGGATCCTATATGGTTTCTAAAAGTCAGATGGGGTCTTGTGAGTTTTTAAGATGAATTTAAATCCGCTACCCGGCCCCACCTGGCATATGTAAATCGAAATTAAAATACGAAAATATGTGCCTACCCGTATCCTATCTGGTTTCTATAAGTCAATTGATGACTTGCGAATTGTTGAGGTGAATCTAAATCTGCTACCCAGCACTACCTGGTTCCTATTTGGCATATGGATCCAGACATTATAATATAAGAATACGTTTCTTCCCGGATCCTATATGGTTTCTAAAAGTCAGTTGGGGTCTTGTGAGTTTTTAAGATGAATTTAAATCTGCTACCCGGCCCCACCTGGCATATGTAAATCGAAATTAAAATACGAAAATATGTACCTACCCGTATCCTATCTGGTTTCTATAGGTCAATTGTTGACTTGCGAATTGTTAAGGTGAATCTAAATCTGCTACCCAGCCCAACCTGATTCCTATCTGGCATATGGATCCAGAAATTAAAATATAAGAATATGATTCTACCCGGATCCTCTCTGGTTTCTATAAGTCAGTTGTTGACTTACAAATAGGCAATGTGAATTTAAATGTGCTAAACAACCCTACCTGGTTTCTATCTGGCATATGGATCCAGAAATTATAATATAAGAATATGTTTCTACCCGTATCCTATCTTCTTTCTATAAGTCAATTGTTGACTTGCGAATTGCTAAGGTGAATCTAAATCTGCTACCCAGCCCTACCTGGTTCCTATCGGGCATATGGATCCAGTAATTAAAATATATGAATATGTTTCTACCCGGATCCTCTCTGGTTCCTATAAGTCAGTTGTTGACTTACAAATAGGCAATGTGAATTCTGATGTGCTAACCAACCCAACCTGGATTCTATCTTGCATATGGATCCAGAAATTATAATATAAGAATATGTTTCTACCCGGATCCTCTCTGGTTTCTATAAGTCCGTTGTTGACTTGCAAATTGCTGAGGTGAATCTAGAGCTGCTTCCCAGCACTACCTAGTTCCTATCTGGCATATGGATCTAGAAATTATAATATAAGAATACGTTTCTACCCGGATCCTCTCTGGTTTCTATAAGTCAGTTGTTGACTTGCGAATTGTTAAGGTGAATCTAAATCTGCTACCCAGCCCTACCTTGTTCCTATCTGGCATACGGATCCAGAAATTAAAATATAAGAATATGATTCTACACGGAACCTCTCTGGTTTCTATAAGTCAGTTGTTGACTTACAAATAGGCAGTGTGAATTTAAATGTGCTAACGAACCCTACCTGGTTCCTATCTGGCATATGGATCAAGAAATTATAATATAAGAATTTGTTTCTACCCGTATTCTATCTGGTTTCTATAAGTCAATTGTTGACTTGCGAATTTTTAATGTGAATCTATATCTGCTACCCATTCCTACCTGGTTCATATCTGGCATATGGATCCAGAAATTAAAATATATGAATATGTTTCTACCCGGAACCTCTCTGGTTTCTATAAGTCAGTTGTTGACTTACAAATAGGCAATGTGAATTCTGATGTGCTAACCAACCCTACCTGGATTCTATCTTGCATATGGATCCAGAAATTATAATATAAGAATACGTTTCTACCGGGATCCTCTCTGGTTTCTATAAGTCAGTTGTTGACTTGCGAATTGTTAAGGTGAATCTAAATCTGCTACCCAGCCCTACCTTGTTCCTATCTGGCATACGCATCCAGAAATTAAAATATAAGAATATGATTCTACACGGAACCTCTCTGGTTTCTATAAGTCAGTTGTTGACTTACAAATAGGCAATGTGAATTTAAATGTGCTAATCAACCCTACCTGGTTTCTATCTGGCATATGGATCCAGAAATTATAATATAAGAATATGTTTCTACCCGGATCCTCTCTGGTTTCTATAAGTCAGTTGTTGACTTGCAAATTGCTGAGGTGAATCTAGATCTGCTTCCCAGCACTACCTAGTTCCTATCTGGCATACGCATCCAGAAATTAAAATATAAGAATATGATTCTACCCGGATCCTCTCTGGTTTCTATAAGTCAGTTGTTGACTTACAAATAGGCAATGTGAATTTAAATGTGCTAATCAACCCTACCTGGTTTCTATCTGGCATATAGATCCAGAAATTATAATATAAGAATATGTTTCTACCCGGATCCTCTCTGGTTTCCATACGGCAGTTGTAGACGTGCACATTGTTAAGGTGTCTTTAATTCTGTTGCCCAAACCTAAATGGTTCCTATCTGGCATATGGATCCAGAAATTATAATATAAGAATATGATTCTACCCGGATCCTCTCTGGTTTCTATAAGTCAGTTGTTGACTTACAAATAGGCAATGTTAATTTAAATGTGCTAACTAACCCTACCTGGTTTCTATCTGGCATATGGATCCAGAAATTATAATATAAGAATATGTTTCTACCCGGATCCTCTCTGGTTTCTATAAGTCAGTTGTTGACTTGCAAATTGCTGAGGTGAATCTAGATCTGCTTCCCAGCACTACCTAGTTCCTATCTGGCATATGGATCTAGAAATTATAATATAAGAATACGTTTCTACCCGGATCCTCTCTGGTTTCTATAAGTCAGTTGTTGACTTGCGAATTGTTAAGGTGAATCTGAATCTGCTACCCAGCCCTACCTTGTTCCTATCTGGCATACGGATCCAGAAATTAAAATATAAGAATATGATTCTACACGGAACCTCTCTGGTTTCTATAAGTCAGTTGTTGACTTACAAATAGGCAGTGTGAATTTAAATGTGCTAACGAACCCTACCTGGTTCCTATCTGGCACATGGATCAAGAAATTATAATATAAGAATATGTTTCTACCCGGATCCTCTCTGGTTTCTATAAGTCAATTGATGACTTGCGAATTGCTAAGGTGAATCTAAATCTGCTGCCCGGCCCTACCTGGTTCCTATCTGGCATATGGATCCAGAAATTAAAATATATGAATATGTTTCTACCCGGATCCTCTCTGGTTTCTATAAGTCAGTTGTTGACTTACAAATAGGCAATGTGAATTCTGATGTGCTAACCAACCCTACCTGGATTCTATCTTGCATATGGATCCAGAAATTATAATATAAGAATACGTTTCTACCGGGATCCTCTCTGGTTTCTATAAGTCAGTTGTTGACTTGCAAATTGCTGAGGTGAATCTAGATCTGCTTCCCAGCCCTACCTACTTCCAATCTGGCAAATGGATCAAGAAATTATAATATAAGAATACGTTTCTACCCGGTTCCTCTCTGGTTTCTATAAGTCAGTTGTTGACTTACAAATAGGCAGTGTGGATTTAAATGTGCTAACGAACCCTACCTGGTTCCTATCTGGCATATGGATCAAGAAATTATAATATAAGAATACGTTTCTACCCGGATACTCACTGGTTTCTATAAGTCAGTTGTTGACATGCAAATTGCTGAGGTGAATCTAGAGCTGCTACCCAGCACTACCTAGTTCCTATCTGGCATATGGATCTAGAACTTATAATATAAGAATACGTTTCTACCCGGTTCCTCTCTGGTTTAAATAAGTCATTTGTTGACATACAAATAGGCAGTGTGAATTTAAATGTGCTAATCAACCCTACCTGGTTCCTATCTGGCATATGGATCCAGAAATTATAATATAAGAATATGTTTCTACCCGGATCCTCTCTGGTTTCTATAAGTCAGTTGTTGACTTGCAAATTGCTGAGGTGAATCTAGATCTGCTTCCCAGCACTACCTAGTTCATATCTGGCATATGGATCCAGAAATTAAAATATATGAATATGTTTCTACCCGGATCGTCTCTGGTTTCTGTAAGTCAGTTGTTGACTTACAAATAGGCAATGTGAATTCTGATGTGCTAACCAACCCTACCTGGATTCTATCTTGCATATGGATCCAGAAATTATAATAGAAGAATACGTTTCTACCCGGATCCTCTCTGGTTTCTATAAGTCAGTTGTTGATTTGCGAATTGTTAAGGTGAATCGAAATCTGCTACCCAGCCCTACCTGATTCCTATCTGGCAAATGGATCAAGAAATTATAATATAAGAATTTGTTTCTACCCGTATTCTATCTGGTTTCTATAAGTCAATTGTTGACTTGCGAATTTTTAATGTGAATCTATATCTGCTACCCATTCCTACCTGGTTCATATCTGGCATATGGATCCAGAAATTAAAATATATGAATATGTTTCTACCCGGATCGTCTCTGGTTTCTGTAAGTCAGTTGTTGACTTGCAAATTGTTAAGGTGAATATAAATCTGCTACCCAGCCCTACCTGGTTCCAATCTGGCATATGGATCCAGAAATTATAATATAAGAATATGTTTCTACCCGGATCCTCTCTGGTTTCCATAAGGCAGTTGTAGACTTGCAAATTGTTAAGGTGACTTTAATTCTGTTACCCAAACCTAAATGGTTCCTATCTGGCATATGGATCCAGAAATTAAAATATAAGAATATGATTCTACACGGAACCTCTCTGGTTTCTATAAGTCAGTTGTTGACTTACAAATAGGCAGTGTGAATTTAAATGTGCTAACAAACCCTACCTGGTTTCTATCTGGCATATGGATCTAGAAATTATAATATAAGAATACGTTTCTACCCGGATCCTCTCTGGTTTCTATAAGTCAGTTGTTGACTTGCGAATTGTTAAGGTGAATCTAAATCTGCTACCCAGCCCTACCTTGTTCCTATCTGGCATATGGATCCAGAAATTATAATATAAGAATACGTTTCTTCCCGGATCCTATATGGTTTCTAAAAGTCAATTGTTGACTTGCGAATTGCTAAGGTGAATCTAAATCTGCTACCCAGCCCTACCTGGTTCCTATCGGGCATATGGATCCAGTAATTAAAATATATGAATATGTTTCTACACGGAACCTCTCTGGTTTCTATAAGTCAGTTGTTGACTTACAAATAGGCAATGTGAATTCTGATGTGCTAACCAACCCTACCTGGATTCTATCTTGCATATGGATCCAGAAATTATAATATAAGAATACGTTTCTACCGGGATCCTCTCTGGTTTCTATAAGTCAGTTGTTGACTTGCAAATTGCTGAGGTTAATCTAGATCTGCTTCCCAGCACTACCTAGTTCCTATCTGGCATATGGATCTAGAAATTATAATATAAGAATACGTTTCTACCCGGATCCTCTCTGGTTTCTATAAGTCAGTTGTTGACTTACAAATAGGCAATGTGAATTCTGATGTGCTAACCAACCCTACCTGGATTCTATCTGGCATATGGATCCAGGAATTAAAATATAAGAATATGTTTCTACCCGTATCCTATCTGGTTTCTATAAGTCAATTGTTGCCTTGCGAATTGCTAAGGTGAATCTAAATCTGCTACCCAGCCCTACCTGGTTCCTATCTGGCATACGGATCCAGAAATTAAAATATAAGAATATGATTCTACACGGAACCTCTCTGGTTTCTATAAGTCAGTTGTTGACTTACAAATAGGCAATGTGAATTCTGATGTGCTAACCAACCCTACCTGGATTCTATCTTGCATATGGATCCAGAAATTATAATATAAGAATACGTTTCTACCCGGATCCTCTCTGGTTTCTATAAGTCAGTTGTTGACTTGCAAATTGCTGAGGTGAATCTAGATCTGCTTCCCAGCACTACCTAGTTCCTATCTGGCATATGGATCTAGAAATTATAATATAAGAATACGTTTCTACCCGGATCCTCTCTGGTTTCTATAAGTCAGTTGTTAACTTACAAATAGGCAATATGAATTTAAATGTGCTAACCAACCCTACCTGGATTCTATCTGGCATATGGATCAAGAAATTATAATATAAGAATATGTTTCTACCCGTATCCTATCTGGTTTCTATAAGTTAATTGTTGACTTGCGAATTGTTAAGGTGAATCTAAATCTGCTACCCAACCCTACCTGGTTCCTATCTGGCATATGGATCCAGAAATTAAAATATATGAATATGTTTCTACCCGGATCCTCTCTGGTTTCTATAAGTCAGTTGTTGACTTACAAATAGGCAATGTGAATTTAAATGTGCTACCGAACCCTACCGGAATCCTATCTGGCATATGGATCAAGAAATTATAATATAAGAATATGTTTCTACCCGTATCCTATCTGGTTTCTATAAGTCAATTGTTGACTTGCGAATTGCTAAGGTGAATCTAAATCTGCTACCCAGCCCTACCTGGTTCCTATCTGGCATATGGATCCAGAAATTATAATATAAGAATATGTTTCTACCCGTATCCGATCTGGTTTCTATAAGTCAATTGTTGACTTGCGAATTGCTAAGGTGAATCTAAATCTGCTACCCAGCCCTACCTGGTTCCTATCTGGCATATGGATCCAGAAATTAAAATATATGAATATGTTTCTACCCGGATCCTCTCTGGTTCCTATAAGTCAGTTGTTGACTTACAAATAGGCAATGTGAATTCTGATGTGCTAACCAACCCTACCTGGATTCTATCTTGCATATGGATCCAGAAATTATAATAGAAGAATACGTTTCTACCCGGATCCTCTCTGGTTTCTATAAGTCAGTTGTTGATTTGCGAATTGTTAAGGTGAATCGAAATCTGCTACCCAGCCCTACCTGATTCCTATCTGGCAAATGGATCAAGAAATTATAATATAAGAATTTGTTTCTACCCGTATTCTATCTGGTTTCTATAAGTCAATTGTTGACTTGCGAATTTTTAATGTGAATCTATATCTGCTACCCATTCCTACCTGGTTCATATCTGGCATATGGATCCAGAAATTAAAATATATGAATATGTTTCTACCCGGATCGTCTCTGGTTTCTGTAAGTCAGTTGTTGACTTGCAAATTGTTAAGGTGAATATAAATCTGCTACCCAGCCCTACCTGGTTCCAATCTGGCATATGGATCCAGAAATTATAATATAAGAATATGTTTCTACCCGGATCCTCTCTGGTTTCTATAAGTCAGTTGTTGTCTTGCAAATTGTTATGGTGACTTTAATTCTGTTACCCAAACCTAAATGGTTCCTATCTGACATATGGATCCAGAAATTAAAATATAAGAATATGATTCTACCCGGATCCTCTCTGGTTTCTATAAGTCAGTTGTTGACTTACAAATAGGCAATGTGAATTTAAATGTGCTAATCAACCCTACCTGGTTTCTATCTGGCATATGGATCCAGAAATTATAATATAAGAATATGTTTCTACCCGTATCCTATCTGGTTTCTATAAGTCAATTGTTGACTTACAAATAGGCTATGTGAATTTAAATGTGCTAACCAACCCTACCTGGTTCCTATCTGGCATATGGATCCAGAAATTAAAATATCTGAATATGTTTCTACCCGGATCCTCTCTGGTTTCTATAAGTCAGTTGTTGACTTACAAATAGGCAATGTGAATTCAAATGTGCTAACCAACCCTACCTGGATTCTATCTTGCATATGGATCCAGAAATTATAATATAAGAATACGTTTCTACCCGGATCCTCTCTGGTTTCTATAAGTCAGTTGTTGACTTGCAAATTGCTGAGGTGAATCTAGATCTGCTTCCCAGCACTACCTAGTTCCTATCTGGCATATGGATCTAGAAATTATAATATAAGAATACGTTTCTACCCGGATCCTCTCTGGTTTCTATAAGTCAGTTGTTGACTTACAAATAGGCAATGTGAATTTAAATGTGCTAACGAACCCTACCTGGTTCCTATCTGGCATATGGATCAAGAAATTATAATATAAGAATATGTTTCTACCCGTATCCTATATGGTTTCTAAAAGTCAATTGTTGACTTGCGAATTGTTAATGTGAATCTAAATCTGCTGCCCAGCCCTACCTGGTTCCTATCTGGCATATGGATCCAGAAATTAAAATATATGAATATGTTTCTACCCGGATCCTCTCTGGTTTCTATAAGTCAGTTGTTGACTTACAAATAGGCAATGTGAATGCTGATGTGCTAACCAACCCTACCTGGATTCTATCTTGCATATGGATCCAGAAATTATAATATAAGAATTCGTTTCTACCCGGAACCTCTCTGGTTTCTATAAGTCAGTTGTTGACTTACAAATAGGCAGTGTGAATTTAAATGTGCTAACGAACCCAACCTGGTTCCTATCTGGCATATGGATCTAGAAATTATAATATAAGAATACGTTTCTACCCGGATCCTCTCTGGTTTCTATAAGTCAGTTGTTGACTTACAAATAGGCAATGTGAATTCTGATGTGCTAACCAACCCTACCTGGATTCTATCTTGCATATGGATCCAGAAATTACAATATAAGAATATGTTTCTACCCGGATCCTCTCTGGTTTCTATAAGTCAGTTGTTGACTTACAAATAGGCAATGTGAATGCTGATGTGCTAACCAACCCTACCTGGATTCTATCTTGCATATGGATCCAGAAATTATAATATAAGAATTCGTTTCTACCCGGATCCTCTCTGGTTTCTATAAGTCAGTTGTTGATTTGCGAATTGTTAAGGTGAATCGAAATCTGCTACCCAGCCCTAACTGATTCCTATCTGGCAAATGGATCAAGAAATTATAATATAAGAATTTGTTTCTACCCGTATTCTATCTGGTTTCTATAAGTCAATTGTTGACTTGCGAATTTTTAATGTGAATCTATATCTGCTACCCATTCCTACCTGGTTCATATCTGGCATATGGATCCAGAAATTAAAATATATGAATATGTTTCTACCCGGATCGTCTCTGGTTTCTGTAAGTCAGTTGTTGACTTGCTAATTGTTAAGGTGACTTTAATTCTGTTACCCAAACCTAAATGGTTCCTATCTGGCATATGGATCCAGAAATTATAATATAAGAATATGTTTCTACCCGGATCCTCTCTGGTTTCTATAAGTCAGTTGTTGACTTACAAATAGGCAATGTAAATTTAAATGTGCTAACCAACCCTACCTGGTTTCTATCTGGCATATGGATCAAGAAATTATAATATAAGAATATGTTTCTACCCGGATCCTCTCTGGTTTCCATAAGGCAGTTGTAGACTTGCAAATTGTTAAGGTGACTTTAATTCTGTTACCCAAACCTAAATGGTTCCTATCTGGCATATGGATCCAGAAATTATAATATAAGAATATGTCTCGACCCGGATCCTCTCTGGTTTCTATAAGTCAGTTGTTGACTTGCGAATTGTTAAGGTGAATCTAAATCTGCTACCCAGCCCTACCTTGTTCCTATCTGGCATACGGATCCAGAAATTAAAATATAAGAATATGATTCTACACGGAACCTCTCTGGTTTCTATAAGTCAGTTGTTGACTTACAAATAGGCAGTGTGAATTTAAATGTGCTAACGAACCCTACCTGGTTCCTATCTGGCACATGGATCAAGAAATTATAATATAAGAATATGTTTCTACCCGGATCCTCTCTGGTTTCTATAAGTCAGTTGTTGACTTGCGAATTGTTAAGGTGAATATAAATCTGCTACCCAGCCCTACCTGATTCCTATCTGGCAAATGGATCAAGAAATTATAATATAAGAATTTGTTTCTACCCGTATTCTATCTGGTTTCTATAAGTCAGTTGTTGACTTACAAATAGGCAATGTGAATTCTGATGTGCTAACCAACCCTACCTGGATTCTATCTTGCATATGGATCCAGAAATTATAATATAAGAATACGTTTCTACCCGGATCCTCTCTGGTTTCTATAAGTCAGTTGTTGACTTGCGAATTGTTAAGGTGACTTTAATTCTGTTACCCAAACCTAAATGGTTCCTTTCTGGCATATGGATCCAGAAATTATAATATAAGAATATGTTTCGACCCGGATCCTCTCTGGTTTCTATAAGTCAGTTGTTGACTTACAAATAGGCAATATGAATTTAAATGTGCTAACCAACCCTACCTGGTTTCTGTCTGGCATATAGATCCAGAAATTATAAAATAAGAATATGATTCTACCCGGATCCTCTCTGATTTCCATAAGGCAGTTGTAGACTTGCAAATTGTTAAGGTGACTTTAATTCTGTTACCCAAACCTAAATGGTTCCTATCTGGCATATGGATCCAGAAATTATAATATAAGAATATGTTTCTACCCGGATCCTCTCTGGTTTCTATAAGTCAGTTGTTGACTTACAAATAGGCAATGTGAATTTAAATGTGCTAACCTACCATACCAGGTTACTATCTGGCATATGGATCCAGAAATTATAATATAAGAATATGTTTCTACCCGGATCCTCTCTGGTTTCTATAAGTCAGTTTTTGACTTGCAAATTGCTGAGGTGAATCTAGATCTGCTTCCCAGCACCACCTAGTTCCGATCTGGCATATGGATCTAGAAATTATAATCAAAGAATATGTTTCTACCCGGATCCTCTCTGGTTTCTATAAGTCAGTTGTTGACTTACAAATAGGCAATGTGAATTTAAATGTGCTAACCAACCCTACCAGGTTTCTATCTGGCATATGGATCAAGAAATTATAATATAAGAATATGTTTCTACCCGGATCCTCTCTGGTTTCCATAAGGCAGTTGTAGACTTGCAAATTGTTAAGGTGACTTTAATTCTGTTACCCAAACCTAAATGGTTCCTATCTGGCATATGGATCCAGAAATTATAATATAAGAATATGTCTCGACCCGGATCCTCTCTGGTTTCTATAAGTCAGTTGTTGACTTGCGAATTGTTGAGGTAAATCTAAATCTGCTATCCAGCACTACCTGGTTCCTATCTGGCATACGGATCCAGAAATTAAAATATAAGAATATGATTCTACACGGAACCTCTCTGGTTTCTATAAGTCAGTTGTTGACTTACAAATAGGCAGTGTGAATTTAAATGTGCTAACGAACCCAACCTGGTTCCTATCTGGCATATGGATCAAGAAATTATAATATAAGAATACGTTTCTACCCGGATCCTCTCTGGTTTCTATAAGTCAGTTGTTGACTTGCGAATTGTTAAGGTGAATCTAAATCTGCTACCCAGCCCTACCTGATTCCTATCTGGCAAATGGATCAAGAAATTATAATATAAGAATCTGTTTCTACCCGTATTCTATCTGGTTCCTATAAGTCAGTTGTTGACTTACAAATAGGCAATGTGAATTCTGATGTGCTAACCAACCCTACCTGGATTCTATCTTGCATATGGATCCAGAAATTACAATATAAGAATACGTTTCTACCCGGATCCTCTCTGGTTTCTATAAGTCAGTTGTTGACTTGCGAATTGTTAAGGTGACTTTAATTCTGTTACCCAAACCTAAATGGTTCCTTTCTGGCATATGGATCCAGAAATTATAACATAAGAATATGTTTCTACCCGGATCCTCTCTGGTTTCTATAAGTCAGTTGTTGACTTACAAATAGGCAATATGAATTTAAATGTGCTAACCAACCCTACCTGGTTTCTATCTGGCATATAGATCCAGAAATTATAATATAAGAATATGTTTCTACCCGGATCCTCTCTGGTTTCCATAAGGCAGTTGTAGACTTGCAAATTGTTAAGGTGACTTTAATTCTGTTACCCAAACCTAAATGGTTCCTATCTGGCATATGGATCCAGAAATTATAATATAAGAATATGTTTCTACCCGGATCCTCTCTGGTTTCTATAAGTCAGTTGTTGACTTGCAAATAGGCAATGTGAATTTAAATGTGCTAACCAACCCTACCTGGTTTCTATCTGGCATATGGATCCAGAAATTATAATATAAGAATATGTTTCTACCCGGATCCTCTCTGGTTTCTATAAGTCAGTTTTTGACTTGCAAATTGCTGAGGTGAATCTAGATCTGCTTCCCAGCACCACCTAGTTCCGATCTGGCATATGGATCCAGAAATTATAATATAAGAATATGTCTCGACCCGGATCCTCTCTGGTTTCTATAAGTCAGTTGTTGACTTGCGAATTGTTAAGGTGAATCTGAATCTGCTACCCAGCCCTACCTTGTTCCTATCTGGCATACGGATCCAGAAATTAAAATATAAGAATATGATTCTACACGGAACCTCTCTGGTTTCTATAAGTCAGTTGTAGACTTACAAATAGGCAGTGTGAATTTAAATGTGCTAACGAACCCTACCTGGTTCCTATCTGGCATATGGATCAAGAAATTATAATATAAGAATATGTTTCTACCCGTATCCTATATGGTTTCTAAAAGTCAATTGTTGACTTGCGAATTGTTAAGGTGAATCTAAATCTGCTACCCAGCCCTACCTGGTTCCTATCTGGCATATGGATCCAGAAATTAAAATATATGAATATGTTTCTACCCGGATCCTCTCTGGTTTCTATAAGTCAGTTGTTGACTTACAAATAGGCAATGTGAATTCTGATGTGCTAACCAACCCTACCTGGATTCTATCTTGCATATGGATCCAGAAATTATAATATAAGAATAGGTTTCTACCCGGATCCTCTCTGGTTTCTATAAGTCAGTTGTTGACTTGCGAATTGTTAAGGTGACTTTAATTCTGTTACCCAAACCTAAATGGTTCCTTTCTGGCATATGGATCCAGAAATTATAACATAAGAATATGATTCTACCCGGATCCTCTCTGGTTTCTATAAGTCAGTTGTTAACTTACAAATAGGCAATATGAATTTAAATGTGCTAACCAACCCTACCTGGTTTCTATCTGGCATATAGATCCAGAAATTATAATATAAGAATATGTTTCTACCCGGATCCTCTCTGGTTTCCATAAGGCAGTTGTAGACTTGCAAATTGTTAAGGTGACTTTAATTCTGTTACCCAAACCTAAATGGTTCCTATCTGGCATATGGATCCAGAAATTATAATATAAGAATATGTTTCTACCCGGATCCTCTCTGGTTTCTATAAGTCAGTTGTTGACTTGCAAATTGCTGAGGTGAATCTAGATCTGCTTCCCAGCACTACCTAGTTCCTATCTGGCATATGGATCTAGAAATTATAATATAAGAATACGTTTCTACCCGGATCCTCTCTGGTTTCTATAAGTCAGTTGTTGACTTGCGAATTGTTAAGGTGAATCTAAATCTGCTACCCAGCCCTACCTTGTTCCTATCTGGCATACGGATCCAGAAATTAAAATATAAGAATATGATTCTACACGGAACCTCTCTGGTTTCTATAAGTCAGTTGTTGACTTACAAATAGGCAGTGTGAATTTAAATGTGCTAACGAACCCTACCTGGTTCCTATCTGGCATATGGATAGAGAAATTATAATATTATAATATGTTTCTTCCCGTTTCCTATCTGGTTTCTATAAGTCAGTTGTTGACTTGCTAATTGATTAGGTGAATCTAAATCTGCTACCCAGCCCTACCTGGTTCCTATCTGGCACATGGATCAAGAAATTATAATATAAGAATATGTTTCTACCCGGATCCTCTCTGGTTTCTATAAGTCAGTTGTTGACTTACAAATAGGCAATGTGAATTTAAATGTGCTAATCAACCCTACCTGGTTTCTATCTGGCATATGGATCCAGAAATTATAATATAAGAATATGTTTCTACCCGGATCCTCTCTGGTTTCTATAAGTCAGTTGTTGAATTTGCAAATTGCTGAGGTGAATCTAGATCTGCTTCCCAGCACTACCTAGTTCCTATCTGGCATATGGATCTAGAAATTATAATATAAGAATACGTTTCTACCCGGATCCTCTCTGGTTTCTATAAGTCAGTTGTTGACTTGCGAATTGTTAAGGTGAATCTAAATCTGCTACCCAGCCCTACCTTGTTCCTATCTGGCATACGGATCCAGAAATTAAAATATAAGAATATGATTCTACACGGAACCTCTCTGGTTTCTATAAGTCAGTTGTTGACTTACAAATAGGCAGTGTGAATTTAAATGTGCTAACGAACCCTACCTGGTTCCTATCTGGCATATGGATCAAGAAATTATAATATAAGAATATGTTTCTACCCGTATCCTATATGGTTTCTATAAGTCAATTGTTGACTTGCGAATTGTTAAGGTGAATCTAAATCTGCTACCCAGCCCTACCTGGTTCCTATCTGGCATATGGATCCAGAAATTAAAATATATGAATATGTTTCTACCCGGATCCTCTCTGGTTTCTATAAGTCAGTTGTTGACTTACAAATAGGCAATGTGAATTCTGATGTGCTAACCAACCCTACCTGGATTCTATCTTGCATATGGATCCAGAAATTATAATATAAGAATACGTTTCTACCCGGATCCTCTCTGGTTTCTATAAGTCAGTTGTTGACTTGCGAATTGTTAAGGTGAATCTAAATCTGCTACCCAGCCCTACCTTGTTCCTATCTGGCATACGCATCCAGAAATTAAAATATAAGAATATGATTCTACCCGGATCCTCTCTGGTTTCTATAAGTCAGTTGTTAAATTACAAATAGGCAATATGAATTTAAATGTGCTAACCAACCCTACCTGGTTTCTATCTGGCATATAGATCCAGAAATTATAATATAAGAATATGTTTCTACCCGGATCCTCACTGGTTTCTATAAGTCAGTTGTTGACTTGCAAAGTGCTGAGGTGACTTTAATTCTGTTACCCAAACCTAAATGGTTCCTATCTGGCATATGGATCCAGAAATTATAATATAAGAATATGTTTCGACCCGGATCCTCTCTGGTTTCTATAAGTCCGTTGTTGACATGAAAATTGTTAAGGTGAATAGAAATCAGCTACCCAGCCCTACCTGGTTCCTATCTGGCATATGGATCCAGAAATTAAAATATAAGAATATGTTTCTACCCGTTTCCTCTCTGGTTTCTATAAGTCAGTTGTTGACTTACAAATAGGCAATGTGAATTTAAATGTGCTAACCAACCCTACCTGGTTTCTATCTGGCATATGGATCCAGAAATTATAATATAAGAATCTGTTTCTACCCGGATCCTCTCTGGTTTCCATAAGGCAGTTGTAGAATTGCAAATTGTTAAGGTGACTTTAATTCTGTTACCCAAACCTAAATGGTTCCTATCTGGCATATGGATCCAGAAATTATAATATAAGAATATGTTTCTACCCGGATCCTCTCTGGTTTCTATAAGTCAGTTGTTGACTTACAAATAGGCAATGTGAATTTAAATATGATAACTATAACCCTACCTGGTTTCTATCTGGCATATTGATCCAGAAATTATAATATAAGAATATGTTTCTACCCGGATCCTCTCTGGTTTCTATAAGTCAGTTGTTGACTTGCAAATTGCTGAGGTGAATCTAGATCTGCTTCCCAGCACTACCTAGTTCCTATCTGGCATATGGATCTAGAAATTATAATATAAGAATACGTTTCTACCCGGATCCTCTCTGGTTTCTATAAGTCAGTTGTTGACTTGCGAATTGTTAAGGTGAATCTAAATCTGCTACCCAGCCCTACCTTGTTCCTATCTGGCATACGGATCCAGAAATTAAAATATAAGAATATGATTCTACACGGAACCTCTCTGGTTTCTATAAGTCAGTTGTTGACTTACAAATAGGCAGTGTGAATTTTAAATGTGCTAACCAACCCTACCTGGTTCCTATCTGGCATATGGATCAAGAAATTATAATATAAGAATATGTATCTACCCGTATCCTATCTGGTTTCTATAAGTCAATTGTTGAATTGCGAATTGTTAAGGTGAATCTAAATCTGCTACCCAGCCCTACCTGGTTCCTATCTGGCATATGGATCCAGAAATTAAAATATATGAATATGTTTCTACCCGGATCCTCTCTGGTTTCTATAAGGCAGTTGTTGACTTACAAATCGGCAATGTGAATTCTGATGTGCTAACCAACCCTACCTGGATTCTATCTTGCATATGGATCCAGAAATTATAATATGAGAATACGTTTCTACCGGGGTCCTCTCTGGTTTCTATAAGTCAGTTGTTGACTTACAAATAGGCAGTGTGAATTTAAATGTGCTAACGAACCCTACCTGGTTCCTATCTGGCATATGGATCAAGAAATTATAATATAAGAATATGTTTCTACACGTATTCTATCTGGTTTATATAAGTCAATTGTTGTCTTGCGTATTTATCAGGTGAATCTAAATCTGCTACCCAGCCCTACCTGGTTCCTATCTGGCATATGGATCCAGAAATTAAAATATATGAATATGTTTCTACCCGGATCCTCTCTGGTTCCTATAAGTCAGTTGTTGACTTACAAATAGGCAATGTGAATTCTGATGTGCTAACCAACCCTACCTGGATTCTATCTTGCATATGGATCCAGAAATTATAATAGAAGAATACGTTTCTACCCGGATCCTCTCTGGTTTCTATAAGTCAGTTGTTGATTTGCGAATTGTTAAGGTGAATCGAAATCTGCTACCCAGCCCTACCTGATTCCTATCTGGCAAATGGATCAAGAAATTATAATATAAGAATTTGTTTCTACCCGTATTCTATCTGGTTTCTATAAGTCAATTGTTGACTTGCGAATTTTTAATGTGAATCTATATCTGCTACCCATTCCTACCTGGTTCATATCTGGCATATGGATCCAGAAATTAAAATATATGAATATGTTTCTACCCGGATCGTCTCTGGTTTCTGTAAGTCAGTTGTTGACGTGCGAATTGTTAAGGTGACTTTAATTCTGTTACCCAAACCTAAATGGTTCCTATCTGGCATATGGATCCAGAAATTATAATATAAGAATATGTTTCTACCCGGATCCTCTCTAGCTTCTATAAGTCAGTTGTTGACTTACAAATAGGCAAGGTGAATTCTAATGTTCTTACCAACCGTTCCTTTAGTATATCTGGCATATGGATCAAGAAATTATAATATAAGAATATGTTTCTACCCGGATCCTCTCTGGTTTCCATAAGGCAGTTGTATACTTGCAAATTGTTAAGGTGACTTTAATTCTGTTACCCAAACCTAAATGGTTCCTATCTGGCATATGGATCCAGAAATTATAATATAAGAATATGATTCTACCCGGATCCTCTCTGGTTTCTATAAGTCAGTTGTTGACTTGCGAATAGGGAATCTGAATATCAATGTGCTAACCAACCCTACCTTGTTGCTATCTGGCATAGGGATCCAGAAATTATAATATAAGAATATGTTTCTACCCGGATCCTCTCTGGTTTCTATAAGTCAGTTTTTGACTTGCAAATTGCTGAGGTGAATCTAGATCTGCTTCCCAGCACCACCTAGTTCCGATCTGCATATGGATCTAGAAATTATAATATAAGAATACGTTTCTACCCGGATCCTCTCTGGTTTCTATAATTCAGTTGTTGACTTGCGAATTGTTAAGGTGAATCTGAATCTGCTACCCAGCCCTACCTTGTTCCTATCTGGCATACGGATCCAGAAATTAAAATATAAGAATATGATTCTACACGGAACCTCTCTGGTTTCTATAAGTCAGTTGTTGACTTACAAATAGGCAGTGTGAATTTAAATGTGCTAACGAACCCTACCTGGTTCCTATCAGGCATATGGATCAAGAAATTATAATATAAGAATATGTTTCTACCCGTATCCTATCAGGTTTCTATAAGTCAGTTGTTGACTTGCGAATTGCTCAGGTGAATCTAAATCTGCTACCCAGCCCTACCTGGTTCCTATCTGGCATATGGATCCAGCAATTAAAATATAAGAATATGTTTCTACCCGGATCCTCTCTGGTTTCTATAAGTCAGTTGTTGACTTACAAATAGGCAATGTGAATTCTGATGTGCTAACCAACCCTACCTGGATTCTATCTTGCATATGGATCCAGAAATTATAATATAAGAATATGTTTCTACCCGGATCCTCACTGGTTTCTATAAGTCAGTTGTTGACTTGCAAAGTGCTGAGGTGACTTTAATTCTGTTACCCAAACCTAAATGGTTCCTATCTGGCATATGGATCCAGAAATTATAATATAAGAATATGTTTCTACCCGGATCCTCTCTGGTTTCTATAAGTCAGTTGTTGACTTACAAATAGGCAATGTGAATTTAAATGTGCTAACTAACCCTACCTGGTTTCTATCTGGCATATGGATCCAGAAATTATAATATAAGAATATGTTTCTACCCGGATCCTCTCTGGTTTCCATAAGGCAGTTGTAGACTTGCAAATTGTTAAGGTGACTTTAATTCTGTTACCCAAACCTAAATGGTTCCTATCTGGCATATGGATCCAGAAATTATAATATAAGAATATATTTCGACCCGGATCCTCTCTGGTTTCTATAAGTCAGTTGTTGACTTGCAAATTGCTGAGGTGAATCTAGATCTGCTTCCCAGCACTACCTAGTTCCTATCTGGCATATGGATCTAGAAATTATAATATAAGAATACGTTTCTACCCGGATCCTCTCTGGTTTCTATAAGTCAGTTGTTGACTTGCGAATTGTTAAGGTGAATCTAAATCTGCTACCCAGCCCTACCTTGTTCCTATCTGGCATACGGATCCAGAAATTAAAATATAAGAATATGATTCTACACGGAACCTCTCTGGTTTCTATAAGTCAGTTGTTGACTTACAAATAGGCAGTGTGAATTTAAATGTGCTAACGAACCCTACCTGGTTCCTATCTGGCACATGGATCAAGAAATTATAATATAAGAATATGTTTCTACCCGTATCCTATCTGGTTTCTATAAGTCAATTGTTGACTTGCGAATTGCTCAGGTGAATCTAAATCTGCTACCCAGCCCTACCTGGATCCTATCTGCCATATGGATCCAGAAACTAAAATATAAGAATATGTTTCTACCCGTATCCTCTCTGGTTTCTATAAGTCAGTTGTTGACTTGCGAATTGTTAAGGTGAATCTAAATCTGCTACCCAGCCCTACCTTGTTCCTATCTGGCATACGCATCCAGAAATTAAAATATAAGAATATGATTCTACCCGGATCCTCTCTGGTTTCTATAAGTCAGTTGTTGACTTACAAATAGGCAATGTGAATTTAAATGTGCTAATCAACCCTACCTGGTTTCTATCTGGCATATAGATCCAGAAATTAAAATATAAGAATATGTTTCTACCCGGATCCTCTCTGGTTTCCATAAGGCAGTTGTAGACTTGCAAATTGTTAAGGTGACTTTAATTCTGTTACCCAAACCTAAATGGTTCCTATCTGGCATATGGATCCAGAAATTATAATATAAGAATATGTTTCGACACGGATCCTCTCTGGTTTCTATAAGTCCGTTGTTGACATGAAAATTGTTAAGGTGAATAGAAATCAGCTACCCAGCCCTACCTGGTTCCTATCTGGCATATGGATCCAGAAATTAAAATATAAGAATATGTTTCTACCCGTTTCCTCTCTGGTTTCTATAAGTCAGTTGTTGACTTACAAATAGGCAATGTGAATTTAAATGTGCTAACCAACCCTACCTGGTTTCTATCTGGCATATGGATCCAGAAATTATAATATAAGAATCTGTTTCTACCCGGATCCTCTCTGGTTTCCATAAGGCAGTTGTAGACTTGCAAATTGTTAAGGTGACTTTAATTCTGTTACCCAAACCTAAATGGTTCCTATCTGGCATATGGATCCAGAAATTATAATATAAGAATATGTTTCTACCCGGATCCTCTCTGGTTTCTATAAGTCAGTTGTTGACTTACAAATAGGCAATGTGAATTTAAATGTGCTAATCAACCCTACCTGGTTTCTATCTGGCATATGGATCCAGAAATTATAATATAAGAATATGTTTCTACCCGGATCCTCTCTGGTTTCTATAAGTCAGTTGTTGACTTGCAAATTGCTGAGGTGAATCTAGATCTGCTTCCCAGCACTACCTAGTTCCTATCTGGCATATGGATCTAGAAATTATAATATAAGAATACGTTTCTACCCGGATCCTCTCTGGTTTCTATAAATCAGTTGTTGACTTGCGAATTGTTAAGGTGAATCTAAATCTGCTACCCAGCCCTACCTTGTTCCTATCTGGCATACGGATCCAGAAATTAAAATATAAGAATATGATTCTACACGGAACCTCTCTGGTTTCTATAAGTCAGTTGTTGACTTACAAATAGGCAGTGTGAATTTTAAATGTGCTAACCAACCCTACCTGGTTCCTATCTGGCATATGGATCAAGAAATTATAATATAAGAATATGTATCTACCCGTATCCTATCTGGTTTCTATAAGTCAATTGTTGACTTGCGAATTGTTAAGGTGAATCTAAATCTGCTACCCAGCCCTACCTGGTTCCTATCTGGCATATGGATCCAGAAATTAAAATATATGAATATGTTTCTACCCGGATCCTCTCTGGTTTCTATAAGGCAGTTGTTGACTTACAAATCGGCAATGTGAATTCTGATGTGCTAACCAACCCTACCTGGATTCTATCTTGCATATGGATCCAGAAATTATAATATGAGAATACGTTTCTACCGGGGTCCTCTCTGGTTTCTATAAGTCAGTTGTAGACTTACAAATAGGCAGTGTGAATTTAAATGTGCTAACGAACCCTACCTGGTTCCTATCTGGCATATGGATCAAGAAATTATAATATAAGAATACGTTTCTTCCCGGATCCTATATGGTTTCTAAAAGTCAATTGTTGACTTGCGAATTGCTAAGGTGAATCTAAATCTGCTACCCAGCCCTACCTGGTTCCTATCGGGCATATGGATCCAGAAATTAAAATATATGAATATGTTTCTACCCGGATCCTCTCTGGTTCCTATAAGTCAGTTGTTGACTTACAAATAGGCAATGTGAATTCTGATGTGCTAACCAACCCTACCTGGATTCTATCTTGCATATGGATCCAGAAATTATAATAGAAGAATACGTTTCTACCCGGATCCTCTCTGGTTTCTATAAGTCAGTTGTTGATTTGCGAATTGTTAAGGTGAATCGAAATCTGCTACCCAGCCCTACCTGATTCCTATCTGGCAAATGGATCAAGAAATTATAATATAAGAATTTGTTTCTACCCGTATTCTATCTGGTTTCTATAAGTCAATTGTTGACTTGCGAATTTTTAATGTGAATCTATATCTGCTACCCATTCCTACCTGGTTCATATCTGGCATATGGATCCAGAAATTAAAATATATGAATATGTTTCTACCCGGATCGTCTCTGGTTTCTGTAAGTCAGTTGTTGACTTGCAAATTGTTAAGGTGACTTTAATTCTGTTACCCAAACCTAAATGGTTCCTATCTGGCATATGGATCCAGAAATTATAATATAAGAATATGTTTCTACCCGGATCCTCTCTGGTTTCTATAAGTCAGTTGTTGACTTGCAAATAGGCAATGTAAATTTAAATGTGCTAACCAACCCTACCTGGTTTCTATCTGGCATATGGATCAAGAAATTATAATATAAGAATATGTTTCTACCCGGATCCTCTCTGGTTTCCATAAGGCAGTTGTATACTTGCAAATTGTTAAGGTGACTTTAATTCTGTTACCCAAACCTAAATGGTTCCTATCTGGCATATGGATCCAGAAATTATAATATAAGAATATGATTCTACCCGGATCCTCTCTGGTTTCTATAAGTCAGTTGTTGACTTACAAATAGGCAATGTAAATTTAAATGTGCTAACCAACGCTACCTAGTTCCTATCTGGCATATGGATCCAGAAATTATAATATAAGAATATGTTTCTACCCGGATCCTCTCTGGTGTCTATAAGTCAGTTGTTGACTTGCAAATTGCTGAGGTGAATCTAGGTCTGCTTCCCAGCACCAACTAGTTCCGATCTGGCATATGGATCTAGAAATTATAATATAAGAATACGTTTCTACCCGGATCCTCTCTGGTTTCTATAAGTCAGTTGTTGACTTGCGAATTGTTGAGGTAAATCTAAATCTGCTACCCAGCCCTACCTTGTTCCTATCTGGCATACGGATCCAGAAATTAAAATATAAGAATATGATTCTACACGGAACCTCTCTGGTTTCTATAAGTCAGTTGTTGACTTACAAATAGGCAGTGTGAATTTAAATGTGCTAACGAACCCTACCTGGTTCCTATCTGGCACATGGATCAAGAAATTATAATATAAGAATATGTTTCTACCCGTATCCTATCAGGTTTCTATAAGTCAATTGTTGACTTGCGAATTGTTCAGGTGAATCTAAATCTGCTACCCAGCCCTACCTGGTTCCTATCTGGCATATGGATCCAGAAATTAAAATATATGAATATGTTTCTACCCGGATCCTCTCTGGTTTCTATAAGTCAGTTGTTGACTTACAAATAGGCAATGTGAATTGTAATGTGCTAACCAACCCTACCTGGATTCTATCTTGCATATGGATCAAGAAATTATAATATAAGAATATGTTTCTACCCGGATCCTCACTGGTTTCTATAAGTCAGTTGTTGACTTGCAAAGTGCTGAGGTGACTTTAATTCTGTTACCCAAACCTAAATGGTTCCTATCTGGCATATGGATCCAGAAATTATAATATAAGAATATGTTTCTACCCGGATCCTCTCTGGTTTCTATAAGTCAGTTGTTGACTTACAAATAGGCAATGTGAATTTAAATGTGCTAACCAACCCTACCTGGTTTCTGTCTGGCATACAGATCCAGAAATTATAATATAAGAATATGTTTCTACCCGGATCCTCTCTGGTTTCCATAAGGCAGTTGTAGACTTGCAAATTGTTAAGGTGACTTTAATTCTGTTACCCAAACCTAAATGGTTCCTATCTGGCATATGGATCCAGAAATTATAATATAAGAATATGTTTCTACCCGGATCCTCTCTGGTTTCTATAAGTCAGTTGTTGACTTGCAAATTGCTGAGGTGAATCTAGATCTGCTTCCCAGCACTACCTAGTTCCTATCTGGCATATGGATCTAGAAATTATAATATAAGAATACGTTTCTACCCGGATCCTCTCTGGTTTCTATAAGTCAGTTGTTGACTTGCGAATTGTTAAGGTGAATCTAAATCTGCTACCCAGCCCTACCTTGTTCCTATCTGGCATACGCATCCAGAAATTAAAATATAAGAATATGATTCTACCCGGAACCTCTCTGGTTTCTATAAGTCAGTTGTTGACTTACAAATAGGCAGTGTGAATTTAAATGTGCTAACGAACCCTACCTGGTTCCTATCTGGCACATGGATCAAGAAATTATAATATAAGAATATGTTTCTACCCGGATCCTCTCTGGTTTCTATAAGTCAGTTGTTGACTTGCAAATTGTTAAGGTGAATCTAAATCTGCTACCCAGCCCTACCTGGATCCTATCTGGCATATGGATCCAGAAATTAAAATATAAGAATATGTTTCTACCCTTGATCCTCTCTGGTTTCTATAAGTCAGTTGTTGACTTACAAATAGGCAATGTGAATTTAAATGTGCTAATCAACCCTACCTGGTTTCTATCTGGCATATGGATCCAGAAATTATAATATAAGAATATGTTTCTACCCGGATCCTCTCTGGTTTCTATAAGTCAGTTGTTGACTTGCAAATTGCTGAGGTGAATCTAGATCTGCTTCCCAGCACTACCTAGTTCCTATCTGGCATATGGATCTAGAAATTATAATATAAGAATACGTTTCTACCCGGATCCTCTCTGGTTTCTATAAGTCAGTTGTTGACTTGCGAATTGTTAAGGTGAATCTAAATCTGCTACCCAGCCCTACCTTGTTCCTATCTGGCATACGGATCCAGAAATTAAAATATAAGAATATGATTCTACACGGAACCTCTCTGGTTTCTATAAGTCAGTTGTTGACTTACAAATAGGCAGTGTGAATTTAAATGTGCTAACGAACCCAACCTGGTTCCTATCTGGCATATGGATCAAGAAATTATAATATAAGAATACGTTTCTACCCGTATCCTATCTGGTTTCTATAAGTCAATTGTTGACTTGCGAATTGTTAAGGTGAATCTAAATCTGCTACCCAGCCCTACCTGGTTCCTATCTGGCATATGGATCCAGAAATTAAAATATAAGAATATGATTCTACACGGAACCTCTCTGGTTTCTATAAGTCAGTTGTTGACTTACAAATAGGCAATGTGAATTCTGATGTGCTAACCAACCCTACCTGGATTCTATCTTGCATATGGATCCAGAAATTACAATATAAGAATACGTTTCTACCCGGATCCTCTCTGGTTTCTATAAGTCAGTTGTTGACTTGCGAATTGTTAAGGTGAATCTAAATCTGCTACCCAGCCCTACCTTGTTCCTATCTGGCATACGCATCCAGAAATTAAAATATAAGAATATGATTCTACCCGGATCCTCTCTGGTTTCTATAAGTCAGTTGTTGACTTACAAATAGGCAATGTGAATTTAAATGTGCTAACCAACCCTACCTGGTTTCTATCTGGCATATAGATCCAGAAATTATAATATAAGAATATGTTTCTACCCGGATCCTCTCTGGTTTCCATAAGGCAGTTGTAGACTTGCAAATTGTTAAGGTGACTTTAATTCTGTTACCCAAACCTAAATGGTTCCTATCTGGCATATGGATCCAGAAATTATAATATAAGAATATGTTTCGACACGGATCCTCTCTGGTTTCTATAAGTCCGTTGTTGACATGAAAATTGTTAAGGTGAATAGAAATCAGCTACCCAGCCCTACCTGGTTCCTATCTGGCATATGGATCCAGAAATTAAAATATAAGAATATGTTTCTACCCGTTTCCTCTCTGGTTTCTATAAGTCAGTTGTTGACTTACAAATAGGCAATGTGAATTTAAATGTGCTAACCAACCCTACCTGGTTTCTATCTGGCATATGGATCCAGAAATTATAATATAAGAATATGTTTCTACCCGGATCCTCTCTGGTTTCCATAAGGCAGTTGTAGACTTGCAAATTGTTAAGGTGACTTTAATTCTGTTACCCAAACCTAAATGGTTCCTATCTGGCATATGGATCCAGAAATTATAATATAAGAATATGTTTCTACCCGGATCCTCTCTGGTTTCTATAAGTCAGTTGTTGACTTACAAATAGGCAATGTGAATTTAAATGTGCTAATCAACCCTACCTGGTTTCTATCTGGCATATGGATCCAGAAATTATAATATAAGAATATGTTTCTACCCGGATCCTCTCTGGTTTCTATAAGTCAGTTGTTGACTTGCAAATTGCTGAGGTGAATCTAGATCTGCTTCCCAGCACTACCTAGTTCCTATCTGGCATATGGATCTAGAAATTATAATATAAGAATACGTTTCTACCCGGATCCTCTCTGGTTTCTATAAATCAGTTGTTGACTTGCGAATTGTTAAGGTGAATCTAAATCTGCTACCCAGCCCTACCTTGTTCCTATCTGGCATACGGATCCAGAAATTAAAATATAAGAATATGATTCTACACGGAACCTCTCTGGTTTCTATAAGTCAGTTGTTGACTTACAAATAGGCAGTGTGAATTTTAAATGTGCTAACCAACCCTACCTGGTTCCTATCTGGCATATGGATCAAGAAATTATAATATAAGAATATGTATCTACCCGTATCCTATCTGGTTTCTATAAGTCAATTGTTGAATTGCGAATTGTTAAGGTGAATCTAAATCTGCTACCCAGCCCTACCTGGTTCCTATCTGGCATATGGATCCAGAAATTAAAATATATGAATATGTTTCTACCCGGATCCTCTCTGGTTTCTATAAGGCAGTTGTTGACTTACAAATCGGCAATGTGAATTCTGATGTGCTAACCAACCCTACCTGGATTCTATCTTGCATATGGATCCAGAAATTATAATATAAGAATACGTTTCTACCGGGATCCTCTCTGGTTTCTATAAGTCAGTTGTTGACTTGCGAATTGTTAAGGTGAATCTAAATCTGCTACCCAGCCCTACCTTGTTCCTATCTGGCATACGCATCCAGAAATTAAAATATAAGAATATGATTCTACCCGGATCCTCTCTGGTTTCTATAAGTCAGTTGTTGACTTACAAATAGGCAATGTGAATTCTGATGTGCTAACCAACCCTACCTGGATTCTATCTTGCATATGGATCCAGAAATTATAATATAAGAATACGTTTCTACCCGGATCCTCTCTGGTTTCTATAAGTCAGTTGTTGACTTGCGAATTGTTAAGGTGAATCTAAATCTGCTACCCAGCCCTACCTGGTTCCTATCTGGCATATGGATCCAGAAATTAAAATATAAGAATATGATTCTACCCGGATCCTCTCTGGTTTCTATAAGTCAGTTGTTGACTTACAAATAGGCAATGTGAATTTAAATGTGCTAACCAACCCTACCTGGTTTCTATCTGGCATATGGATCCAGAAATTATAATATAAAAATATGTTTCTACCCGGATCCTCTCTGGTTTCTATAAGTCAGTTGTTGACTTGCAAATTGCTGAGGTGAATCTAAATCTGCTTCCCAGCACTACCTGGTTCCTATCTGGCATATGGATCCAGAAATTATAATATAAGAATACGTTTCTTCCCGGATCCTATATGGTTTCTAAAAGTCAGTTGGGGTCTTGTGAGTTTTTAAGATGAATTTAAATCTGCTACCCGGCACCACATGGCATATGTAAATCGAAATTAAAATACGAAAATATGTAGCTACCCGTATCCTATCTGGTTTCTATAAGTCAGTTGTTGACTTGCGAATTGTTAAGGTGAATCTAAATCTGCTACCCAGCCGTACCTGGTTCCTATCTGGCATACGGATCCAGAAATTAAAATATAAGAATATGATTCTACCCGGATCCTATCTGGTTTCTATAAGTCAGTTGTTGACTTCCGAATTGTTAAGGTGAATCTAAATCTGCTACCCAGCCCAACCTGATTCCTATCTGGCATATGGATCAAGAAATTATAATATAAGAATATGTTTCTACCCGGATCCTCTCTTGTTTCTATAAGTCAGGTGTCGACTTGAAAATTGTTAAGGTGAATTTTAATTTGCTACCCAGCCCTACCTGGTTCCTATCTGGCATATGGATCCAGAAATTGAAATATAAGAATATGTTTCTACCCGGATCCTCTCTGGTTTCCATAAGGCAGTTGTAGACTTGCAAATTGTTAAGGTGACTTTAATTCTCTTACCCAGCCCTAAATGGTTCCTATCTGACATATGGATCCAGAAATTATAATATAAGAATATGTTTCTACCCGGATACTCACTGGTTTCTATAAGTCAGTTGTTGACTTGCAAATTGCTGAGGTGAATCTAAATCTGCCACCCAGCCCAACGTGGTTCCTTTGTGGCATATGGATCCAGAAATTATAATATAAGAATACGTTTATACCCGGATCCTATATGGTTTTTATAAGTCAGTTGTTGACTTAAAAATAGGCAATGTGAATTTAAATGTGCTAACCAACCCCACCTGGTTTCTACCTGGCATATGGATCTAGAAATTATAATATAAGAATACGTTTCTACCCGGATCCTCTCTGGTTTCTATAAGTCAGTTGTTGACATACAAATAGGCAATGTGAATTTAAATGTGCTAACCAACCCTACCTGGTTTCTATCTGGCATATGGATCCAGAAATTATAATATAAGAATATGTTTCTACCCGGATACTCACTGGTTTCTATAAGTCAGTTGTTGACTTGCAAATTGCTGAGGTGAATCTAAATCTGCTTCCCAGCCCAACCTGATTCCAATCTGGCACATGGATCCAGAAATTATAATATTAGAATACGTTTATACCCGGATCCTATATGGTTTTTATAAGTCAGTTGTTGACTTAAAAATAGGCAATGTGAATTTAAATGTGCTAACCAACCCCACCTGGTTTCTACCTGGCATATGGATCTAGAAATTATAATATAAGAATATGTTTCTACCCGGATACTCACTGGTTTCTATAAGTCAGTTGTTGACTTGCAAATTGCTGAGGTGAATCTAAATCTGCTTCCCAGCACTAGCTGGTTCCTATCTGGCATATGGATCCTGAAATTATAATATAAGAATACGTATCTTCCCGGATCCTATATGGTTTCTAAAAGTCAGTTGGGGTCTTGTGAGTTTTTAAGATGAAAGTAAATCTGCTACACGGCCCCACCTGGCATTTGTAAATAGAAATTAAAAAACGAAAACATGTACATACCCGTATCCTATCTGGTTTCTATAAGTCAGTTGTTGACTTGCGAATTGTTAAGGTGAATCGAAATCTGCTACCCAGCCCTACCTGATTCCTATCTGGCAAATGGATCAAGAAATTATAATATAAGAATATGATTCTACCCGGATCCTCTCTGGTTTCTATAAGTCAGTTGTTGACTTACAAATAGGCAATGTGAATTTAAATGTGCTAACCAACCCTACCTGGTTTCTATCTGGCATATGGATCCAGAAATTATAATATCAGAATATGTTTCTACCCGGATCCTCTCTGGTTTCTATAAGTCAGTTGTTGACTTGCAAATTGCTGAGGTGAATCTAGGTCTGCTTCCCAGCACTACCTAGTTCCTATCTGGCATATGGATCTAGAAATTATAATATAAGAATACGTTTCTACCCGGATCCTCTCTGGTTTCTATAAGTCAGTTGTTGACTTACAAATAGGCAATATGAATTTAAATGTGCTAACCAACCGTACCTGGATTCTATCTGGCATATGGATCCAGAAATTATAATATAAGAATATGTTTCTACCCGGATCCTCTCTGGTTTCTATAAGTCAGTTGTTGACTTGCAAATTGCTGAGGTGAATCTAGGTCTGCTTCCCAGCACTACCTAGTTCCTATCTGGCATATGGATCAAGAAATTATAATATAAGAATATGTTTCTACCCGGATCCTCTCTGGATTCTATAAGTCAGTTGTTGACTTACAAATTGTTGAGGTAAATCTAAATCTGCTATCCAGCACTACCTGGTTCCTATCTGGCATACGCATCCAGAAATTAAAATATAAGAATATGATTCTACCCGGATCCTCTCTGGTTTCTATAAGTCAGTTGTTGACTTACAAATAGGCAATATGAATTTAAATGTGCTAACCAACCGTACCTGGATTCTATCTGGCATATGGATCCAGAAATTATAATATAAGAATATGTTTCTACCCGGATCCTCTCTGGTTTCTATAAGTCAGTTGTTGACTTGCAAATTGTTAAGGTGAATATAAATCTGCTACCCAGCCCTACCTGGTTCCTATCTGGCATATGGATCCAGAAATTATAATATAAGAATACGATTCTACCCGGATCTTATATGGTTTCTAAAAGTCAGTTGGCGACTTGTGAGTTTTTAAGATGAAAGTAAATCTGCTACACGGCCCCACCTGGCATTTGTAAATAGAAATTAAAAAACGAAAACATGTACATACCCGTATCCTATCTGGTTTCTATAAGTCAGTTGTTGACTTGCGAATTGTTAAGGTGAATCGAAATCTGCTACCCAGCCCTACCTGATTCCTATCTGGCAAATGGATCAAGAAATTATAATATAAGAATATGATTCTACCCGGATCCTCTCTGGTTTCTATAAGTCAGTTGTTGACTTACAAATAGGCAATGTGAATTTAAATGTGCTAACCAACCCTACCTGGTTTCTACCTGGCATATGGATCCAGAAATTATAATATAAGAATATGTTTCTACCCGGATCCTCACTGGTTTCTATAAGTCAGTTGTTGACTTGCAAATTGCTGAGGTGAATCTAAATCTGCTTCCCAGCACTAGCTGGTTCCTATCTGGCATATGGATCCTGAAATTATAATATAAGAATACGTATCTTCCCGGATCCTATATGGTTTCTAAAAGTCAGTTGGGGTCTTGTGAGTTTTTAAGATGAAAGTAAATCTGCTACACGGCCCCACCTGGCATTTGTAAATAGAAATTAAAAAACGAAAACATGTACATACCCGTATCCTATCTGGTTTCTATAAGTCAGTTGTTGACTTGCGAATTGTTAAGGTGAATCGAAATCTGCTACCCAGCCCTACCTGATTCCTATCTGGCAAATGGATCAAGAAATTATAATATAAGAATATGATTCTACCCGGATCCTCTCTGGTTTCTATAAGTCAGTTGTTGACTTACAAATAGGAAATGTGAATTTAAATGTGCTAACCAACCCTACCTGGTTTCTATCTGGCATATGGATCCAGAAATTATAATATAAGAATATGTTTCTACCCGGATCCTCTCTGGTTTCTATAAGTCAGTTGTTGACTTGCAAATTGCTGAGGTGAATCTAGGTCTGCTTCCCAGCACTACCTAGTTCCTATCTGGCATATGGATCTAGAAATTATAATATAAGAATACGTTTCTACCCGGATCCTCTCTGGTTTCTATAAGTCAGTTGTTGACTTACAAATAGGCAATGTGAATTTAAATGTGCTAACCTACCTTACCTGGTTTCTATCTGGCATATGGATCCAGAAATTATAATATAAGAATATGTTTCTACCCGGATCCTCTCTGGTTTCTATAAGTCAGTTGTTGACTTGCAAATTGCTGAGGTGAATCTAGGTCTGCTTCCCAGCACTACCTAGTTCCTATCTGGCATATGGATCAAGAAATTATAATATAAGAATATGTTTCTACCCGGATCCTCTCTGGATTCTATAAGTCAGTTGTTGACTTACAAATTGTTGAGGTAAATCTAAATCTGCTATCCAGCACTACCTGGTTCCTATCTGGCATACGGATCCAGAAATTAAAATATAAGAATATGATTCTACCCGGATCCTCTCTGGTTTCTATAAGTCAGTTGTTGACTTACAAATAGGCAATATGAATTTAAATGTGCTAACCAACCGTACCTGGATTCTATCTGGCATATGGATCCAGAAATTATAATATAAGAATATGTTTCTACCCGGATCCTCTCTGGTTTCTATAAGTCAGTTGTTGACTTGCAAATTGTTAAGGTGAATATAAATCTGCTACCCAGCCCTACCTGGTTCCTATCTGGCATATGGATCCAGAAATTATAATATAAGAATACGATTCTACCCGGATCTTATATGGTTTCTAAAAGTCAGTTGGCGACTTGTGAGTTTTTAAGATGAAAGTAAATCTGCTACACGGCCCCACCTGGCATTTGTAAATAGAAATTAAAAAACGAAAACATGTGCCTACCTTTTTCCTATCTGGTTTCTATAGGTCAATTGTTGACTTGCGAATTGTTAAGGTGAATCTAAATCTGCTACCCAGCCGTACCTGGTTCCTATCTGGCATACGGATTCAGAAATTAAAATATAGTAATATGATTCTACCCGGATCCTATCTGGTTTCTATAAGTCAGTTGTTGACTTACAAATAGGCAATGTGAATTTAAATGTGCTAAACAACCCTACCTGGTTTCTATCTGGCATATGGATCCAGAAATTATAATATAAGAATACGTTTCTACCCGTATCCTATCTGGTTTCTATAAGTCAATTGTTGACTTGCGAATTGTTAAGGTGAATCTAAATCTGCTACCAAGCCCTACCTGGTTCCTATCTGGCATATGGATCCAGAAATTAAAATATAAGAATATGATTCTACCCGGATCCTCTCTGGTTTCTATAAGTCAGTTGTTGACATACAAATAGGCAATGTGAATTTAAATGTGCTAACCAACCCTACCTGGTTTCTATCCGGCATATGGATCCAGAAATTATAATATAAAAATATGTTTCTACCCGGATCCTCTCTGATTTCTATAAGTCAGTTGTTGACTTGCAAATTGCTGAGGTGAATCTAAATCTGCTTCCCAGCACTACCTGGTTCCTATCTGGCATATGGATCCAGAAATTATAATATAAGAATACGTTTCTACCCGGATCCTATATGGTTTCTAAAAGTCAGTTGGGGTCTTGTGAGTTTTTAAGATGAATTTAAATCCGCTACCCGGCCCCACCTGGCATATGTAAATCGAAATTAAAATACGAAAATATGTACCTACCCGTATCCTATCTGGTTTCTATAAGTCAGTCGTTGACTTGCGAATTGTTAAGGTGAATCTAAATCTGCTACCCAGCCCAACCTGATTCCTATCTGGCATATGGATCAAGAAATTATAATATTAGAATACGTTTATACCCGGATCCTATATGGTTTCTATAAGTCAGTTGTTGACTTGCAAATTGTTTAGGTGACTTTAATTCTCTTACCCAGCCCTAAATGGTTCCTATCTAGCATACGGATCCAGAAATTAAAATATAGAAATATGATTCTACCCGTATCCTCTCTGGTTTCTATAAGTCAATTGTTGACTTGCGAATTGTTAAGGTGAATTTTAATTTGCTACCCAGCCCTACCTTGTTCCTATCTGGCATATGGATCCAGAAATTGAAATATAAGAATATGTTTCTACCCGGATCCTCTCTGGTTTCCATAAGGCAGTTGTAGACTTGCAAATTGTTAAGGTGACTTTAATTCTCTTACCCAGCCCTAAATGGTTCCTATCTGACATATGGATCCAGAAATAATAATATAAGAATATGTTTCTACCCGGATCCTCTCTGGTTTCTATAAGTCAATTGTTGACTTGCGAATTGTTAAGGTGAATTTTAATTTGCTACCCAGCCCTACCTGGTTCCTATCTGGCATATGGATCCAGAAATTAAAATATAAGAATATGATTCTACCCGGATCCTCTCTGGTTTCTATAAGTCAGTTGTTGACTTACAAATAGGCAATGTGAATTTAAATGTGCTAACCAACCCTACCTGGTTTCTATCTGGCATATGGATCCAGAAATTATAATATAAGAATATGTTTCTACCCGGATCCTCTCTGGTTTCTATAAGTCAGTTGTTGACTTGAAAATTGTTAAGGTGAATTTTAATTTGCTACCCAGCCCTACCTGGTTCCTATCTGGCATATGGATCCAGAAATTGAAATATAAGAATATGTTTCTACCCGGATCCTCTCTGGTTTCCATAAGGCAGTTGTAGACTTGCAAATTGTTAAGGTGACTTTAATTCTCTTACCCAGCCCTAAATGGTTCCTATCTGACATATGGATCCAGAAATTATAATATAAGAATATGTTTCTACCCGGATCCTCTCTGGTTTCTATAAGTCAGTTGTTGACTTGAAAATTGTTAAGGTGAATTTTAATTTGCTACCCAGCCCTACCTGGTTCCTATCTGGCATATGGATCCAGAAATTGAAATATAAGAATATGTTTCTACCCGGATCCTCTCTGGTTTCCATAAGGCAGTTGTAGACTTGCAAATTGTTAAGGTGACTTTAATTCTCTTACCCAGCCCTAAATGGTTCCTATCTCGCATATGGATCCAGAAATTGAAATATAAGAATATGTTTCTACCCGGATCCTCTCTGGATTCTATAAGTCAGTTGTTGACTTACAAATAGGCAATGTGAATTTAAATGTGGTAACCAACCCTACCTGGTTTCTATCTGGCATATGGATCCAGAAATTATAATATAAGAATATGTTTCTACCCGGATCCTCTCTGGTTTCTATAAGTCAGTTGTTGACTTGAAAATTGTTAAGGTGAATTTTAATTTGCTACCCAGCCCTACCTGGTTCCTATCTGGCATATGGATCCAGAAATTGAAATATAAGAATATGTTTCTACCCGGAACTTCTCCGGTTTCCATAAGGCAGTTGTAGACTTTCAAATTGTTAAGGTGACTTTAATTCTGTTACCCAGCCCTAAATGGTTCCTATCTGGCATATGGATCCAGAAATTATAATATTAGAATACGTTTATACATGGATCCTATATGGTTTCTATAAGTCAGTTGTTGACTTCAAAATTGTTAAGGTGAATTTTAATTTGCTACCCAACCCTACCTGGTTCCTATTTGGCATATGGATCCAGACATTATAATATAAGAATACGTTTCTTCCCGGATCCTATATGGTTTCTAAAAGTCAGTTGGGGTCTTGTGAGTTTTTAAGATGAATTTAAATCTGCTACCCGGCCCCACCTGGCATATGTAAATCGAAATTAAAATACGAAAATATGTACCTACCCGTATCCTATCTGGTTTCTATAGGTCAATTGTTGACTTGCGAATTGTTAAGGTGAATCTAAATCTGCTACCCAGCCCAACCTGATTCCTATCTGGCATATGGATCAAGAAATTATAATATTAGAATACGTTTATACCCGGATCCTATATGGTTTCTATAAGTCAGTTGTTGACTTACAAATAGGCAATGTGAATTTAAATGTGCTAACCAACCCAACCTGGTTCTACCTGGCATATGGATCCAGAAATTATAATATAAGAATATGTTTCTACCAGGATCCTCTCTGGTTTCTAATAGTCAGTAATTGACTTGACAATTGTTGAGGTGAATCTAAATCTGCTACCCAGCCCTACCTGGTTCCTATGTGGCATATGAATACAGAAACTAAAATACAAAAATATATATCTACACGGATCCTCTATGGTTTCTATAAGTCAGTTGTTGACTTTCAAATAGGCAATGTGAATTTAAATGTGCTAACCAACCCTACCTGGTTTCTATCTGGCATATGGATCCAGAAATTATAATATAAGAATATGTTTCTACCCGGATCCTCTCTGGTTTCTATAAGTCAATTGTTGACTTGCGAATTGTTAAGGTGAATCTAAATCTGCTACCCAGCCCTACCTGGTTCCTATGTGGCATATGAATACAGAAACTAAAATACAAAAATATATATCTACACGGATCCTCTATGGTTTCTATAAGTCAGTTGTTGACATACAAATAGGCAATGTGAATTTAAATGTGCTAACCAACCCAACCTGGTTTCTACCTGGCATATGGATCCAGAAATTATAATATAAGAATATGTTTCTACCCGGATCCTCTCTGGTTTCTATAAGTCAGTTGTTGACTTGAAAATTGTTAAGGTGAATTTTAATTTGCTACCCAGCACTACCTGGTTCCTATTTGGCATATGGATCCAGAAATTATAATATAAGAATACGTTTCTTCCCGGATCCTATATGGTTTCTAAAAGTCAGTTGGGGTCTTGTGAGTTTTTAAGATGAATTTAAATCTGCTACCCGGCCCCACCTGGCATATGTAAATCGAAATTAAAATACGAAAATATGTACCTACCCGTATCCTATCTGGTTTCTATAAGTCAATTGATGACTTGCGAATTGTTAAGGTGAATCTAAATCTGCTACCCAGCCCAACCTGATTCCTATCTGGCATATGGATCAAGAAATTATAATATTAGAATACGTTTATACCCGGATCCTATATGGTTTCTATAAGTCAGTTGTTGACTTACAAATAGGCAATGTGAATTTAAATGTGCTAACCAACCCAACCTGGTTTCTACCTGGCATATGGATCCAGAAATTATAATATAAGAATATGTTTCTACCCGGATCCTCTCTGGTTTCTAATAGTCAGTAATTGACTTGCCAATTGTTGAGGTGAATCTAAATCTGCTACCCAGCCCTACCTGGTTCCTATGTGGCATATGAATACAGAAACTAAAATACAAAAATATATATCTACACGGATCCTCTATGGTTTCTATAAGTCAGTTGTTGACTTTCAAATAGGCAATGTGAATTTAAATGTGCTAACCAACCCTACCTGGTTTCTATCTGGCATATGGATCCAGAAATTATAATATAAGAATATGTTTCTACCCGGATCCTCTCTGGTTTCTATAAGTCAATTGTTGACTTGCGAATTGTTAAGGTGAATCTAAATCTGCTACCCAGCCCAACCTGATTCCTATCTGGCATATGGATCAAGAAATTATAATATTAGAATACGTTTATACCCGGATCCTATATGGTTTCTATAAGTCAGTTGTTGACTTACAAATAGGCAATGTGAATTTAAATGTGCTAACCAACCCAACCTGGTTTCTACCTGGCATATGGATCCAGAAATTATAATATAAGAATATGTTTCTACCCGGATCCTCTCTGGTTTCTATAAGTCAGTTGTTGACTTGAAAATTGTTAAGGTGAATTTTAATTTGCTACCCAGCCCTACCTGGTTCCTATCTGGCATATGGATCCAGAAATTGAAATATAAGAATATGTTTCTACCCGGATCCTCTCTGGTTTCCATAAGGCAGTTGTAGACTTGCAAATTGTTAAGGTGACTTTAATTCTCTTACCCAGCCCTAAATGGTTCCTATCTGACATATGGATCCAGAAATTATAATATAAGAATATGTTTCTACCCGGATCCTCTCTGGTTTCTATAAGTCAGTTGTTGACTTGCAAATTGCTGAGGTGAATCTAAATCTGCTACCAAGCCCTACGTGGTTCCTATGTGGCATATGAAAACAGAAACTAAAATACAAAAATATATATCTACACGGATCCTCTATGGTTTCTATAAGTCAGTTGTTGACATACAAATAGGCAATGTGAATTTAAATGTGCTAACCAACCCTATCTGGTTTTCATCTGGCATATGGATCCAGAAATTATAATATAAGAATATGTTTCTACCCGGATCCTCACTGGTTTCTATAAGTCAGTTGTTGACTTGCGAATTGCTGAGGTGAATCTAAATCTGCTTCCCAGCCCAACCTGATTCCAATCTGGCACATGGATCCAGAAATTATAATATTAGAATACGTTTATACCCGGATCCTATATGGTTTCTATAAGTCAGTTGTTGACTTACAAATAGGCAATGTGAATTTAAATGTGCTAACCAACCCAACCTGGTTTCTACCTGGCATATGGATCCAGAAATTATAATATAAGAATATGTTTCTACCCGGATCCTCACTGGTTTCTATAAGTCAGTTGTTGACTTGCAAAGTGCTGAGGTGAATCTAAATCTGCTTCCCAGCACTACCTGGTTCCTATCTGGCATATGGATCCAGAAATTATAATATAAGAATACGTATCTTCCCGGATCCTATATGGTTTCTAAAAGTCAGTTGGGGTCTTGTGAGTTTTTAAGATGAAAGTAAATCTGCTACACGGCCCCACCTGGCATTTGTAAAAAGAAATTAAAAAACGAAAACATGTACATACCCGTATCCTATCTGGTTTCTATAAGTCAGTTGTTGACTTGCGAATTGTTAAGGTGAATCGAAATCTGTTACCCAGCCCTACCTGATTCCTATCTGGCATATGGATCAAGAAATTATAATATAAGAATCTGTTTCTACCCGTATTCTATCTGGTTTCTATAAGTCAATTGTTGACTTGCGAATTTTTAAGGTGAATCTAAATCTGCTACCCATTCCTACCTGGTTCCTATCTGGCATATGGATCCAGAAATTAAAATATATGAATATGTTTCTACCCGGATCCTCTCTGGTTTCTATAAGTCAGTTGTTGACTTGCAAATTGTTAAGGTGAATATAAATCTGCTACCCAGCCCTACCTGGTTCCAATCTGGCATATGGATCCAGAAATTATATTATAAGAATATGTTTCTACCCGGATCCTCTCTGGTTTCCATAAGGCAGTTGTAGACATGCAAATTGTTAAGGTGAATTTAATTCTCTTACCCAGCCCTAAATGGTTCCTATCTGGCATATGGATCCAGAAATTATAATATAAGAATATGTTTCTACCCGGATCCTCTCTGGTTTCTTTAAGTCCGTTGTTGACATACAAATAGGCAATGTGAATTCAAATGTGCTAACCAACCCTACCTGGTTTCTATCTGGCATATGGATCCAGAAATTATATTATAAGAATACGTATCTACCCGGATCCTATATGGTTTCTAAAAGTCAATTGTTGACTTGCGAATTGTTAAGGTGAATCGAAATCTGCTACCCAGCCCTACCTGATTCCTATCTGGCATATGGATCAAGAAATTATAATATAAGAATATGTTTCTACCCGTATCCTATCTGGTTTCTATAAGTCAATTGTTGACTTGAGAATTGTTAAGGTGAATCTAAATCTGCTACCCAGCCCTACCTGGTTCCTATCTGGCATATGGATCCAGAAATTAAAATATATGAATATGTTTCTACCCGGATCCTCTCTGGTTTCTATAAGTCAGTTGTTGACTTGCAAATTGTTAAGGTGAATCTAAATCTGCTACCCAGCCCTACCTGGTTCCTATCTGGCATATGGATCCAGAAATTAAAATATATGAATATGTTTCTACCCGGATCCTCTCTGGTTTCTATAAGTCAGTTGTTGACTTGCAAATTGTTAAGGTGAATATAAATCTGCTACCCAGCCCTACCTGGTTACAATCTGGCATATGGATCCAGAAATTATAATATAAGAATACGAATCTACCCGGATCTTATATGGTTTCTAAAAGTCAGTTGGCGACTTGTGAGTTTTTAAGATGAAAGTAAATCTGCTACCCGGCCCCACCTGGCATTTGTAAATAGAAATTAAAAAACGAAAATATGCACCTACCCGTATCCTATCTGGTTTCTATTAGTCAATTGTTGACTTGCGAATTGTTAAGGTGAATCTAAATCTGCTACCCAGCCCAACCTGATTCCTATCTGGCATATGGATCAAGAAATTATAATATTAGAATAAGTTTCTACCCGGATACTCTCTTGTTTCTATAAGTCAGGTGTCGACTTGAAAATTTGTTAAGGTGAATTTTAATTTGCTACCCAGCCCTTCCTGATTCCTATCTGGCATATGGATCAAGAAATTATAATATAAGAATATGTTTCTACCCGGATCCTCTCTGGTTTCTATAAGTCAGTTGTTGACATACAAATTGTTGACGTAAATCTAAATCTGCTATCCAGCACTACCTGGTTCCTATCTGGCATATGGATCCAGAAATTATAATATAAGAATACGTTTCTACCCGGATCCTATATGGTTTGTAAAGGTCAGTTGGGGTCTTGTGAGTTTTTAAGATGAAAGTAAATCTGCTACCCGGCCCCACCTGGCATATGTAAATCGAAATTAAAATACGAAAATATGTACCTACCCGTATCCTATCTGGTTTCTATAAGTCAGTTGTTGACTTGCGAATTGTTAATGTGAATCTAAATCTGCTACCTAGCCCTACCTGATCCCTATCTGGCATATGGATACAGAAATTATAATAAAAGAATACGTTACTACCCGGATCCTATATGGTTTCTAAAAGTCAGTTGTTGACTGTCGAATTGTTAAGGTGAATATAAATCTGCTACCCAGCCCTACCTGGTTCCTATCTGGCATATGGATCCAGAAATTAAAATATAAGACTATGTTTCTACCCGGATCCTTTCTGGTTTCTATAAGTCAGTTGTTGACTTACAAATAGGCAATGTGAATTTAAATGTGCTACCCAGCCCTACCTGGTTCCTATCTGGCATATGGATCCAGAAATTACAATATAAGAATATGATTCTACCCGGATCCTCTCTGGTTTCTATAAGTCAGTTGTTGACATACAAATAGGCAATGTGAATTCAAATGTGCTAACCAACCCTACCTGGTTTCTATCTGGCATATGGATCCAGAAATTATATTATAAGAATACGTATCTACCCGGATCCTATATGGTTTCTAAAAGTCAATTGTTGACTTGCGAATTGTTAAGGTGAATCGAAATCTGCTACCCAGCCCTACCTGATTCCTATCTGGCATATGGATCAAGAAATTATAATATAAGAATATGTTTCTACCCGTATCCTATCTGGTTTCTATAAGTCAATTGTTGACTTGAGAATTGTTAAGGTGAATCTAAATCTGCTACCCAGCCCTACCTGGTTCCTATCTGGCATATGGATCCAGAAATTAAAATATATGAATATGTTTCTACCCGGATCCTCTCTGGTTTCTATAAGTCAGTTGTTGACTTGCAAATTGTTAAGGTGAATATAAATCTGCTACCCAGCCCTACCTGGTTACAATCTGGCATATGGATCCAGAAATTATAATATAAGAATACGAATCTACCCGGATCTTATATGGTTTCTAAAAGTCAGTTGGCGACTTGTGAGTTTTTAAGATGAAAGTAAATCTGCTACCCGGCCCCACCTGGCATTCGTAAATAGAAATTAAAAAACGAAAATATGCACCTACCCGTATCCTATCTGGTTTCTATAAGTCAATTGTTGACTTGCGAATTGTTAAGGTGAATGGAAATCTGCTACCCAGCCCTACCTGATTCCTATCTGGCATATGGATCAAGAAATTATAATATAAGAATATGTTTCTACCCTTATCCTATCTGGTTTCTATAAGTCAGTTGTTGACTTACAAATAGGCAATATGAATTTAAATGTGCTAACCAACCCTACCTGGATTCTATCTGGCATATGGATCCAGAAATTATAATATAAGAATATGTTTCTACCCGGATCCTGTCTGGTTTCTATAAGTCAGTTGTTGACTTGCAAATTGTTGATGTGAATATAAATCTGCTACACAGCCCTGCCTGGTTCCAATCTGGCATATGGATCCAGAAATTATAATATAAGTATACGAATCTACCCGGATCTTATATGGTTTCTAAAAGTCAGTTGGCGACTTGTGAGTTTTTAGGATGAAAGTAAATCTGCTACCCGGCCCCACCTGGCATTTGTAAATAGAAATTAAAAAACGAAAATATGCACCTACCCGTATCCTATCTGGTTTCTATTAGTCAATTGTTGACTTGCGAATTGTTAAGGTGAATCTAAATCTGCTACCCAGCCCAACCTGATTCCTATCTGGCATATGGATCAAGAAATTATAATATTAGAATAAGTTTCTACCCGGATACTCTCTTGTTTCTATAAGTCAGGTGTCGACTTGAAAATTTGTTAAGGTGAATTTTAATTTGCTACCCAGCCCTACCTGGTTTCTATCTTGCATATGGATCCAGAAATTATAATATAAGAATATGTTTCTACCCGTATCGTATCTGGTTTCTATAAGTCAGTTGTTGACTGTCGAATTGTTAAGGTGAATCTAAATCTGCTACCTAGCCCTTCCTGATTCCTATCTGGCACATGGATCAAGAAATTATAATATAAGAATATGTTTCTACCCGGATCCTCTCTGGTTTCTATAAGTCAGTTGTTGACATACAAATTGTTGAGGCAAATCTAAATCTGCTATCCAGCACTACCTGGTTCCTATCTGGCATATGGATCCAGAAATTATAATATAAGAATACGTTTCTACCCGGATCCTATATGGTTTGTAAAGGTCAGTTGGGGTCTTGTGAGTTTTCAAGATGAAAGTAAATCTGCTACCCGGCCCCACCTGGCATTTGTAAATAAAAATTAAGAAACGAAAATATGTACCTACCCGTAACCTATCGGGTTTCTATAAGTCAGTTGTTGACTTGCGAATTGTTAAGGTGAATCTAAATCTGCTACCTAGCCCTACCTGATTCCTATCAGGCATATGGATCAAGAAATTATAATAAAAGAATATGTTTCTACCCGGATCCTCTCTGGTTTCTATAAGTCAGTTGTTGACTTGCGAATTGTTAAGGTGAATCTAAATCTGCTACCTAGCCCTACCTGATTCCTATCAGGCATATGGATCAAGAAATTATAATAAAAGAATATGTTTCTACCCGGATCCTCTCTGGTTTCTAAAAGTCAGTTGTTGACTGTCGAATTGTTAAGGTGAATCTAAATCTGCTACCTAGCCCTTCCTGATTCCTATCTGGCACATGGATCAAGAAATTATAATATAAGAATATGTTTCTACCCGGATCCTCTCTGGTTTCTATAAGTCAGTTGTTGACATACAAATTGTTGAGGCAAATCTAAATCTGCTATCCAGCACTACCTGGTTCCTATCTGGCATATGGATCCAGAAATTATAATATAAGAATACGTTTCTACCCGGATCCTATATGGTTTCAAAAGGTAGTTGGCCTCTTGCGAGTTTTTAAGATGAAAGCAAATCTTCTTCCCGGCACCAATTGGCATATGTAAATAGAAACTAAAATACGAAAATATGTTTCTACCCGTATTCTATCTGGTTTCTATAAGTCAATTGTTGACTTGCGAATTTTTAAGGTGAATCTAAATCTGCTACCCAGCCCAACCTGATTCCTATCTGGCATATGGATCAAGAAATTATAATATTAGAATAAGTTTCTACCCGGATACTCTCTTGTTTCTATAAGTCAGGTGTCGACTTGAAAATTTGTTAAGGTGAATCTAAATCTGCTACCCAGCCCTTCCTGGTTCCTATCTGGCATATGGATCCAGAAATTAAAATATAAGAATATGTTTCTACCCGGATCCTCTCTGGTTTCTAAAAGTCAGTTGTTGACTGTCGAATTGTTAAGGTGAATCTAAATCTGCTACCTAGCCCTTCCTGATTCCTATCTGGCACATGGATCAAGAAATTATAATATAAGAATATGTTTCTACCCGGATCCTCTCTGGTTTCTATAAGTCAGTTGTTGACATACAAATTGTTGCGGTAAATCTAAATCTGCTATCCAGCACTACCTGGTTCCTATCTGGCATATGGATCCAGAAATTATAATATAAGAATACGTTTCTACCCGGATCCTATATGGTTTGTAAAGGTCAGTTGGGGTCTTGTGAGTTTTCAAGATGAAAGTAAATCTGCTACCCGGCCCCACCTGGCATTTGTAAATAAAAATTAAGAAACGAAAATATGTACCTACCCGTAACCTATCGGGTTTCTATAAGTCAGTTGTTGACTTGCGAATTGTTAAGGTGAATCTAAATCTGCTACCTAGCCCTACCTGATTCCTATCAGGCATATGGATCAAGAAATTATAATAAAAGAATATGTTTCTACCCGGATCCTCTCTGGTTTCTAAAAGTCAGTTGTTGACTGTCGAATTGTTAAGGTGAATCTAAATCTGCTACCTAGCCCTTCCTGATTCCTATCTGGCACATGGATCAAGAAATTATAATATAAGAATATGTTTCTACCCGGATCCTCTCTGGTTTCTATAAGTCAGTTGTTGTCTTGAAAATTGTTGAGGTAAATCTAATTGTGCTACCCAGCACTACCTGGTTCCTATCTGGCATATGGATCCTGAAATTATAATATAACAATACGTTTCTACCCGGATCCTATATGGTTTCAAAAGGTAGTTGGCCTCTTGCGAGTTTTTAAGATGAAAGCAAATCTTCTTCCCGGCACCAATTGGCATATGTAAATAGAAACTAAAATACGAAAATATGTTTCTACCCGGATCCTATCTGGTTTCTATAAGGCAGTTGTAGACTTGCAAATTGTTAAGTTGAATCTAAATCTGCTACCTTGCCCTACCTGATTCCTATCAGGCATATGGATCAAGAAATTATAATAAAAGAATATGTTTCTACCCGGATCCTCTCTGGTTTCTAAATGTCAGTTGTTGACTGTCGAATTGTTAAGGTGAATCTAAATCTGCTACCTAGCCCTTCCTGATTCCTATCTGGCATATGGTTCAAGAAATTATAATATAAGAATATGTTTCTACCCGGATCCTCTCTGGTTTCTATAAGTCAGTTGTTGACATACAAATTGTTGACGTAAATATAAATGTGCTAACTAGCCCTACCTGGTTCCTATCTGGCATATGGATCCAGAAATTATAATATAAGAATACGTTCCTTCCCGGATCCCATATGGTTTCTAAAAGGTAGTTGGCGTCTTGTGAGTTTTTAAGATGAACGTAAATCTTCTTCCCGGCACCACTTGGCATATGTAAATAGAAATTAAAATACGAAAATATGTAGCTACCCGTATCCTATCTGGTTTCTATAAGTCAGTTGTTGACTTGCGAATTGTTAAGGTGAATCTTAATCTGCTACCTAGCCCTACCTGATTCCTATCTGGCATATGGATACAGAAATTATAATAAAATAATACGTTACTACCAGGATCCTATATGGTTTCTAAAAGCCAGTTGTTGAATGTCGAATTGTTAAGGTGAATCTAAATCTGCTACCTAGCCCTTCCTGATTCCTATCTGGCACATGGATCAAGAAATTATAATATAAGAATATGTTTCTACCCGGATCCTCTCTGGTTTCTATAAGTCAGTTGTTGACATACAAATTGTTGAGGTAAATCTAAATCTGCTATCCAGCACTACCTGATCCCTATCTGGCATATGGATACAGAAATTATAATAAAAGAATACGTTACTACCCGGATCCTATATGGTTTCTAAAAGCCAGTTGGGGTCCTGTGAGTTTTTGAGATGAAAGTAAATCTGCTACCCGGCCCCACCTGGCATTTGTAAATAGAAATTAAAAAACGAAAATATGTACCTACCCGTAACCTATCGGGTTTCTATAAGTCAGTTGTTGACTTGCGAATTGTTAAGGTGAATCTAAATCTGCTACCTAGCCCTACCTGATTCCTATCAGGCATATGGATCAAGAATTTATAATAAAAGAATATGTTTCTACCCGGATCCTGTCTGGTTTCTAAATGTCAGTTGTTGACTGTCGAATTGTTAAGGTGAATCTAAATCTGCTACCTAGCCCTTCCTGATTCCTATCTGGCATATGGATCAAGACATTATAATATAAGAATATGTTTCTACCCGGATCCTCTCTGGTTTCTATAAGTCAGTTGTTGACATAGAAATTGTTGACGTAAATCTAAATCTGCTATCCAGCACTACCTGGTTCCTATCTGGCATATGGATCCAGAAATTATAATATAAGAATACGTTTCTACCCGGATCCTATATGGTTTCTAAAGGTCAGTTGGGGCCTTGTGAGTTTTTAAGATGAAAGTAAATCTGCAACCAGGCCCCACCTGGCATATGTAAATCGAATTTAAAAAACGACAATATGTTCATACTAGTATCCTAGAGGGTTTCTATAAGTCAGTTATTGAGTTGCGAAGTGTTCAGGTGAATCTACATCTGCTCCCTAGCCCTATCTGATTCCTATCTGGCATATGGATCAAGAAATTATAATATAAGAATATATTTCTACCCGGATCCTCTCTGGTTTCTGTAAGTTCGTTGTTGACTTGCGAATTGTTAAGTTGAATCTAAATCTGCTACCTAGCCCTACCTGATTCCTATCTGGCATATGGATCAGGAAATTATAATATAAGAATATGTATCTACCCGGATCCTCTCTGGTTTCCAAAAGTCAGTTGTTGACTTGCGAAATGTTAAGGTGAATCTAAATCTGCTACCTAGCCTTTCCTGATTCCTATCTGGCATATGGATCAAGAAAATATAATATAAGAATATGTTTCTACCGGGATCCTCTCTGGTTTCTATAAGTCTGTTGTTGACTTACAAATTGCTGAGGTGAATCTAAATCTGCTACCCAGCACTACCTGGTTCCTATCTGGCATATGGATCCAGAAATTATAATATAAGATTACGTTTCTACCCGGAACCTTTATGGTTTCTAAAAGTCAGTTGGGGTCTTGTGAGTTTTTAAGATGAAAGTAAATCTGCTACCCGGCCCCACCTGGCATTTGTAAATAGAAAATAAAAGAAGAAAATATGTATCTACCCGTATCCTATCGGGTTTCTATAAGTCAGTTGTTGACTTGCGAATTGTTAAGGTGAATCTAAATCTGCTACCTAGCCCTACCTGATTCCTATCAGGCATATGGATCAAGAAATTATAATAAAAGAATATGTTTCTACCCGGATCCTCTCTGGTTTCTAAAAGTCAGTTGTTGACTGTCGAATTGTTAAGGTGAATCTAAATCTGCTACCTAGCCCTTCCTGATTCCTATCTGGCATATGGATCAAGAAATTATAATATAAGAATATGTTTCTACCGGGATCCTCTCTGGTTTCTCGAAAGTCAGTTGTTGACATACAAATTGTTGACGTAAATCTAAATCTGCTATCCAGCACTACCTGGTTCCTATCTGGCATATGGATCCAGAAATTATAATATAAGAATACGTTTCTACCCGGATCCTATATGGTTTCTAAAAGTCAGTTGTTGACTGTCGAATTGTCAAGGTGAATCTAAATCTGCTACCTAGCCCTTCCTGATTCCTATCTGGCATATGGATCAAGAAATTATAATATAAGAATATGTTTCTACACGGATCCTCTCTGGTTTCTATAAGTCAGTTGTTGACTTGCGAATTTTTAAGTTGAATCTAAATCTGCTACCTAGCCCTTCCTGATTCCTATCTGGCATATGGATCAAGAAATTATAATATAAGAATATGTTTCTACCCGGATCCTCTCTGGTTTCTATAAGTCAGTTGTTGACTTGCGAATTGTTAAGTTGAATCTAAATCTGCTACCTAGCCCTACCTGATTCCTATCTGGCATATGGATCAGGAAATTATAATATAAGAATATGTTTCTACCCGGATCCTCTCTGGTTTCTAAAAGTCAGTTGTTGACTGTCGAATTGTTAAGGTGAATCTAAATCTGCTACCTAGCCCTACCTGATTCCTATCAGGCATATGGATCAAGAAATTATAATAAAAGAATATGTTTCTACCCGGATCCTCTCTGGTTTCTAAAAGTCAGTTGTTGACTGTCGAATTGTTGAGGTAAATCTAAATCTGCTATCCAGCACTACCTGGTTCCTATCTGGCATATGGATCCAGAAATTATAATATAAGAATACGTTTCTACCCGTATCCTATATGGTTTCTAAAGGTCAGTTGGGGTCCTGTGAGTTTTTAAGATGAAAGTAAATCTGCTACCCGGCCCCACCTGGCATTTGTAAATAGAAATTAAAAAACGAAAATATGTAGCTAACCCGTATCCTATCTGGTTTCTATAAGTCAGTTGTTGACTTGCGAATTGTTAAGTTGAATCTAAATCTGCTACCTAGCCCTACCTGATTCCTATCTGGCATATGGATCAAGAAATTATAATATAAGAATATGTTTCTACACGGATCCTCTCTGGTTTCTATAAGTCAGTTGTTGACTTGCGAATTGTTAAGTTGGATCTAAATCTGCTACCTAGCCCTACCTGATTCCTATCTGGCATATGGATCAGGAAATTATAATATAAGAATATGTTTCTACCCGGATCCTCTCTGGTTTCTAAAAGTCAGTTGTTGACTGTCGAATTGTTAAGGTGAATCTAAATCTGCTACCTAGCCCTACCTGATTCCTATCAGGCATATGGATCAAGAAATTATAATAAAAGAATATGTTTCTACCCGGATCCTCTCTGGTTTCCATAAGTCAGTTGTAGACTGTCGAATTGTTAAGGTGAATCTAAATCTGCTACCTAGCCCTTCCTGATTCCTATCTGGCATATGGATCAAGAAATTATAATATAAGAATATGTTTCTACCCGGATCCTCTCTGGTTTCTAAAAGTCAGTTGTTGACTGTCGAATTGTTAAGGTGAATCTAAATCTGCTACCTAGCCCTACCTGATTCCTATCAGGCATATGGATCAAGAAATTATAATAAAAGAATATGTTTCTACCCGGATCCTCTCTGGTTTCTAAAAGTCAGTTGTTGACTGTCGAATTGTTGAGGTAAATCTAAATCTGCTATCCAGCACTACCTGGTTCCTATCTGGCATATGGATCCAGAAATTATAATATAAGAATACGTTTCTACCCGGATCCTATATGGTTTCTAAAGGTCAGTTGGGGTCTTGTGAGTTTTTAAGATGAAAGTAAATCTGCTACCCGGCCCCACCTGGCATTTGTAAATAGAAATTAAAAAACGAAAATATGTACTCTACCCGTAACCTATCGGGTTTCCATAAATCAGTTGTTGACTTGCGAATTGTTAAGGTGAATCTAAATCTGCTACCTATCCCTACCTGATTCCTATCAGGCATATGGATCAAGAAATTATAATAAAAGAATATGTTTCTACCCGGATCCTCTCTGGTTTCTAAAAGTCAGTTGTTGACTGTCGAATTGTTAAGGTGAATCTAAATCTGCTACCTAGCCCTTCCTGATTCCTATCTGGCATATGGATCAAGAAATTATAATATAAGAATATGTTTCTACCCGGATCCTCTCTGGTTTCTATAAGTCAGTTGTTGACTTACAAATTGTTGAGGTAAATCTAAATCTGCTACCTAGCCCTACCTGATTCCTATCAGGCATATGGATCCAGAAATTATAATATAAGAATACGTTTCTACCCGGATGTTATATGGTTTCTAAAGGTCAGTTGGGGTCTTGTGAGTTTTTAAGATGAAAGTAAATCTGCTACCCGGCCCCACCTGGCATTTGTAAATAGAAATTAACAAAAGAAAATATGTACCTACCCGTAACCTATCGGGTTTCTATAAGTCAGTTGTTGACTTGCGAATTATTAAGGTAAATCTAAATCTGCTACCTAGCCCTACCTGATTCCTATCAGGGATATGGATCAAGAAATTATAATAAAAGAATATGTTTCTACCCGGATCCTCTCTGGTTTCTAAAAGTCAGTTGTTGACTGTCGAATTGTTAAGGTGAATCTAAATCTGCTACCTAGCCCTTCCTGATTCCTATCTGGCATATTGATAAAGAAATTATAATATATGAATAAGTTTCTACCCGGATCCTCTCTGGTTTCTATAAGTCAGTTGTTGACTTACAAATTGTTGAGGTAAATCTAAATCTGCTACCTAGCCCTACCTGATTCCTATCAGGCATATGGATCCAGAAATTATAATATAAGAATACGTTTCTACCCGGATCCTCTCTGGTTTCCAAAAGTCAGTTGTTGACTGTCGAATTGTTAAGGTGAATCTAAATCTGCTACCTAGCCCTACCTGATTCCTATCAGGCATATGGATCAATAAATTATAATAAAAGAATATGTTTCTACCCGGATCCTCTCTGGTTTCTAAAAGTCAGTTGTTGACTGTCGAATTGTTGAGGTAAATCTAAATCTGCTATCCAGCACTACCTGGTTCCTATCTTGCATATGGATCCAGTAAGTATAATATAAGAATACGTTTCTACCCGGATCCTATATGGTTTCTAAAGGTCAGTTGGGGTCCTGTGAGTTTTTAAGATGAAAGTAAATCTGCTACCCTGCCCCACCTGGCATTTGTAAATAGAAATTAAAAAACGAAAATATGTAGCTAACCCGTATCCTATCTGGTTTCTATAAGTCAGTTGTTGACTTGCGAATTGTTAAGTTGAATCTAAATCTGCTACCTAGCCCTACCTGATTCCTATCTGGCATATGGATCAAGAAATTATAATATAAGAATATGTTTCTACACGGATCCTCTCTGGTTTCTATAAGTCAGTTGTTGACTTGCGAATTGTTAAGTTGAATCTAAATCTGCTACCTAGCCCTACCTGATTCCTATCTGGCATATGGATCAGGAAATTATAATATAAGAATATGTTTCTACCCGGATCCTCTCTGGTTTCTAAAAGTCAGTTGTTGACTGTCGAATTGTTAAGGTGAATCTAAATCTGCTACCAAGCCCTACCTGATTCCTATCAGGCATATGGATCAAGAAATTATAATAAAAGAATATGTTTCTACCCGGATCCTCTCTGGTTTCTAAAAGTCAGTTGTTGACTGTCGAATTGTTAAGGTGAATCTAAATCTGCTACCTAGCCCTTCCTGATTCCTATCTGGCATATGGATCAAGAAATTATAATATAAGAATATGTTTCTACCCGGATCCTCTCTGGTTTCTATAAGTCAGTTGTTGACATACAAATTGTTGAGGTAAATCTAAATCTGCTATCCAGCACTACCTGGTTCCTATCTGGCATATGGATCCAGAAATTATAATATAACAATACGTTTCTACCCGGATCCTATATGGTTTCTAAAATTCAGTTGGCGACTTGTGAGTTTTTAAAATGAAAGTAAATCAGCTACCCGGCCCCACGTGGCATTTGTAAATAGAAATTAAAATACGAAAATATGTACCTATCCCTATCCTATCGGGTTTCTATAAATCAGTTGTTGACTTGCGAATTGTTAAGGTGAATCTAAATCTGCTACCTAGCCCTACCTGATTCCTATCAGGCATATGGATCAAGAAATTATAATAAAAGAATATGTTTCTACCCGGATCCTCTCTGGTTTCTAAAAGTCAGTTGTTGACTGTCGAATTGTTAAGGTGAATCTAAATCTGCTACCTAGCCCTTCCTGATTCCTATCTGGCATATGGATCAAGAAATTATAATATAAGAATATGTTTCTACCCGGATCCTCTCTGGTTTCTATAAGTCAGTTGTTGACATACAAATTGTTGAGTTAAATCTAAATCTGCTATCCAGCACTACCTGGTTCCTATCTGGCATATGGATCCAGAAATTATAATATAAGAATACGTTTCTACCCGGATCCTATATGGTTTCAAAAGGTAGTTGGCCTCTTGCGAGTTTTTAAGATGAAAGCAAATCTTCTTCCCGGCACCAATTGGCATATTTAAATAGAAAATAAAATACGAGAATATGTTTCTACCCGTATTCTATCTGGTTTCTATAAGTCAGTTGTTGACTTGCGAATTATTAAGGTAAATCTAAATCTGCTACCTAGCCCTACCTGATTCCTATCAGGGATATGGATCAAGAAATTATAATAAAAGAATATGTTTCTACCCGGATCCTCTCTGGTTTCTAAAAGTCAGTTGTTGACTGTCGAATTGTTAAGGTGAATCTAAATCTGCTACCTAGCCCTTCCTGATTCCTGTCTGGCATATGGATCAAGAAATTATAATATAAGAATAAGTTTCTACCCGGATCCTCTCTGGTTTCTATAAGTCAGTTGTTGACTTACAAATTGTTGAGGTAAATCTAAATCTGCTATCCAGCACTACCTGGTTCCTATCTGGCATATGGATCCAGAAATTATAATATAAGAATACGTTTCTACCCGGATCCTATATGGTTTCTAAAGGTCAGTTGGGGTCCTGTGAGTTTTTAAGATGAAAGTAAATCTGCTACCCGGCCCCACCTGGCATTTGTAAATAGAAATTAAAAAACGAAAATATGTAGCTAACCCGTATCCTATCTGGTTTCTATAAGTCAGTTGTTGACTTGCGAATTGTTAAGTTGAATCTAAATCTGCTACCTAGCCCTACCTGATTCCTATCAGGGATATGGATCAAGAAATTATAATAAAAGAATATGTTTCTACCCGGATCCTCTCTGGTTTCTAAAAGTCAGTTGTTGACTGTCGAATTGTTAAGGTAAATCTAAATCTGCTACCTAGCCCTACCTGTTTCCTATCAGGCATATGGATCCAGAAATTATAATATAAGAATACGTTTCTACCCGGATCCTCTCTGGTTTCCAAAAGTCAGTTGTTGACTGTCGAATTGTTAAGGTGAATCTAAATCTGCTACCTAGCCCTACCTGATTCCTATCAGGCATATGGATCAATAAATTATAATAAAAGAATATGTTTCTACCCGGATCCTCTCTGGTTTCTAAAAGTCAGTTGTTGACTGTCGAATTGTTGAGGTAAATCTAAATGTGCTAACTAGCCCTACTTGGTTCCTATCTGGCATATGGATCCAGAAATTATAATATAAGAATACGTTTCTACCCGGATCCTATATGGTTTCAAAAGGTAGTTGGCCTCTTGCGAGTTTTTAAGATGAAAGCAAATCTTCTTCCCGGCACCAATTGGCATTTGTAAATAGAAATTAAAAAACGAAAATATGTACCTACCCGTAACCTATCGGGTTTCCATAAATCAGTTGTTGACTTGCGAATTGTTAAGGTGAATCTAAATCTGCTACCTAGCCCTACCTGATTCCTATCAGGCATATGGATCAAGAAATTATAATAAAAGAATATGTTTCTACCCGGATCCTCTCTGGTTTCTAAAAGTCAGTTGTTGACTGTCGAATTGTTAAGGTGAATCTAAATCTGCTACCTAGCCCTTCCTGATTCCTATCTGGCATATGGATCAAGAAATTATAATATAAGAATATGTTTCTACCCGGATCCTCTCTGGTTTCTATAAGTCAGTTGTTGACATACAAATTGTTGAGGTAAATCTAAATCTGCTATCCAGCACTACCTGGTTCCTATCTGGCATATGGATCCAGAAATTATAATATAAGAATACGTTTCTACCCGGATGTTATATGGTTTCTAAAGGTCAGTTGGGGTCTTGTGAGTTTTTAAGATGAAAGTAAATCTGCTACCCGGCCCCACCTGGCATTTGTAAATAGAAATTAACAAAAGAAAATATGTACCTACCCGTAACCTATCGGGTTTCTATAAGTCAGTTGTTGACTTGCGAATTATTAAGGTAAATCTAAATCTGCTACCTAGCCCTACCTGATTCCTATCAGGGATATGGATCAAGAAATTATAATAAAAGAATATGTTTCTACCCGGATCCTCTCTGGTTTCTAAAAGTCAGTTGTTGACTGTCGAATTGTTAAGGTGAATCTAAATCTGCTACCTAGCCCTTCCTGATTCCTATCTGGCATATGGATCAAGAAATTATAATATAAGAATAAGTTTCTACCCGGATCCTCTCTGGTTTCTATAAGTCAGTTGTTGACTTACAAATTGTTGAGGTAAATCTAAATCTGCTACCTAGCCCTACCTGATTCCTATCAAGCATATGGATCCAGAAATTATAATATAAGAATACGTTTCTACCCGGATCCTCTCTGGTTTCCAAAAGTCAGTTGTTGACTGTCGAATTGTTAAGGTGAATCTAAATCTGCTACCTAGCCCTACCTGATTCCTATCAGGCATATGGATCAATAAATTATAATAAAAGAATATGTTTCTACCCGGATCCTCTCTGGTTTCTAAAAGTCAGTTGTTGACTGTCGAATTGTTGAGGTAAATCTAAATCTGCTATCCAGCACTACCTGGTTCCTATCTGGCATATGGATCCAGAAATTATAATATAAGAATACGTTTCTACCCGGATCCTATATGGTTTCTAAAGGTCAGTTGGGGTCCTGTGAGTTTTTAAGATGAAAGTAAATCTGCTACCCGGCCCCACCTGGCATTTGTAAATAGAAATTAAAAAACGAAAATATGTAGCTAACCCGTATCCTATCTGGTTTCTATAAGTCAGTTGTTGACTTGCGAATTGTTAAGTTGAATCTAAATCTGCTACCTAGCCCTACCTGATTCCTATCTGGCATATGGATCAAGAAATTATAATATAAGAATATGTTTCTACACGGATCCTCTCTGGTTTCTATAAGTCAGTTGTTGACTTGCGAATTGTTAAGTTGAATCTAAATCTGCTACCTAGCCCTACCTGATTCCTATCTGGCATATGGATCAGGAAATTATAATATAAGAATATGTTTCTACCCGGATCCTCTCTGGTTTCTAAAAGTCAGTTGTTGACTGTCGAATTGTTAAGGTGAATCTAAATCTGCTACCAAGCCCTACCTGATTCCTATCAGGCATATGGATCAAGAAATTATAATAAAAGAATATGTTTCTACCCGGATCCTCTCTGGTTTCTAAAAGTCAGTTGTTGACTGTCGAATTGTTAAGGTGAATCTAAATCTGCTACCTAGCCCTTCCTGATTCCTATCTGGCATATGGATCAAGAAATTATAATATAAGAATATGTTTCTACCCGGATCCTCTCTGGTTTCTATAAGTCAGTTGTTGACATACAAATTGTTGAGGTAAATCTAAATCTGCTATCCAGCACTACCTGGTTCCTATCTGGCATATGGATCCAGAAATTATAATATAACAATACGTTTCTACCCGGATCCTATATGGTTTCTAACATTCAGTTGGCGTCTTGTGAGTTTTTAAGATGAAAGTAAATCTTCTACCCGGCCCCAACACGCATTTGTAAATAGAAATTAAAAAACCAAAATATGTACCTACCCGTAACCTATCGGGTTTCTATAAATCAGTTGTTGACTTGCGAATCGTTAAGGTGAATCTAAATCTGCTACCTAGCCCTACCTGATTCCTATCAGGCATATGGATCAAGAAATTATAATAAAAGAATATGTTTCTACACGGATCCTCTCTGGTTTCTAAAAGTCAGTTGTTGACTGTCGAATTGTTAAGGTGAATCTAAATCTGCTACCTAGCCCTTCCTGATTCCTATCTGGCATATGGATCAAGAAATTATAATATAAGAATATGTTTCTACCCGGATCCTCTCTGGTTTCTATAAGTCAGTTGTTGACATACAAATTGTTGAGTTAAATCTAAATCTGCTACCCAGCACTACCTGGTTCCTATCTGGCATATGGATCCAGAAATTATAATATAAGAATACGTTTCTACCCGGATCCTATATGGTTTCTAAAGGTCAGTTGGGGTCTTGTGAGTTTTTAAGATGAAAGTAAATCTGCTACCCGGCCCCACCTGGCATTTGTAAATAGAAATTAAGAAACGAAAATATGTACCTACCCGTAACCTATCGGGTTTCTATAAGTCAGTTGTTGACTTGCGAATTATTAAGGTAAATCTAAATCTGCTACCTAGCCCTACCTGATTCCTATCAGGGATATGGATCAAGAAATTATAATAAAAGAATATGTTTCTACCCGGATCCTCTCTGGTTTCTAAAAGTCAGTTGTTGACTGTCGAATTGTTAAGGTGAATCTAAATCTGCTACCTAGCCCTTCCTGATTCCTGTCTGGCATATGGATCAAGAAATTATAATATAAGAATAAGTTTCTACCCGGATCCTCTCTGGTTTCTATAAGTCAGTTGTTGACTTACAAATTGTTGAGGTAAATCTAAATCTGCTATCCAGCACTACCTGGTTCCTATCTGGCATATGGATCCAGAAATTATAATATAAGAATACGTTTCTACCCGGATCCTATATGGTTTCTAAAGGTCAGTTGGGGTCCTGTGAGTTTTTAAGATGAAAGTAAATCTGCTACCCGGCCCCACCTGGCATTTGTAAATAGAAATTAAAAAACGAAAATATGTAGCTAACCCGTATCCTATCTGGTTTCTATAAGTCAGTTGTTGACTTGCGAATTGTTAAGTTGAATCTAAATCTGCTACCTAGCCCTACCTGATTCCTATCAGGGATATGGATCAAGAAATTATAATAAAAGAATATGTTTCTACCCGGATCCTCTCTGGTTTCTAAAAGTCAGTTGTTGACTGTCGAATTGTTAAGGTGAATCTAAATCTGCTACCTAGCCCTTCCTGATTCCTATCTGGCATATGGATCAAGAAATTATAATATAAGAATATGTTTCTACCCGGATCCTCTCTGGTTTCTATAAGTCAGTTGTTGACATACAAATTGTTGAGGTAAATCTAAATCTGCTATCCAGCACTACCTGGTTCCTATCTGGCATATGGATCCAGAAATTATAATATAAGAATACGTTTCTACCCGGATGTTATATGGTTTCTAAAGGTCAGTTGGGGTCTTGTGAGTTTTTAAGATGAAAGTAAATCTGCTACCCGGCCCCACCTGGCATTTGTAAATAGAAATTAACAAAAGAAAATATGTACCTACCCGTAACCTATCGGGTTTCTATAAGTCAGTTGTTGACTTGCGAATTATTAAGGTAAATCTAAATCTGCTACCTAGCCCTACCTGATTCCTATCAGGGATATGGATCAAGAAATTATAATAAAAGAATATGTTTCTACCCGGATCCTCTCTGGTTTCTAAAAGTCAGTTGTTGACTGTCGAATTGTTAAGGTAAATCTAAATCTGCTACCTAGCCCTACCTGATTCCTATCAGGCATATGGATCCAGAAATTATAATATAAGAATACGTTTCTACCCGGATCCTCTCTGGTTTCCAAAAGTCAGTTGTTGACTGTCGAATTGTTAAGGTGAATCTAAATCTGCTACCTAGCCCTACCTGATTCCTATCAGGCATATGGATCAATAAATTATAATAAAAGAATATGTTTCTACCCGGATCCTCTCTGGTTTCTAAAAGTCAGTTGTTGACTGTCGAATTGTTGAGGTAAATCTAAATCTGCTATCCAGCACTACCTGGTTCCTATCTGGCATATGGATCCAGAAATTATAATATAAGAATACGTTTCTACCCGGATCCTATATGGTTTCTAAACGTCAGTTGGGGTCTTGTGAGTTTTTAAGATGAAAGTAAATCTGCTACCCGGCCCCACCTGGCATTTGTAAATAGAAATTAAAAGAAGAAAATATGTACCTACCCGTAACCTATCGGGTTTCCATAAATCAGTTGTTGACTTGCGAATTGTTAAGGTGAATCTAAATCTGCTACCTAGCCCTTCCTGATTCCTATCTGGCATATGGATCAAGAAATTATAATATAAGAATATGTTTCTACCCGGATCCTCTCTGGTTTCTATAAGTCAGTTGTTGACATACAAATTGTTGAGGTAAATCTAAATCTGCTATCCAGCACTACCTGGTTCCTATCTGGCATATGGATCCAGAAATTATAATATAAGAATACGTTTCTACCCGGATGTTATATGGTTTCTAAAGGTCAGTTGGGGTCTTGTGAGTTTTTAAGATGAAAGTAAATCTGCTACCCGGCCCCACCTGGCATTTGTAAATAGAAATTAAAAGAAGAAAATATGTACCTACCCGTAACCTATCGGGTTTCTATAAGTCAGTTGTTGACTTGCGAATTATTAAGGTAAATCTAAATCTGCTACCTAGCCCTACCTGATTCCTATCAGGGATATGGATCAAGAAATTATAATAAAAGAATATGTTTCTACCCGGATCCTCTCTGGTTTCTAAAAGTCAGTTGTTGACTGTCGAATTGTTAAGGTGAATCTAAATCTGCTACCTAGCCCTTCCTGATTCCTATCTGGCATATGGATCAAGAAATTATAATATAAGAATAAGTTTCTACCCGGATCCTCTCTGGTTTCTATAAGTCAGTTGTTGACTTACAAATTGTTGAGGTAAATCTAAATCTGCTACCTAGCCCTACCTGATTCCTATCAGGCATATGGATCCAAAAATTATAATATAAGAATACGTTTCTACCCGGATCCTCTCTGGTTTCCAAAAGTCAGTTGTTGACTGTCGAATTGTTAAGGTGAATCTAAATCTGCTACCTAGCCCTACCTGATTCCTATCAGGCATATGGATCAATAAATTATAATAAAAGAATATGTTTCTACCCGGATCCTCTCTGGTTTCTAAAAGTCAGTTGTTGACTGTCGAATTGTTGAGGTAAATCTAAATCTGCTATCCAGCACTACCTGGTTCCTATCTGGCATATGGATCCAGAAATTATAATATAAGAATACGTTTCTACCCGGATCCTATATGGTTTCTAAAGGTCAGTTGGGGTCCTGTGAGTTTTTAAGATGAAAGTAAATCTGCTACCCGGCCCCACCTGGCATTTGTAAATAGAAATTAAAAAACGAAAATATGTAGCTAACCCGTATCCTATCTGGTTTCTATAAGTCAGTTGTTGACTTGCGAATTGTTAAGTTGAATCTAAATCTGCTACCTAGCCCTACCTGATTCCTATCTGGCATATGGATCAAGAAATTATAATATAAGAATATGTTTCTACACGGATCCTCTCTGGTTTCTATAAGTCAGTTGTTGACTTGCGAATTGTTAAGTTGAATCTAAATCTGCTACCTAGCCCTACCTGATTCCTATCTGGCATATGGATCAGGAAATTATAATATAAGAATATGTTTCTACCCGGATCCTCTCTGGTTTCTAAAAGTCAGTTGTTGACTGTCGAATTGTTAAGGTGAATCTAAATCTGCTACCAAGCCCTACCTGATTCCTATCAGGCATATGGATCAAGAAATTATAATAAAAGAATATGTTTCTACCCGGATCCTCTCTGGTTTCTAAAAGTCAGTTGTTGACTGTCGAATTGTTAAGGTGAATCTAAATCTGCTACCTAGCCCTTCCTGATTCCTATCTGGCATATGGATCAAGAAATTATAATATAAGAATATGTTTCTACCCGGATCCTCTCTGGTTTCTATAAGTCAGTTGTTGACATACAAATTGTTGAGGTAAATCTAAATCTGCTATCCAGCACTACCTGGTTCCTATCTGGCATATGGATCCAGAAATTATAATATAAGAATACGTTTCTACCCGGATCCTATATGGTTTCAAAAGGTAGTTGGCCTCTTGCGAGTTTTTAAGATGAAAGCAAATCTGCTACCCGGCCCCACCTGGCATTTGTAAATAGAAATTAAAAAACGAAAATATGTACCTACCCGTAACCTATCGGGTTTCTATAAATCAGTTGTTGACTTGCGAATTGTTAAGGTGAATCTAAATCTGCTACCTAGCCCTACCTGATTCCTATCAGGCATATGGATCAAGAAATTATAATAAAAGAATATGTTTCTACCCGGATCCTCTCTGGTTTCTAAAAGTCAGTTGTTGACTGTCGAATTGTTAAGGTGAATCTAAATCTGCTACCTAGCCCTACCTGGTTCCTATCTGGAATATGGATCCAGAAATTAAAATATAAGAATATGTTTCTACCCGGATCCTCTCTGGGTTCTATAAGTCAGTTGTTGACTTGCAAATCGTTGAGATAAATCTAAATCTGCTACCCAGCCCTACCTGATTCCTATCTGGCCTATGTATCAAGAAATTGTAATATAAGAATACGTTTCTACCCGGATCCTCTCTGGTTTCTAAAGGTCAGTTGGGGTCTTGTGAGTTTTTATGATGAAAGTAAATCTGCTACCCGGCCCCACCTGGCATTTGTAAATAGAAATTAAGAAACGAAAATATGTACCTACCCGTAACCTATCGGGTTTCTATAAGTCAGTTGTTGACTTGCGAATTATTAAGGTAAATCTAAATCTGCTACCTAGCCCTACCTGATTCCTATCAGGGATATGGATCAAGAAATTATAATAAAAGAATATGTTTCTACCCGGATCCTCTCTGGTTTCTAAAAGTCAGTTGTTGACTGTCGAATTGTTAAGGTGAATCTAAATCTGCTACCTAGCCCTTCCTGATTCCTGTCTGGCATATGGATCAAGAAATTATAATATAAGAATACGTTTCTACCCGGATCCTCTCTGGTTTCTATATGTCAGTTGTTGACTTGAAAATTGTTGAGGTAAATCTAATTGTGCTACCAAGCACTACCTGGTTCCTATCTGGCATATGGATTCAGAAATTATAATATAAGAATACGATTCTACCCGGATCTTATATGGTTTCTAAAAGTCAGTTGGGGTCCTGTGAGTTTTTAAGATGAAAGTAAATCTGCTACCCGGCCCCACCTGGCATTTGTAAATAGAAATTAAAAAACGAAAATATGTAGCTACCCGTACCCTATCTGGTTTCTATATGTCAGTTGTTGACTTGCGAATTGTTAAGGTGAATCTTAATCTGCTACCTAGCCCTACCTGATTCCTATCTGGCATATGGATACAGAAATTATAATAAAATAATACGTTACTACCAGGATCCTCTCTGGTTTCTATAAGTCAGTTGTTGACTTGCGAATTGTTAAGTTGGATCTAAATCTGCTACCTAGCCCTACCTGATTCCTATCTGGCATATGGATCAGGAAATTATAATATAAGAATATGTTTCTACCCGGATCCTCTCTGGTTTCTAAATGTCAGTTGTTGACTGTCGAATTGTTAAGGTGAATCTAAATCTGCTACCTAGCCCTACCTGATTCCTATCAGGCATATGGATCAAGAAATTATAATAAAAGAATATGTTTCTACCCGGATCCTCTCTGGTTTCTAAAAGTCAGTTGTTGACTGTCGAATTGTTAAGGTGAATCTAAATCTGCTACCTAGCCCTTCCTGATTCCTATCTGGCATATGGATAAAGAAATTATAATATAAGAATATGTTTCTACCCGGATCCTCTCTGGATTCTATAAGTCAGTTGTTGACATACAAATTGTTGAGGTAAATCTAAATATGCTATCCAGCACTACCTGGTTCCTATCTGGCATATGGATCCAGAAATTATAATATAAGAATACGTTTCTACCCGGATCCTATATGGTTTCTAAAGGTCAGTTGGGGTCTTGTGAGTTTTTAAGATGAAAGTAAATCTGCTACCCGGCCCCACCTGGCATTTGTAAATAGAAATTAAAAAACGAAAATATGTACCTACCCGTAACCTATCGGGTTTCCATAAATCAGTTGTTGACTTGCGAATTGTTAAGGTGAATCTAAATCTGCTACCTAGCCCTACCTGATTCCTATCAGGCATATGGATCAAGAAATTATAATAAAAGAATATGTTTCTACCCGGATCCTCTCTGGTTTCTAAAAGTCAGTTGTTGACTGTCGAATTGTTAAGGTGAATCTCAATCTGCTACCTAGCCCTTCCTGATTCCTATCTGGCATATGGATCAAGAAATTATAATATAAGAATATGTTTCTACCCGGATCCTCTCTGGTTTCTATAAGTCAGTTGTTGACATACAAATTGTTGAGGTAAATCTAAATCTGCTATCCAGCACTACCTGGTTCCTATCTGGCATATGGATCCAGAAATTATAATATAAGAATACGTTTCTACCCGGATGTTATATGGTTTCTAAAGGTCAGTTGGGGTCTTGTGAGTTTTTAAGATGAAAGTAAATCTGCTACCCGGCCCCACCTGGCATTTGTAAATAGAAATTAACAAAAGAAAATATGTACCTACCCGTAACCTATCGGGTTTCTATAAGTCAGTTGTTGACTTGCGAATTATTAAGGTAAATCTAAATCTGCTACCTAGCCCTACCTGATTCCTATCAGGGATATGGATCAAGAAATTATAATAAAAGAATATGTTTCTACCCGGATCCTCTCTGGTTTCTAAAAGTCAGTTGTTGACTGTCGAATTGTTAAGGTAAATCTAAATCTGCTACCTAGCCCTACCTGATTCCTATCAGGCATATGGATCCAGAAATTATAATATAAGAATACGTTTCTACCCGGATCCTCTCTGGTTTCCAAAAGTCAGTTGTTGACTGTCGAATTGTTAAGGTGAATCTAAATCTGCTACCTAGCCCTACCTGATTCCTATCAGGCATATGGATCAATAAATTATAATAAAAGAATATGTTTCTACCCGGATCCTCTCTGGTTTCTAAAAGTCAGTTGTTGACTGTCGAATTGTTGAGGTAAATCTAAATCTGCTATCCAGCACTACCTGGTTCCTATCTGGCATATGGATGCAGAAATTATAATATAAGAATATGTATCTACCCGGATCCTATATGGTTTCTAAAAGTCAGTTGGGGTCTTGTGAGTTTTTAAGATGAAAGTAAATCTGCTACCCGGCCCCACCTGGCATTTGTAAATAGAAATTAAAAGAAGAAAATATGTACCTACCCGTAACCTATCGGGTTTCCATAAATCAGTTGTTGACTTGCGAATTGTTAAGGTGAATCTAAATCTGCTACCTAGCCCTACCTGATTCCTATCAGGCATATGGATCAAGAAATTATAATAAAAGAATATGTTTCTACCCGGATCCTCTCTGGTTTCTAAAAGTCAGTTGTTGACTGTCGAATTGTTAAGGTGAATCTAAATCTGCTACCTAGCCCTTCCTGATTCCTATCTGGCATATGGATCAAGAAATTATAATATAAGAATATGTTTCTACCCGGATCCTCTCTGGTTTCTATAAGTCAGTTGTTGACATACAAATTGTTGAGGTAAATCTAAATCTGCTATCCAGCACTACCTGGTTCCTATCTGGCATATGGATCCAGAAATTATAATATAAGAATACGTTTCTACCCGGATGTTATATGGTTTCTAAAGGTCAGTTGGGGTCTTGTGAGTTTTTAAGATGAAAGTAAATCTGCTACCCGGCCCCACCTGGCATTTGTAAATAGAAATTAAAAGAAGAAAATATGTACCTACCCGTAACCTATCGGGTTTCCATAAATCAGTTGTTGACTTGCGAATTGTTAAGGTGAATCTAAATCTGCTACCTAGCCCTACCTGATTCCTATCAGGCATATGGATCAAGAAATTATAATAAAAGAATATGTTTCTACCCGGATCCTCTCTGGTTTCTAAAAGTCAGTTGTTGACTGTCGAATTGTTAAGGTGAATCTAAATCTGCTACCTAGCCCTTCCTGATTCCTATCTGGCATATGGATCAAGAAATTATAATATAAGAATATGTTTCTACCCGGATCCTCTCTGGTTTCTATAAGTCAGTTGTTGACATACAAATTGTTGAGGTAAATCTAAATCTGCTATCCAGCACTACCTGGTTCCTATCTGGCATATGGATCCAGAAATTATAATATAAGAATACGTTTCTACCCGGATGTTATATGGTTTCTAAAGGTCAGTTGGGGTCTTGTGAGTTTTTAAGATGAAAGTAAATCTGCTACCCGGCCCCACCTGGCATTTGTAAATAGAAATTAACAAAAGAAAATATGTACCTACCCGTAACCTATCGGGTTTCTATAAGTCAGTTGTTGACTTGCGAATTATTAAGGTAAATCTAAATCTGCTACCTAGCCCTACCTGATTCCTATCAGGGATATGGATCAAGAAATTATAATAAAAGAATATGTTTCTACCCGGATCCTCTCTGGTTTCTAAAAGTCAGTTGTTGACTGTCGAATTGTTAAGGTGAATCTAAATCTGCTACCTAGCCCTTCCTGATTCCTATCTGGCATATGGATCAAGAAATTATAATATAAGAATAAGTTTCTACCCGGATCCTCTCTGGTTTCTATAAGTCAGTTGTTGACTTACAAATTGTTGAGGTAAATCTAAATCTGCTACCTAGCCCTACCTGATTCCTATCAGGCATATGGATCCAGAAATTATAATATAAGAATACGTTTCTACCCGGATCCTCTCTGGTTTCCAAAAGTCAGTTGTTGACTGTCGAATTGTTAAGGTGAATCTAAATCTGCTACCTAGCCCTACCTGATTCCTATCAGGCATATGGATTAATAAATTATAATAAAAGAATATGTTTCTACCCGGATCCTCTCTGGTTTCTAAAAGTCAGTTGTTGACTGTCGAATTGTTGAGGTAAATCTAAATCTGCTATCCAGCACTACCTGGTTCCTATCTGGCATATGGATCCAGAAATTATAATATAAGAATACGTTTCTACCCGGATCCTATATGGTTTCTAAAGGTCAGTTGGGGTCCTGTGAGTTTTTAAGATGAAAGTAAATCTGCTACCCGGCCCCACCTGGCATTTGTAAATAGAAATTAAAAAACGAAAATATGTAGCTAACCCGTATCCTATCTGGTTTCTATAAGTCAGTTGTTGACTTGCGAATTGTTAAGTTGAATCTAAATCTGCTACCTAGCCCTACCTGATTCCTATCTGGCATATGGATCAAGAAATTATAATATAAGAATATGTTTCTACCCGGATCCTCTCTGGTTTCTAAAAGTCAGTTGTTGACTGTCGAATTGTTAAGGTGAATCTAAATCTGCTACCTAGCCCTACCTGATTCCTATCAGGCATATGGATCAAGAAATTATAATAAAAGAATATGTTTCTACCCGGATCCTCTCTGGTTTCTAAAAGTCAGTTGTTGACTGTCGAATTGTTAAGGTGAATCTAAATCTGCTACCTAGCCCTTCCTGATTCCTATCTGGCATATGGATCAAGAAATTATAATATAAGAATATGTTTCTACCCGGATCCTCTCTGGTTTCTATAAGTCAGTTGTTGACATACAAATTGTTGAGGTAAATCTAAATCTGCTATCCAGCACTACCTGGTTCCTATCTGGCATATGGATCCAGAAATTATAATATAAGAATACGTTTCTACCCGGATCCTATATGGTTTCTAAAGGTCAGTTGGCCTCTTGTGAGTTTTTAAGATGAAAGTAAATCTTCTACCCGGCCCCAATTGGCATATGTAAATAGAAACTAAAAAACGAAAATATGTACCTACCCGTAACCTATCGGGTTTCTATAAATCAGTTGTTGACTTGCGAATTGTTAAGGTGAATCTAAATCTGCTACCTAGCCCTACCTGATTCCTATCAGGCATATGGATCAAGAAATTATAATAAAAGAATATGTTTCTACCCGGATCCTCTCTGGTTTCTAAAAGTCAGTTGTTGACTGTCGAATTGTTAAGGTGAATCTAAATCTGCTACCTAGCCCTTCCTGATTCCTATCTGGCATATGGATCAAGAAATTATAATATAAGAATATGTTTCTACCCGGATCCTCTCTAGTTTCTATAAGTCAGTTGTTGACATACAAATTGTTGAGTTAAATCTAAATCTGCTATCCAGCACTACCTGATTCCTATCAGGCATATGGATCAAGAAATTATAATATAAGAATATGTTTCTACACGGATCCTCTCTGGTTTCTATAAGTCAGTTGTTGACTTGCGAATTGTTAATGTGAATCTAAATCTGCTACCCAGCCCAACCTGATTCCTATCTGGCATATGGATCAAGAAATTATAATATAAGAATATGTTTCTACCCGGATCCTCTCTGGTTTCTATAAGTCAGTTGTTGACATGAAAATTGTTAAGTTGAATCTAAATCTGCTACCCAGCCCTACCTGATTCCTATCTGGCATATGGATCAGGAAATTATAATATAAGAATATGTTTCTACCCGGATCCTCTCTGGTTTCTTGAAAGTCAGTTGTTGACATACAAATTGTTGACGTAAATCTAAATCTGCTACCCAGCCCTACCTGTTTCCTATCTGGCATATGGATCCAGAAATTATAATAAAAGAATACGTTTCTACCCGGATCCTATATGGTTTCTAAAAGCCAGTTGGGGTCTTGTGAGTTTTTGAGATGAAAGTAAATCTGGTACCCGGCCCCACCTGGCATTTGTAAATAGAAATTAAAAAACGAAAATATGTAGCTACCCGTATCCTATCTGGTTTCTATAAGTCAGTTGTTGACTTGCGAATTGTTAAGGTGAATCTTAATCTGCTACCCAGCCCTACGTGGTTCCTATGTGGCATATGGATCAAGAAATTATAATATAAGAATATGTTTCTACACGGATCCTCTCTGGTTTCTATAAGTCAGTTGTTGACTTGCGAATTGTTAAGTTGAATCTAAATCATCTACCTAGCCCTACCTGATTCCTATCTGGCATATGGATCAGGAAATTATAATATAAGAATATGTTTCTACCCGGATCCTCTCTGGTTTCTAAAAGTCAGTTGTGGATAGGCGAAATGTTAAGGTGAATCTAAATCTGCTACCTATCCCTACCTGGTTCCTATCTGGCATATGGATCCAGAAATTATAATATAAGAATACGTTTCTACCCGGATCCTATAAGGTTTCTGAAAGTCAGTTGGGGTCTTGTGTGTTTTTAAGATAAAATTAAATCTGCTACCCGGCCTCAGCTGGCATTTTTAAATAGAAATTAAATAACGAAAATATGTAGCTAACCCGTATCCTATCTGGTTTCTATAAGTCAGTTGTTGACTTGCGAATTGTTAAGTTGAATCTAAATCTGCTACCTAGCCCTACCTGATTCCTATCTGGCATATGGATCAAGAAATTATAATATAAGAATATGTTTCTACCCGTATCCTCTCTGGTTTCTATAAGTCAGTTGTTGACTTGCGAATTGTTAAGGTGAATATTAATCTGCTACCTAGCCCTACCTGATTCCTATCTGGCATATGGATACAGAAATTATAATAAAATAATACGTTACTACCAGGATCCTATATGGTTTCTAAAAGTCAGTTGTTGACTGTCGAATTGTCAAGGTGAATCTAAATCTGCTACCTAGCCCTACCTGATTCCTATCTGGCATATGGATCAAGAAATTATAATATAAGAATATGTTTCTACCCGGATCCTCTCTGGTTTCTTGAAAGTCAGTTGTTGACATACAAATTGTTGACGTAAATCTAAATCTGCTATCCAGCACTACCTGTTTCCTATCTGGCATATGGATCCAGAAATTATAATATAAGAATACGTTTCTACCCGGATCCTATAAGGTTTCTGAAAGTCAGTTGGGGTCTTGTGAGTTTTTAAGATGAAAGTAAATTTGCTACACGGCCCCACCTGGCATTTGTAAATAGAAATTAAAAAACGAAAATATGTAGCTAACCCGTATCCTATCTGGTTTCTATAAGTCAGTTGTTGACTTGCGAATTGTTAAGTTGAATCTAAATCTGCTACCTAGCCCTACCTGATTCCTATCTGGCATATGGATCAAGAAATTATAATATAAGAATATGTTTCTACACGGATCCTCTCTGGTTTCTATAAGTCAGTTGTTGACTTGCGAATTGTTAAGTTGAATCTAAATCTGCTACCTAGCCCTACCTGATTCCTATCTGGCATATGGATCAGGAAATTATAATATAAGAATATGTTTCTACCCGGATCCTCTCTGGTTTCTAAAAGTCAGTTGTGGACTTGCGAAATGTTAAGGTGAACCTAAATCTGCTACCTAGCACTACCTGGTTCCTATCTGGCATATGGATCCAGAAATTATAATATAAGAATACGTTTCTACCCGGATCCTATAAGGTTTCTGAAAGTCAGTTGGGGTCTTGTGAGTTTTTAAGATGAAAGCAAATCTGCTACACGGCCCCACCTTGCATTTGTAAATAGAAATTAAAAAACGAAAATATGTAGCTAACCCGTATCCTATCTGGTTTCTATAAGTCAGTTGTTGACTTGCGAATTGTTAAGTTGAATCTAAATCTGCTACCTAGCCCTACCTGATTCCTATCTGGCATATGGATCAAGAAATTATAATATAAGAATATGTTTCTACACGGATCCTCTCTGGTTTCTATAAGTCAGTTGTTGACTTGCGAATTGTTAAGTTGAATCTAAATCTGCTACCTAGCCCTTCCTGATTCCTATCTGGCATATGGATCAAGAAATTATAATATAAGAATATGTTTCTACCCGGATCCTCTCTGGTTTCTATAAGTCAGTTGTTGACATACAAATTGTTGAGGTAAATCTAAATATGCTATCCAGCACTACCTGGTTCCTATCTGGCATATGGATCCAGAAATTATAATATAAGAATACGTTTCTACCCGGATCCTATAAGGTTTCTGAAAGTCAGTTGGGGTCTTGTGAGTTTTTAAGATGAAAGTAAATCTGCTACACGGCCCCACCTGGCATTTGTAAATAGAAATTAAAAAACGAAAATATGTAGCTAACCCGTATCCTATCTGGTTTCTATAAGTGAGTTGTTGACTTGCGAATTGTTAAGTTGAATCTAAATCTGCTACTTAGCCCTACCTGATTCCTATCTGGCATATGGATCAAGAAATTATAATATAAGAATATGTTTCTACACGGATCCTCTCTGGTTTCTATAAGTCAGTTGTTGACTTGCGAATTGTTAAGTTGAATCTAAATCTGCTAACCAGCCCTACCTGGTTCCTATCTGGCTTAGGGATCAGGAAATTATAATATAAGAATATGTTTCTACCCGGATCCTCTCTGGTTTCTAAAAGTCAGTTGTGGACTTGCGAAATGTTAAGGTGAATCTAAATCTGCTACCTAGCCCTACCTGATTCCTATCTGGCATATGGATCAGGAAATTATAATATAAGAATATGTTTCTACCCGGATCCTCTCTGGTTTCTAAAAGTCAGTTGTTGACTTGCGAATTGTTAAGTTGAATCTAAATCTGCTACCCAGCCCTACCTGGTTCCTATCTGGCTTATGGATCAGGAAATTATAATATAAGAATATGTTTCTACCAGAATCCTCTCTGGTTTCTATAAGTCAGTTGTTGACATACAAATTGTTGAGGTAAATCTAAATATGCTATCCAGCACTACCTGGTTCCTATCTGGCATATGGATCCAGAAATTATAATATAAGAATACGTTTCTACCCGGATCCTATAAGGTTTCTGAAAGTCAGTTGGGGTCTTGTGAGTTTTTAAGATGAAAGTAAATCTGCTACACGGCCCCACCTGGCATTTGTAAATAGAAATTAAAAAACGAAAATATGTAGCTAACCCGTATCCTATCTGGTTTCTATAAGTCAGTTGTTGACTTGCGAATTGTTAAGTTGAATCTAAATCTGCTAACTAGCCCTACCTGATTCCTATCTGGCATATGGATCAAGAAATTATAATATAAGAATATGTTTCTACACGGATCCTCTCTGGTTTCTATAAGTCAGTTGTTGACTTGCGAATTGTTAAGTTGAATCTAAATCTGCTACCTAGCCCTACCTGATTCCCATCTGGCATATGGATCAGGAAATTATAATATAAGAATATGTTTCTACCCGAATCCTCTCTGGTTTCTAAAAGTCAGTTGTGGACTTGCGAAATGTTAAGGTGAATCTAAATCTGCTACCTATCCCTACCTGGTTCCTATCTGGCATATGGATCCAGAAATTATAATATAAGAATACGTTTCTACCCGGATCCTATAAGGTTTCTGAAAGTCAGTTGGGGTCTTGTGAGTTTTTAAGATGAAAGTAAATCTGCTACACGGCCCCACCTGGCATTTGTAAATAGAAATTAAAAAACGAAAATATGTAGCTAACCCGTATCCTATCTGGTTTCTATAAGTCAGTTGTTGACTTGCGAATTGTTAAGTTGAATCTAAATCTGCTACCTAGCCCTACCTGATTCCTATCTGGCATATGGATCAAGAAATTATAATATAAGAATATGTTTCTATACGGATCCTCTCTGGTTTCTATAAGTCAGTTGTTGACTTGCGAATTGTTAAGGTGAATCTAAATCTGCTACCTATCCCTACCTGATTCCTATCAGGCATATGGATCAAGAAATGATAATAAAAGAATATGTTTCTACCCGTATCCTATATGGTTTCTAAAAGTCAGTTGTTGACTGTCGAATTGTCAAAGGTGAATCTAAATCTGCTACCTAGCCCTACCTGATTCCTATCTGGCATATGGATCAAGAAATTATAATATAAGAATATGTTTCTACACGGATCCTCTCTGGTTTCTATAAGTGACTTGCGAATTGTTAAGTTGAATCTAAATCTGCTACCTAGCCCTACCTGATTCCTATCTGGCATATGAATCAGGAAATTATAATATAAGAATACGTTTCTACCCGGATCCTCTCTGGTTTCTAAAAGTCAGTTGTGGACTTGCGAAATGTTAAGGTGAATCTAAATCTGCTACCTAGCCCTACCTGGTTCCTATCTGGCATATGGATCAAGAAATTATAATATAAGAATACGTTTCTACCAGGATCCTCTCTGGTTTCTATAAGTCAGTTGTTGTCTTGAAAATTGTTGAGGTAAATCTAATTGTGCTACCCAGCACTACCTGGTTCCTATCTGGCATATGGATCCAGAAATTATAATATAACAATACGTTTCTACCCGGATCCTATATGGTTTCTAAAAGTCAGTTGGGGTCTTGTGAGTTTTTAAGATGATAGTAAATCTGCTACACGGCCCCACCTGGAATTTGTAAATAGAAATTAAGAAACGAAAATATGTACCTACCCGTAACCTATCGGGTTTCTATAAGTCAGTTGTTGACTTGCGAATTGTTAAGGTGAATCTAAATCTGCTACCTAGCCCTTCCTGATTCCTATCTGACATATGGATCAAGAAATTATAATATAAGAATATGTTTCTACCGGGATCCTCTCTGGTTTCTATAAGTCAGTTGTTGTCTTACAAATTGTTGAGGTAAATCTAAATCTGCTATCCAGCACTAACTGGTTCCTATCTTGCATATGGATCCAGAAATTATAATATAAGAATACGTTTCTACCCGGATCCTATATGGTTTCTAAAAGTCAGTTGGGGTCTTGTGAGTTTTTAAGATGATAGTAAATCTGCTACACGGACCCACCTGGCATTTGTAAATAGAAATTAAGAAACGAAAATATGTACCTACCTGTAACCTATCGGGTTTCTATAAGTCAGTTGTTGACTTGCGAATTGTTAAGGTGAATCTAAATCTGCTACCTAGCCCTACCTGATTCCTATCAGGCATATGGATCAAGAAATTATAATAAAAGAATATGTTTCTACCCGGATCCTCTCTGGTTTCTAAAAGTCAGTTGTTGACTGTCGAATTGTTAAGGTGAATCTAAATCTGCTACCTAGCCCTTCCTGATTCCTATCTGGCATATGGTTCAAGAAATTATAATATAAGAATATGTTTCTACCCGGATCCTCTCTGGTTTCTATAAGTCAGTTGTTGACATACAAATTGTTGACGTAAATCTAAATCTGCTATCCAGCCCTACCTGGTTCCTATCTGGCATATGGATCCAGAAATTATAATATAAGAATAGGTTTCTACCCGGATCCTCTCTGGTTTCTAAAAGTCAGTTGTGGACTTGCGAAATGTTAAGGTGAATCTAAATCTGCTACCTAGCCCTACCTGGTTCCTATCTGGCATATGGATCAAGAAATTATAATATAAGAATACGTTTCTACCAGGATCCTCTCTGGTTTCTATAAGTCAGTTGTTGTCTTGAAAATTGTTGAGGTAAATCTAATTGTGCTACCCAGCACTACCTGGTTCCTATCTGGCATATGGATCCAGAAATTATAATATAAGAATACGTTGCTACCCGGATCCTATATGGTTTCTAAAAGTCAGTTGGGGTCTTGTGAGTTTTTAAGATGAAATTAAATCTGCTCCCCGTCCCCACCTGGCATTTGTAAATAGAAATTAAGAAACGAAAATATGTACCTACCCGTAACCTATCGGGTTTCTATAAGTCAGTTGTTGACTTGCGAATTGTTAAGGTGAATCTAAATCTGCTACCTAGCCCTTCCTTATTCCTATCTGGCATATGGATCAAGAAATTATAATATAAGAATACGTTTCTACCAGGATCCTCTCTGGTTTCTATAAGTCAGTTGTTGTCTTGAAAATTGTTGAGGTAAATCTAATTGTGCTACCCAGCACTACCTGGTTCCTATCTTGCATATGGATCCAGAAAATATAATATAAGAATACGTTTCTACCCGGATCCTATATGGTTTCTAAAAGTCAGTTGGGGTCTTGTGAGTTTTTTAGATGATAGTAAATCTGCTCCCCGGCCCCACCTGGCATTTGTAAATAGAAATTAAGAAACGAAAATATGTACCTACCTGTAACCTATCGGGTTTCTATAAGTCAGTTGTTGACTTGCGAATTGTTAAGGTGAATCTAAATCTGCTACCTAGCCCTACCTGATTCCTATCAGGCATATGGATCAAGAAATTATAATAAAAGAATATGTTTCTACCCGGATCCTCTCTGGTTTCTAAAAGTCAGTTGTTGACTGTCGAATTGTTAAGGTGAATCTAAATCTGCTACCTAGCCCTTCCTGATTCCTATCTGGCATATGGATCAAGAAATTATAATATAAGAATATGTTTCTACCCGGATCCTCTCTGGTTTCTATAAGTCAGTTGTTGACATACAAATTGTTGACGTAAATCTAAATCTGCTATCCAGCACTACCTGGTTCCTATCTGGCATATGGATCCAGAAATTATAATATAAGAATACGTTTCTACCCGGACCCTATATGGTTTCTAAAGGTCAGTTGGGGTCTTGTGAGTTTTTAAGATGAAAGTAAATCTGCTACCCGGCCCCACCTGGCATTTGTAAATAGAAATTAAGAAACGAAAATATGTACCTACCCGTAACCTATCGGGTTTCTATAAGTCAGTTGTTGACTTGCGAATTGTTAAGGTGAATCTAAATCTGCTACCTAGCCCTACCTGATTCCTATCAGGCATATGGATCAAGAAATTATAATAAAAGAATATGTTTCTACCCGGATCCTCTCTGGTTTCTAAAAGTCAGTTGTTGACTGTCGAATTGTTAAGGTGAATCTAAATCTGCTACCTAGCCCTACCTGATTCCTATCAGGCATATGGATCAAGAAATTATAATAAAAGAATATGTTTCTACCCGGATCCTCTCTGGTTTCTACAAGTCAGTTGTTGACTTGCAAATTGTTAAATTGAATCTAAATCTGCTACCTAGCCCTTCCTGATTCCTATCTGGCATATGGATCAGGAAATTATAATATAAGAATATGTTTCTACCCAGATCCTCTCTGGTTTCTTGAAAGTCAGTTGTTGACATACAAATTGTTGACGTAAATCTAAATCTGCTATCCAGCACTACCTGTTTCCTATCTGGCATATGGATCCAGAAATTATAATATAAGAATACGTTTCTACCCGGATCCTATAAGGTTTCTGAAAGTCAGTTGGGGTCTTGTGAGTTTTTAAGATGAAAGTAAATCTGCTACACGGCCCCACCTGGCATTTGTAAATAGAAATTAAAAAACGAAAATATGTAGCTAACCCGTATCCTATCTGGTTTCTATAAGTCAGTTGTTGACTTGCGAAATGTTAAGGTGAATCTAAATCTGCTACCTAGCCCTACCTGATTCCTATCTGGCATATGGATCAGGAAATTATAATATAAGAATATGTATCTACCCGGATCCTCTCTGGTTTCCAAAAGTCAGTTGTTGACTTGCGAAATGTTAAGGTGAATCTAAATCTGCTACCTAGCCTTTCCTGATTCCTATCTGGCATATGGATCAGGAAATTATAATATAAGAATATGTATCTACCCGGATCCTCTCTGGTTTCCAAAAGTCAGTTGTTGACTTGCGAAATGTTAAGGTGAATCTAAATCTGCTACCTAGCCTTTCCTGATTCCTATCTGGCATATGGATCAAGAAATTATAATATAAGAATATGTTTCTACACGGATCCTCTCTGGCTTCTATAAGTCAGTTGTTGACTTGCGAATTGTTAAGTTGAATCTAAATCTGCTACCTAGCCCTACCTGATTCCTATCTGGCATATGGATCAGGAAATTATAATATAAGAATATGTTTCTACCCGGATCCTCTCTGGTTTCTAAAAGTCAGTTGTGGACTTGCGAAATGTTAAGGTGAATCTAAATCTGCTACCTATCCCTACCTGGTTCCTATCTGGCATATGGATCCAGAAATTATAATATAAGAATACGTTTCTACCCGGATCCTATAAGGTTTCTGAAAGTCAGTTGGGGTCTTGTGAGTTTTTAAGATGAGAGTAAATCTGCTACACGGCCCCACCTGGCATTTGTAAATAGAAATTAAAAAACGAAAATATGTAGCTAACCCGTATCTTATCTGGTTTCTATAAGTCAGTTGTTGACTTGCGAATTGTTAAGTTGAATCTAAATCTGCTACCTAGCCCTACCTGATTCCTATCTGGCATATGGATCAAGAAATTATAATATAAGAATATGTTTCTACACGGATCCTCTCTGGTTTCTATAAGTCAGTTGTTGACTTGCGAATTGTTAAGGTGAATCTTAATCTGCTACCTAGCCCTACCTGATTCCTATCTGGCATATGGATACAGAAATTATAATAAAATAATACGTTACTACCAGGATCCTATATGGTTTCTAAAAGTCAGTTGTTGACTGTCGAATTGTCAAGGTGAATCTAAATCTGCTACCTAGCCCTACCGGACTCCTATCTGGCATATGGATCAAGAAATTATAATAAAAGAATATGTTTCTACCCGTATCCTATATGGTTTCTATAAGTAAGTTATTGACTTGCGAATTGTTAAGGTGAATCTAAATCTGCTACCTAGCCCTATCTGATTCCTATCTGGCATATGGCTCAAGAAATTATAATATAAGAATATGTTTCTACCAGGATCCTCTCTGGCTTCTATAAGTCAGTTGTTGACTTGCGAATTGTTAAGGTGAATCTAAATCTGCTACCTAGCCCTACCTGATTCCTATCTGGCATGTGGATCCAGCAATTAAAATATAAGAATATGTTTCTACCCGGATCCTCTCTGGTTTCTATAAGTCAGTTGTTGACTTGCGAATTGTTAAGTGGAATCTAAATCTGCTACCCAGCCGAACCTGATTCCTATCTGGCATATGGATCAAGAAATTATAATATAAGAATATGTTTCTACCCGGATCCTCTCTGGTTTCTATAAGTCAGTTTTTGACTTGAAAATTGTTAAGGTGAATCTAAATCTGCTACCCAGCCCTACCTGATTCCTATCTGGCATATGGATCAAGAATTTATAATATAAGAATATGTTTCTACCCGGATCCTCTCTGGTTTCTACAAGTCAGTTGTTGACTTGCAAATTGTTAAGTTGAATCTAAATCTGCTACCTAGCCCTACCTGATTCCTATCTGGCATATGGATCAGGAAATTATAATATAAGAATATGTTTCTACCCAGATCCTCTCTGGTTTCTTGAAAGTCAGTTGTTGACATACAAATTGTTGACGTAAATCTAAATCTGCTATCCAGCACTACCTGTTTCCTATCTGGCATATGGATCCAGAAATTATAATATAAGAATACGTTTCTACCCGGATCCTATAAGGTTTCTGAAAGTCAGTTGGGGTCTTGTGAGTTTTTAAGATGAAAGTAAATCTGCTACACGGCCCCACATGGCATATGTAAATCGAAATTAAAATACGAAAATATGTAGCTACCCGTATCCTATCTGGTTTCTATAAGTCAGTTGTTGACTTGCGAATTGTTAAGGTGAATCTAAATCTGCTACCTAGCCCTACCTGATTCCTATCTGGCATGTGGATCAGGAAATTATAATATAAGAATATGTATCTACCCGGATCCTCTCTGGTTTCCAAAAGTCAGTTGTTGACTTGCGAAATGTTAAGGTGAATCTAAATCTGCTACCTAGCCTTTCCTGATTCCTATCTGGCATATGGATCAGGAAATTATAATATAAGAATATGTATCTACCCGGATCCTCTCTGGTTTCCAAAAGTCAGTTGTTGACTTGCGAAATGTTAAGGTGAATCTAAATCTGCTACCTAGCCTTTCCTGATTCCTATCTGGCATATGGATCAAGAAATTATAATATAAGAATATGTTTCTACACGGATCCTCTCTGGCTTCTATAAGTCAGTTGTTGACTTGCGAATTGTTAAGTTGAATCTAAATCTGCTACCTAGCCCTACCTGATTCCTATCTGGCATATGGATCAGGAAATTATAATATAAGAATATGTTTCTACCCGGATCCTCTCTGGTTTCTAAAAGTCAGTTGTGGACTTGCGAAATGTTAAGGTGAATCTAAATCTGCTACCTATCCCTACCTGGTTCCTATCTGGCATATGGATCCAGAAATTATAATATAAGAATACGTTTCTACCCGGATCCTATAAGGTTTCTGAAAGTCAGTTGGGGTCTTGTGAGTTTTTAAGATGAGAGTAAATCTGCTACACGGCCCCACCTGGCATTTGTAAATAGAAATTAAAAAACGAAAATATGTAGCTAACCCGTATCTTATCTGGTTTCTATAAGTCAGTTGTTGACTTGCGAATTGTTAAGTTGAATCTAAATCTGCTACCTAGCCCTACCTGATTCCTATCTGGCATATGGATCAAGAAATTATAATATAAGAATATGTTTCTACCCGGATCCTCTCTGGTTTCTATAAGTCAGTTGTTGACTTGCGAATTGTTAAGGTGAATCTAAATCTGCTACCTAGCCCTACCTGATTCCTATCTGGCATATGGATCCAGAAATTATAATAAAATAATACGTTGCTACCAGGATCCTATATGGTTTCTAAAAGTCAGTTGTTGACTGTCGAATTGTCAAGGTGAATCTAAATCTGCTACCTAGCCCTACCGGATTCCTATCTGGCATATGGATCAAGAAATTATAATATAAGAATATGTTTCTACCCGTATCCTCTCTGGTTTCTATAAGTAAGTTATTGACTTGCGAATTGTTAAGGTGAATCTAAATCTGCTACCTAGCCCTATCTGATTCCTATCTGGCATATGGCTCAAGAAATTATAATATAAGAATATGTTTCTACCAGGATCCTCTCTGGCTTCTATAAGTCAGTTGTTGACTTGCAAATTGCTGAGGTGAATCTAAATCTGCTACCCAGCACTACCTGGTTCCTATCTGGCATATGGATCCAGAAATTATAATAAAAGAATATGTTTCTACCCGTATCCTATCTGGTTTCTATAAGTCAGTTGTTGACTTGCGAATTGTTAAGTTGAATCTAAATCTGCTACCTAGCCCTACCTGATTCCTATCTGGCATATGGATCAGGAAATTATAATATAAGAATATGTTTCTACCCGGATCCTCTCTGGTTTATAAAAGTCAGTTGTTGACTTGCGAAATGTTAAGGTGAATCTAAATCTGCTACCTAGCCCTTCCTGATTCCTATCTGGCATATGGATCAAGAAATTATAATATAAGAATATGTTTCTACCCGGATCCTCTCTGGTTTCTATAAGTCAGTTGTTGACTTGCGAAATGTTAAGGTGAATCTAAATCTGCTACCTAGCCCTACCTGATTCCTATCTGGCATATGGATCAAGAAATTATAATATAAGAATATGTTTCTACCGGGATTCTCTCTGGTTTCTATAAGTCAGTTGTTGACTTACAAATTGTTGAGGTAAATCTAAATCTGCTATCCAGCACTACCTGGTTCCTATCTGGCATATGGATCCAGAAATTATAATATAAGAATACGTTTCTACCCGGATCCTATAAGGTTTCTGAAAGTCAGTTGGGGTCTTGTGAGTTTTTAAGATGAAAGTAAATCTGCTACACAGCCCCACCTGGCATTTGTAAATAGAAATTAAAAAACGAAAATATGTAGCTAACCCGTATCCTATCTCGTTTCTATAAGTCAGTTGTTGACTTGCGAATTGTTAAGTTGAATCTAAATCTGCTACTTAGCCCTACCTGATTCCTATCTGGCATATGGATCAAGAAATTATAATATAAGAATATGTTTCTACACGGATCCTCTCTGGTTTCTATAAGTCAGTTGTTGACTTGCGAATTGTTAAGTTGAATCTAAATCTGCTACCTAGCCCTACCTGATTCCTATCTGGCATATGGATCAGGAAATTATAATATAAGAATATGTTTCTACCCGGATCCTCTCTGGTTTCTAAAAGTCAGTTGTGGACTTGCGAAATGTTAAGGTGAATCTAAATCTGCTACCTAGCCGTACCTGGTTCCTATCTGGCATATGGATCCAGAAATTATAATATAAGAATACGTTTCTACCCGGATCCTATAAGGTTTCTGAAAGTCAGTTGGGGTCTTGTGAGTTTTTAAGATGAAAGTAAATCTGCTACACGGCCCCACCTTGCATTTGTAAATAGAAATTAAAAAACGAAAATATGTAGCTAACCCGTATCCTATCTGGTTTCTATAAGTCAGTTGTTGACTTGCGAATTGTTAAGTTGAATCTAAATCTGCTACCTAGCCCTACCTGATTCCTATCTGGCATATGGATCAAGAAATTATAATATAAGAATATGTTTCTACACGGATCCTCTCTGGTTTCTATAAGTCAGTTGTTGACTTGCGAATTGTTAAGTTGAATCTAAATCTGCTACCTAGCCCTTCCTGATTCCTATCTGGCATATGGATCAAGAAATTATAATATAAGAATATGTTTCTACCCGGATCCTCTCTGGTTTCTATAAGTCAGTTGTTGACATACAAATTGTTGAGGTAAATCTAAATCTGCTATCCAGCACTACCTGGTTCCTATCTGGCATATGGATCCAGAAATTATAATATAAGAATACGTTTCTACCCGGATCCTATATGGTTTCTAAAAGTCAGTTGGGGTCTTGTGAGTTTTGAAGATGAAAGTAAATCTTTACCCGGCCCCACCTGGCATTTGTAAATAGAAATTAAGAAACGAAAAAATGTACCTACCCGTAACCTATCGGGTTTCTATAAGTCAGTTGTTGACTTGCGAATTGTTAAGGTGAATCTAAATCTGCTACCTAGCCCTACCTGATTCCTATCTGGCATATGGATCAGGAAATTATAATATAAGAATATGTTTATACCCGGATCCTCTCTGGTTTATAAAAGTCAGTTGTTGACTTGCGAAATGTTAAGGTGAATCTAAATCTGCTACCTAGCCCTTCCTGATTCCTATCTGGCACATGGATCAAGAAATTATAATATAAGAATATGTTTCTACCCGGATCCTCTCTGGTTTCTATAAGTCAGTTGTTGACTTGCGAATTGTTAAGTTGAATCTAAATCTGCTACCTAGCCCTACCTGATTCCTATCTGGCATATGGATCAGGAAATTATAATATAAGAATATGTTTATACCCGGATCCTCTCTGGTTTATAAAAGTCAGTTGTTGACTTGCGAAATGTTAAGGTGAATCTAAATCTGCTACCTAGCCCTTCCTGATTCCTATCTGGCACATGGATCAAGAAATTATAATATAAGAATATGTTTCTACCCGGATCCTCTCTGGTTTCTATAAGTCAGTTGTTGACTTGCGAAATGTTAAGGTGAATCTAAATCTGCTACCTAGCCCTTCCTTATTCCTATCTGGCATATGGATCAAGAAATTATAATATAAGAATACGTTTCTACCAGGATCCTCTCTGGTTTCTATAAGTCAGTTGTTGTCTTGAAAATTGTTGAGGTAAATCTAATTGTGCTACCCAGCACTACCTGGTTCCTATCTGGCATATGGATCCAGAAATTACAATATAACAATACGTTTCTACCCGGATCCTATATGGTTTCTAAAATTCAGTTGGCGACTTGTGAGTTTTTAAGATGAAAGTAAATCTGCTACCCGGCACCACATGGCATATGTAAATCGAAATTAAAATACGAAAATATGTAGCTACCCGTATCCTATCTGGTTTCTATAAGTCAGTTGTTGACTTGCGAATTGTTAAGGTGAATCTTAATCTGCTACCTAGCCCTACCTGATTCCTATCTGGCATATGGATCAAGAAATTATAATATAAAAATATATTTCTACACGGATCCTCTCTGGTTTCTATAAGTCAGTTGTTGACTTGCGAATTGTTAAGTTGAATCTAAATCTGCTACCTAGCCCTACCTGATTCCTATCTGGCATATGGATCAAGAAATTATAATATTAGAATATGTTTCTACACGGATCCTCTCTGGTTTCTATAAGTCAGTTGTTGACTTGCGAATTGTTAAGTTGAATCTAAATCTGCTACCCAGCACTACCTGATTCCTATCTGGCCTATGTATCAAGAAATTGTAATATAAGAATACGTTTCTACCCGGATCCTCTCTGGTTTCTATAAGTCAGTTGTTGACTTGAAAATTGTTGAGGTAAATCTAATTGTGCTACCAAGCCCTACCTGATTCCTATCTGGCATATGGATCAGGAAATTATAATATAAGAATATGTTTCTACCCGGATCCTCTCTGGTTTATAAAAGTCAGTTGTTGACTTGCGAAATGTTAAGGTGTATCTAAATCTGCTACCTAGCCCTTCCTGATTCCTATCTGGCATATGGATCAAGAAATTATAATATAAGAATATGTTTCTACCCGGATCCTCTCTGGTTTCTATAAGTCAGTTGTTGACATACAAATTGTTGAGGTAAATCTAAATATGCTATCCAGCACTACCTGGTTCCTATCTGGCATATGGATCCAGAAATTATAATATAAGAATAGGTTTCTACCCGGATCCTATAAGGTTTCTGAAAGTCAGTTGGGGTCTTGTGAGTTTTTAAGATGAAAGTAAATCTGCTACACGGCCCCACCTGGCATTTGTAAATAGAAATTAAAAAACGAAAATATGTAGCTAACCCGTATCCTATCTGGTTTCTATAAGTCAGTTGTTGACTTGCGAATTGTTAAGTTGAATCTAAATCTGCTACCTAGCCCTACCTGATTCCTATCTGGCATATGGATCAAGAAATTATAATATAAGAATATGTTTCTACACGGATCCTCTCTGGTTTCTATAAGTCAGTTGTTGACTTGCGAATTGTTAAGTTGAATCTAAATCTGCTACCTAGCCCTACCTGATTCCTATCTGGCATATGGATCAAGAAATTATAATATTAGAATATGTTTCTACACGGATCCTCTCTGGTTTCTATAAGTCAGTTGTTGACTTGCGAATTGTTAAGTTGAATCTAAATCTGCTACCTAGCCCTTCCTGATTCCTATCTGGCATATGGATCAAGAAATTATAATATAAGAATATGTTTCTACCCGGATCCTCTCTGGTTTCTATAAGTCAGTTGTTGACTTAAAAATTGTTGAGGTAAATCTAAATCTGCTACCTAGCCCTACCTGATTCCTATCTGGCATATGGATCAGGAAATTATAATATAAGAATATGTTTCTACCCGGATCCTCTCTGGTTTATAAAAGTCAGTTGTTGACTTGCGAAATGTTAAGGTGTATCTAAATCTGCTACCTAGCCCTTCCTGATTCCTATCTGGCATATGGATCAAGAAATTATAATATAAGAATATGTTTCTACCCGGATCCTCTCTGGTTTCTATAAGTCAGTTGTTGACATACAAATTGTTGAGGTAAATCTAAATATGCTATCCAGCACTACCTGGTTCCTATCTGGCATATGGATCCAGAAATTATAATATAAGAATAGGTTTCTACCCGGATCCTATAAGGTTTCTGAAAGTCAGTTGGGGTCTTGTGAGTTTTTAAGATGAAAGTAAATCTGCTACACGGCCCCACCTGGCATTTGTAAATAGAAATTAAAAAACGAAAATATGTAGCTAACCCGTATCCTATCTGGTTTCTATAAGTCAGTTGTTGACTTGCGAATTGTTAAGTTGAATCTAAATCTGCTACCTAGCCCTACCTGATTCCTATCTGGCATATGGATCAAGAAATTATAATATAAGAATATGTTTCTACACGGATCCTCTCTGGTTTCTATAAGTCAGTTGTTGACTTGCGAATTGTTAAGTTGAATCTAAATCTGCTACCTAGCCCTACCTGATTCCTATCTGGCATATGGATCAGGAAATTATAATATAAGAATATGTTTCTACCCGGATCCTCTCTGGTTTCTAAAAGTCAGTTGTGGACTTGCGAAATGTTAAGGTGAATCTAAATCTGCTACCTATCCCTACCTGGTTCCTATCTGGCATATGGATCCAGAAATTATAATATAAGAATACGTTTCTACTCGGATCCTATAAGGTTTCTGAAAGTCAGTTGGGGTCTTGTGAGTTTTTAAGATGAAAGTAAATCTGCTACACGGCCCCACCTGGCATTTGTAAATAGAAATTAAAAAACGAAAATATGTAGCTAACCCGTATCCTATCTGGTTTCTATAAGTCAGTTGTTGACTTGCGAATTGTTAAGTTGAATCTAAATCTGCTACCTAGCCCTACCTGATTCCTATCTGGCGTATGGATCAAGAAATTATAATATAAGAATATGTTTCTATACGGATCCTCTCTGGTTTCTATAAGTCAGTTGTTGACTTGCGAATTGTTAAGGTGAATCTTAATCTGCTACCTAGCCCTACCTGATTCCTATCTGGCATATGGATACAGAAATTATAATAAAATAATACGTTACTACCAGGATCCTATATGGTTTCTAAAAGTCAGTTGTTGACTGTCGAATTGTCAAGGTGAATCTAAATCTGCTACCTAGCCCTACCTGATTCCTATCTGGCATATGGATCAAGAAATTATAATATAAGAATATGTTTCTACACGGATCCTCTCTGGTTTCTATAAGTGACTTGCGAATTGTTAAGTTGAATCTAAATCTGCTACCTAGCCCTACCTGATTCCTATCTGGCATATGAATCAGGAAATTATAATATAAGAATACGTTTCTACCCGGATCCTCTCTGGTTTCTAAAAGTCAGTTGTGGACTTGCGAAATGTTAAGGTGAATCTAAATCTGCTACCTAGCCCTACCTGGTTCCTATCTGGCATATGGATCAAGAAATTATAATATAAGAATATGTTTCTACCCGGATCCTCTCTGGTTTCTATAAGTCAGTTGTTGTCTTACAAATTGTTGAGGTAAATCTAAATCTGCTATCCAGCACTACCTGGTTCCTATCTTGCATATGGATCCAGAAATTATAATATAAGAATACGTTTCTACCCGGATCCTATATGGTTTCTAAAAGTCAGTTGGGGTCTTGTGAGTTTTTAAGATGATAGTAAATCTGCTACACGGCCCCACCTGGCATTTGTAAATAGAAATTAAGAAACGAAAATATGTACCTACCCGTAACCTATCGGGTTTCTATAAGTCAGTTGTTGACTTGCGAATTGTTAAGGTGAATCTAAATCTGCTACCTAGCCCTTCCTGATTCCTATCTGGCATATGGATAAAGGAATTATAATATAAGAATATGTTTCTACCGGGATCCTCTCTGGTTTCTATAAGTCAGTTGTTGTCTTACAAATTGTTGAGGTAAATCTAAATCTGCTATCCAGCACTACCTGGTTCCTATCTTGCATATGGATCCAGAAATTATAATATAAGAATACGTTTCTACCCGGATCCTATATGGTTTCTAAAAGTCAGTTGGGGTCTTGTGAGTTTTTAAGATGATAGTAAATCTGCTACACGGACCCACCTGGCATTTGTAAATAGAAATTAAGAAACGAAAATATGTACCTACCTGTAACCTATCGGGTTTCTATAAGTCAGTTGTTGACTTGCGAATTGTTAAGGTGAATCTAAATCTGCTACCCAGCCCTACCTGATTCCTATCAGGCATATGGATCAAGAAATTATAATAAAAGAATATCTTTTCTACCCGGATCCTCTCTGGTTTCTAAAAGTCAGTTGTTGACTGTCGAATTGTTAAGGTGAATCTAAATCTGCTACCTAGCCCTTCCTGATTCCTATCTGGCATATGGATCAAGAATTTATAATATAAGAATATGTTTCTACCCGGATCCTCTCTGGTTTCTATAAGTCAGTTGTTGACATACAAATTGTTGACGTAAATCTAAATCTGCTATCCAGCACTACCTGGTTCCTATCTGGCATATGGATCCAGAAATTATAATATAAGAATACGATTCTACCCGGATCCTCTCTGGTTTCTAAAAGTCAGTTGTGGACTTGCGAAATGTTAAGGTGAATCTAAATCTGCTACCTAGCCCTACCTGGTTCCTATCTGGCATATGGATCAAGAATTTATAATATAATAATATGTTTCTACCCGGATCCTCTCTGGTTTCTATAAGTCAGTTGTTGTCTTACAAATTGTTGAGGTAAATCTAAATCTGCTATCCAGCACTACCTGGTTCCTATCTTGCATATGGATCCAGAAATAATAATATAAGAATACGTTTCTACCCGGATCCTATATGGTTTCTAAAAGTCAGTTGGGGTCTTGTGAGTTTTTAAGATGATAGTAAATCTGCTACACGGCCCCACCTGGCATTTGTAAATAGAAATTAAGAAACGAAAATATGTACCTACCCGTAACCTATCGGGTTTCTATAAGTCAGTTGTTGACTTGCGAATTGTTAAGGTGAATCTAAATCTGCTACCTAGCCCTTCCTGATTCCTATCTGGCATATGGATCAAGAAATTATAATATAAGAATACGTTTCTACCAGGATCCTCTCTGGTTTCTATAAGTCAGTTGTTGTCTTGAAAATTGTTGAGGTAAATCTAATTGTGCTACCCAGCACTACCTGGTTCCTATCTTGCATATGGATCAAGAAATTATAATATAAGAATATGTTTCTACCCGGATCCTCTCTGGTTTCTATAAGTCAGTTGTTGACATACAAATTGTTGACGTAAATCTAAATCTGCTATCCAGCACTACCTGGTTCCTATCTGGCATATGGATCCAGAAATTATAATATAAGAATACGTTTCTACCCGGATCCTATAAGGTTTCTGAAAGTCAGTTGGGGTCTTGTGAGTTTTTAAGATGAAAGTAAATCTGCTACACGGCCCCACCTGGCATTTGTAAATAGAAATTAAAAAACGAAAATATGTAGCTAACCCGTATCCTATCTGGTTTCTATAAGTCAGTTGTTGACTTGCGAATTGTTAAGTTGAATCTAAATCTGCTACCTAGCCCTACCTGATTCCTATCTGGCATATGGATCAGGAAATTATAATATAAGAATATGTATCTACCCGGATCCTCTCTGGTTTCCAAAAGTCAGTTGTTGACTTGCGAAATGTTAAGGTGAATCTAAATCTGCTACCTAGCCTTTCCTGATTCCTATCTGGCATATGGATCAGGAAATTATAATATAAGAATATGTATCTACCCGGATCCTCTCTGGTTTCCAAAAGTCAGTTGTTGACTTCAGAAATGTTAAGGTGAATCTAAATCTGCTACCTAGCTTTTCCTGATTCCTATCTGGCATATGGATCAAGAAATTATAATATAAGAATATGTTTCTACACGGATCCTCTCTGGCTTCTATAAGTCAGTTGTTGACTTGCGAATTGTTAAGTTGAATCTAAATCTGCTACATAGCCCTACCTGATTCCTATCTGGCATATGGATCAGGAAATTATAATATAAGAATATGTTTCTACCCGGATCCTCTCTGGTTTCTAAAAGTCAGTTGTGGACTTGCGAAATGTTAAGGTGAATCTAAATCTGCTACCTATCCCTACCTGGTTCCTATCTGGCATATGGATCCAGAAATTATAATATAAGAATACGTTTCTACCCGGATCCTATAAGGTTTCTGAAAGTCAGTTGGGGTCTTGTGAGTTTTTAAGATGAAAGTAAATCTGCTACACGGCCCCACCTGGCATTTGTAAATAGAAATTAAAAAACGAAAATATGTAGCTAACCCGTATCCTATCTGGTTTCTATAAGTCAGTTGTTGACTTGCGAATTGTTAAGTTGAATCTAAATCTGCTACCTAGCCCTACCTGATTCCTATCTGGCATATGGATCAAGAAATTATAATATAAGAATATGTTTCTACACGGATCCTCTCTGGTTTCTATAAGTCAGTTGTTGACTTGCGAATTGTTAAGGTGAATCTAAATCTGCTACCTAGCCCTACCTGATTCCTATCAGGCATATGGATCAAGAAATTATAATAAAAGAATATGTTTCTACCCGTATCCTATATGGTTTCTAAAAGTCAGTTGTTGACTGTCGAATTGTCAAGGTGAATCTAAATCTGCTACCTAGCCCTACCGGATTCCTATCTGGCATATGGATCAAGAAATTATAATAAAAGAATATGTTTCTACCCGTATCCTATCTGGTTTCTATAAGTCAGTTGTTGACTTGCGAATTGTTAAGTGGAATCTAAATCTGCTACCTAGCCCTACCTGATTCCTATCTGGCATATGGATCAAGAAATTATAATATAAGAATATGTTTCTACCCGGATCCTCTCTGGTTTCTATAAGTCAGTTGTTGACTTGCGAATTGTTAAGTTGAATCTAAATCTGCTACCTAGCCCTACCTGATTCCTATCTGGCATATGGATCAGGAAATTATAATATAAGAATATGTTTCTACCCGGATCCTCTCTGGTTTATAAAAGTCAGTTGTTGACTTGCGAAATGTTAAGGTGAATCTAAATATGCTACCTAGCCCTTCCTGATTCCTATCTGGCATATGGATCAAGAAATTATAATATAAGAATATGTTTCTACCCGGATCCTCTCTGGTTTCTATAAGTCAGTTGTTGACTTGCGAAATGTTAAGGTGAATCTAAATCTGCTACCTAGCCCTACCTGATTCCTATCTGGCATATGGATCAAGAAATTATAATATAAGAATATGTTTCTACCGGGATCCTCTCTGGTTTCTATAAGTCAGTTGTTGACTTACAAATTTTTGAGGTAAATCTAAATCTGCTATCCAGCACTACCTGGTTCCTATCTGGCATATGGATCCAGAAATTATAATAAAAGAATATGTTTCTACCCGGATCCTCTCTGGTTTCTATAAGTCAGTTGTTGACTTGCGAATTGTTAAGGTGAATCTAAATCTGCTACCTAGCCCTACCTGATTCCTATCTGGCATATGGATCAGGAAATTATAATATAAGAATATGTATCTACCCGGATCCTCTCTGGTTTCCAAAAGTCAGTTGTTGACTTGCGAAATGTTAAGGTGAATCTAAATATGCTACCTAGCCCTTCCTGATTCCTATCTGGCATATGGATCAAGAAATTATAATATAAGAATATGTTTCTACCCGGATCCTCTCTGGTTTCCAAAAGTCAGTTGTTGACTTGCGAAATGTTAAGGTGAATCTAAATATGCTACCTAGCCCTTCCTGATTCCTATCTGGCATATGGATCAAGAAATTATAATATAAGAATATGTATCTACCCGGATCCTCTCTGGTTTCCAAAAGTCAGTTGTTGACTTGCGAAATGTTAAGGTGAATCTAAATATGCTACCTAGCCCTTCCTGATTCCTATCTGGCACATGGATCAAGAAATTATAATATAAGAATATGTTTCTACCCGGATCCTATATGGTTTCTAAAAGTCAGTTGTTGACTGTCGAATTGTCAAGGTGAATCTAAATCTGCTACCTAGCCCTACCGGATTCCTATCTGGCATATGGATCAAGAAATTATAATAAAAGAATATGTTTCTACCCGTATCCTATCTGGTTTCTATAAGTCAGTTGTTGACTTGCGAATTGTTAAGTGGAATCTAAATCTGCTACCTAGCCCTACCTGATTCCTATCTGGCATATGGATCAAGAAATTATAATATAAGAATATGTTTCTACACGGATCCTCTCTCGTTTCTATAAGTCAGTTGTTGACTTGCGAATTGTTAAGGTGAATCTTAATCTGCTACCTAGCCCTACCTGATTCCTATCTGGCATATGGATACAGAAATTATAATAAAATAATACGTTACTACCAGGATCCTATATGGTTTCTAAAAGCCAGTTGTTGACTGTCGAATTGTCAAGGTGAATCTAAATCTGCTACCTAGCCCTACCGGATTCCTATCTGGCATATGGATCAAGAAATTATAATAAAAGAGTATGTTTCTACCCGTATCCTATCTGGTTTCTATAAGTCAGCTGTTGACTTGCGAATTGTTAAGTGGAATCTAAATCTGCTACCTAGCCCTACCTGATTCCTATCTGGCATATGGATCAAGAAATTATAATATAAGAATATGTTTCTACACGGATCCTCTCTCGTTTCTATAAGTCAGTTGTTGACTTGCGAATTGTTAAGGTGAATCTAAATCTGCTACCTAGCCCTACCTGATTCCTATCAGGCATATGGATCAAGAAATTATAATAAAAGAATATGTTTCTACCCGTATCCTATATGGTTTCTAAAAGTCAGTTGTTGACTGTCGAATTGTCAAGGTGAATCTAAATCTGCTACCTAGCCCTACCGGATTCCTATCTGGCATATGGATCAAGAAATTATAAAAAAAGAATATTTTTCTACCCGTATCCTATCTGGTTTCTATAAGTCAGTTGTTGACTTGCGAATTGTTAAGTGGAATCTAAATCTGCTACCTAGCCCTACCTGATTCCTATCTGGCATATGGATCAAGAAATTATAATATAAGAATATGTTTCTACACGGATCCTATCTGGTTTCTATAAGTCAGTTGTTGACTTGCGAATTGTTAATGTGAATCTAAATCTGCTACCTAGCCCTACCTGATCCCTATCTGGCATATGGATACAGAAATTATAATAAAAGAATACGTTACTACCCGGATCCTATATGGTTTCTAAAAGCCAGTTGTTGACTGTCGAATTGTCAAGGTGAATCTAAATCTGCTACCTAGCCCTACCGGATTCCTATCTGGCATATGGATCAAGAAATTATAATAAAAGAGTATGTTTCTACCCGTATCCTATCTGGTTTCTATAAGTCAGCTGTTGACTTGCGAATCTTTAAGTGGAATCTAAATCTGCTACCTAGCCCTACCTGATTCCTATCTGGCATATGGATCAAGAAATTATAATATAAGAATATGTTTCTACCCGGATCCTCTCTGGTTTCTATAAGTCAGTTGATGACTTGCGAATTGTTAAGTTGAATCTAAATCTGCTACCTAGCCCTACCTGATTCCTATCAGGCATATGGATCAAGAAATTATAATAAAAGAATATGTTTCTACCCGTATCCTATATGGTTTCTAAAAGTCAGTTGTTGACTGTCGAATTGTCAAGGTGAATCTAAATCTGCTACCTAGCCCTACCGGATTCCTATCTGGCATATGGATAAAGAAATTATAATAAAAGAGTATGTTTCTACCCGTATCCTATCTGGTTTCTATAAGTCAGCTGTTGACTTGCGAATTGTTAAGTGGAATCTAAATCTGCTACCTAGCCCTACCTGATTCCTATCTGGCATATGGATCAAGAAATTATAATATAAGAATATGTTTCTACCCGGATCCTCTCTGGTTTCCAAAAGTCAGTTGTTGACTTGCGAAATGTTAAGGTGAATCTAAATATGCTACCTAGCCCTTCCTGATTCCTATCTGGCATATGGATCAAGAAATTATAATATAAGAATATGTATCTACCCGGATCCTCTCTGGTTTCCAAAAGTCAGTTGTTGACTTGCGAATTGTTAAGGTGAATCTAAATCTGCTACCTAGCCCTACCTGATTCCTATCAGGCATATGGATCAAGAAATTATAATAAAAGAATATGTTTCTACCCGTATCCTATATGGTTTCTAAAAGTCAGTTGTTGACTGTCGAATTGTCAAGGTGAATCTAAATCTGCTACCTAGCCCTACCGGATTCCTATCTGGCATATGGATCAAGAAATTATAATAAAAGAATATGTTTCTACCCGTATCCTATCTGGTTTCTATAAGTCAGTTGTTGACTTGCGAATTGTTAAGTGGAATCTAAATCTGCTACCTAGCCCTACCTGATTCCTATCTGGCATATGGATCAAGAAATTATAATATAAGAATATGTTTCTACACGGATCCTCTCTCGTTTCTATAAGTCAGTTGTTGACTTGCGAATTGTTAAGGTGAATCTTAATCTGCTACCTAGCCCTACCTGATTCCTATCTGGCATATGGATACAGAAATTATAATAAAATAATACGTTACTACCAGGATCCTATATGGTTTCTAAAAGTCAGTTGTTGACTGTCGAATTGTCAAGGTGAATCTAAATCTGCTTCCTTAGCCCTACCGGATTCCTATCTGGCATATGGATCAAGAAATTATAATAAAAGAGTATGTTTCTACCCGTATCCTATCTGGTTTCTATAAGTCAGCTGTTGACTTGCGAATTGTTAAGTGGAATCTAAATCTGCTACCTAGCCCTACCTGATTCCTATCTGGCATATGGATCAAGAAATTATAATATAAGAATATGTTTCTACCCGGATCCTCTCTGGTTTCTATAAGTCAATTGATGACTTGAGAATTGTTAAGTTGAATCTAAATCTGCTACCTAGCCCTACCTGATTCCTATCTGGCATATGGATCAGGAAATTATAATATAAGAATATGTTTCTACCCGGATCCTCTCTGGTTTATAAAAGTCAGTTGTTGACTTGCGAAATGTTAAGGTGAATCTAAATCTGCTACCTAGCCCTTCCTGATTCCTATCTGGCATATGGATCAAGAAATTATAATATAAGAATATGTTTCTACCCGGATCCTCTCTGGTTTCTATAAGTCAGTTGTTGACTTGTGAGTTGTTAAGATGAATCTAAATCTGCTACCCAGCCCTACCTGATTCCTATCTGGCATATGGATCAAGAAATTATAATATAAGAATACGTTTCTACCAGGATCCTCTCTGGTTTCTATAAGTCAGTTGTTGTCTTGAAAATTGTTGAGGTAAATCTAAATCTGCTACCCAGCACTACCTGGTTCCTATCTGGCATATGGATCCAGAAATTATAATATAAGAATACGTTTCTACCCGGATCCTATAAGGTTTCTGAAAGTCAGTTGTTGACTTACAAATTGTAGAGGTAAATCTAAATCTGCTACCCAGCCCTACCTGGTTCCTATCTGGCATATGGATCCAGAAATTATAATATAAGAATACGTTTCTACCCGGATCCTATATGGTTTCTAAAAGCCAGTTGGGGTCTTGTGAGTTTTTGAGATGAAAGTAAATCTGCTCCCCGGCCCCACCTGGCATTTGTAAATAGAAATTAAAAAACGAAAATATGTAGCTAACCCGTATCCTATCTGGTTTCTATAAGTCAGTTGTTGACTTGCGAATTGTTAAGTTGAATCTAAATCTGCTACTTAGCCCTACCTGATTCCTATCTGGCATATGGATCAAGAAATTATAATATAAGAATATGTTTCTACACGGATCCTCTCTGGTTTCTATAAGTCAGTTTTTGACTTGCGAATTGTTAAGTTGAATCTAAATCTGCTACCTAGCCCTATCTGATTCCTATCTGGCATATGGATCAGGAAATTATAATATAAGAATATGTTTCTACCCGGATCCTCTCTGGTTTCTATAAGTCATTTGTTGACTTGCGAATTGTTAAGGTGAATCTAAATCTGCTACCAAGCCCTACCTGGTTCCTATCTGGCATATGGATCCAGAAATTATAATATAAGAATATGTTTCTACCCGGATACTATCTGGTTTCTAGAAGGCAGTTGGTGTCTTGGGAGTTTTTAAGACGAAAGTAAATCTGCTACATGCCCCCACCTGTCATATGTAAATAGAAATTATAAAACGAAAATATGTAGCTAACCCGTATCCTATCTGGTTTCTATAAGTCAGTTGTTGACTTGCGAATTGTTAAGTTGAATCTAAATCTGCTACCTAGCCCTACCTGATTCCTATCTGGCATATGGATCAAGAAATTATAATATAAGAATATGTTTCTACACGGATCCTCTCTGGTTTCTATAAGTCAGTTGTTGACTTGCGAATTGTTAAGTTGAATCTAAATCTGCTACCTAGCCCTTCCTGATTCCTATCTGGCATATGGATCAAGAAATTATAATATAAGAATATGTTTCTACCCGGATCCTCTCTGGTTTCTATAAGTCAGTTGTTGACATACAAATTGTTGAGGTAAATCTAAATCTGCTATCCAGCACTACCTGGTTCCTATCTGGCATATGGATCCAGAAATTATAATATAAGAATACGTTTCTACCCGGATCCTATATGGTTTCTAAAAGTCAGTTGGGGTCTTGTGAGTTTTGAAGATGAAAGTAAATCTTTACCCGGCCCCACCTGGCATTTGTAAATAGAAATTAAGAAACGAAAATATGTATCTTCCCGTAACCTATCTGGTTTCTATAAGTCAGTTGTTGACTTGCGAATTGTTAAGGTGAATCTTAATCTGCTACCTAGCCCTACCTGATTCCTATCTGGCATATGGATACAGGAAATTATAATATAAGAATATGTTTATACCCGGATCCTCTCTGGTTTATAAAAGTCAGTTGTTGACTTGCGAAATGTTAAGGTGAATCTAAATCTGCTACCTAGCCCTTCCTGATTCCTATCTGGCACATGGATCAAGAAATTATAATATAAGAATATGTTTCTACCCGGATCCTCTCTGGTTTCTATAAGTCAGTTGTTGACTTGCGAAATGTTAAGGTGAATCTAAATCTGCTACCTAGCCCTTCCTGATTCCTATCTGGCATATGGATCAAGAAATTATAATATAAGAATATGTTTCTACCCGGATCCTCTCTGGTTTCTATAAGTCAGTTGTTGACTTTCAAATTGTTGAGGTTAATCTAAATCTGCTATCCAGCACTACCTGGTTCCTATCTGGCATACGGATCCAGAAATTAAAATATAAGAATACGTTTCTACCCGGATCCTATATGGCTTCTAAAAGTCAGTTGGCCTCTTGCGAGTTTTTAAGATGAAAGCAAATCTGCTACCCGGCCCCAATTGGCATTTGTAAATAGAAATTAAAATACGAAAATATGTTTCTATCCGTATCCTATCTGGTTTCTATAAGTCAATTGTTGACTTGCGAATTTTTAAGTTGAATCTAAATCTGCTACCTAGCCCTACCTGATTCCTATCTGGCATATGGATCAAGAAATTATAATATAAAAATATATTTCTACACGGATCCTCTCTGGTTTCTATAAGTCAGTTGTTGACTTGCGAATTGTTAAGTTGAATCTAAATCTGCTACCTAGCCCTACCTGATTCCTATCTGGCATATGGATCAAGAAATTATAATATTAGAATATGTTTCTACACGGATCCTCTCTGGTTTCTATAAGTCAGTTGTTGACTTGCGAATTGTTAAGTTGAATCTAAATCTGCTACCTAGCCCTACCTGATTCCTATCTGGCATATGGATCAAGAAATTATAATATAAGAATACGTTTCTACCCGGATCCTCTCTGGTTTCTATAAGTCAGTTGTTGACTTGAAAATTGTTGAGGTAAATCTAATTGTGCTACCAAGCACTACCTGATTCCTATCTGGCATATGGATCAGGAAATTATAATATAAGAATATGTTTCTACCCGGATCCTCTCTGGTTTATAAAAGTCAGTTGTTGACTTGCGAAATGTTAAGGTGAATCTAAATCTGCTACCTAGCCCTTCCTGATTCCTATCTGGCATATGGATCAAGAAATTATAATATAAGAATATGTTTCTACCCGGATCCTCTCTGGTTTCTATAAGTCAGTTGTTGACTTGCGAAATGTTAAGGTGAATCTAAATCTGCTACCTAGCCCTACCTGATTCCTATCTGGCATATGGATCAAGAAATTATAATATAAGAATATGTTTCTACCGGGATCCTCTCTGGTTTCTATAAGTCAGTTGTTGACTTACAAATTGTTGAGGTAAATCTAAATCTGCTATCCAGCACTACCTGGTTCCTATCTGGCATATGGATCCAGAAATTATAATATAAGAATACGTTTCTACCCGGATCCTATAAGGTTTCTGAAAGTCAGTTGGGGTCTTGTGAGTTTTTAAGATGAAAGTAAATCTGCTACACAGCCCCACCTGGCATTTGTAAATAGAAATTAAAAAACGAAAATATGTAGCTAACCCGTATCCTATCTGGTTTCTATAAGTCAGTTGTTGACTTGCGAATTGTTAAGTTGAATCTAAATCTGCTACTTAGCCCTACCTGATTCCTATCTGGCATATGGATCAAGAAATTATAATATAAGAATATGTTTTAACACGGATCCTCTCTGGTTTCTATAAGTCAGTTGTTGACTTGCGAATTGTTAAGTTGAATCTAAATCTGCTACCTAGCCCTAACTGATTCCTATCTGGCATATGGATCAGGAAATTATAATATAAGAATATGTTTCTACCCGGATCCTCTCTGGTTTCTAAAAGTCAGTTGTGGACTTGCGAAATGTTAAGGTGAATCTAAATCTGCTACCTAGCCCTACCTGGTTCCTATCTGGCATATGGATCCAGAAATTATAATATAAGAATACATATCTACCCGGATCCTATATGGTTTCTAAAAGTCAGTTGGGGTCTTGTGAGTTTTTAAGATGAAAGTAAATCTGCTACACGGCCCCACCTTGCATTTGTAAATAGAAATTGAAAAACGAAAATATGTAGCTAACCCGTATCCTATCTGGTTTCTATAAGTCAGTTGTTGACTTGCGAATTGTTAAGTTGAATCTAAATCTGCTACCTAGCCCTACCTGATTCCTATCTGGCATATGGATCAAGAAATTATAATATAAGAATATGTTTCTACACGGATCCTCTCTGGTTTCTATAAGTCAGTTGTTGACTTGCGAATTGTTAAGTTGAATCTAAATCTGCTACCTAGCCCTTCCTGATTCCTATCTGGCATATGGATCAAGAAATTATAATATAAGAATATGTTTCTACCCGGATCCTCTCTGGTTTCTATAAGTCAGTTGTTGACATACAAATTGTTGAGGTAAATCTAATTGTGCTACCCAGCACTACCTGGTTCCTATCTGGCATATGGATCCAGAAATTATAATATAAGAATACGTTTCTACCCGGATCCTATATGGTTTCTAAAATTCAGTTGGCGACTTGTGAGTTTTGAAGATGAAAGTAAATCTTTACCCGGCCCCACCTGGCATTTGTAAATAGAAATTAAGAAACGAAAATATGTACCTACCCGTAACCTATCGGGTTTCTATAAGTCAGTTGTTGACTTGCGAATTGTTAAGGTGAATCTAAATCTGCTACCTAGCCCTACCTGATTCCTATCAGTCATATCGATCAAGAAATTATAATAAAAGAATATGTTTCTACCCGGATCCTCTCTGGTTTCTATAAGTCAGTTGTTGACTTGCGAATTGTTAAGTTGAATCTAAATCTGCTACCTAGCCCTACCTGATTCCTATCTGGCATATGGATCAGGAAATTATAATATAAGAATATGTTTATACCCGGATCCTCTCTGGTTTATAAAAGTCAGTTGTTGACTTGCGAAATGTTAAGGTGAATCTAAATCTGCTACCTAGCCCTTCCTGATTCCTATCTGGCACATGGATCAAGAAATTATAATATAAGAATATGTTTCTACCCGGATCCTCTCTGGTTTCTATAAGTCAGTTGTTGACTTGCGAAATGTTAAGGTGAATCTAAATCTGCTACCTAGCCCTTCCTTATTCCTATCTGGCATATGGATCAAGAAATTATAATATAAGAATACGTTTCTACCAGGATCCTCTCTGGTTTCTATAAGTCAGTTGTTGTCTTGAAAATTGTTGAGGTAAATCTAAATCTGCTACCCAGCACTACCTGGTTCCTATCTGGCATATGGATCCTGAAATTATAATATAACAATACGTTTCTACCCGGATCCTATATGGTTTCTAAAATTCAGTTGGCGACTTGTGAGTTTTTAAGATGAAAGTAAATCAGCTACCCGGCCCCACGTGGCATTTGTAAATAGAAATTAAGAAACGAAAATATGTACCTACCCGTAACCTATCGGGTTTCTATAAGTCAGTTGTTGACTTGCGAATTGTTAAGTTGAATCTAAATCTGCTACCTAGCCCTACCTGATTCCTATCTGGCATATGGATCAGGAAATTATAATATAAGAATATGTTTATACCCGGATCCTCTCTGGTTTATAAAAGTCAGTTGTTGACTTGCGAAATGTTAAGGTGAATCTAAATCTGCTACCTAGCCCTTCCTGATTCCTATCTGGCACATGGATCAAGAAATTATAATATATGAATATGTTTCTACCCGGATCCTCTCTGGTTTCTATAAGTCAGTTGTTGACTTGCGAAATGTTAAGGTGAATCTAAATCTGCTACCTAGCCCTACCTGATTCCTATCAGTCATATGGATCAAGAAATTATAATAAAAGAATATGTTTCTACCCGGATCCTCTCTGGTTTCTAAATGTCAGTTGTTGACTGTCGAATTGTTAAGGTGAATCTAAATCTGCTACCTAGCCCTTCCTGATTCCTATCTGGCATATGGATCAAGAAATTATAATATAAGAATATGTTTCTACCCGGATCCTCTCTGGTTTCTATAAGTCAGTTGTTGACTTGCGAATTGTTAAGTTGAATCTAAATCTGCTACCTAGCGCTACCTGATTCCTATCTGGCATATGGATCAGGAAATTATAATATAAGAATATGTATCTACCCGGATCCTCTCTGGTTTCTAAAAGTCAGTTGTTGTCTTACAAATTGTTGAGGTAAATCTAAATCTGCTATCCAGCACTACCTGGTTCCTATCTTGCATATGGACCAAGAAATTATAATATAAGAATACGTTTCTACCCGGATCCTTTATGGTTTCTAAAAGTCAGTTGGGGTCTTGTGAGTTTTTAAGATGATAGTAAATCTGCTACACGGCCTCACCTGGCATTTGTAAATAGAAATTAAGAAACGAAAATATGTACCTACCCGTAACCTATCGGGTTTCTATAAGTCAGTTGTTGACTTGCGAATTGTTAAGGTGAATCTAAATCTGCTACCTAGCCCTACCTGATTCCTATCAGGCATATGGATCAAGAAATTATAATAAAAGAATATGTTTCTACCCGGATCCTCTCTGGTTTCTATAAGTCAGTTGTTGACATACAAATTGTTGAGGTAAATCTAAATCTGCTATCCAGCACTACCTGGTTCCTATCTGGCATATGGATCCAGAAATTATAATATAAGAATACGTTTCTACCCGGATCCTATATGGTTTCTAAAGGTCAGTTGGGGTCTTGTGAGTTTTTAAGATGAAAGTAAATCTGCTACCCGGCCCCACCTGGCATTTGTAAATAGAAATTAAAAAACGAAAATATGTACCTACCCGTAACCTATCGGGTTTCTATAAGTCAGTTGTTGACTTGCGAATTGTTAAGGTGAATCTAGATCTGCTACCTAGCCCTACCTGATTCCTATCAGGCATATGGATCAAGAAATTATAATAAAAGAATATGTTTCTACCCGGATCCTCTCTGGTTTCTAAAAGTCAGTTGTTGACTGTCGAATTGTTAAGGTGAATCTAAATCTGCTACCCAGCCCTTCATGATTCCTATCTGGCATATGGATCAAGAAATTATAATATAAGAATATGTTTCTACCCGGATCCTCTCTGGTTTCTATAAGTCAGTTGTTGACATACAAATTGTTGAGGTAAATCTAAATCTGCTATCCAGCACTACCTGGTTCCTAACTGGCATATGGATCCAGAAATTATAATATAAGAATACGTTTCTACCCGGATCCTATATGGTTTCTAAAAGTCAGTTGGGGTCTTGTGACTTTTTAAGATGAAAGTAAATCTGCTACCCGGCCCCACCTGGCATTTGTAAATAGAAATTAAAAAACGAAAATATGTACCTACCCGTAACCTATCGGGTTTCTATAAGTCAGTTGTTGACTTGCGAATTGTTAAGGTGAATCTAGATCTGCTACCTAGCCCTACCTGATTCCTATCAGGCATATGGATCAAGAAATTATAATAAAAGAATATGTTTCTACCCGGATCCTCTCTGGTTTCTAAAAGTCAGTTGTTGACTGTCGAATTGTTAAGGTGAATCTAAATCTGCTACCCAGCCCTTCATGATTCCTATCTGGCATATGGATCAAGAAATTATAATATAAGAATATGTTTCTACCCGGATCCTCTCTGGTTTCTATAAGTCAGTTGTTGACTTGCGAATTGTTAAGGTGAATCTAAATCTGCTACCTAGCCCTTCCTGATTCCTATCTGGCATATGGATCAAGAAATTATAATATAAGAATATGTTTCTACCCGGATCCTCTCTGATATCTATAAGTCAGTTGTTGACATAAAAATTGTTGAGGTAAATCTAAATCTGCTATCCAGCACTACCTGGTTCCTATCTGGCATATGGGTCCAGAAATTATAATATAAGAATACGTTTCTACCCGGATCCTATATGGTTTCTAAAGGTCAGTTGGGGTCTTGTGAGTTTTTAAGATGAAAGTAAATCTGCTACCCGGCCCCACCTGGCATTTGTAAATAGAAATTAAAAAACGAAAATATGTACCTACCCGTAACCTATCGGGTTTCTATAAGTCAGTTGTTGACTTGCGAATTGTTAAGGTGAATCTAGATCTGCTACCTAGCCCTACCTGATTCCTATCAGGCATATGGATCAAGAAATTATAATAAAAGAATATGTTTCTACCCGGATCCTCTCTGGTTTCTAAAAGTCAGTTGTTGACTGTCGAATTGTTAAGGTGAATCTAAATGTGCTACCTAGCCCTTCCTGTTTCCTATCTGGCATATGGATCAAGAAATTATAATATAAGAATATGTTTCTACACGGATCCTCTCTGGTTTCTATAAGTCAGTTGTTGACTTGCGAATTGTTAAGTTGAATCTAAATCTGCTACCTAGCCCTTCCTGATTCCTATCTGGCATATGGATCAAGAAATTATAATATTAGAATATGTTTCTACACGGATCCTCTCTGGTTTCTATAAGTCAGTTGTTGACTTGCGAATTGTTAAGTTGAATCTAAATCTGCTACCCAGCCCTACCTGATTCCTATCTGGCATATGGATCAAGAAATTATAATATAAGAATACGTTTCTACCAGGATCCTCTCTGGTTTCTATAAGTCAGTTGTTGTCTTGAAAATTGTTGAGGTAAATCTAATTGTGCTACCCAGCACTACCTGGTTCCTATCTGGCATATGGATCCAGAAATTATAATATAACAATACGTTTCTACCCGGATCCTATATGGTTTCTAAAATTCAGTTGGCGACTTGTGAGTTTTTAAGATGAAAGTAAATCAGCTACCCGGCCCCACGTGGCATTTGTAAATAGAAATTAAAATACGAAAATATGTACCTACTAGTATCCTATATGGTTTCTATAAGTCAGTTGTTGACTTGCGAATTGTTAAGGTGAATCTAAATCTGCTACCTAGCCCTACCTCATTCCTATCAGGCATATGGATCAAGAAATTATAATAAAAGAATTTGTTTCTACCCGGATCCTCTCTGGTTTCTAAAAGTCAGTTGTTGACTGTCGAATTGTTAAGGTGAATCTAAATCTGCTAACTAGCCCTACCTGATTCCTATCAGGCATATGGATCCAGAAATTATAATATAAGAATACGTTTCTACCCGTATCCTATATGGTTTCTAAAAGTCAGTTGTTGACTGTCGAATTGTTAAGGTGAATCTAATTCTGCTACCTAGCCCTTCCTGATTCGTATCTGGCATATGGATCAAGAAATTATAATATAAGAATATGTTTCTACACGGATCCTCTCTGGTTTCTATAAGTCAGTTGTTGACTTGCGAATTGTTAAGTTGAATCTAAATGCTACCTAGCCCTACCTGATTCCTATCTGGCATATGGATCAGGAAATTATAATATAAGAATATGTTTCTACCCGGATCCTCTCTGGTTTCTAAAAGTCAGTTGTGGACTTGCGAATTGTTAAGTTGAACCTAAATCTGCTACGCAGCCCGACCTGGTTCCTATCTGGCATATGGATCCAGAAATTATAATAAAAGAATACGTTTCTACCCGGATCCTCTATGGTTTCTAAAAGACAGTTGTTGACTGTCGAATTGTTAAGGTGAATCTAAATCTGCTACCTAGCCCTACCTGATTCCTATCAGGCATATGGATCAAGAAATTATAATAAAAGAATATGTTTCTACCCGGATCCTCTCTGGTTTCTAAAAGTCAGTTGTTGACTGTCGAATTGTTAAGGTGAATCTATATCTGCTACCTAGCCCTACCTGATTCCTATCAGGCATATGGATCGAAAAATTATAATATAAGAATACGTTTCTACCCGTATCCTATATGGTTTCTAAAAGTCAGTTTTTGACTGTCGAATTGTTAAGGTGAATCTAATTCTGCTACCTAGCCCTTCCTGATTCCTATCTGGCATATGGATCAAGAAATTATAATATAAGAATATGTTTCTACACGGATCCTCTCTGGTTTCTATAAGTCAGTTGTTGACTTGCGAATTGTTAAGTTGAATCTAAATCTGCTACCTAGCCCTACCTGATTCCTATCTGGCATATGAATCAGGAAATTATAATATAAGAATATGTTTCTACCCGGATCCTCTCTGGTTTCTAAAAGTCAACTGTTGACTTGCGAATTGTTAAGGTGAATCTAAATCTGCTACCTAGCCCTACCTGGTTCCTATCTGGCATATGGATCCAGAAATTATAATATAAGAATACATATCTACCCGGATCCTATATGGTTTCTAAAAGTCAGTTGGGGTCTTGTGAGTTTTTAAGATGAAAGTAAATCTGCTACACGGCCCCACCTGGAATTTGTAAATCGAAATTAAAATACGAAAATATGTAGCTACCCGTACCCTATCTGGTTTCTATAAGTCAGTTGTTGACTTGCGAATTGTTAAGGTGAATCTTAATCTGCTACCTAGCCCTACCTGATTCCTATCTGGCATATGGATACAGAAATTATAATATAAGGATATGTTTCTACACGGATCCTCTCTGGTTTCTATAAGTCAGTTGTTGACTTGCGAATTGTTAAGTTGAATCTAAATCTGCTACCTAGCCCTTCCTGATTCCTATCTGGCATATGGATCAAGAAATTATAATATAAGAATATGTTTCTACCCGGATCCTCTCAGGTTTCTATAAGTCAGTTGTTGACTTACAAATTGTTGAGGTAAATCTAAATCTGCTATCCAGCACTACCTGGTTCCTATCTGGCATATGGATCCAGAAATTATAATAAAATAATACGTTACTACCAGGATCCTATATGGTTTCTAAAAGCCAGTTGGGGTCCTGTGAGTTTTTGAGATGAAAGTAAATCGGCTACCCGGCCCCACCTGGCATTTGTAAATAGAAATTAAAAAACGAAAATATGTACCTACCCGTAACCTATCGGGATTCTATAAGTCAGTTGTTGACTTTCGAATTGTTAAGTTGCATCTAAATCTGCTACCTAGCCCTTCCTGATTCCTATCTGGCATATTGATCAAGAAATTATAATATAAGAATATGTTTCTACCCGGATCCTCTCTGGTTTCTATAAGTCAGTTGTCGACTTACAAATTGTTGAGGTAAATCTAAATCTGCTATCCAGCACTACCTGGTTCCTATCAGGCATATGGATCAAGAAATTATAATAAAAGAATATTTTTCTACCCGGATCCTCTCTGGTTTCTAAAAGTCAGTTGTTGACTGTCGAATTGTTAAGGTGAATCTAAATCTGCTACCTAGCCCTACCTGATTCCTATCAGGCATATGGATCCAGAAATTATAATATAAGAATACGTTTCTACCCGTATCCTATATGGTTTCTAAAAGTCAGTTGTTGACTGTCGAATTGTTGAGGTAAATCTAAATGTGCTACCTAGCCCTACCTGGTTCCTACCTGGCATATGGATCCAGAAATTAAAATATAAGAATACGTTTCTACCCGGATCCTATAAGGTTTCTGAAAGTCAGTTGGGGTCTTGTGAGTTTTTAAGATGAAAGTAAATCTGCTACACGGCCCCACCTTGCATTTGTAAATAGAAATTAAAAAACGAAAATATGTAGCTAACCCGTATCCTATCTGGTTTCTATAAGTCAGTTGTTGACTTGCGAATTGTTAAGTTGAATCTAAATCTGCTACCTAGCCCTTCCTGATTCCTATCTGGCATATGGATCAAGAAATTATAATATAAGAATATGTTTCTACACGGATCCTCTCTCGTTTCTATAAGTCAGTTGTTGACTTGCGAATTGTTAAGTTGAATCTAAATCTGCTACATAGCCCTTCCTGATTCCTATCTGGCATATGGATCAAGAAATTATAATATAAGAATATGTTTCTACCCGGATCCTCTCTGGTTTCTATAAGTCAGTTGTTGACTGTCGAATTGTTAAGGTGAATCTAATTCTGCTACCTAGCCCTTCCTGATTCGTATCTGGCATATGGATCAAGAAATTATAATATAAGAATATGTTTCTACACGGATCCTCTCTGGTTTCTATAAGTCAGTTGTTGACTTGCGAATTGTTAAGTTGAATCTAAATGCTACCTAGCCCTACCTGATTCCTATCTGGCATATGGATCAGGAAATTATAATATAAGAATATGTTTCTACCCGGATCCTCTCTGGTTTCTAAAAGTCAGTTGTGGACTTGCGAAATGTTAAGGTGAATCTAAATCTGCTACCTAGCCCTACCTGGTTCCTATCTGGCATATGGATCCAGAAATTATAATAAAAGAATATGTTTCTACCCGGATCCTCTCTGGTTTCTAAAAGTCAGTTGTTGACTGTCGAATTGTTAAGGTGAATCTAAATCTGCTACCTAGCCCTACCTGATTCCTATCAGGCATATGGATCAAGAAATTATAATAAAAGAATATGTTTCTACCCGGATCCTCTCTGGTTTCTAAAAGTCAGATGTTGACTGTCGAATTGTTAAGGTGAATCTATATCTGCTACCTAGCCCTACCTGATTCCTATCAGGCATATGGATCGAAAAATTATAATATAAGAATACGTTTCTACCCGTATCCTATATGGTTTCTAAAAGTCAGTTTTTGACTGTCGAATTGTTAAGGTGAATCTAATTCTGCTACCTAGCCCTTCCTGATTCCTATCTGGCATATGGATCAAGAAATTATAATATAAGAATATGTTTCTACACGGATCCTCTCTGGTTTCTATAAGTCAGTTGTTGACTTGCGAATTGTTAAGTTGAATCTAAATCTGCTACCTAGCCCTACCTGATTCCTATCTGGCATATGAATCAGGAAATTATAATATAAGATTATGTTTCTACCCGGATCCTCTCTGGTTTCTAAAAGTCAGTTGGGGACTTGCGAATTGTTAAGGTGAATATAAATCTGCTACCCAGCCCTACCTGGTTCCTATCTGGCATATGGATCCAGAAATTATAATATAAGAATACGTTTCTACCCGGATCCTATATGGTTTCTAAAAGTCAGTTGGGGTCTTGTGAGTTTTTAAGATGAAAGTAAATCTGCTACACGGCCCCACATGGCATATGTAAATCGAAATTAAAATACGAAAATATGTAGCTACCCGTATCCTATCTGGTTTCTATAAGTCAGTTGTTGACTTGCGAATTGTTAAGGTGAATCTTAATCTGCTACCTAGCCCTACCTGATTCCTATCTGGCATATGGATACAGAAATTATAATATAAGGATATGTTTCTACACGGATCCTCTCTGGTTTCTATAAGTCAGTTGTTGACTTGCGAATTGTTAAGTTGAATCTAAATCTGCTACCTAGCCCTTCCTGATTCCTATCTGGCATATGGATCAAGAAATTATAATATAAGAATATGTTTCTACCCGGATCCTCTCAGGTTTCTATAAGTCAGTTGTTGACTTACAAATTGTTGAGGTAAATCTAAATCTGCTATCCAGCACTACCTGGTTCCTATCTGGCATATGGATCCAGAAATTATAATATAAGAATACGTTTCTACCCGGATCCTATATGGTTTCTAAAGGCCAGTTGGGGTCTTGTGAGTTTTTAAGATGAAAGTAAATCGGCTACCCGGCCCCACCTGGCATTTGTAAATAGAAATTAAAAAACGAAAATATGTACCTACCCGTAACCTATCGGGATTCTATAAGTCAGTTGTTGACTTTCGAATTGTTAAGTTGCATCTAAATCTGCTACCTAGCCCTTCCTGATTCCTATCTGGCATATTGATCAAGAAATTATAATATAAGAATATGTTTCTACCCGGATCCTCTCTGGTTTCTATAAGTCAGTTGTCGACTTACAAATTGTTGAGGTAAATCTAAATCTGCTATCCAGCACTACCTGGTTCCTATCAGGCATATGGATCAAGAAATTATAATAAAAGAATATTTTTCTACCCGGATCCTCTCTGGTTTCTAAAAGTCAGTTGTTGACTGTCGAATTGTTAAGGTGAATCTAAATCTGCTACCTAGCCCTACCTGATTCCTATCAGGCATATGGATCCAGAAATTATAATATAAGAATACGTTTCTACCCGTATCCTATATGGTTTCTAAAAGTCAGTTGTTGACTGTCGAATTGTTGAGGTAAATCTAAATGTGCTACCTAGCCCTACCTGGTTCCTACCTGGCATATGGATCCAGAAATTAAAATATAAGAATACGTTTCTACCCGGATCCTATAAGGTTTCTGGAAAGTCAGTTGGGGTCTTGTGAGTTTTTAAGATGAAAGTAAATCTGCTACACGGCCCCACCTTGCATTTGTAAATAGAAATTAAAAAACGAAAATATGTAGCTAACCCGTATCCTATCTGGTTTCTATAAGTCAGTTGTTGACTTGCGAATTGTTAAGTTGAATCTAAATCTGCTACCTAGCCCTTCCTGATTCCTATCTGGCATATGGATCAAGAAATTATAATATAAGAATATGTTTCTACACGGATCCTCTCTCGTTTCTATAAGTCAGTTGTTGACTTGCGAATTGTTAAGTTGAATCTAAATCTGCTACATAGCCCTTCCTGATTCCTATCTGGCATATGGATCAAGAAATTATAATATAAGAATATGTTTCTACCCGGATCCTCTCTGGTTTCTATAAGTCAGTTGTTGACTGTCGAATTGTTAAGGTGAATCTAATTCTGCTACCTAGCCCTTCCTGATTCGTATCTGGCATATGGATCAAGAAATTATAATATAAGAATATGTTTCTACACGGATCCTCTCTGGTTTCTATAAGTCAGTTGTTGACTTGCGAATTGTTAAGTTGAATCTAAATGCTACCTAGCCCTACCTGATTCCTATCTGGCATATGGATCAGGAAATTATAATATAAGAATATGTTTCTACCCGGATCCTCTCTGGTTTCTAAAAGTCAGTTGTGGACTTGCGAAATGTTAAGGTGAATCTAAATCTGCTACCTAGCCCTACCTGGTTCCTATCTGGCATATGGATCCAGAAATTATAATAAAAGAATATGTTTCTACCCGGATCCTCTCTGGTTTCTAAAAGTCAGTTGTTGACTGTCGAATTGTTAAGGTGAATCTAAATCTGCTACCTAGCCCTACCTGATTCCTATCAGGCATATGGATCAAGAAATTATAATAAAAGAATATGTTTCTACCCGGATCCTCTCTGGTTTCTAAAAGTCAGTTGTTGACTGTCGAATTGTTAAGGTGAATCTATATCTGCTACCTAGCCCTACCTGATTCCTATCAGGCATATGGATCGAAAAATTATAATATAAGAATACGTTTCTACCCGTATCCTATATGGTTTCTAAAAGTCAGTTTTTGACTGTCGAATTGTTAAGGTGAATCTAATTCTGCTACCTAGCCCTTCCTGATTCCTATCTGGCATATGGATCAAGAAATTATAATATAAGAATATGTTTCTACACGGATCCTCTCTGGTTTCTATAAGTCAGTTGTTGACTTGCGAATTGTTAAGTTGAATCTAAATCTGCTACCTAGCCCTACCTGATTCCTATCTGGCATATGAATCAGGAAATTAAAATATAAGAATATGTTTCTACCCGGATCCTCTCTGGTTTCTAAAAGTCAGTTGTGGACTTGCGAAATGTTAAGGTGAATCTAAATCTGCTACCTAGCCCTACCTGGTTCCTATCTGGCATATGGATCCAGAAATTATAATATAAGAATACGTTTCTACCCGGATCCTATAAGGTTTCTGAAAGTCAGTTGGGGTCTTGTGAGTTTTTAAGATGAAAGTAAATCTGCTACACGGCCCCACCTTGCATTTGTAAATCGAAATTAAAATACGAAAATATGTAGCTACCCGTATCCTATCTGGTTTCTATAAGTCAGTTGTTGACTTGCGAATTGTTAAGGTGAATCTTAATCTGCTACCTAGCCCTACCTGATTCCTATCTGGCATATGGATACAGAAATTATAATATAAGGATATGTTTCTACACGGATCCTCTCTGGTTTCTATAAGTCAGTTGTTGACTTGCGAATTGTTAAGTTGAATCTAAATCTGCTACCTAGCCCTTCCTGATTCCTATCTGGCATATGGATCAAGAAATTATAATATAAGAATATGTTTCTACCCGGATCCTCTCAGGTTTCTATAAGTCAGTTGTTGACTTACAAATTGTTGAGGTAAATCTAAATCTGCTATCCAGCACTACCTGGTTCCTATCTGGCATATGGATCCAGAAATTATAATATAAGAATACGTTTCTACCCGGATCCTATATGGTTTCTAAAGGTCAGTTGGGGTCTTGTGAGTTTTTAAGATGAAAGTAAATCTGCTACCCGGCCCCACCTGGCATTTGTAAATAGAAATTAAAAAAACGAAAATATGTACCTACCCGTAACCTATCGGGATTCTATAAGTCAGTTGTTGACTTTCGAATTGTTAAGTTGCATCTAAATCTGCTACCTAGCCCTTCCTGATTCCTATCTGGCATATTGATCAAGAAATTATAATATAAGAATATGTTTCTACCCGGATCCTCTCTGGTTTCTATAAGTCAGTTGTCGACTTACAAATTGTTGAGGTAAATCTAAATCTGCTATCCAGCACTACCTGGTTCCTATCAGGCATATGGATCAAGAAATTATAATAAAAGAATATTTTTCTACCCGGATCCTCTCTGGTTTCTAAAAGTCAGTTGTTGACTGTCGAATTGTTAAGGTGAATCTAAATCTGCTACCTAGCCCTACCTGATTCCTATCAGGCATATGGATCCAGAAATTATAATATAAGAATACGTTTCTACCCGTATCCTATATGGTTTCTAAAAGTCAGTTGTTGACTGTCGAATTGTTGAGGTAAATCTAAATGTGCTACCTAGCCCTACCTGGTTCCTACCTGGCATATGGATCCAGAAATTAAAATATAAGAATACGTTTCTACCCGGATCCTATAAGGTTTCTGAAAGTCAGTTGGGGTCTTGTGAGTTTTTAAGATGAAAGTAAATCTGCTACACGGCCCCACCTTGCATTTGTAAATAGAAATTAAAAAACGAAAATATGTAGCTAACCCGTATCCTATCTGGTTTCTATAAGTCAGTTGTTGACTTGCGAATTGTTAAGTTGAATCTAAATCTGCTACCTAGCCCTTCCTGATTCCTATCTGGCATATGGATCAAGAAATTATAATATAAGAATATGTTTCTACACGGATCCTCTCTCGTTTCTATAAGTCAGTTGTTGACTTGCGAATTGTTAAGTTGAATCTAAATCTGCTACATAGCCCTTCCTGATTCCTATCTGGCCTATGTATCAAGAAATTGTAATATAAGAATACGTTTCTACCCGGATCCTCTCTGGTTTCTATAAGTCAGTTGTTGACTTGAAAATTGTTGAGGTAAATCTAATTGTGCTACCAAGCACTACCTGGTTCCTATCTGGCATATGGATCCTGAAATTATAATATAACAATACGTTTCTACCCGGATCCTATATGGTTTCTAAAAGTCAGTTAGGGTCTTTTTAGTTTCTAAGATGAAAGTAAATCTGCTACCCGGCCCCACCTGGCATTTGTAAATAGAAATTAAGAAACGAAAATATGTACCTACCCGTAACCTATCGGGTTTCTATAAGTCAGTAGTTGACTTGCGAATTGTTAAGGTGAATCTAAATCTGCTACCTAGCCCTTCCTGATTCCTATCTGGCATATGGATCAAGAAATTATAATATAAGAATATGTTTCTACCCGGATCCTCTCTGGTTTCTATAAGTCAGTTGTTGACTTACAAATTGTAGAGGTAAATCTAAATCTGCTATCCAGCACTACCTGGTTCCTATCTGGCATATGGATCCAGAAAGGATAATAAAACAATACGTTTCTACCCGGATCCTATATGGTTTCTAAAATTCAGTTGGCGACTTGTGAGTTTCTAAGATGAAAGTAAATCAGCTACCCGGCCCCACATGGCATTTGTAAATAGAAATTAAAATACGAAAATATGTACCTACCCGTACCCTATCTGGTTTCTATAAGTCAGTTGTTGACTTGCGAATTGTTAAGGTGAATCTTAATCTGCTACCTAGCCCTACCTGATTCCTATCTGGCATATGGATCAAGAAATTATAATATAAGAATATATTTCTACACGGATCCTCTCTGGTTTTTATAAGTCAGTTGTCGACTTGCGAATTGATAAGTTGAATCTAAATCTGCTACCTAGCCCTATCTGATTCCTATCTGGCATATGGCTCAAGAAATTATAATATAAGAATATGTTTCTACCAGGATCCTCTCTGGCTTCTATAAGTCAGTTGTTGACTTGCAAATTGCTGAGGTGAATCTAAATCTGCTACCCAGCACTACCTGGTTCCTATCTGGCATATGGATCCAGAAATTATAATATAAGAATACGTTTCTACCCGGATCCTATATGGTTTCTAAAAGTCAGTTGGGGTCTTGTGAGTTTTTAAGATGAACGTAAATCTGCTACCCGGCCCCACCTGGCATTTGTAAATAGAAATTAAAAAACGAAAATATGTACCTACCCGTATCCTATCTGGTTTCTATAAGTCAGTTGTTGACTTGCGAATTGTTAAGGTGAATCTAAATCTGCTACCCAGCCCTACCTGATTCCTATCTGGCATATGGATCAAGAAATTAAAATATAAGAATATGCTTCTACCAGGATCCTCTCTGGTTTCTAAAAGTCAGTTGTTGACTGTCGAATTGTTAAGGTGAATCAAAATCTGCTACCCAGCCCTACCTGATTCCTATCTGGCATATGGATCAAGAAATTATAATATAAGAATACGTTTCTACCAGGATCCTCTCTGGTTTCTATAAGTCAGTTGTTGTCTTGAAAATTGTTGAGGTAAATCTAATTGTGCTACCCAGCACTACCTGGTTCCTATCTGGCATATGGATCCTGAAATTATAATATAAGAATACGTTTCTACCCGGATCCAATATAGTTTCTGAAAGTCTGTTGGCGTCTTGTGAGTTTTTAAGATGAAAGTAAATCTGCTACCCGGCCCCACCTGGCATTTGTAAATAGAAATTAAAAAACGAAAATGTGTACCTACCCGTATCCTATCTGGTTTCTATAAGTCAGTTGTTGACTTGCAAATTGTCAAGGTGAATATAAATCTGCTACCCAGCCCTACCTGGTTCCTATCTGGCATATGGATCCAGAAATTACAATATAATAATACGTTTCTACCCGGATCCTATACGTTTTCTAAAAGTGAGTTGGCGACTTGTGAATTTTCGAGATGAAAGTAAATCAGCTACCCGGCACCACGTGGCATTTGTAAATAGAAATTAAAAAACGAAATTATCTACCTACCCGTATCCTATCTGGTTTCTATAAGTCAGTTGTTGACTTGAAATTTGTTAAGGTGACTTTAATTCTGCTAACCAGCCTACCTGCTTTCTATCTGGCATATGGATCAAGAAATTATAATATAAGAATATGTTTCTACCAGGATCCTCTCTGGTTTCTATAAGTCAGTTGTTGACATACAAATTGTTGACGTAAATCGAAATCTGCTACCAAGCACTACCTGGTTCCTATCTGGCATATGGATCCAGAAATTATAATATAAGAATATGTTTCTACCCGGATCCTATATGGTTTCTAAAGGTCAGTTGGGGTCTTGTGAGTTTTTAAGATGAAAGTAAATCTGCTACCCGGCCCCACCTGGCATTTGTAAATAGAAATTAAGAAACGAAAATATGTACCTACCCGTAACCTATCGGGTTTCTATAAGTCAGTTGTTGACTTGCGAATTGTTAAGGTGAATCTAAATCTGCTACCTAGCCCTACCTTATTCCTATCAGGCATATGGATCAAGAAATTATAATAAAAGAATATGTTTCTACCCGGATCCTCTCTGGTTTCTAAAAGTCAGTTGTTGACTGTCGAATTGTTAAGGTGAATCTAAATCTGCTACCTAGCCCTTCCTGATTCCTATCTGGCATATGGATCTAGAAATTATAATATAAGAATATGTTTCTACCCGGATCCTCTCTGGTTTCTATATGTCAGTTGTTGACATACAAATTGTTGAGGTAAATCTAAATCTGCTATCCAGCACTACCTGGTTCCTATCTGGCATATGGATCCAGAAATTATAATATAAGAATACGTTTCTACCCGGATCCTATATGGTTTCTAAAAGTCAGTTGTTGACTTACAAAATGTTGAGGTAAATCTAAATCTGCTATCCAGCACTAGCTGGTTCCTATCTGGCATATGGATCCCGAAATTATAATATAAGAATACGTTTCTACCCGGATCCTATACGGTTTCTAAAAGTCAGTTGGGGTTTTGTGAGTTTTTAAGATGAAAGTAAATCTGCTACCCGGCCCCACCTGACATTTGTAAATAGAAATTAAAGAACGAAAATATGTACCTACCCGTAACCTATCGGGATTCTATAAGTCAGTTGTGGACTTGCGAATTGTTAAGGTGAATCTAAATCTGCTACCTAGCCCTACCTGATTCCTATCAGGCATATGGATCAAGAAATTATAATAAAAGAATATGTTTCTACCCGGATCCTCTCTGGTTTCTAAAAGTCAGTTGTTGACTGTCGAATTGTTAAGGTGAATCTAAATCTGCTACCTAGCGCTTCCTGATTCCTATCTGGCATATGGATCAAGAAATTATAATATAAGAATAAGTTTCTACCCGGATCCTCTCTGGTTTCTATAAGTCAGTTGTTGACTTACAAATTGTTGAGGTAAATCTAAATCTGCTACCTAGCCCTACCTGATTCCTATCAGGCATATGGATCCAGAAATTATAATATAAGAATACGTTTCTACCCGTATCCTATATGGTTTCTAAAAGTCATTTGTTGACTGTCGAATTGCTAAGGTGAATCTAAATATGCTACCTAGCCCTTCCTGATTCCTATCTGGCATATGCATCAAGAAATTATAATATAAGAATATGTTTCTACACCGATCCTCTCTGGTTTCTATAAGTCAGTTGTTGACTTGCGAATTGTTAAGTTGAATCTAAATCTGCTACCTAGCCCTTCCTGATTCCTATCTGGCATATGGATCAAGAAATTATAATATAAGAATATGTTTCTACCCGGATCCTCTCTGGATTCTATAAGTCAGTTGTTGACTTACAAATTGTTGAGGTAAATCTAAATCTGCTATCCAGCACTACCTGGTTCCTATCTGGCATACGGATCCAGAAATTAAAATATAAGAATATGATTCTACCCGGATCCTATAAGGTTTCTGAAAGTCAGTTGGGGTCTTGTGAGTTTTTAAGATGAAAGTAAATCTGCTACACGGCCCCACCTGGCATTTGTAAATAGAAATTAAAAAACGAAAATATGTAGCTAACCCGTATCCTATCTGGTTTCTATAAGTCAGTTGATGACTTGCGAATTGTTAAGGTGAACCTAAATCTGCTACCCAGCCCTACCTGATTCCTATCTGGCATATGGATCAAGAAATTAAAATATAAGAATATGTTTCTACCCGGATCCTCTCTGGTTTCTATAAGTCAGTTGTTGACTTGCAAATTGTTGAGGTAAATCTAAATGTGCTACCAAGCACTACCTGGTTCCTATCTGGCATATGGATCCAGAAATTATAATATAAGAATACGTTTCTACCCGGATCCTATAAGGTTTCTGAAAGTCAGTTGGGGTCTTGTGAGTTTTTAAGATGAAAGTAAATCTGCTACACGGCCCCACCTGGCATTTGTAAATAGAAATTAAAATACGAAAATATGTAGCTACCCGTATCCTATCTGGTTTCTATAAGTCAGTTGTTGACTTGCGAATTGTTAAGGTGAATCTAAATCTGCTACCTAGCCCTACCTGATTCCTATCTGGCATGTGGATACAGAAATTATAATAATAATATAATATAAGAATATGTTTCTACCCGGATCCTCCCTTGTTTCTATAAGTCAGTTGTTGACTTACAAATTGTTGAGGTAAATCTAAATCTGCTATCCAGCACTACCTGGTTCCTATCTGGCATATGGATCCCGAAATTATAATATAAGAATACGGTTCTACCCGGATCCTATACGGTTTCTAAAAGTCAGTTGGGGTTTTGTGAGTTTTTAAGATGAAAGTAAATCTGCAACCAGGCCCCACCTGGCATATGTAAATCGAAATTAAAAAACGAAAATATGTACCTACCCGTATCCTATCTGGTTTCTATAAGTCAGTTGATGACTTGCGAATTGTTAAGGTGAATCTAAATCTGCTACCTAGCCCTACCTGATTCCTATCTGGCATATGGATCCAGAAATTATACTATAAGAATAAGTTTCTACCCGGATCCTATCTGGTTTCTATAAGTCAGTTGTTGACTTACAAATTGTTGAGGTAAATCTAAATCTGCTATCCAGCACTACCTGGTTCCTATCTGGCATATGGATCCCGAAATTATAATATAAGAATATGTTTCTACCCGGATCCTCTCTGGTTTCTATAAGTCAGTTGTTGACTTACAAATTGTAGAGGTAAATCTAAATCTGCTATCCAGCACTACCTGGTTCCTATCTGGCATATGGATCCAGAAATTATAATATAAGAATACGTTTCTACCCGGATCCTATATGGTTTCTAAAAGTCAGTTGGGGTCTTGTGAGTTTTTAAGATGAAAGTAAATCTGCTACCCGGCCCCACCTGGCATTTGTAAATAGAAATTAAAAAACGAAAATATGTACCTACCCGTATCCTATCTGGTTTCTATAAGTCAGTTGTTGACTTGCGAATTGTTAAGGTGAATCTGAATCTGCTACCTAGCCCTACCTGATTCCTATCTGGCATATGGATCAAGAAATTATACTATAAGAATATGTTTCTACCCGGATCCTCTCTGGTTTCTATAAGTCAGTTGTTTTCTTGAAAATTGTTGAGGTAAATCTAATTGTGCTACCCAGCACTACCTGGTTCCTATCTGGCATATGGATCCAGAAATTATAATATAAGAATACGTTTCTACCCGGATCCTATATGGTTTCTAAAAGTCAGTTGGGGTCTTGTGAGTTTTTAAGATGAAAGTAAATCTGCTACCCGGCCCCACCTGGCATTTGTAAATAGAAATTAAAAAACGAAAATATGTAACTACCCGTAACCTATCGGGTTTCTATAAGTCAGTTGTTGACTTGCGAATTGTTAAGGTGAATCTAAATCTGCTACCTAGCCCTATCTGATTCCTATCTGGCATATGGCTCAAGAAATTATAATATAAGAATATGTTTCTACCAGGATCCTCTCTGGCTTCTATAAGTCAGTTGTTGACTTGCAAATTGCTGAGGTGAATCTAAATCTGCTACCCAGCACTACCTGGTTCCTATCTGGCATATGGATCCAGAAATTATAATATAAGAATACGTTTCTACCCGGATCCTATATGGTTTCTAAAAGTCAGTTGGGGTCTTGTGAGTTTTTAAGATGAAAGTAAATCTGCTACCCGGCCCCACCTGGCATTTGTAAATAGAAATTAAAAGAAGAAAATATGTACCTACCCGTATCCTATCTGGTTTCTATAAGTCAATTGTTGACTTGCGAATTGTTAAGGTGAATCTAAATCTGCTACCCAGCCCAACCTGATTCCTATCTGGCATATGGATCAAGAAATTATAATATAAGAATATGTTTCTACCAGGATCCTCCCTTGTTTCTATAAGTCAGTTGTTGACTGTCGAATTGTTAAGGTGAATCAAAATCTGCTACCCAGCCCTACCTTATTCCTATCTGGCATATGGATCAAGAAATTATAATATAAGAATACGTTTCTACCAGGATCCTCTCTGGTTTCTATAAGTCAGTTGTTGTCTTGAAAATTGTTGAGGTAAATCTAATTGTGCTACCCAGCACTACCTGGTTCCTATCTGGCATATGGATCCAGAAATTATAATATAAGAATACGTTTCTACCCGGATCCAATATAGTTTCCGAAAGTCAGTTGGCGTCTTGTGAGTTTTTAAGATGAAAGTAAATCTGCAACCAGGCCCCACCTGGCATATGTAAATAGAAATTAAAAAACGAAAATGTGTACCTACCCGTATCCTATCTGGTTTCTATAAGTCAGTTGTTGACTTGCAAATTGTCAAGGTGAATATAAATCTGCTACCCAGCCCTACCTGGTTCCTATCTGGCATATGGATCCAGAAATTACAATATAATAATACGTTTCTACCCGGATCCTATACGTTTTCTAAAAGTGAGTTGGCGACTTGTGAATTTTCGAGATGAAAGTAAATCAGCTACCCGGCACCACGTGGCATTTGTAAATAGAAATTAAAAAACGAAATTATCTACCTACCCGTATCCTATCTGGATTCTATAAGTCAGTTGTTGACTTGAAATTTGTTAAGGTGACTTTAATTCTGCTAACCAGCCTACCTGCTTTCTATCTGGCATATGGATCAAGACATTATAATATAAGAATATGTTTCTACCCGTATCCTCTCTGGTTTCTATAAGTCAGTTGTTGACTTACAAATTGTTGACGTAAATCGAAATCTGCTATCCAGCACTAGCTGGTTCCTATCTGGCATATGGATCCAGATATTATAATATAAGAATACGTTTCTACCCGGATCTTATATGGTTTCTAAAAGTCAGTTGGGGTCTTTTGAGTTTTTAAGATGAAAGTAAATCTGCTACCCGGCCCCACCTGGCATTTGTAAATAGAAATTAAAAACGAAAATATGTACCGACCCGTAACCTATCGGGATTCTATAAGTCAGTTGTGGACTTGCGAATTGTTAAGGTGAATCTAAATCTGCTACCTAGCCCTACCTGATTCCTATCAGGCATATGGATCAGGAAATTATAATAAAAGAATATGTTTCTACCCGGATCCTCTCTGGTTTCTAAAAGTCAGTTGTTGACTGTCGAATTGTTATGGTGAATCTAAATCTGCTACCTAGCCCTTCCTGATTCCTATCTGGCATATGGATCAAGAAATTATAATATAAGAATATGTTTCTACCCGGATCCTCTCTGGATTCTATAAGTCAGTTGTTGACTTACAAATTGTTGAGGTAAATCTAAATCTGCTATCCAGCACTACCTGGTTCCTATCTGGCATATGGATCCCGAAATTATAATATAAGAATACGTTTCTACCCGGATCCTATACGGTTTCTAAAAGTCAGTTGGGGTTTTGTGAGTTTTTAAGATGAAAGTAAATCTGCTACCCGGCCCCACCTGACATTTGTAAATAGAAATTAAAGAACGAAAATATGTACCTACCCGTAACCTATCGGGATTCTATAAGTCAGTTGTGGACTTGCGAATTGTTAAGGTGAATCTTAAATCTGCTACCTAGCCCTACCTGATTCCTATCAGGCATATGGATCAAGAAATTATAATAAAAGAATATGTTTCTACCCGGATCCTCTCTGGTTTCTAAAAGTCAGTTGTTGACTGTCGAATTGTTAAGGTGAATCTAAATCTGCTACCTAGCGCTTCCTGATTCCTATCTGGCATATGGATCAAGAAATTATAATATAAGAATAAGTTTCTACCCGGATCCTCTCTGGTTTCTATAAGTCAGTTGTTGACTTACAAATTGTTGAGGTAAATCTAAATCTGCTACCTAGCCCTACCTGATTCCTATCAGGCATATGGATCCAGAAATTATAATATAAGAATACGTTTCTACCCGTATCCTATATGGTTTCTAAAAGTCATTTGTTGACTGTCGAATTGCTAAGGTGAATCTAAATATGCTACCTAGCCCTTCCTGATTCCTATCTGGCATATGCATCAAGAAATTATAATATAAGAATATGTTTCTACACCGATCCTCTCTGGTTTCTATAAGTCAGTTGTTGACTTGCGAATTGTTAAGTTGAATCTAAATCTGCTACCTAGCCCTTCCTGATTCCTATCTGGCATATGGATCAAGAAATTATAATATAAGAATATGTTTCTACCCGGATCCTCTCTGGATTCTATAAGTCAGTTGTTGACTTACAAATTGTTGAGGTAAATCAAAATCTGCTATCCAGCACTACCTGGGTCCTATCTGGCATATGGATCCAGAAATTATAATATAAGAATACGTTTCTACCCGGATCCTATAAGGTTTCTGAAAGTCAGTTGGGGTCTTGTGAGTTTTTAAGATGAAAGTAAATCTGCTACACGGCCCCACCTGGCATTTGTAAATAGAAATTAAAAAACGAAAATATGTAGCTAACCCGTATCATATCTGGTTTCTATAAGTCAGTTGTTGACTTGCAAATCGTTGAGATAAATCTAAATCTGCTACCCAGCCCTACCTGATTCCTATCTGGCCTATGTATCAAGAAATTGTAATATAAGAATACGTTTCTACCCGGATCCTCTCTGGTTTCTATAAGTCAGTTGTTGACTTGAAAATTGTTGAGGTAAATCTAATTGTGCTACCAAGCACTACCTGGTTCCTATCTGGCATATGGATTCAGAAATTATAATATAAGAATACGATTCTACCCGGATCTTATATGGTTTCTAAAAGTCAGTTGGCGACTTGTGAGTTTTTAAGATGAAAGTAAATCTGCTACACGGCCCCACCTGGCATTTGTAAATAGAAATTAAAAAACGAAAATATGTAGCTAACCCGTATCATATCTGGTTTCTATAAGTCAGTTGTTGACTTGCGAATTGTTAAGGTGAATCTAAATCTGCTACCTAGCCCTACCTGATTCCTATCAGGCATATGGATCAAGAAATTATAATATAAGAATATGTTTCTACCCGGATCCTCTCTGGTTTCTATAAGTCAGTTGTTGACTTACAAATTGTTGAGGTAAATCTAAATCTGCTATCCAGCACTACCTGGTTCCTATCTGGCATATGGATCCCGAAATTATAATATAAGAATACGGTTCTACCCGGATCCTATACGGTTTCTAAAAGTCAGTTGGGGTTTTGTGAGTTTTTAAGATGAAAGTAAATCTGCTACCCGGCCCCACCTGACATTTGTAAATAGAAATTAAAAAACGAAAATATGTAGCTACCCGTATCCTATCTGGTTTCTATAAGTCAGTTGTTGACGTGCGAATTGTTAAGTTGAATCTAAATCTGCTACCTAGCCCTTCCCTGATTCCTATCTGGCATATGGATCAAGAAATTATAATATAAGAATATGTTTCTACCCGGATCCTCTCTGGTTTCTATAAGTCACTTGTTGACTTACAAATTGTTGAGGTAAATCTAAATCTGCTATCCAGCACTACCTGGTTCCTATCTGGCATATGGATCCCGAAATTATAATATAAGAATACGGTTCTACCCGGATCCTATACGGTTTCTAAAAGTCAGATGGGGTTTTGTGGGTTTTTAAAATGAAAGTAAATCAGCTACCCGGCCGCACGTGGCATTTGTAAATAGAAATTTAAAAACGAAAATATCTACCTACCCGTATCCTATCTGGTTTCTATAAGTCAGTTGTTGACTTGCAAATTGTTGAGGTAAATCTAAATCTGCTACCCAGCCCTACCTTATTCCTATCTGGCATATGGATCCAGAAATTATAATATAAGAATACGTTTCTACCCGGATCCTATATGGTTTCTAAAATTCAGTTGGCGTCTTGTGAGTTTTTAAGATGAAAGTAAATCAGCTACCCGGCCCCACGTGGCATTTGTAAATAGAAATTAAAAAACGAAAATATGTACCTACCCCTATCCTATATGGTTTCTATAAGTAAGTTATTGACTTGCGAATTGTTAAGGTGAATCTAAATCTGCTACCTAGCCCTATCTGATTCCTATCTGGCATATGGATCAAGAAATTATAATATAAGAATACGTTTCTACCAGGATCCTCTCTGGTTTCTATAAGTCAGTTGTTGTCTTGAAAATTGTTGAGGTAAATCTAATTGTGCTACCCAGCACTACCTGGTTCCTATCTGGCATATGGATCCAGAAATTATAATATAAGAATACGTTTCTACCCGGATCCTATATGGTTTCTAAAAGTCAGTTGGGGTCTTGTGAGTTTTTAAGATGAAAGTAAATCTGCTACACGGCCCCACCTGGCATTTGTAAATAGAAATTAAAAAACGAAAATATGTACCTACCCGTATCCTATCTGGTTTCTATAAGTCAGTTGTTGACTTGCGAATTGTTAAGGTGAATCTAAATCTGCTACCCAGCCCTACCTGATTCCTATCTGGCATATGGATCAAGAAATTATAATATAAGAATATGTTTCTACCCGGATCCTCTCTGGTTTCTATAAGTCAGTTGTTGACATGAAACTTGTTCATGTGAATCTAAATATGCTACCTAGCCCTTCCTGATTCCTATCTGGCATATGCATCAAGAAATTATAAAACTAGAATATGTTACTACCCGTATCCTATCTGGTTTCTATAAGTCAGTTGTTGACTTGCGAATTGTTAAGGTGAATCTAAATCTGCTACCCAGCCCTACCTGATTCCTATCTGGCATATGGATCAAGAAATTAAAATATAAGAATATGTTTCTACCCGGATCCTCTCTGGTTTCTATAAGTCAGTTGTTGACTTACAAAATGCTGAGGTAAATCTAAATCTGCTATCCAGCACTACCTGGTTCCTATCTGGCATGTGGATCCAGAAATTATACCATAAGAATACGTTTCTACCCGGATCCAATATAGTTTCCGAAAGTCAGTTGGCGTCTTGTGAGTTTTTAAGATGAAAGTAAATCTGCAACCAGGCCCCACCTGGCATATGTAAATCGAAATTAAAAAACGCAAATATGTACCTATCCGTATCCTATCTGGTTTCTATAAGTCAGTTGTTGACTTGCGAATTGTTAAGGTGAATCTAAATCTGCTACCCAGCCCTACCTGATTCCTATCTGGCATATGGATCAAGAAATTATAATATAAGAATATGTTTCTACCCGGATCCTCTCTGGTTTCTATAAGTCAGTTGTTGACTTGCGAATTGTTAAGGTGAATCTAAATCTGCCACCTATCCCTTCCTGATTCCTAACTGGCATATGGATCAAGAAATTATAATATAAGAATATGTTTCTACACGGATCCTCTCTGGTTTCTATAAGTCAGTTGTTGACTTGCGAATTGCTAAGGTGAATCTAAATATGCTACCTAGCCCTTCCTGATTCCTATCTGGCATATGCATCAAGAAATTATAATATAAGAATACGATTCTACCCGTATCCTATCTGGTTTCTATAAGTCAGTTGTTGACTTGCGAATTGTTAAGGTGAATCTAAATCTGCTACCCAGCCCTACCTGATTCCTATCTGGCATATGGATCAAGACATTATAATATAAGAATATGTTTCTACCCGGATCCTCTCTGGTTTCTATAAGTCAGATGTTGACTTACAAAATGCTGAGGTAAATCTAAATCTGCTATCCAGCACTACCTGGTTCCTATCTGGCATGTGGATCCAGAAATAATAATATAAGAATACGTTTCTACCCGGATCCAATATAGTTTCTGAAAGTCAGTTGGCGTCTTGTGAGTTTTTAAGATGAAAGTAAATCTGCAACCAGGCCCCACCTGGCATATGTAAATCGAAATTAAAAAACAAAAATATGTAGCTACCCGTATCCTATCTGGTTTCTATAAGTCAGTTGTTGACTTGCGAATTGTTAAGGTGAATCTTAATCTGCTACCCAGCCCTACCTGGTTCCTATCTGGCATATGGATCCAGAAATTATAATATAAGTATATGTTTCTACGCGGATCCTCTCTGGTTTCTATAAGTCAGTTGTTGCCTTGCGAATTGTTAAGGTGAATCTAAATCTGCCACCTATCCCTTCCTGATTCCTAACTGGCATATGGATCAAGAAATTATAATATAAGAATATGTTTCTACCCGGATCCTCTCTGGTTTCTAAAAGTCAGTTGTTGACTGTCGAATTGTTAAGGTGAATCTAAATCTGCTACCTAGCCCTTCCTGATTCCTATCTGGCATATGGATCAAGAAATTATAATATAAGAATATGTTTCTACCCGGATCCTCTCTGGTTTCTAAAAGTCAGTTGTTGACTGTCGAATTGTTAAGGTGAATCTAAATCTGCTACCTAGCCCTTCCTGATTCCTATCTGGCATATGGATCAAGAAATTATAATATAAGAATATGTTTCTACCCGGATCCTCTCTGGTTTCTATAAGTCAGTTGTTGACATACAAATTGTTGACGTAAATCTAAATCTGCTATCCAGCACTACTTGGTTCCTATCTGGCATATGGATCCAGAAATTATAATATAAGAATACGTTTCTACCCGGATCCTATATGGTTTCAAAAGGTAGTTGGCCTCTTGCGAGTTTTTAAGATGAAAGCAAATCTGCTACCCGGCCCCACCTGGCATTTGTAAATAGAAATTAAAAAACGAAAATATGTACCGACCCGTAACCTATCGGGATTCTATAAGTCAGTTGTTGACTTGCGAATTGTTAACGTGAAACTAAATCTGCTACCCAGCCCTTCCTTGTTGCTCTCTGGAATTCTGATCTATTAATTAAATTATAAGAATATGTTTCTACCCGGATCCTCTCTGGTTTCTATAAGTCAGTTGTTGACTTACAAAATGCTGAGGTAAATCTAAATCTGCTATCCAGCACTACCTGGTTCCTATCTGGCATGTGGATCCAGAAATTATAATATAAGAATACGTTTCTACCCGGATCCTATATAGTTTCTTAAAGTCAGTTGGGGTCTTGTGGGTTTTTAAGATAAAATTAAATCTGCTACCCGGCCGCAGCTGGCATTTTTAAATAGAAATTAAATAACGAAAATATGTACCTATCCCTATCCTATCTGTTTTCTATAAGTCACTTGTCGACTTGCGAATTGTTAAGGTGAATCGAAATCTGCTACCCAGCCCTACCTGATTCCTATCTGGCATATGGATCAAGAAATTATAATAGAAGAATACGTTTCTACCCGGATCCTCTCTGGTTTCTATAAGTCAGTTGTTGATTTGCGAATTGTTAAGGTGAATCGAAATCTGCCACCTATCCCTTCCTGATTCCTAACTGGCATATGGATCAAGAATTTATAATATAAGAATATGTTTCTACCCGGATCCTCTCTGGTTTCTAAAAGTCAGTTGTTGACTGTCGAATTGTTAAGGTGAATCTAAATCTGCTACCTAGCCCTTCCTGATTCCTATCTGGCATATGGATCAAGAAATTATAATATAAGAATATGTTTCTACCCTGATCCTCTCTGGTTTCTAAAAGTCAGTTGTTGACTGTCGAATTGTTAAGGTGAATCTAAATCTGCTACCTAGCCCTTCCTGATTCCTATCTGGCATATGGATCAAGAATTTATAATATAAGAATATGTTTCTACCCGGATCCTCTCTGGTTTCTATAAGTCAGTTGTTGACATACAAATTGTTGACGTAAATCTAAATCTGCTATCCAGCACTACCTGGTTCCTATCTGGCATATGGATCCAGAAATTATAATATAAGAATACGTTTCTACCCGGATCCTATATGGTTTCTAAAGGTAAGTTGGGGTCTTGTGAGTTTTTAAGATGAAAGTAAATCTGCTACCCGGCCCCACCTGGCATTTGTAAATAGAAATTAAAAAACGAAAATATGTACCGACCCGTAACCTATCGGGATTCTATAAGTCAGTTGTGGACTTGCGAATTGTTAAGGTGAATCTAAATCTGCTACCTAGCCCTACCTGATTCCTATCAGGCATATGGATCAAGAAATTATAATAAAAGAATATGTTTCTACCCGGATCCTCTCTGGTTTCTAAAAGTCAGTTGTTGACTGTCGAATTGTTAAGGTGAATCTAAATCTGCTACCTAGCCCTTCCTGATTCCTATCTGGCATATGGATCAAGAAATAATAATATAAGAATATGTTTCTACCCGGATCCTCTCTGGTTTCTATAAGTCAGTTGTTGACTTACAAATTGTTGAGGTAAATCTAAATCTGCTTTCCAGCACTACCTGGTTCCTATCTGGCATATGGATCCCGAAATTATAATATAAGAATACGTTTCTACCCGGATCCTATACGGTTTCTAAAAGTCAGTTGGGGTTTTGTGAGTTTTTAAGATGAAAGTAAATCTACTACCCGGCCCCACCTGACATTTGTAAATAGAAATTAAAGAACGAAAATATGTACCTACGCGTATCCTATCGGGTTTCTATAAGTCAGTTGTTGACTTGCGAATTGTTAAGGTGAATCTAAATCTGCTACCTAGCCCTACCTGATTCCTATCAGGCATATGGATCAAGAAATTATAATAAAAGAATATGTTTCTACCCGGATCCTCTCTGGTTTCTAAAAGTCAGTTGTTGAATGTCGAATTGTTAAGGTGAATCTAAATCTGCTACCTAGCCCTTCCTGATTCCTATCTGGCATATGGCTCAAGAAATTATAATATAAGAATATGTTTCTACCAGGATCCTCTCTGGCTTCTATAAGTCAGTTGTTGACTTGCAAATTGTTGAGGTAAATCTAATTCTGCTACCCAGCACTACCTGGTTCCTATCTGGCATATGGATCCAGAAATTATAATATAAGAATACGTTTCTACCCGGATCCTATATGGTTTCTAAAAGTCAGTTGGGGTCTTGTGAGTTTTTGAGATGAAAGTAAATCTGCTACCCGGCCCCACCTGGCATTTGTAAATAGAAATTAAAAAACGAAAATATGTACCTACCCGTATCCTATCTGGTTTCCATAAGTCAATTGTTGACCTGCGAATTGTTAAGGTGAATCTAAGTCTGCTACCCAGCCCTACCTGATTCCTATCAGGCATATGGATCAAGAAATTATAATAAAAGAATATGTTTCTACCCGGATCCTCTCTGGTTTCTAAAAGTCAGTTGTTGACTGTCGAATTGTTAAGGTGAATCTAAATCTGCTACCTAGCCCTACCTGATTCCTATCTGGCATATGGATCAGGAAATTATAATATAAGAATATGTTTTCTACCCGTATCCTCTCTGGTTTCTAAAAGTCAGTTGTTGACTTGCGAAATGTTAAGGTGAATCTAAATCTGCTACCTAGCCCTTCCTGATTCCTATCTGGCATATGGATCAAGAAATTATAATATAAGAATATGTTTCTACCCGGATCCTCTCTGGTTTCTATAAGTCAGTTGTTGACTTGCGAAATGTTAAGGTGAATCTAAATCTGCTACCTAGCCCTTCCTGATTCCTATCTGGCATATGGATAAAGAAATTATAATATAAGAATATGGTTCTACCCGGATCCTCTCTGGTTTCTATAAGTCAGTTGTTGACTTACAAATTGTTGAGGTAAATCTAAATCTGCTATCCAGCACTACCTGGTTCCTATCTGGCATATGGATCCAGAAATTATAATATAAGTATACGTTTCTACCCGGATCCTCTCTGGTTTCTAAAAGTCAGTTGTTGACTTGCGAAATGTTAAGGTGAATCTAAATCTGCTACCTAGCCCTTCTTGATTCCTATCTGGCATATGGATCAAGAAATTATAATATAAGAATATTTTTCTACCGGGATCCTCTCTGGTTTCTATAAGTCAGTTGTTGACTTACAAATTGTTGAGGTAAATCTAAATCTGCTACCCGGCCGCAGCTGGCATTTGTAAATAGAAATTAAATAACGAAAATATGTACCTATCCCTATCCTATCTGTTTTCTATAAGTCACTTGTCGACTTGCGAATTGTTAAGGTGAATCTAAATCTGCTACCTAGCCCTACCTGATTCCTATCTGGCATATGGATCAAGAAATTATAATATAAGAATATATTTCTACACGGATCCTCTCTGGTTTCTATAAGTCAGTTGTTGACTTGCGAATTGTTAAGTTGAAGCTAAATCTGCTACCTAGCCCAACCTGATTCCTATCTGGCATATGGATCAAGAAATTATAATATAAGAATATATTTCTACACGGATCCTCTCTGGTTTCTATAAGTCAGTTGTTGACTTGCGAATTGTTAAGGTGAATCTTAATCTGCTACCTAGCCCTACCTGATTCCTATCTGGCATATGGATACAGAAATTATAATAAAATAATACGTTACTACCAGGATCCTATATGGTTTCTAAAAGCCAGTTGGGGTCCTGTGAGTTTTTGAGATGAAAGTAAATCGGCTACCCGGCCCCACCTGGCATTTGTAAATAGAAATTAAAGAACGAAAATATGTACCTCCCCGTATCCTATCTGGTTTCTATAAGTCAATTGTTGACTTGCAAATTGTTAAGGTGAATCTAAATCTGCTACCCAGCCGTACCTGATTCCTATCTGGCATATGGATCAAGAAATTATAATATAAGAATATGCTTCTACCAGGATCCTCTCTGGTTTCTAAAAGTCAGTTGTTGACTGTCGAATTGCTAAGGTGAATCTAAATCTGCTACCTAGCCCTTCCTGATTCCTATCTGGCATATGGATCAAGAAATTATGATATAAGAATATGTTTCTACCCGGATCCTCTCTGGTTTCTATAAGTCAGTTGTTGACTTACAAATTGTTGAGGTAAATCTAAATCTGCTATCCAGCACTACCTGGTTCCTATCTGGCATATGGATCCCGAAATTATAATATAAGAATACGGTTCTACCCGGATCCTATACGGTTTCTTAAAGTCAGTTGGGGTCTTGTGAGTTTTTTAGATGAAAGTAAATCTGCTACCCGGCCCCACCTGGCATTTGTAAATAGAAATTAAAGAACGAAAATATGGACCTACCCGTATCCTATCTGGTTTCTATAAGTCAGTTGTTGATTTGCGAATTGTTAAGGTGAATCTAAATCTGCTACCCAGCCCTACCTGATTCCTATCTGGCATATGGATCAAGAAATTATAATATAAGAATACGTTTCTACCAGGATCCTCTCTGGTTTCTATAAGTCAGTTGTTGTCTTGAAAATTGTTGAGGTAAATCTAATTGTGCTACCCAGCACTACCTGGTTCCTATCTGGCATATGGATCCAGAAATAATAATATAAGAATACGTTTCTACCCGGATCCTATATAGTTTCTTAAAGTCAGTTGGCGTCTTGTGAGTTTTTAAGATGAAAGTAAATCAGCTACCCGGCCCCACCTGGCATTTGTAAATAGAAATTAAAAAACGAAAATATGTACCTACCCGTATCCTATCTGGTTTCTATAAGTCAGTTGTTGACTTGCAAATTGTCAAGGTGAATCTAAATCTGCTACCTAGCCCTACCTGATTCCTATCTGGCATATGGATCAGGAAATTATAATATAAGAATATGTTTCTACCCGGATCCTCTCTGGTTTCTAAAAGTCAGTTGTGGACTTGCGAAATGTTAAGGTGAATCAAAATCTGCTACCTAGCCCTACCTGATTCCTATCTGGCATATGGATCAGGAAATTATAATATAAGAATATGTTTTCTACCCGTATCCTCTCTGGTTTCTAAAAGTCAGTTGTTGACTTGCGAAATGTTAAGGTGAATCTAAATCTGCTACCTAGCCCTTCCTGATTCCTATCTGGCATATGGATCAAGAAATTATAATATAAGAATATGTTTCTACCCGGATCCTCTCTGGTTTCTATAAGTCAGTTTTTGACTTGCGAAATGTTAAGGTGAATCTAAATCTGCTACCTAGCCCTTCCTGATTCCTATCTGGCATATGGATCAAGAAATTATAATATAAGAATATGTTTCTACCCGGATCCTCTCTGGATTCTATAAGTCAGTTGTTGACTTACAAATTGTTGAGGTAAATCTAAATCTGCTATCCAGCACTACCTGGTTCCTATCTGGCATACGGATCCAGAAATTAAAATATAAGAATACGTTTCTACCCGGATCCTCTCTGGTTTCTATAAGTCAGTTGTTGACTTGCGAATTGTTAAGGTGAATCTAAATCTGCTACCTAGCCCTTCTTGATTCCTATCTGGCATATGGATCAAGAAATTATAATATAAGAATATGTTTCTACCGGGATCCTCTCTGGTTTCTATAAGTCAGTTGTTGACTTACAAATTGTTGAGGTAAATCTAAATCTGCTACCCGGCCCCACCTGGCATTTGTAAATAGAAATTAGAAAACGAAAATATGTACCTATCCGTATCCTATCTGGTTTCTATAAGTCAGTTGTTGACTTGCGAATTGTTAAGGTGAATCTTAATCTGCTACCTAGCCCTACCTGATTCCTATCTGGCATATGGATACAGAAATTATAATAAAATAATACGTTACTACCAGGATCCTATATGGTTTCTAAAAGCCAGTTGGGGTCTTGTGAGTTTTTAAGATGAAAGTAAATCTGCTACCCGTCCCCACCTGGCATTTGTAAATTGAAATTAAAAAACGAAAATATGCACCTACCCGTATCCTATCTGGTTTCTATAAGTCAGTTGTTGACTTGCGAATTGTTAAGGTGAATCTAAATCTGCTACCCAGCCCTACCTGATTCCTATCTGGCATATGGATCCAGAAATTATAATATAAGAATATGTTTCTACCCGGATCCTCTCTGGTTTCTATAAGTCAGTTGTTGACTTGAGAGTTGTTAAGGTGAATCTAAATCTGCTACCTAGCCCAACCTGATTCCTATCTGGCATATGGATCAAGAAATTATAATATAAGAATATGTTTCTACACGGATCCTCTCTGGTTTCTATAAGTCAGTTGTTGACTTGCGAATTGTTAAGGTGAATCTAAATCTGCCACCTATCCCTTCCTGATTCCTAACTGGCATATGGATCAAGAAATTATAATATAAGAATATGTTTCTACCCGGATCCTCTCTGGTTTCTAAAAGTCAGTTGTTGACTGTCGAATTGTTAAGGTGAATCTAAATCTGCTACCTAGCCCTTCCTGATTCCTATCTGGCATATGGATCAAGAAATTATAATATAAGAATATGTTTCTACCCGGATCCTCTCTGGTTTCTAAAAGTCAGTTGTTGACTGTCGAATTGTTAAGGTGAATCTAAATCTGCTACCTAGCCCTTCCTGATTCCTATCTGGCATATGGATCAAGAAATTATAATATAAGAATATGTTTCTACCCGGATCCTCTCTGGTTTCTATAAGTCAGTTGTTGACATACAAATTGTTGACGTAAATCTAAATCTGCTATCCAGCACTACCTGGTTCCTATCTGGCATATGGATCCAGAAATTATAATATAAGAATACGTTTCTACCCGGATCCTATATGGTTTCTAAAGGTAAGTTGGGGTCTTGTGAGTTTTTAAGATGAAAGTAAATCTGCTACCCGGCCCCACCTGGCATTTGTAAATAGAAATTAAGAAACGAAAATATGTACCGACCCGTAACCTATCGGGATTCTATAAGTCAGTTGTGGACTTGCGAATTGTTAAGGTGAATCTAAATCTGCTACCTAGCCCTACCTGATTCCTATCAGGCATATGGATCAAGAAATTATAATAAAAGAATATGTTTCTACCCGGATCCTCTCTGGTTTCTAAAAGTCAGTTGTTGACTGTCGAATTGTTAAGGTGAATCTAAATCTGCTACCTAGCCCTTCCTGATTCCTATCTGGCATATGGATCAAGAAATTATAATATAAGAATATGTTTCTACCCGGATCCTCTCTGGTTTCTATAAGTCAGTTGTTGACTTACAAATTGTTGAGGTAAATCTAAATCTGCTTTCCAGCACTACCTGGTTCCTATCTGGCATATGGATCCCGAAATTATAATATAAGAATACGTTTCTACCCGGATCAAATACGGTTTCTAAAAGTCAGTTGGGGTTTTGTGAGTTTTTAAGATGAAAGTAAATCTACTACCCGGCCCCACCTGACATTTGTAAATAGAAATTAAAGAACGAAAATATGTACCTACGCGTATCCTATCGGGTTTCTATAAGTCAGTTGTTGACTTGCGAATTGTTAAGGTGAATCTAAATCTGCTACCTAGCCCTACCTGATTCCTATCAGGCATATGGATCAAGAAATTATAATAAAAGAATATGTTTCTACCCGGATCCTCTCTGGTTTCTAAAAGTCAGTTGTTGAATGTCGAATTGTTAAGGTGAATCTAAATCTGCTACCTAGCCCTTCCTGATTCCTATCTGGCATATGGATCAAGAAATTATAATATAAGAATATGTTTCTACCCGGATCCTCTCTGGTTTCTATATGTCAGTTGTTGACATACAAATTGTTGAGGTAAATCTAAATCTGCTACCCAGCACTACCTGGTTCCTATCTGGCATATGGATCCAGAAATTATAATATAAGAATACGTTTCTACCCGGATCCTATATGGTTTCTAAAAGTCAGTTGGGGTCTTGTGAGTTTTTAAGATGAAAGTAAATCTGCTACCCGGCCCCACCTGGCATTTGTAAATAGAAATATAAAAACGAAAACATGTACCTACCCGTATCCTATCTGGTTTCTATAAGTCAATTGCTGACTTGCGAATTGTTAAGGTGAATATAAATCTGCTACTCCAGCCCTACCTGATTCCTATCAGGCATATGGATCAAGAAATTATAATAAAAGAATATGTTTCTACCCGGATCCTCTCTGGTTTCTAAAAGTCAGTTGTTGACTGTCGAATTGTTAAGGTGAATCTAAATCTGCTACCTAGCCCTACCTGATTCCTATCTGGCATATGGATCAGGAAATTATAATATAAGAATATGTTTCTACCCGGATCCTCTCTGGTTTCTAAAAGTCAGTTGTGGACTTGCGAAATGTTAAGGTGAATCAAAATCTGCTACCTAGCCCTACCTGATTCCTATCTGGCATATGGATCAGGAAATTATAATATAAGAATATGTTTTCTACCCGTATCCTCTCTGGTTTCTAAAAGTCAGTTGTTGACTTGCGAAAAGTTAAGGTGAATCTAAATCTGCTACCTAGCCCTTCCTGATTCCTATCTGGCATATGGATCAAGAAATTATAATATAAGAATATGTTTCTACCCGGATCCTCTCTGGTTTCTATAAGTCAGTTGTTGACTTGCGAAATGTTAAGGTGAATCTAAATCTGCTACCTAGCCCTTCTTGATTCCTATCTGGCATATGGATCAAGAAATTATAATATAAGAATATGTTTCTACCGGGATCCTCTCTGGTTTCTATAAGTCAGTTGTTGACTTACAAATTGTTGAGGTAAATCTAAATCTGCTACCCGGCCGCAGCTGGCATTTTTAAATAGAAATTAAATAACGAAAATATGTACCTATCCCTATCCTATCTGTTTTCTATAAGTCACTTGTCGACTTGCGAATTGTTAAGGTGAATCTTAATCTGCTACCTAGCCCTACCTGATTCCTATCTGGCATATGGATCAAGAAATTATAATATAAGAATATATTTCTACACGGATCCTCTCTGGTTTCTATAAGTCAGTTGTTGACTTGCGAATTGTTAAGGTGAATCTAAATCTGCTACCCAGCCCAACCTGGTTCCTATCTGGCATATGGATCAAGAAATTATAATATAAGAATATATTTCTACACGGATCCTCTCTGGTTTCTATAAGTCAGTTGTTGACTTGCGAATTGTTAAGTTGAATCTAAATCTGCTACCTAGCCCTACCTGATTCCTATCTGGCATATGGATACAGAAATTATAATAAAATAATACGTTACTACCAGGATCCTATATGGTTTGTAAAAGGTAGTTTGCGTCTTGTGGGTTTTTAAAATGAAAGTAAATCAGCTACCCGGCCGCACGTGGCATTTGTAAATAGAAATTTAAAAACGAAAATATCTACCTACCCGTATCCTATCTGGTTTCTATAAGTCAGTTGTTGACTTGCAAATTGTTGAGGTAAATCTAAATCTGCTACCCAGCCCTACCTTATTCCTATCTGGCATATGGATCAAGAAATTATAATATAAGAATACGTTTCTACCAGGATCCTCTCTGGTTTCTATAAGTCAGTTGTTGTCTTGAAAATTGTTGAGGTAAATCTAATTGTGCTACCCAGCACTACCTGGTTCCTATCTGGCATATGGATCCTGAAATTATAATATAAGAATACGGTTCTACCCGGATCCTATACGGTTTCTAAAAGTCAGTTGGGGTTTTGTGAGTTTTTAAGATGAAAGTAAATCAGCTACCCGGCCCCACGTGGCATTTGTAAATAGAAATTAAAATACGAAAATATGTACCTATCCCTATCCTATCTGTTTTCTATAAGTCACTTGTTGATTTGCGAATTGTTAAGGTGAATCTAAATCTGCTACCCAGCCCTACCTGATTCCTATCTGGCATATGGATCAAGAAATTATAATATAAGCATATGTTTCTACCAGGATCCTCTCTGGTTTCTATAAGTCAGTTGTTGACTTACAAAATGTTGAGGTAAATCTAAATCTGCTATACAGCACTACCTGGTTCCTATCTGGCATATGGATCCAGAAATTATACTATAAGAATACGTTTCTACCCGGATCCAATATAGTTTCTGAAAGTCAGTTGGCGTCTTGTGAGTTTTTAAGATGAAAGTAAATCTGCAACCAGGCCCCACCTGGCATATGTAAATCGAAATTAAAAAACGAAAATATGTACCTACTAGTATCCTATATGGTTTCTATAAGTAAGTTATTGACTTGCGAATTGTTAAGGTGAATCTAAATCTGCTACCTAGCCCTATCTGATTCCTATCTGGCATATGGCTCAAGAAATTATAATATAAGAATATGTTTCTACCCGGATCCTCTCTGGTTTCTAAAAGTCAGTTGTGGACTTGCGAAATGTTAAGGTGAATCAAAATCTGCTACCTAGCCCTACCTGATTCCTATCTGGCATATGGATCAGGAAATTATAATATAAGAATATGTTTTCTACCCGTATCCTCTCTGGTTTCTATAAGTAAGTTATTGACTTGCGAATTGTTAAGGTGAATCTAAATCTGCTACCTAGCCCTATCTGATTCCTATCTGGCATATGGCTCAAGAAATTATAATATAAGAATATGTTTCTACCAGGATCCTCTCTGGCTTCTATAAGTCAGTTGTTGACTTGCAAATTGCTGAGGTGAATCTAAATCTGCTACCCGGCCCCACCTGGCATTTGTAAATAGAAAATAAAAGAAGAAAATATGTATCTACCCGTATCCTATCTGGTTTCTAAAAGTCAGTTGGGGTCTTGTGAGTTTTTAAGATGAAAGTAAATCTGCTACCCGGCCCCACCTGGCATTTGTAAATAGAAATTAAAAGAAGAAAATATGTACCTACCCGTATCCAATCTGGTTTCTATAAGTCAATTGTTGACTTGCGAATTGTTAAGGTGAATCTAAATCTGCTACCCAGCCCTACCTGATTCCTATCTGGCATATGGATCAAGAAATTATAATATAAGAATACGTTTCTACCAGGATCCTCTCTGGTTTCTAAAAGTCAGTTGTTGACTGTCGAATTGCTAAAGTGAATCTAAATCTGCTACCTAGCCCTTCCTGATTCCTATCTGGCATATGGATCAAGAAATTATAATATAAGAATATGTTTCTACCCGGATCCTCTCTGGTTTCTATAAGTCAGTTGTTGACTTACAAATTGTTGAGGTAAATCTAAATCTGCTATCCAGCACTACCTGGTTCCTATCTGGCATATGGATCCCGAAATTATAATATAAGAATACGGTTCTACCCGGATCCTATACGGTTTCTAAAATTCAGTTGGCGACTTGTGAGTTTTTAAGATGAAAGTAAATCAGCTACCCGGCCCCACGTGGCATTTGTAAATAGAAATTAAAATACGAAAATATGTACCTACCCGTATCCTATCTGGTTTCTATAAGTCAGTTGTTGACTTGCAAATTGTTGAGGTAAATCTAAATCTGCTACCCAGCCCTACCTGATTCCTATCTGGCATATGGATCAAGAAATTATAATATAAGAATACGTTTCTACCAGGATCCTCTCTGGTTTCTATAAGTCAGTTGTTGACTTACAGAATGTTGAGGTAAATCTAAATCTGCTATACAGCACTACCTGATTCCTATCTGGCATATGGATCCAGAAATTATAATATAAGAATACGTTTCTACCCGGATCCAATATAGTTTCTAAAAGTCAGTTGGCGTCTTGTGAGTTTTTAAGATGAAAGTAAATCAGCTACCCGGCCCCACGTGGCATTTGTAAATAGAAATTTAAAAACGAAAATATCTACCTACCCGTATCCTATCTGGTTTCTATAAGTCAGTTGTTGACTTGCAAATTGTTGAGGTAAATCTAAATCTGCTACCCAGCCCTACCTGATTCCTATCTGGCATATGGATCAAGAAATTATAATATAAGAATACGTTTCTACCAGGATCCTCTCTGGTTTCTATAAGTCAGTTGTTGACTTACAGAATGTTGAGGTAAATCTAAATCTGCTATACAGCACTACCTGGTTCCTATCTGGCATATGGATCCAGAAATTATAATATAACAATACGTTTCTACCCGGATCCTATATGGTTTCTAACATTCAGTTGGCGACTTGTGAGTTTTTAAAATTAAAGTAAATCAGCTACCCGGCCCCACGTGGCATTTGTAAATAGAAATTAAAATACGAAAATATGTACCTATCCCTATCCTATCTGATTTCTATAAGTCAGTTGTTGTCTTGAAAATTGTTGAGGTAAATCTAATTGTGCTACCCAGCACTACCTGGTTCCTATCTGGCATATGGATCCTGAAATTATAATATAACAATACGTTTCTACCCGGATCCTATATGGTTTCTAAAATTCAGTTGGCGACTTGTGAGTTTTTAAGATGAAAGTAAATCAGCTACCCGGCCCCACGTGGCATTTGTAAATAGAAATTAAAGAACGAACATATGTACCTACCCGTATCCTATCTGGTTTGTATAAGTCACTTGTTGACTTGCGAATTGTTAAGGTCAATCTAAATCTGCTACCCAGCCCTACCTGATTCCTATCAGGCATATGGATCAAGAAATTATAATAAAAGAATATGTTTCTACCCGGATCCTCTCTGGTTTCTATAAGTCAGTTGTTGACTTTCAAATTGTTGAGGTAAATCTAAATCTGCTATCCAGCACTACCTGGTTCCTATCTGGCATATGGATCCAGAAATTATAATATAAGAATACGTTTCTACCCGGATCCTATAAGGTTTCTGAAAGTCAGTTGGGGTCTTGTGAGTTTTTAAGATGAAAGTAAATCTGCTACACGGCCCCACCTGGCATTTGTAAATAGAAATTAAAAAACGAAAATATGTAGCTAACCCGTATCCTATCTGGTTTATATAAGTCAGTTGTTGACTTGCGAATTGTTAAGTTGAATCTAAATCTGCTACCTAGCCCTACCTGATTCCTATCTGGCATATGGATCAAGAAATTATAATATAAGAATATGTTTCTACACGGATCCTCTCTGGTTTCTATAAGTCAGTTGTTGACTTGCGAATTGTTAAGTTGAATCCAAATCCGCTACCTAGCCCTACCTGATTCCTATCTGGCATATGGATCAGGAAATTATAATATAAGAATATGTTTCTACCCGGATCCTCTCTGGTTTCTAAAAGTCAGTTGTGGACTTGCGAAATGTTAAGGTGAATCAAAATCTGCTACCTAGCCCTACCTGATTCCTATCTGGCATATGGATCAGGAAATTATAATATAAGAATATGTTTCTACCCGTATCCTCTCTGGTTTCTAAAAGTCAGTTGTTGACTTGCAAAATGTTAAGTTGAATCTAAATCTGCTACCCAGCCCTACCTGGTTCCTATCTGGAATATGGATCCAGAAATTAAAATATAAGAAAATGTTTCTACCCGGATCCTCTCTGGTTTCTATAAGTCAGTTGTTGACTTACAAATTGTTGAGGTAAATCTAAATCTGCTATCCAGCACTACCTGGTTCCTATCTGGCATATGGATCAAGAAATTATAATATAAGAATATGTTTCTACCGGGATCCTCTCTGGTTTCTATAAGTCAGTTGTTGACTTACAAATTGTTGAGGTAAATCTAAATCTGCTACCCGGCCCCACCTGGCATTTGTAAATAGAAATTAAAAAACGAAAATATGTACCTATCCGTATCCTATCTGGTTTCTATAAGTCAGTTGTTGACTTGCGAATTGTTAAGTTGAATCTAAATCTGCTACCTAGCCCTTCCTGATTCCTATCTGGCATATGTATCAAGAAATTATAATATAAGAATATGTTTCTACCGGGATCCTATATGGTTTCTAAAAGTCAGTTGGGGTCTTGTTCTTCTTTTTAAGATAAAAGTAAATCTGCTACCCGGCCCCACCTGGCATTTGTAAATAGAAATTAAAAAACGAAAATATGTACCTGCCCGTATCCTATCTGGTTTCTATAAGTCACTTGTTGACTTGCAAATTGTTAAGGTGAATCTAAATCTGCTACCCAGCCCTACCTGATTCCTATCTGGCATATGGATCAAGAAATTATAATATAAGAATATGCTTCTACCAGGATCCTCTCTGGTTTCTAAAAGTCAGTTGTTGACTGTCGAATTGCTAAAGTGAATCTAAATCTGCTACCTAGCCCTTCCTGATTCCTATCTGGCATATGGATCAAGAAATTATAATATAAATCTGTATCTGTATAATGTAAATCTAAATCTGCTATCCAGCACTACCTGCTTCCTATCTGGCATATGGATCCCGAAATTATAATATAAGAATACGGTTCTACCCGGATCCTATACGGTTTCTAAAAGTCAGTTGGGGTTTTGTGAGTTTTTAAGATGAAAGTAAATCTGCTACCCGGCCCCACCTGACATTTGTAAATAGAAATTAAAAAACGAAAATATGTAGCTACCCGTATCCTATCTGGTTTCTATAAGTCAGTTGTTGACTTGCGAATTGTTAAGGTGAATCTAAATCTGCTACCCAGCCCAACCTGATTCCTCTCTGGTTTCTATAAGTCAGTTCTTGACTTACAGAATGTTGAGGTAAATCTAAATCTGCTATACAGCACTACCTGATTCCTATTTGGCACATGGATCCAGAAATAATAATATAAGAATACGTTTCTACCCGGATCCAATATAGTTTCCGAAAGTCAGTTGGCGTCTTGTGAGTTTTTAAGATGAAAGTAAATCTGCAACCAGGCCCCACCTGGCATATGTAAATCGAAATTAAAAAACGAAAATATGTACCTACCCGTATCCTATCTGGTTTCTATAAGTCAGTTGATGACTTGCGAATTCGTAAGGTGAATCTAAATCTGCTACCTAGCCCTTCCTCGATTCTATCTGGCATATGGATCAAGAAATTATAATATAAGAATATGTTTCTACCCGTATCCTATCTGGTTTCTATAAGTCAATTGTTGACTTGCAAATTGTTAAGGTGAATATAAATCTGCTACCAAGCCCTACCTGGTTCCTATCTGGCATATGGATCAAGAAATTATAATATAAGAATATGTTTCTACCCGGATCCTCTCTGGTTTCTATAAGTCAGTTGTTGACGTACAAATTGTTGAGGTAAATCTAAATCTGCTATCCAGCACTACCTGGTTACTATCTGGCATATGGATCTAGAAATTATAATATAAGAATACGTTTATACCCGGATCCTATATGGTTTTTATAAGTCAGTTGGGGTCTTGTGAGTTTTTAAGATGAAAGTAAATCTGCTACCCGGCGCCACCTGGCATTTGTAAATAGAAATTAGAAAACGAAAATATGTACCTACCCGTATCCTATCTGATTTCTATAAGTCAGTTGTTGACTTGCGAATTGTTAAGGTGAATCTAAATCTGCTACCCAGCACTACATGGTTCCTATCTGGCATATGGATCCCGAAATTATAATATAAGAATACGTTTCTACCCGGATCCTGTACGGTTTCTAAAAGTCAGTTGGGGTTTTGTGAGTTTTTAAGATGAAAGTAAATCTGCTACCCGGCCCCACCTGACATTTGCAAATAGAAATTAAAGAACGAACATATGTACCTACCCGTATCCTATCTGGTTTGTATAAGTCACTTGTTGACTTGCGAATTGTTAAGGTGAATCTAAATCTGCTACCCAGCCCTACCTGATTCCTATCAGGCATATGGATCAAGAAATTATAATAAAAGAATATGTTTCTACCAGGATCCTCTCTGGTTTCTATAAGTCAGTTGTTGACTTACAAAATGTTGAGGTAAATCTAAATCTGCTATACAGCACTACCTGGTTCCTATCTGGCATATGGATCCAGAAATTATAATATAAGAATACGTTTCTACCCGGATCCTATATAGTTTCTTAAAGTCAGTTGGCGTCTTGTGAGTTTTTAAGATGAAAGTAAATCTGCAACCAGGCCCCACCTGGCATATGTAAATCGAAATTAAAAAACAAAAATATGTTTCTACCCGGATCCTATCTGGTTCCTATACGTCAGTTGTCGACTTACAAATAGTTAATGTGAATATAAATCTGCTACCCAGCCCTACCTGGTTCCTATCTGGCATATGGATCAAGAAATTATAATATAAGAATATGTTTCTACCAGGATCATATATGGTTTCTATAAGTCAGTTGTTGACTTACAAATTGTTGAGGTAAATCTAATTCTGCTACCCAGCACTACCTGGTTCCTATCTGGCATATGGATCCAGAAATTATAATATAAGAATACGTTTCTACCCGGATCCTATATGGTTTCTAAAAGTCAGTTGGGGTCTTGTGAGTTTTTAAGATGAACGTAAATCTGCTACCAGTCCCCACCTGGCATATGTAAATCGAAATTAAAAAACGAAAATATGTACCTACTAGTATCCTATATGGTTTCTATAAGTAAGTTATTGACTTGCGAATTGTTAAGGTGAATCTAAATCTGCTACCTAGCCCTATCTGATTCCTATCTGGCATATGGCTCAAGAAATTATAATATAAGAATATGTTTCTACCAGGATCCTATATGGTTTCTAAAAGCCAGTTGTGGACTTGCGAAATGTTAAGGTGAATCAAAATCTGCTACCTAGCCCTACCTGATTCCTATCTGGCATATGGATCAGGAAATTATAATATAAGAATATGTTTTCTACCCGTATCCTATCTGGTTTCTATAAGTCAGTTGTTGACTTGCGAATTGTTAAGGTGAATCTGAATCTGCTACCTAGCCCTACCTGATTCCTATCTGGCATATGGATCCAGAAATTATACTATAAGAATACGTTTCTACCCGGATCCAATATAGTTTCCGAAAGTCAGTTGGCGTCTTGTGAGTTTTTAAGATGAAAGTAAATCTGCAACCAGGCCCCACCTGGCATATGTAAATCGAAATTAAAAAACGAAAATATGTACCTACCCGTATCCTATCTGGTTTCTATAAGTCAGTTGTTGACTTGCGAATTGTTAAGGTGAATCTAAATCTGCTACCCAGCCCTACCTGATTCCTATCTGGCATATGGATCAAGAAATTATAATATAAGAATATGTTTCTACCCGGATCCTCTCTGGTTTCTATAAGTCAGTTGTTGACTTGCAAATTGTTGAGGTGAATCTAAATCTGCTACCCAGCACTACCTGGTTCCTATTCGGCACATGGATCCAGAAATAATAATATAAGAATACGTTTCTACCCGGATCCAATATAGTTTCTGAAAGTCAGTTGGCGTCTTGTGAGTTTTTAAGATGAAAGTAAATCTGCTACCCGGCCCCACCTGGCATTTGTAAATAGAAAATAAAAGAAGAAAATATGTATCTACCCGTATCCTATCTGGTTTCTAAAAGTCAGTTGGGGTCTTGCGAAATGTTAAGGTGAATCAAAATCTGCTACCTAGCCCTACCTGATTCCTATCTGGCATATGGATCAGGAAATTATAATATAAGAATATGTTTTCTACCCGTATCCTATCTGGTTTCTATAAGTCAGTCGTTGACTTGCGAATTGGTAAGGTGAATCTAAATCTGCTACCCAGTCCAACCTGATTCCTATTTGGCACATGGATCCAGAAATAATAATATAAGAATACGTTTCTACCCGGATCCAATATAGTTTCTGAAAGTCAGTTGGCGTCTTGTGAGTTTTTAAGATGAAAGTAAATCTGCAACGAGGCCCCACCTGGCATATGTAAATCGAAATTAAAATACGAAAATATGTACCTACCCGTATCCTATCTGGTTTCTATAAGTCAGTTGTTGACTTGCGAATTGTTAAGGTGAATCTGAATCTGCTACCTAGCCCTACCTGATTCCTATCTGGCATATGGATCAAGAAATTATAATATAAGAATATGTTTCTACCCGGATCCTCTCTGGTTTCTATAAGTCAGTTGTGGACTTGCGAAATGTTAAGGTGAATCAAAATCTGCTACCTAGCCCTACCTGATTCCTATCTGGCATATGGATCAGGAAATTATAATATAAGAATATGTTTTCTACCCGTATCCTCTCTGGTTTCTAAAAGTCAGTTGTTGACTTGCGAAATGTTAAGGTGAATCTAAATCTGCTACCTAGCCCTTCCTGATTCCTATCTGGCATATGGATCAAGAATTTATAATATAAGAATATGTTTCTACCCGGATCCTCTCTGGTTTCTATAAGTCAGTTTTTGACTTGCGAAATGTTAAGGTGAATCTAAATCTGCTACCTAGCCCTTCCTGATTCCTATCTGGCATATGGATAAAGAAATTATAATATAAGAATATGTTTCTACCCGGATCCTCTCTGGTTTCTATAAGTCAGTTGTTGACTTACAAATTGTTGAGGTAAATCTAAATCTGCTATCCAGCACTACCTGGTTCCTATCTGGCATATGGATCCAGAAATTATAATACAAGAATACGTTTCTACCCGGATCCTCTCTGGTTTCTAAAAGTCAGTTGTTGACTTGCGAAATGTTAAGGTGAATCTAAATCTGCTACCTAGCCCTTCTTGATTCCTATCTGGCATATGGATCAAGAAATTATAATATAAGAATATGTTTCTACCGGGATCCTCTCTGGTTTCTATAAGTCAGTTGTTGACTTACAAATTGTTGAGGTAAATCTAAATCTGCTACCCGGCCCCACCTGGCATTTGTAAATAGAAATTAGAAAACGAAAATATGTACCTATCCGTATCCTATCTGGTTTCTATAAGTCAGTTGTTGACTTGCGAATTGTTAAGTTGAATCTAAATCTGCTACCTAGCCCTTCCTGATTCCTATCTGGCATATGTATCAAGAAATTATAATATAAGAATACGTATCTTCCCGGATCCTATATGGTTTCTAAAAGTCAGTTGGGGTCTTGTGAGTTTTTAAGATGAACGTAAATCTGCTACCCGTCCCCACCTGGCATTTGTAAATAGAAATTAAAAAACGAAAATATGCACCTACCCGTATCCTATCTGGTTTCTATAAGTCAGTTGTTGACTTGCAAATTGTTGAGGTAAATCTAAATCTGCTACCCAGCCCTACCTTATTCCTATCTGGCATATGGATCAAGAAATTATAATATAAGAATACGTTTCTACCAGGATCCTCTCTGGTTTCTATAAGTCAGTTGTTGACTGTCGAATTGCTAAAGTGAATCTAAATCTGCTACCTAGCCCTTCCTGATTCCTATCTGGCATATGGATCAAGAAATTATAATATAAGAATATGTTTCTACCCGGATCCTCTCTGGTTTCTATAAGTCAGTTGTTGACTTACAAATTGTTGAGGTAAATCTAAATCTGCTATCCAGCACTACCTGGTTCCTATCTGGCATATGGATCCCGAAATTATAATATAAGAATACGGTTCTACACGGATCCTATACGGTTTCTAAAATTCAGTTGGCGACTTGTGAGTTTTTAAGATGAAAGTAAATCAGCTACCCGGCCCCACGTGGCATTTGTAAATCGAAATTAAAATACGAAAATATGTACCTACCCGTATCCTATCTGGTCTCTATAAGTCAGTCGTTGACTTGCGAATTCGTAAGGTGAATCTAAATCTGCTACCCAGTCCAACCTGATTCCTATCTGGCATATGGATCAAGAAATTATAATATAAGAATACGTTTCTACCAGGATCCTCTCTGGTTTCTATAAGTCAGTTGTTGTCTTGAAAATTGTTGAGGTAAATCTAAATCTGCTATACAGCACTACCTGGTTCCTATCTGGCATATGGATCCAGAAATAATAATATAAGAATACGTTTCTACCCGGATCCAATATAGTTTCTGAAAGTCAGTTGGCGTCTTGTGAGTTTTTAAGATGAAAGTAAATCTGCAACCAGGCCCCACCTGGCATATGTAAATCGAAATTAAAAAACAAAAATATGTACCTACCCGTATCCTATCTGGTTTCTATAAGTCAATTGTTGACTTGCAAATTGTTAAGGTGAATATAAATCTGCTACCCAGCCCTACCTGGTTCCTATCTGGCATATGGATCAAGAAATTATAATATAAGAATATGTTTCTACCCGAATCCTCTCTGGTTTCTATAAGTCAGTAGTTGACTTACAAATTGTTGTGGTAAATCTAAATCTGCTACCCAGCACTACCTGGTTCCTATCTGGCATATGGATCCAGAAATTATAATATAAGAATACGTTTCTACCCGGATCCTATATGGTTTCTAAAATTCAGTTGGCGTCTTGTGAGTTTTTAAGATGAAAGTAAATCAGCTACCCGGCCCCACGTGGCATTTGTAAATAGAAATTAAAAAACGAAAATATCTACCTACACGGATCCTCTCTGGTTTCTATAATTCAGTTGTTGACTTGCGAATTATTAAGGTGAATCTAAATCTGCTACCCAGCACTACCTGGTTCCTATCTGGCATATGCATCCCGAAATTATAATATAAGAATACGTTTCTACCCGGATCCTATACGGTTTCTAAAAGTCAGTTGGGGTTTTGTGAGTTTTTAAGATGAAAGTAAATCTGCTACCCGGCCCCACCTGACATTTGTAAATAGAAATTAAAGAACGAACATATGTACCTACCCGTATCCTATCTGGTTTGTATAAGTCACTTGTTGACTTGCGAATTGTTAAGGTGAATCTAAATCTGCTACCCAGCCCTACCTGATTCCTATCAGGCATATGGATCAAGAAATTATAATAAAAGAATATGTTTCTACCCGGATCCTCTCTGGTTTCTATAAGTCAGTTGTTGACTTTCAAATTGTTGAGGTAAATCTAAATCTGCTATCCAGCACTACCTGGTTCCTATCTGGCATATGGATCCAGAAATTATAATATAAGAATACGTTTCTACCCGGATCCTATAAGGTTTCTGAAAGTCAGTTGGGGTCTTGTGAGTTTTTAAGATGAAAGTAAATCTGCTACACGGCCCCACCTGGCATTTGTAAATAGAAATTAAAAAACGAAAATATGTAGCTAACCCGTATCCTATCTGGTTTATATAAGTCAGTTGTTGACTTGCGAATTGTTAAGTTGAATCTAAATCTGCTACCTAGCCCTACCTGATTCCTATCTGGCATATGGATCAAGAAATTATAATATAAGAATATGTTTCTACACGGATCCTCTCTGGTTTCTATAAGTCAGTTGTTGACTTGCGAATTGTTAAGTTGAATCCAAATCCGCTACCTAGCCCTACCTGATTCCTATCTGGCATATGGATCAGGAAATTATAATATAAGAATATGTTTCTACCCGGATCCTCTCTGGTTTCTAAAAGTCAGTTGTGGACTTGCGAAATGTTAAGGTGAATCAAAACCTGCTACCTAGCCCTACCTGATTCCTATCTGGCATATGGATCAGGAAATTATAATATAAGAATATGTTTCTACCCGTATCCTCTCTGGTTTCTAAAAGTCAGTTGTTGACTTGCAAAATGTTAAGTTGAATCTAAATCTGCTACCTAGCCCTTCCTGATTCCTATCTGGCATATGGATCAAGAAATTATAATATAAGAATATGTTTCTACCCGGATCCTCTCTGGTTTCTATAAGTCAGTTGTTGACTTGCGAAATGTTAAGGTGAATCTTAATCTGCTACCTAGCCCTTCCTGATTCCTATCTGGCATATGGATAAAGAAATTATAATATAAGAATATGTTTCTACCCGGATCCTCTCTGGTTTCTATAAGTCAGTTGTTGACTTACAAATTGTTGAGGTAAATCTAAATCTGCTATCCAGCACTACCTGGTACCTATCTGGCATATGGATCCAGAAATTATAATATAAGAATACGTTTCTACCCGGATCCTCTCTGGTTTCTAAAAGTCAGTTGTTGACTTGCGAAATGTTAAGGTGAATCTAAATCTGCTACCTAGCCCTTCTTGATTCCTATCTGGCATATGGATCCAGAAATTATAATATAAGTATATGTTCCTACCCGGATCCTCTCTGGTTTCTATAAGTCAGTTGTTGACTTGCAAATTGTTAAGGTGAATATAAATCTGCTACCCTGCCCCACCTGGCATTTGTAAATAGAAATTAAAAAACGAAAATATGCACCTACCCGTATCCTATCTGGTTTCTATAAGTCAATTGTTGACTAGCGAATTGTTAAGGTGAATCTAAATCTGCTACCTAGCCCTTCCTGATTCCTATCTGGCATATGTATCAAGAAATTATAATATAAGAATATGTTTCTACCGGGATCCTATATGGTTTCTAAAAGTCAGTTGGGGTCTTGTTCTTCTTTTTAAGGTGAAAATAAATCTGCTACCCGGCCCCACCTGGCATTTGTAAATAGAAATTAAAAAACGAAAATATGTACCTGCCCGTATCCTATCTGGTTTCTATAAGTCACTTGTTGACTTGCAAATTGTTAAGGTGAATCTAAATCTGCTACCCAGCCCTACCTGATTCCTATCTGGCATATGGATCAAGAAATTATAATATAAGAATATGCTTCTACCAGGATCCTCTCTGGTTTCTAAAAGTCAGTTGTTGACTGTCGAATTGCTAAAGTGAATCTAAATCTGCTACCTAGCCCTTCCTGATTCCTATCTGGCATATGGATCAAGAAATTATAATATAAATCTGTATCTGTATAATGTAAATCTAAATCTGCTATCCAGCACTACCTGGTTCCTATCTGGCATATGGATCCCGAAATTATAATATAAGAATACGGTTCTACCCGGATCCTATACGGTTTCTAAAAGTCAGTTGGGGTTTTGTGAGTTTTTAAGATGAAACTAAATCTGCTACCCGGCCCCACCTGACATTTGTAAATAGAAATTAAAAAACGAAAATATGTACCTACCCGTATCCTATCTGGTTTCTATAAGTCACTTGTTGACTTGCGAATTGTTAAGGTGAATCTAAATCTGCTACCCAGCCCTACCTGATTCCTCTCTGGTTTCTATAAGTCAGTTCTTGACTTACAGAATGTTGAGGTAAATCTAAATCTGCTATACAGCACTACCTGGTTCCTATCTGGCATATGGATCCAGAAATTATAAAATAAGAATACGTTTCTACCCGGATCCTATATAGTTTCTCAAAGTCAGTTGGGGTCTTGTGAGTTTTTAAGATGAAAGTAAATCAGCTACCCGGCCCCACGTGGCATTTGTAAATAGAAATTAAAAAACGAAAATATGTACCTACCCGTATCCTATCTGGTTTCTATAAGTCAGTTGTTGACTTGCAAATTGTAAAGGTGAATATAAATCTGCTACCCAGCCCTACCTGGTTCCTATCTGGCATATGGATCAAGAAATTATAATATAAGAATATGTTTCTACCCGGATCCTCTCTGGTTTCTATAAGTCAGTTGTTGACTTGCAAATTGTTGAGGTAAATCTAATTGTGCTACCAAGCACTACCTGGTTCCTATCTGGCATATGGATTCAGAAATTATAATATAAGAATACGATTCTACCCGGATCTTATATGGTTTCTAAAAGTCAGTTGGCGACTTGTGAGTTTTTAAGATGAAAGTAAATCAGCTTCCCGGCGCCACCTGGCATTTGTAAATAGAAATTAGAAAACGAAAATATGTACCTACCCGTATCCTATCTGATTTCTATAAGTCAGTTGTTGACTTGCGAATTGTTAAGGTGAATCTAAATCTGCTACCCAGCACTACATGGTTCCTATCTGGCATATGGATCCCGAAATTATAATATAAGAATACGTTTCTACCCGGATCCTGTACGGTTTCTAAAAGTCAGTTGGGGTTTTGTGAGTTTTTAAGATGAAAGTAAATCTGCTACCCGGCCCCACCTGACATTTGTAAATAGAAATTAAAGAACGAACATATGTACCTACCCGTATCCTATCTGGTTTGTATAAGTCACTTGTTGACTTGCGAATTGTTAAGGTGAATCTAAATCTGCTACCCAGCCCTACCTGATTCCTATCAGGCATATGGATCAAGAAATTATAATAAAAGAATATGTTTCTACCAGGATCCTCTCTGGTTTCTATAAGTCAGTTGTTGACTTACAAAATGTTGAGGTAAATCTAAATCTGCTATACAGCACTACCTGGTTCCTATCTGGCATATGGATCCAGAAATTATAATATAAGAATACGTTTCTACCCGTGTCCTATATAGTTTCTGAAAGTCAGTTGGCGTCTTGTGAGTTTTTAAGATGAAAGTAAATCTGCTACCCGGCCCCACCTGGCATTTGTAAATAGAAATTAAAAAACGAAAATATGGACCTACCCGTATCCTATCTGGTTTCTATAAGTCAGTTGTTGACTTGCAAATTGTTAAGGTGAATATAAATCTGCTACCCAGCCCTACCTGGTTCCTATCTGGCATATGGATCAAGAAATTATAATATAAGAATATGTTTCTACCCGGATCCTCTCTGGTTTCTATAAGTCAGTTGTTGACTTACAAATTGTTGAGGTAAATCTAAATCTGCTACCCAGCACTACCTGGTTCCTATCTGGCATATGGATCCAGAAATTATAATATAAGAATACGTTTCTACCCGGATCCTATATGGTTTCTAAAAGTCAGTTGGGGTCTTGTGAGTTTTTAAGATGAAAGTAAATCTGCTACCCGGCCCCACCTGGCATATGTAAATCGAAATTAAAATACGAAAATATGTACCTACCTGTCTCCTATCTGGTTTCTATAAGTCAGTTGTTGACTTGCGAATTGTTAAGGTGAATATAAACTTGCTACCCAGCCCTACCTGGTTCCTATCTGGCATATGGATCCAGAAATTATAATAAAAGAATACGTTTCTACCCGGATCCTATATGGTTTCTAAAAGCCAGTTGGGGTCTTGTGAGTTTTTGAGATGAAAGTAAATCTGCTACCCGGCCCCACCTGGCATTTGTAAATAGAAATTAAAAAACGAAAATATGTACCTACCCGTATCCTATCTGGTTTGTATAAGTCACTTGTTGACTTGCGAATTGTTAAGGTGAATCTAAATCTGCTACCCAGCCCTACCTGATTCCTATCAGGCATATGGATCAAGAAATTATAATAAACGAATATGTTTCTACCCGGATCCTCTCTGGTTTCTATAAGTCAGTTGTTGACTTTCAAATTGTTGAGGTAAATCTAAATCTGCTATCCAGCACTACCTGGTTCCTATCTGGCATATGGATCCAGAAATTATAATATAAGAATACGTTTCTACCCGGATCCTATAAGGTTTCTGAAAGTCAGTTGGGGTCTTGTGAGTTTTTAAGATGAAAGTAAATCTGCTACACGGCCCCACCTGGCATTTGTAAATAGAAATTAAAAAACGAAAATATGTAGCTAACCCGTATCCTATCTGGTTTATATAAGTCAGTTGTTGACTTGCGAATTGTTAAGTTGAATCTAAATCTGCTACCTAGCCCTTCCTGATTCCTATCTGGCATATGGATCAAGAAATTATAATATAAGAATATGTTTCTACCGGGATCCTCTCTGGTTTCTATAAGTCAGTTGTTGACTTACAAATTGTTGAGGTAAATCTAAATCTGCTATCCAGCACTACCTGGTACCTATCTGGCATATGGATCCAGAAATTATAATATAAGAATACGTTTCTACCCGGATCCTATATGGTTTCTAAAAGTCAGTTGGGGTCTTGTGAGTTTTTAAGATGAAAGTATATCTGCTACCCGGCCCCACCTGGCATTTGTAAATAGAAATTAAAAAACGAAAATATGTACCTACCCGTATTCTATCTGGTTTCTATAAGTCAATTGTTGACTTGCGAATTTTTAAGGTGAATCTAAATCTGCTACCCAGCCCTACCTGATTAAAATCTGGCATATGGATCAAGAAATTATAATATAAGAATATGCTTCTACCAGGATCCTCTCTGGTTTCTAAAAGTCAGTTGTTGACTGTCGAATTGCTAAGGTGAATCTAAATCTGCTACCTAGCCCTACCTGATTCCTATCTGGCATATGGATCAAGAAATTATAATATAAGAATATATTTCTACACGGATCCTCTCTGGTTTCTATAAGTCAGTTGTTGACTTGCGAATTGTTAAGTTGAATCTAAATCTGCTACCTAGCCCTACCTGATTCCTATCTGGCATATGGATCAAAAAATTATAATATAAGAATATAGTTCTACACGGATCCTCTCTGGTTTTTATAAGTCAGTTGTCGACTTGCGAATTGTTAAGTTGAATCTAAATCTGCTACCTAGCCCTTCCTGATTCCTATCTGGCATATGGATCAAGAAATTATAATATAAGAATATGTTTCTACCGGGATCCTCTCTGGTTTCTATAAGTCAGTTGTTGACTTACAAATTGTTGAGGTAAATCTAAATCTGCTATGCAGCACTACCTGGTTCCTATCTGGCATATGGATCCAGAAATTATAATATAACAATACGTTTCTACCCGGATCCTATATGGTTTCTAAAATTCAGTTGGCGTCTTGTGAGTTTTTAAGATGAAAGTAAATCAGCTACCCGGCCCCACGTGGCATTTGTAAATAGAAATTAAAAAACGAAAATATGTACCTACCCGTATCCTATCTGGTTTCTATAAGTCAGTTGTTGACTTGCGAATTGTTAATGTGAATCTAAATCTGCTACCCAGCCCTACCTGATTCCTATCTGGCATATGGATCAAGAAATTATAATATAAGAATACGTTTCTACCAGGATCCTCTCTGGTTTCTATAAGTCAGTTGTTGTCTTGAAAATTGTTGAGGTAAATCTAATTGTGCTACCCAGCACTACCTGGTTCCTATCTGGCATTTGGATCCAGAAATTATAATATAAGAATACGTTTCTACCCGGATCCTATATAGTTTCTTAAAGTCAGTTGGGGTATTGTGAGTTTTTAAGATAAAAGTAAATCAGCTACCCGGCCCCACCTGGCATTTGTAAATAGAAATTAAAATACGAAAATATGTACCTACCCGTATCCTATCTGGTTTCTATAAGTCAGTTGTTGACTTGCAAATTGTTAAGGTGAATATAAATCTGCTACCCAGCCCTACCTGGTTCCTATCTGGCATATGGATCCAGAAATTACAATATAATAATACGTTTCTACCCGGATCCTATACGTTTTCTAAAAGTGAGTTGGCGACTTGTGAATTTTCGAGATGAAAGTAAATCAGCTACCCGGCCGCACGTGGCATTTGTAAATAGAAATTAAAAAACGAAATTATCTACCTACCCGTATCCTATCTGGTTTCTATAAGTCAGTTGTTGACTTGAAAATTGTTAAGGTGACTTTAATTCTGCTAACCAGCCTACCTGCTTTCTATCTGGCATATGGATCCAGAAATTACAATATAAGAAGATGTTTCTACCCGGATCCTCTCTGGTTTCTATAAGTCAGTTGTTGACTTGCAAATTGTTGAGGTAAATCTAAATCTGCTATCCAGCACTACCTGGTTCCTAACTGGCATATGGATCCAGAAATTATAATATAAGAATACGTTTCTACCCGGATCCTATATGGTTTCTGAAAGTCAGTTGGGGCCTTGTGAGTTTTTAAGATGAAAGTAAATCTGCTACCCGGCCCCACCTGGCATTTGTAAATAGAAATTAGAAAACGAAAATATGTACCTACCCGTAACCTATCGGGATTCTATAAGTCAGTTGTTGACTTGCGAATTGTTAAGGTGAATCTAAATCTGCTACCTAGCCCTATCTGATTCCTATCTGGCATATGGCTCAAGAAATTATAATATAAGAATATGTTTCTACCAGGATCCTCTCTGGCTTCTATAAGTCAGTTGTTGACTTGCAAATTGTTGAGGTAAATCTAAATCTGCTATCCAGCACTACCTGGTTCCTAACTGGCATATGGATCCAGAAATTATACTATAAGAATACGTTTCTACCCGGATCCTATATAGTTTCTGAAAGTCAGTTGGCGTCTTGTGAGTTTTTAAGATGAAAGTAAATCTGCTACGAGGCCCCACCTGGCATATGTAAATAGAAATTAAAAAACGAAAATATGTACCTACCCGTATCCTATCTGGTTTCTATAAGTCAGTTGATGACTTACAAAATGCTGAGGTAAATCTAAATCTGCTATCCAGCACTACCTGGTTTCTATCTGGCATGTGGATCCAGAAATTATAATATAAGAATACGTTTCTACCCGGATCCTATATAGTTTCTTAAAGTCAGTTGGGGTCTTGTGAGTTTTTAAGATAAAAGTAAATCTGATACCCGGCCCCACCTGGCATTTGTAAATAGAAATTAAAAAACTCAAATATGTACCTATCCGTATCCTATCTGGTTTCTATAAGTCAGTTGTTGACTTGATAATTGTTAAGGTGAATCTAAATCTGCTACCCAGCCCTACCTGATTCCTATCTGGCATATGGATCAAGAAATTATAATATAATAATATGTTTCTACACGGATCCTCTCTTGTTTCTATAAGTCAGGTGTCGACTTGCGAATTGTTAAGGTGAATCTAAATCTGCTACCTATCCCTTCCTGATTCCTATCTGGCATATGGATCAAGAAATTATAATATAAGAATATGTTTCTACCCGGATCCTCTCTGGTTTCTAAAAGTCGGTTGTTGACTGTCGAATTGTTAAGGTGAATCTAAATTTGCTACCTAGCCCTTCCTGATTCCTATCTGGCATATGGATCAAGAAATTATAATATAAGAATATGTTTCTACCCGGATCCTCTCTGGTTCCTATAAGTCAGTTGTTGACATACAAATTGTTGACGTAAATCTAAATCTGCTATCCAGCACTACCTGGTTCCTATCTGGCATATGGATCCAGAAATTATAATATAAGAATACGTTTCTACCCGGATCCTATATGGTTTCAAAAGGTAGTTGGCCTCTTGCGAGTTTTTAAGATTAAAGCAACTCTGCTACCCGGCCCCACCTGGCATTTGTAAATAGAAATTAAGAAACGAAAATATGTACCTACCCGTAACCTATCGGGTTTCTATAAGTCAGTTGTTGACTTGCGAATTGTTAAGTTGAATCTAATTCTGCTACCCAGCCCTAAATGGTTCCTATCTGGCATATGTCGATCGAAATTAAAATACGAAAATATGTACCTACCCGTATCCTATCTGGTTTCTATAAGGCAGTTGTCGAATTGCAAATTGTTAACGTGAAAGTAAATCTTCTACCCAGCACTACCTGGTTCCTATCTGGCATATGGATCCAGAAATTAAAATACGAAAATATGTACCTACCCGTATCCTATCTGATTTCTATAAGGCAGTTGTAGACTTGCAAATTGTTAACGTGAATATAAATCTGCTACCCATCCCCAAATGGTTCCTATCTGGCATATGGATCCAGAAATTATAATATAAGAATATGTTTCTACCCGGATCCTCTCCTGGTTCTATAAGTCAGTTTTTGACTTGCAAATTGTTGACGTGAATCTAAATCTGCTACCCAGCACTCCCTGGTTCCTATCTGGCATATGGATCCAGAAATTATAATATAAGAATACGTTTCTACCCGGATTCTATATGGTGTCTAAAAGTCAGTTGGCGTCTTGTGAGTTTTTAAGATGAAAGTAAATCTGCTACCCGGTCCCACCTGGCATTTGTAAATAGAAATTAAAAAACGAAAATATGTACCTACCCGTATCCTATCTGGTTTCTATAAGTCAGTTGTCGTCTTGCAAATTGTTAAGGTGACTTTAATTCTGCTACCCAGCCCTAAATGGATCATATCTGGCATATGGATCCGTAAATTAAAGTATAAGAATATGTTTCTACTCGGATCATATATGGTTTCTAAAAGGTAGTTTGCGTCTTGTGGGTTTTTAAGATAAAAGTAAATCAGCTACATAGCCCCACCTGGCATATGTCAATCGAAATTAAAATACGAAAATATGTACCTACCCGTATCCTATCTGGTTTCTATAAGGCAGTTGTCGACTTGCAAATTGTTAAGGTGAATATAAATCTGCTACCCAGCCCTACCTGGTTCATATCTGGCATATGGATTCAGAAATTATAATATAAGAATACGTTTCTACCCATATCCTATCTGGTTTCTAAAAGTCAGTTGTCGACTTGCAAATTGCTATGGTGAATACAAATCTGCTAACCAGCCTTACCTGATTCTTTGTGGCTTATGGATTCAGAAATTAAATATAAGAATATGTTTCTTCCGGATCCTCTCTGGTTTCTAAAAGTTAGTTATTGACTTGCAAATTGTTGTGGTGAATCCAAATCTGCTACCCAGCCCTACCTGGTTCCTGTCTGGCATATGGATACAGGAATTATTATATAAGAATATGTTTCTACCTGAATCCTAAATGGTTTCTAAAAGGTAGTTGGCGTCTTGTGAGTTTTTAAGATAAAACTAAATCAGCTACCAGGCCCCACCTGGCATATGGAAATCGAAATTAATATACGAAAATATGTACCTACCCCTATCCTATCTGGCTTATATAAGTCAGTTGTTGACTTGCAAATAGGTAATGTGAATTTAAATGTGCTATCTAGCCCTTTTTGATTTCAATCTGACATATGGATCCCGAAATTAAAATATAAGAATATGTTTCTACCCGGATCCTCTCTGTTTTCTATAAGTCAGTTGTCGACTTACAAATCGTTAATGTGAATATAAATCTGCTACCCAGCCCTATCTGGTTCCTATCGGTCATATGGATCCAGAAATTGGAATATAAGAATAAGATTCTACTCGGATCATATATGGTTTCTAAAAGGTAGTTTGCGTCTTGTGGGTTTTTAAGATAAAATTAAATCTGCTACCAAGCCCCACCTGGCATATGTCAATCGAAATTAAAATACGAAAATATGTACCTACCCGTATCCTATCTGATTTCTATAAGTCACTTGTCGACTTACAAATCGTTAATGTGAAAAATAAATGTGCTAACTAGCCCTTCTTGGTTCCTATCTGGCATATGGATACAGAAATTTTAACATAAGAATATGGTTCTACCCGAATCCTATATGGTTTCTAAAAGGTAGTTGGCGTCTTGTGAGTTTTTAATATATAAAGTAAATCTTCTTCCCGGCACCACTGGGCATATGTAGATAGAAGCTAAAATACGAAAATATGTTTCTACCCGGATCCTATCTGGTTTCTATACGTCAGTTGTCGACTTACAAATCGTTAATGTGAATATAAATCTGCTACCCAGCCCTATCTGGTTCCTATCGGGCATATGGATCCAGAAATTGGAATATAAGAATATGATTCTACTCGGATCATATATGGTTTGTAAAAGGTAGTTTGCGTCTTGTGGGTTTTTGATAAAAGTAAATCAGCTACCAAGCCCCACCTGGTATATGTCAATCGAAATTAAAATACGAACATATGTACCTACCCGTATCCTATCTGGTTTCTATAAGTCAATTGTCGACTTACAAATCGTTAATGTGAATATAAATCTGCTACCTAGTCCTATCTGGTTGCTATCGGGCATATGGATCCAGAAATTTTAATATAAGAGTATGTTACTACCCGTATCCTATCTGTTTTCTATAAGTCACTTGTCGACTTACAAATCGTTAATGTGAAAAATAAATGTGCTAACTAGCCCTACTTGGTTCCTATCTGGCATATGGATCCAGAAATTATAATATAAGAATATTTTTCTACCCGGATCCTATATGGTTTCTAAAAGGTAGTTTGCGTCTTGTGAGTTTTTGAAATGAAAGTAAATCTTCTTCCCGGCACCAATTGGCATATGTAAATAGAAACTAAAATACGAAAATATGTTTCTACCCGGATCCTATCTGGTTTCTATAAGTCAGTTGTCGACTTACAAATCGTTAATGTGAATATAAATCTGCTACCCAGCCCTATCTGGTTCCTATCGGTCATATGGATCCAGAAATTGGAATATAAGAATATGATTCTACTCGGATCATATATGGTTTCTAAAAGGTAGTTTGCGTCTTGTGGGTTTTTGATAAAAGTAAATCAGCTACCAAGCCCCACCTGGTATATGTCAATCGAAATTAAAATACGAACATATGTACCTACCCGTATCCTATCTGGTTTCTAAAAGTCAGATGTCGAATGGAAAATTGTCAAGGTGAATATAAATCTGCTACCTAGCCCTACCTGGTTCCTATCTGGCATATGGATCCAGAAATTAAAATATAATAATACGTTTCTACCCGGATCCTATACGTTTTCTAAAAGTGAGTTGGCGACTTGTGAATTTTCGAGATGAAAGTAAATCAGCTACCCGGCCGCACGTGGCATTTGTAAATAGAAATTTAAAAACGAAAATATCTACCTACCCGTATCCTATCTGGTTTCTATAAGTCAGTTGTTGACTTGCAAATTGTTAAGGTGACTTTAATTCTGCTAACCAGCCTACCTGCTTTCTATCTGGCATATGGATCCAGAAATCATAATATAAGAATATGTTTCTACCCGGATCCTCTCTGGTTTCTATTAGTCAGTTGTTGTCTTTAAAATTGTTGATGTTAATCTAATTGTGCTACCCAGCACTACCTGGTTCCTATCTGGCATATGGATCCAGAAATTATAATATAACAATACGTTTCTACCCGGATCCAATATAGTTTCTGAAAGTCTGTTGGCGTCTTGTGAGTTTTTAAGATGAAAGTAAATCTGCAACGAGGCCCCACCTGGCATATGTAAATCGAAATTAAAATACGAAAATATGTACCTACCCGTATCCTATCTGGATTCTATAAGTCAGTTGTTGACTTGCGAATTGTTAAGGTGAATCTAAATCTGCTACCTAGCCCTACCTGATTCCTATCAGGCATATGGATCAAGAAATTATAATATAAGAATATGTTTCTACCCGGATCCTCTCTGGTTTCTATAAGTCAGTTGTTGACTTACAAATTGTTGAGGTAAATCTAAATCTGCTATCCAGCACTACCTGGTTCCTATTTGGCACATGGATCCAGAAATAATAATATAAGAATACGTTTCTACCCGGATCCAATATAGTTTCTGAAAGTCTGTTGGCGTCTTGTGAGTTTTTAAGATGAAAGTAAATCTGCAACGAGGCCCCACCTGGCATATGTAAATCGAAATTAAAATACGAAAATATGTACCTACCCGTATCCTATCTGGTTTCTATAAGTCAGTTGTTGACTTACAAAATGCTGAGGTAAATCTAAATCTGCTATCCAGCACTACCTGGTTCCTATCTGGCATGTGGTTCCAGAAATTATAATATAAGAATACGTTTCTACCCGGATCCAATATAGTTTCCGAAAGTCAGTTGGCGTCTTGTGAGTTTTTAAGATGAAAGTAAATCTGCTACCCTGCCCCACCTGGCATTTGTAAATAGAAATTAAAAAACTCAAATATGTACCTATCCGTATCCTATCTGGTTTCTATAGGTCAGTTGTTGACTTGCGAATTGTAAAGGTGAATCTAAATCTGCTACCCAGCCCTACCTGATTCCTATCTGGCATATGGATCAAGAAATTATAATATAAGAATATGTTTCTACACGGATCCTCTCTGGTTTCTATAAGTCAGTTGTTGACTTGCGAATTGTTAAGGTGAATCTAAATCTGCTACCTATCCCTTCCTGATTCCTATCTGGCATATGGATCAGGAAATTATAATATAAGAATATGTTTCTACCCGGATCCTCTCTGGTTTCTAAAAGTCGGTTGTTGACTGTCGAATTGTTAAGGTGAATCTAAATCTGCTACCTAGCCCTTCCTGATTCCTATCTGGCATATGGATCAAGAAATTATAATATAAGAATATGTTTCTACCCGGATCCTCTCTGGTTTCTATAAGTCAGTTGTTGACATACAAATTGTTGACGTAAATCTAAATCTGCTATCCAGCACTACCTGGTTCCTATCTGGCATATGTATCCAGAAATGATAATATAAGAATACGTTTCGTGCCGGATCCTTTAGGTTTTCTAAATTTCAGTTGGTGTCTTGGTAGTTTTTTAGATGAAATTATATCTGCTACCCGGCCCCACCTGGCATTTGTAAATAGAAATTAAGAAACGAAAATATGTACCTACCCGTAACCTATCGGGTTTCTATAAGTCAGTTGTTGACTTGCGAATTGTTAAGGTGAATCTAAATCTGCTACGTAGCCCTACCTGATTCCTATCAGGCATATGGATCAAGAAATTATAATAAAAGAATATGTTTCTACCCGGATCCTCTCTGGTTTCTAAAAGTCAGTTGTTGACTGTCGAATTGTTAAGGTGAATCTAAATCTGCTACCTAGCCCTTCCTGATTCCTATCTGGCATATGGATCAAGAAATTATAATATAAGAATATGTTTCTACCCGGATCCTCTCTGGTTTCTATATGTCAGTTGTTGACATACAAATTGTTGAGGTAAATCTAATTGTGCTACCCAGCACTACCTGGTTCCTATCTGGCATATGGATCCTGAAATTATAATATAACAATACGTTTCTACCCGGATCCTATATGGTTTCTAAAATTCAGTTGTTGACTTACAAAATGTTGAGGTAAATCTAAATCTGCTATCCAGCACTAGCTGGTTCCTATCTGGCATATGGATCCAGAAATTATAATATAAGAATACGTTCCTTCCCGGATCCCATATGGTTTCTAAAAGGTAGTTGGCGTCTTGTGAGTTTTTAAGATGAAAGTAAATCTGCTACCCGGCCCCACCTGACATTTGTAAATAGAAATTAAAGAACGAAAATATGTACCTACCCGTATCCTATCTGGTTTGTATAAGTCACTTGTTGACTTGCGAATTGTTAAGGTGAATCTAAATCTGCTACCTAGCCCTTCCTGATTCCTATCTGGCATATGGATCAAGAAATTATAATATAAGAATATGTTTCTACCCGGATCCTCTCTGGTTTCTAAAAGTCAGTTGTTGACTGTCGAATTGTTAAGGTGAATCTAAATCTGCTACCTAGCCCTTCCTGATTCCTATCTGGCATATGGATCAAGAAATTATAATATAAGAATATGTTTCTACCCGGATCCTCTCTGGTTTCTATAAGTCAGTTGTTGACTTACAAATTGTTGAGGTAAATCTAAATCTGCTATCCAGCACTACCTGGTTCCTATCTGGCATATGGATCCCGAAATTATAATATAAGAATACGTTTCTACCCGGATCCTATACGGTTTCTAAAAGTCAGTTGGGGTTTTGTGAGTTTTTAAGATGAAAGTAAATCTGCTACCCGGCCCCACCTGACATTTGTAAATAGAAATTAAAGAACGAAAATATGTACCTACCCGTATCCTATCTGGTTTGTATAAGTCACTTGTTGACTTGCGAATTGTTAAGGTGAATCTAAATCTGCTAACCAGCCCTACCTGATTCCTATCTGGCATATGGATCAAGAAATTATAATACAAGAATATGTTTCTACCAGGATCCTCTCTGGTTTCTATAAGTCAGTTGTTGAATTGCGAAATGTTAAGGTGAATCTAAATCTGCTACCTAGCCCTTCCTGAATACTATCTGTCATATGGATAAAGAAATTATAATATAAGAATATGTTTCTACCCGGATCCTCTCTGGTTTCTATAAGTCAGTTGTTGACTTACAAATTGTTGAGGTAAATCTAAATCTGCTATCCAGCACTACCTGGTTCCTATCTGGCATATGGATCCAGAAATTATAATATAAGAATAAGTTTCTACCCGGATCCTCTCTGGTTTCTAAAAGTCAGTTGTTGACTTGCGAAATGTTAAGGTGAATCTAAATCTGCTACCTAGCCCTTCTTGATTCCTATCTGGCATATGGATCAAGAAATTATAATATAAGAATATGTTTCTACCGGGATCCTCTCTGGTTTCTATAAGTCAGTTGTTGACTTGCGAATTGTTAAGTTGAATCTAAATCTGCTACCTAGCCCTACCTGATTCCTATCTGGCATATGGATCAAGAAATTATAATATAAGAATATATTTCTACACGGATCCTCTCTGGTTTCTATAAGTCAGTTGTTGACTTGCGAATTGTTAAGTTGAATCTAAATCTGCTACCTAGCCCTACCTGATTCCTATCTGGCATATGGATCAGGAAATTACAATATAAGAATATGTTTCTACCCGGATCCTCTCTGGTTTCTAAAAGTCAGTTGTTGACTTGCGAAATGTTAAGGTGAATCTAAATCTGCTACCTAGCCCTTCCTGATTCCTATCTGGCATATGGATCCAGAAATTATAATATAAGAATATGTTTCCTCACGGATCCTCTCTGGTTTCCGTAATTCAGTTGTTGACTTGCAAATTGTTGAGGTAAATCTAAATCTGCTTCCCAGCCCTACCTGATTCCTATCTGGCATATGGATCAAGAAATTATAATATAAGAATATGTTTCTACCCGGATCCTCTCTGGTTTCTATAAGTCAGTTTTTGACTTGAAAATTGTTAAGGTGAATATAAATCTGCTACCCGGCCGCAGCTGGCATTTTTAAATAGAAATTAAATAACGAAAATATGTACCTATCCCTATCCTATCTGTTTTCTATAAGTCACTTGTCGACTTGCGAATTGTTAAGTTGAATCTAAATCTGCTACCTAGCCCTACCTGATTCCTATCTGGCATATGGATCAAGAAATTATAATATAAGAATATATTTCTACACGGATCCTCTCTGGTTTCTATTAGTCAGTTGTTGACTTGCGAATTGTTAAGTTGAATCTAAATCTGCTACCTAGCCCTACCTGATTCCTATCTGGCATATGGATCAGGAAATTACAATATAAGAATATGTTTCTACCCGGATCCTCTCTGGTTTCTAAAAGTCAGTTGTTGACTTGCGAAATGTTAAGGTGAATCTAAATCTGCTACCTAGCCCTTCCTGATTCCTATCTGGCATATGGATCAAGAAATTATAATATAAGAATATGTTTCTACCGGGATCCTCTCTGGTTTCTATAAGTCAGTTGTTGACTTTCAAATTGTTGAGGTGAATCTAAATCTGCTACCCAGCCCTACCTGGTTCCTATCTGGAATATGGATCCAGAAATTAAAATATAAGAATATGTTTCTACCCGGATCCTATATGGTTTCTAAAAGTCAGTTGGGGTCTTGTGAGTTTTTAAGATGAAAGTAAATCTGCTACAAGGCCCCACCTGGCATTTGTAAATAGAAATTAAAAAACGAAAATATGTACCTACTAGTATCCGATATGGTTTCTATAAGTAAGATATTGACTTGCGAATTGTTAAGGTGAATCTAAATCTGCTACCTAGCCCTACCTGATTCCTAAAAGGCATATGGATAAAGAAATTATAATAAAAGAATATGTTTCTACCCGGATCCTCTCTGGTTTCTAAAAGTCAGTTGTTGACTGTCGAATTGTTAAGGTGAATCTAAATCTGCTACCTAGCCCTTCCTGATTCCTATCTGGCATATGGATCAAGAAATTATAATATAAGAATATGTTTCTACCCGGATCCTCTCTGGTTTCTATATGTCAGTTGTTGACATACAAATTGTTGAGGTAAATCTAATTCTGCTACCCAGCACTACCTGGTTCCTATCTGGCATATGGATCCAGAAATTATAATATAAGAATACGTTTCTACCCGGATCCTATATGGTTTCTAAAAGTCAGTTGTTGACTTACAAAATGTTGAGGTAAATCTAAATCTGCTATCCAGCACTAGCTGCTTCCTATCCGGCATATGGATCCAGAAATTATAATATAAGAATACGTTTCTGCCCGGATCCTATATGGTTTCTAAAAGTCAGTTGGGGTCCTGTGAGTTTTTGAGATGAAAGTAAATCTGCTACCCGGCCCCACCTGGCATTTGTAAATAGAAATTAAAAAACGAAAATATGTACCTACCCGTATCCTATCTGGTTTCTATAAGTTAGTTGTTGACATGAAAATTGATAAGGTGACTTTAATTCTGTTACCAGCCTACCTGCTTTCTATCTGGCATATGGATCCAGAAATTACAATATAAGAATATGTTTCTACCCGGATCCTCTCTGGTTTCTATAAGTCAGTTGTTGACTTGCAAATTGTTGAGGTAAATCTAAATCTGCTATCCAGCACTACCTGGTTCCTAACTGGCATATGGATCCAGAAATTATAATATAAGAATACGTTTCTACCCGGATCCTATATGGTTTCTAAAAGTCAGATGGGGTCTTGTGAGTTTTTAAGATGAACGTAAATCTGCTACCCGGCCCCACCTGGCATTTGGAAATAGAAATTAAGAAACGAAAATATGTACCTACCCGATACCTATCGGGTTTCTATAAGTCAGTTGTTGACTGTCGAATTGTTAAGGTGAATCTAAATCTGCTACCTAACCCTTCCTGATTCCTATCTGGCATATGGATCAAGAATTTATAATATAAGTATATGTTTCTACCCGGATCCTCTCTGGTTTCTATATGTCAGTTGTTGACATACAAATTGTTGAGGTGAATTTAATTCTGCTACCCATAACTACCTGGTTCCTATCTGGCATATGGATCCAGAAATTATAATATAAGAATATGTTTCTACCCGGATCCTATATGGTTTCTAAAAGTCAGTTGGGGTCTTGTGAGTTTTTAAGATGAAAGTAAATCTGCTACACGGCCCCACCTGGAATTTGTAAATAGAAATTAAAAAACGAAAACATGTACCCACCCGGATCCTCTCTGGTTTCTATAATTCAGTTGTTGACTTGCCAATTGTTGAGGTGAATCTAAATCTGCTACTCAGCCCTACGTGATTCCTAACTGGCATATGGATCAGGAAATTATAATATAAGAATATGTTTCTACCCGGATCCTCTCTGGTTTCTAAAAGTCAGTTGTTGACTTTCGAAATGTTAAGGTGAATCTAAATCTGCTACTTAGCCCTTCCTGATTCCTATCTGGCATATGGATCAAGAAATTATAATATAAGAATATGTTTCTACCCGGATCCTCTCTGGTTTCTATAAGTCAGTTGTTGACTTACAAATTGTAGAGGTAAATCTAAATCTGCGATCCAGCACTACCTGGTTCCTATCTGGCATATGGATCCAGAAATTATAATATAAGAATACGTTTCTACCCGGAGCCTATATGGTTTCTAAAATTCAGATGGGGTCTTGTGAGTTTTTAAGATGAACGTAAATCTGCTACCCGGCCCCACCTGGCATTTGTAAATAGAAATTAAGAAACGAAAATATGTACCTACCCGATACCTATCGGTTTTCTATAAGTCAGTTGTTGACTGTCGAATTGTTAAGGTGAATCTAAATCTGCTACCTAGCCCTTCCTGATTCCTATCTGGCATATGGATCAAGAAATTATAATATAAGAATATGTTTCTACCCGGATCCTCTCTGGTTTCTATATGTCAGTTGTTGACATACAAATTGTTGAGGTAAATCTAAATCTGCTATCCAGCACTACCTGATTCCTAACTGGCATATGGATCAGGAAATTATAATATAAGAATATGTTTCTACCCGGATCCTCTCTGGTTTCTAAAAGTCAGTTGTTGACTTTCGAAATGTTAAGGTGAATCTTAATCTGCTACCTAGCCCTTCCTGATTCCTATCTGGCATATGGATCAAGAAATTATAATATAAGAATATGTTTCTACCCGGATCCTCTCTGGTTTCTATAAGTCAGTTGTTGACTTGCGAATTGTTAAGTTGAATCTAATTCTGCTACCCAGCCCTAAATGGTTCCTATCTGGCATATGTCGATCGAAATTAAAATACGAAAATATGTACCTACCCGTATCCTATCTGGTTTCTATAAGGCAGTTGTCGACTTGCAAATTGTTAAGGTGAAAGTAAATCTTCTACCCAGCACTACCTGGTTCCTATCTGGCATATGGATCCAGAAATTAAAATACGAAAATATGTACCTACCCGTATCCTATCTGGTTTCTATAAGGCAGTTGTAGACTTGCAAATTGTTAACGTGAATATAAATCTGCTACCCATCCCCAAATGGTTCCTATCTGGCATATGGATCCAGAAATTATAATATAAGAATATGTTTCTACCCGGATCCTCTCCTGGTTCTATAAGTCAGTTTTTGACTTGCAAATTGTTGACGTGAATCTAAATCTGCTACCCAGCACTCCCTGGTTCCTATCTGGCATATGGATCCAGAAATAATAATATAAGAATACGTTTCTACCCGGATCCAATATAGTTTCTGAAAGTCAGTTGGCGTCTTGTGAGTTTTTAAGATGAAAGTAAATCTGCAACCAGGCCCCACCTGGCATTTGTAAATAGAAATTAAAAAACGAAAATATGTACCTACCCGTATCCTATCTGGTTTCTATAAGTTAGTTGTTGACATGAAAATTGATAAGGTGACTTTAATTCTGTTACCCAAACCTAAATGGTTCCTATCTGGCATATGGATCCAGAAATTATAATATAAGAATATGATTCTACTCGGATCATATATGGTTTGTAAAAGGTAGTTTGCGTCTTGTGGGTTTTTAAGATAAAAGTAAATCTGCTACCAAGCCCCACCTGGCATATGTAAATCGAAATTAAAATACGAAAATATGTACCTACCCGTATCCTATCTGGTTTCTATAAGTCACTTGTCGACTTACAAATAGTTAATGTGAATATAAATCTGCTACCCAGCCCTACCTGGTTCCTATCGTGCATATGGATTCAGAAATTATAATATAAGAATACGTTTCTACCCATATCCTATCTGGTTTCTAAAAGTCAGTTGTCGACTTGCAAATTGCTATGGTGAATACAAATCTGCTAACCAGCCTTACCTGATTCTTTGTGGCTTATGGATTCAGAAATTTAAATATAAGAATATGTTTCTTCCGGATCCTCTCTGGTTTCTAAAAGTTAGTTATTGACTTGCAAATTGTTGTGGTGAATCCAAATCTGCTACCCAGCCCTACCTGGTTCCTGTCTGGCATATGGATACAGGAATTATTATATAAGAATATGTTTCTACCTGAATCCTAAATGGTTTCTAAAAGGTAGTTGGCGTCTTGTGAGTTTTTAAGATAAAACTAAATCAGCTACCAGGCCCCACCTGGCATATGGAAATCGAAATTAATATACGAAAATATGTACCTACCCCTATCCTATCTGGCTTATATAAGTCAGTTGTTGACTTGCAAATAGGTAATGTGAATTTAAATGTGCTATCTAGCCCTTTTTGATTTCAATCTGACATATGGATCCCGAAATTAAAATATAAGAATATGTTTCTACCCGGATCCTATCTGGTTTCTATAAGTCAGTTGTCGACTTACAAATCGTTAATGTGAATATAAATCTGCTACCCAGCCCTATCTGGTTCCTATCGGGCATATGGATCCAGAAATTGGAATATATGAATATGATTCTACTCGGATCATATATGGTTTGTAAAAGGTAGTTTGCGTCTTGTGGGTTTTTAAGATAAAATTAAATCTGCTACCAAGCCCCACCTGGCATATGTCAATCGAAATTAAAATACGAAAATATGTACCTACCCGTATCCTATCTGATTTCTATAAGTCACTTGTCGACTTACAAATCGTTAATGTGAAAAATAAATGTGCTAACTAGCCCTACTTGGTTCCTATCTGGCATATGGATACAGAAATTTTAATATAAGAATATTTTTCTACCCGAATCCTATATGGTTTCTAAAAGGTTTTTGGCGTCTTGTGAGTTTTTAAAATGATAGTAAATCTTCTTCCCGGCACCAATTGGCATATGTAGATAGAAACTAAAATACGAAAATATGTTTCTACCCGGATCCTATCTGGTTTCTATAAGTCAGTTGTCGACTTACAAATCGTTAATGTGAATATAAATCTGCTACCCAGCCCTATCTGGTTCCTATCAGGCATATGGATCCAGAAATTGGAATATAAGAATATGATTCTACTCGGATCATATATGGTTTGTAAAAGGTAGTTTGCGTCTTGTGGGTTTTTAAGATAAAAGTAAATCAGCTACCAAGCCCCACCTGGTATATGTCAATCGAAATTAAAATACGAACATATGTACCTACCCGTATCCTATCTGGTTTCTATAAGTCAATTGTCGATTTACAAATCGTTAATGTGAATATAAATCTGCTACCTAGTCCTATCTGGTTGCTATCGGGCATATGGATCCAGAAATTTTAATATAAGAATATGTTACTACCCGTATCCTATCTGATTTCTATAAGTCACTTGTCGACTTACAAATCGTTAATGTGAAAAATAAATGTGCTAACTAGCCCTTCTTTGTTCCTATCTGGCATATGGATACAGAAATTTTAACATAAGAATATGGTTCTACCCGAATCCTATATGGTTTCTAAAAGGTAGTTGGCGTCTTGTGAGTTTTTAATATATAAAGTAAATCTTCTTCCCGGCACCAATTGGCATATGTAGATAGAAACTAAAATACGAAAATATGTTTCTACCCGGATCCTATCTGGTTTCTATACGTCAGTTGTCGACTTACAAATCGTTAATGTGAATATAAATCTGCTACCCAGCCCTATCTGGTTCCTATCGGGCATATGGATCCAGAAATTGGAATATAAGAATATGATTCTACTCGGATCATATATGGTTTGTAAAAGGTAGTTTGCGTCTTGTGGGTTTTTGATAAAAGTAAATCAGCTACCAAGCCCCACCTGGTATATGTCAATCGAAATTAAAATACGAACATATGTACCTACCCGTATCCTATCTGGTTTCTATAAGTCAATTGTCGACTTACAAATCGTTAATGTGAATATAAATCTGCTACCTAGTCCTATCTGGTTGCTATCGGGCATATGGATCCAGAAATTTTAATATAAGAGTATGTACCTACCCGTATCCTATCTGTTTTCTATAAGTCACTTGTCGACTTACAAATCGTTAATGTGAAAAATAAATGTGCTAACTAGCCCTACTTGGTTCCTATCTGGCATATGGATCCAGAAATTATAATATAAGAATATGGTTCTACCCGAATCCTATATGGTTTCTAAAAGGTAGTTGGCGTCTTGTGAGTTTTTAAGATATAAAGTAAATCTTCTTCCCGGCACCAATTGGCATATGTAAATAGAAACTAAAATACGAAAATATGTTTCTACCCGGATCCTATCTGGTTTCTATAAGTCAGTTGTCGACTTACAAATCGTTAATGTGAATATAAATCTGCTACCCAGTCCTATCTGGTTGCTATCGGGCACATGGATCCAGAAATTGAAATATAAGAATATGATTCTCCTCTGATCATATATGGTTTCTAAAAGGTAGTTTGCGTCTTTTGGGTTTTTGATAAAAGTAAATCAGCTACCAAGCCCCACCTGGTATATGTCAATCGAAATTAAAATACGAACATATGTACCTACCCGTATCCTATCTGGTTTCTATAAGTCAATTGTCGACTTACAAATCGTTAATGTGAATATAAATCTGCTACCTAGTCCTATCTGGTTGCTATCGGGCATATGGATCCAGAAATTTTAATATAAGAGTATGTTACTACCCGTATCCTATCTGGTTTCTAAAAGTCAGATGTCGACTTGCAAATTGTTAAGGTGACTTCAAGTCTGCTAACCAGCCTTACATGGTTCTTTGTGGCTAATGGATCCAGAAATTAAAATATAAGAATATGTTTCTACTCGGATCATATATGGTTCCTAAAAGGTAGTTTGGGTCTTGTGGCTTTTTAAGATAAAAGTAAATCAGATACCAAGCCCCACCTGGCATATGTCAGGTCAATTAAAATACGAAAATATGTACCTGACCGTATCCAATCTTGTTTCTATAAGGCAGTTGTAGACTTGCAAATTGTTAAGGTAAATTTAATTCTGCTACCCAGCCCTAAATGGTTCCTATCTGGCATATGTCGATCGAAATTAAAATACGAAAATATGTACCTACCCGTATCCTATCTGGTTTCTATAAGGCAGTTGTCGACTTGCAAATTGTTAAGGTGAAAGTAAATCTGCTACCCAGCCCTACCTGGTTCCTATCTGGCATATGGATCCAGAAATATTAATATAAAGATATATTTCTTCCCGAGTCCTATCTGGTTTCTGTGAGGCAGTTGTCGACTTGAAAATTGTTAAGTTGGAAGTGAATCTGTTACCCCGTGATGCAATGATTTTGAAGTTTGAGACTTCTCAAACCCAAACTTGTGACAAATTGTGAGACGAACTATTAGGTAGCAAATTCTTCTATGAGACGGAAATTTATCCCTAGATCAGGTAACGAAGGAAGACAATAGAAGCAATAAACATTACCTCTATAAACCGAGGGACTCTTATACCGACGTTTGGAATAAAATTTACCTAAAGGAAACCCTTGTCACTGATCAGCATTTTATGTCTTTTAGGTTGACACAAAATTATCATAAAAAAACTCTGCTCATATGTGAACGCTACTTATGTAGTGTCCGCGAAGAGTGGGTATTCGCGAGTATTAAAAAATGCTGATGGCCAATATAAATGATGAATATAATACTAATATGGTATTCAAATCAAAAGTTATAAAAAACTGAATGTTACAAAAGAATTTTTCTCTAATTGATTTTTACAAAATATTTTTCTAAAAATTCAAGAAATGCAGTAGATGACGATAGAAAAACGTGATTCAACATAAAAAAGTTTATATATGATTTAATCACGTGGGCTGATAGAGAAATTGCCTTAACCACGCAACTTAAGATATGACATTGTAATGATGAAAACACAGATTTACAACGTTAATATATTAACATTGGTGTCAATGGGTGGAGTAAAGATGATATATCCTGAATGGGTTTTCACACGCGAGTATTTCCTAGCAAGAGACGAATAGCGTTATGAAATACAATCGAGTCGGAGCGAGTAGATAACTCTAGTATTGCGTGTGCATACGTGTATATCAATATCTGCGCGCGAGAATGTGCATCAAGTATCGACAGATCAGCGCGAATTCTCTCGATAGCTTATAATTGGAGATGACGAGTACCAGCGAGTCTCGGCAAGTCGCAGAGAGTCGCGGTTAGTATTCATTGGACTGGAGTTTTAACGTATTTTGGCCTTATTTTTCATTATTAAGGGAAGAAATACTTTACACACAGTTTCATTCGGAATCGACTCATGAATGGAAACCCACTCGATGTAACCCTTATTCCCTAAATTGATAAATATGTAGTGTCACAGACATGTTCAACGAAAACAATAGAATAGTGGAAAAAAATTTAGAAAGAATTCGATGTACGGAACAATCCGTTGATATGTCCATACTAATTATGTAATATATATAAAGGATTCCGATTCTCGGAATGTGAAAACATTTTGATAATCTGCACGAAAGATGAAGATTATATAAATAATATGTTCTCTTTAATGTCATCAAAACATGACTTGGTAACACTAAGAACAAAAAATTACAACATGTATGTACGCATATGACAATAGGCAGATAAAGAAAGGATAGAATGCAGCTTTTTTCGTTAATAAAGATACCGGACATAATGCAGCAGTACATTAGGATCAAAGAAGACGTTAAAAGACACCTTAGGATAAATAGGATGATTCCGTTGTGAGGAAAGCAAACATTCCCCATCCTTAGATATAAGCTAACTCACTAGACGATAAAAATGAATGTGATGCAACCCTTTTTTCCAACTTTTAAAACGGGATAGGTTAGAGAAAGAGATGAGAAATCGAATAAAAAAAAATCAACATAAAAGACTGCTCATATGTGCATACTACATAGGTGATGTACGTAAAGGAATGAGATTCATAAAATTTGATAACATGATAATAATTTGATCGAACTTTAGGAATTTTGGAAAAACCATTTTCTCTTTAATGTTACCATGACATGTTTTCCAGTGAATGTGTACCAAGATTCTTTTTTGTCTCTTTTTATTTACTCAAACAAGCTTCAATAGATTTAAACCGCACATCATTTTAAAAAATGGAAAAAATATGTATTTGTAACACTGAAAACAATAAAGTTACAACATGTTTGCATGCATATGAGAGTAAGAAGATGAAACATTGATAGAATCTACCTTTTTTCGTAAATTGATATATATGACATAATGCAGAAGTGCATTACGATGAGATAAGATGTCAAAAGACACCTCAGGATGAATAGGTACAGTCCGTTGTGAAAAAAGAGAAAATTTCATATCCTCAGATATGGGCTGACTCACTAGACGGTCGAAATGACAGTGATGTATCCCTTTTTTTCAAACTTTTAAAACTGGATTGTTTAGAGAATGATATAAGGAATCGATTAAACCCTGTTAGATAGCTTGCGTTCAATAAGAAGTTACTTTTTTAAACGTAAACAATAGAGAAAATTTGTCTCTTTTTAAAAGTTCTAACACGCCTTTCTAAACATTCCAAATTAATTGAATCTTAGCCCAGGTAATAGAGGGAATTCTCAACTTTCTATTGCATCTGTAAGAAAGAACATGAAATGCATAGGGGTTGAGATTTCGCTGTTTTCCTGAGTGCATAAATTCGTCTCACTTTCAAGAAATTGAAATTTCCAAGCTCAAACTTGAGACGATTTGGCCCAAAAATTTTTGTCATTCAGCTCGAAGTCGAACCCAAAAGCAGGTAGTGGGTCATTACAATAGAGGCAATAAACCGTACGTGCGGCGTACTCTTAATTCTAAATTGATAGTTTCCTTCATTAACCCATGAGATTGAATATTATGGACTTTTTTCGCGAAACACATCATATGAGTGCAATGTCACACATGAGAACGCAGCTTGTGGAATGCCCATAAAGTGGCTGTAATTTTAATAAAAAAGTAATCTGAAGTGTTGAATTTGAATCAAACATTTTCGGAAAGTAATACAGTATAAAATTATAAAAACTGAGTATGTTATAATTAATCTCTTATGAGCAATAATTTGGAATAACTGCACGAATTTTTTATAAATATTTTCAAAAACGTGCGTTCCTTGCATGCAGAAAGTAAGATTTATTTATTATACATTCTTTTACACCCCGGATACAGGCACTGGATTTGTAAGTTTGCATTGAAAGAATGATTCTTTTGATGCCTATTATACAGTTCTATGTGCCTGAAAGAGTTACTGCATAAAAGAGAAGCGAGCATTGCAAGAAGGAAAATAAACGTTACTTGCAAAATTGAACTCATTTTAATCTTGAATTTTCATCCTCATTTGCCATACTTATATGTAGCTTTTTATTCAATAGCACTTCTTAAAATAAATTATTGTAACCTTGTCTTGCGTTGTTTTGTAGGTATGTGGATGAAAAAGGAACGTTGGATACGTGTACTATTCAACCTTTATAGAAATTTTATGACGGATAAAAAAAATCTATAAAATTACCAAAATTCGCAAAAAATCATAAATAACCTTAAAATTTACAAGCTGCATAATCTCTAACTCTGTGGCCTCGTGACAAACTTATTTCTACCCAAGCTTAACAGGGAAGTTTTTTACTTACCGTATTTCTTATTTGTATATCACGTGAAACAGAGGAAACATTATTTTATATCTTTTGTAAATAGTAATAGAAACTAGGGACTCTAATGAAAACAGGCATCAGCCGGCGCGCCTTTTATTTATTTTTTATTGTCCTGCGCCAATATCACAGTGCCACGATTCACGAAACGTTTAACGCTGGAATTACAAATAAATTGTGGTGAAATTCCCGTCGTTCTGCTATGTTACACTTTCATTGCAATGTGGATTACATTACATTTAGTGAATTTAAAGAAATCTTGCAAAAGTGTACAATAATATCGATTACAGTACGGTTGAAATTTACTACACTAATCTTACTTATCTTTATGTCCACTGATTAATCATAGTAATTTTACAGTTTTAGGATAAAATTAATATAACTTTTCTTTAAATTCACAGTTAATGGCTACAAGCTTACCAAAAACTTGTAAAATTCACCCATTAATAACAGTAAAACGATTGCAAACCGACTTGTAGTTTTCAGCGACTTTTTTTACAGTGTACAAGTAGGAATCCATGTGGAAATCTAGGCTGGATTCCTATATAGGAAACCAGTATGGTATCCTACATGGACTCCTATATGATTGCCTATAGGAAACCAGTCTGGAATATTATGGATGCTAATATTTCATTTTCAGTTATTTGAAATACTTATCTTGAAAGGATTATTATTATATTTAGTTTGTTAAACGTAATCACACTCTAAAAACAAGTGTGTTACTTCTACACGTGAAATACGATAGTAACTTTTTAGGCATTTGAAGTGTGTATTTTTAATACACATTACAAACGTAACGTTTAATTTTCAAACACTTTAACGTTTTGTACCCAAAATGTGTGTTAAAAATACACACTTGAAATGCCTAAAAAGTTACAATCGTGATTCACGTGTAGAAGTAATACACTTGTTTTTAGAGTGCAATGAATCATTCATTGGTATATATTATCAATTTATTTTTTTTTGTAACCACTAAATGATTTAATTTTCTTAGTTATTAAAAAAGTTAAAGAAATAACGTTATGTTGTATAAAAATCTTCGCATACATTCAAGTTTATTTCTTATAATTTGATACTGAAGCTCAAACCAATTTTATAATAATATTACAGATGATGTGAATTACACATTTTCTCAAAGTCACTCTATTTCTTTTTGAATTTAAGTGAAACAGGAGATTCAATTTACTTAAGGCTCTATCAGCCTTAAGGAACATATTACATCATTAAATTAATTTATTTTCTTCCAAATCTCTCAAAAAGAAAAAACAATCGTAGACTTTATTTAAGGAAACGATTTTGCAGAACAACGCTCATTTCGTATCTCACATATTTTGGTGAAAAAAATCGAATTTTGTTAATATTAAAAATCAAAACATAAAATATACATCCTGTCCCGAAATGTCCTAATGAGAATTTTTAAACTTCATTTAGGCAAACAATTTTCCATATAAACGTTTTTTTTGTATCTCACATATTTTGTCTAAAAAATGGAATTTTTGAATTTTAAACGTATTTTTTGGAATTGAAACGAAAAATATATGTTTTATCAGAAACTGCGTCAGACAAAGTTTGTAGATCTTTTTGAAACGAACAACTTTGTGTTCTTACGTTTTTTTCGTATTTTACATATTTTTGTTAAAAGATTGAATTTTGGACTTTCAATAGTTTTTTTTTAATTATAAAGAAAAATATACATCTTATGAAAAAATTTTACAATTAAAATTTGTAGGTCTTTATGTAGAAAATAATATTGTATCATAACTTTTTTTCGTATCTCGTATAATTTAACTGGAAAATGGAATTTTGATATTGACTTTTTTCGAATTTGAATATGCTGTAACATTTCTAATTTTGATTTAATCAAAAAATGTTTTTGGATAATTTGTAGAGATTTATGAGCACTATCTAAAACCAGTATTGAAATTTTTGATTTTTTCAAAAAATTATTTTCAAAAACACAAAAGTAGTGCTCCATGCCTCAATTTTGATTGGATGTGGCTGGTTAACGAACTTGTCCTTACTTTTTCGGCTCCGATAAAGTGTACCAAAGCTCAATTCAATCTGATAATTCTATCGAGAGTTATTCCGCACACGACCTACTACAGACAGACAGACACTTTCGTAAAAACCATTTTTTCTGACCCAGGGGGTCTCAAAACGTAAAGATTTGATGAAAATTTCGAAAGTCATTTTTCACATAAAACCAATACCTTCTCATCCATGATGAGAATGTAAAAACTGTAAGAATGAATGATGATTTCGACCGTCTAGTGATTCAGGCCATATCTGATGCCCCGGAAGTTAGAAACGCAAACATAATATTTTCAAGAAATAAAAGCTGTGCTAGGTTGTGCTAGAGTTGTGCTGATTTGTGCATCAAACGATTTTTTGAAAAATCAAAAATTACGGCTGTAAATTTTGAAAAACTTTTTTTTTGCTAGAACCGCAACTTTGCCATAACATAAAACTGACAGTTGTGCTAGGTACTCTCAAGTGCACCCAATTTTGTGCTACTAGCAGAAATTTCTCAACTTTGCCCGCTTTTCGAAAAAAACAAAAAAAAACAAAAAAATTTTGAATTTACAAAAATAAATGTTTTTCTGGATTTTTACAGCTCAATAACATTTTTATTGAGTAACAAATACAAATTTCATTTCTGTGCTGTAATTTCGAAAGCCTAATTTTAAAAATATTTTTAAAAAATTCGGAATAAAAAAATCGGAATTTTATAAAAAAATAATTTCAAGAATTCGAAACTTGTGCTGACTTGTGCTAGGCGATTACAACAATAAACCCTTATAACATTTTCTAATCACAATAATATTTTTCAAATGAAAACTCATTTTCGAAACACATAATCCATTACCGACCCGGGATTTTGCAGAAATGGGAATTTTGAAAAACAAAAAGTTGTGCTGAGTTGTGCTAGGCGAGTACAGCATAAACCCTTATAACATTTTCTAATCAGATTAATATTTTCTAGATGAAACCTCATTTCTCAGAGTTCGAAGAGTTCTGTTTACAGTTCTGGATTCTTCTCAAATAGTTCTAAAAATAAGTCTGAATACATTTTATTCTGAAATTAAAATTCATAAAACTATGGTACTTCAAAGTATTCAAATAAATTTCAAAATCTCATTTTCGAGAAAATATTAACTTGAAATTTTAAAAGTCTTAAAATTAATGCTTCAAAAATATACGCACATGTAGAATGCCGAGACGGCACGTTTTTTGTCCCATAATTGTTTCCGAAATGAAGAATTGAAAACTGAACAGTTTTGAACCTCATATAAAATGAGTATTCAAAATATAAATCGTCCTAAGTTGGAGAAATGTTGTTTAAGTTGATTGAAATTTGGCATGTACGCAATGTATGGTATAGTTAGGTTGACCATCCGTCCGGATTTCCCTGGACATGCCCTCATTTAAGGGCTTGTGTGAGTTGTCCTATAGGATTTTTGACTGTGTTCGGGTGTTTGTCCGGATTTTTCAAAAGATACATTTTTATTTTTTAATCAACTTTTGGATCTTTTCTTGTACAAAATTTTATCATTCAATGCCATCTAATGATTTCTTAGTCAATTGGCAAGCCTCAGCAACTTAAAAAAATCTTTGAACTCAATAGATTATTAATTAAAACGCAACAGGGTTCAAAAATAAAAATATGAGATGTTAAGGGTTGATAATATTTAATAAAATAGTCACTTTTCTGTCCTATCTTGTCCTCATTTGCAAACTTTTCTGTAGGTCCATCAAGCTAGCACCTCCACAATCGAAGTTCCCTAATTTTTTTATATCAGAATTTTGGGCTTTTTTTGGACCTCATTGCCGATTTTTGGAATCCAATACTTTTTCCGAAAAATCAAATTTCGTGTGGAGGTGCTAGCTTGATTCAAGCTTTATTCAAGCTAGCACCTCCACTATACAAAAATTTAAATAAATTAAAATAAAACTACACCAAAATTTTGGGTTTTTTTTGGGCTCTGGAAATCACGTAAAACCAATTTTCCAAAACCACCCTATTTCCAAAAGAACAACCCTCTTTTTAAAAAATAAGCCCTTCAGAAATTAAAGGGTACCAGAATTTTGGGCTTTTTTGGGCTATTCAAAAATGTCCATATCGATTTTTGGGCTTCAACCCTTAACACCAATTCGCACCCCTGCATGGCCATACAGTGACGACTTTCACCAAAAATCATCTTTTTGCAAAATTTATTGCCTAGGAAGGCTTTGTGATTTTTGGGCTCTTCGAAAATGTCTCAATAAATTTTTGGGCTCCAACGCCTAACATCAAAATGCACCCCTGCTTGACTAAAAAACATCTTTTTGTAAACTTTATCGTCTGCAAGCACTTTCTGATTTTCGGGCTCTTCAAAAATGTCCTCATCGATTTTTATGCTCCAACCCTTAACACCAAATCGAAACCCTGCATGGCAATGTAGAAACGACTTTCACTAAAAATCATCTTTTTGCAAACTTTAAGGCCTAGGAAGACTCTCTGAGTTTTAGACTCTTCGAAAATGTCTATATGGATTTTTGTGCTCCAACCCTTTACGGCGGAAACTACCCCTAACCTACCACATGTAAATTTTTTTGCATGATAACAATCTGTTTCGACATTTTTTAACGTCAATATAGTCTAATTTTTTGGTTGAACTCCAAAACCGACCCCTTCCCCTTAATAGTCACTCTTTTAAATTCGCGCAATTTTAAACAAAGAGTATTCTCCACACGTTACTGTCAATAAAGCTCGCTACAGAGCAATGATCAATAAATTTTTGTCGCCAAAAATTCAAGATATTGGTGTAACTGTCTTGTGATTTCAATAGGATGGCGCTACATGCCATAAAGATAACGGTTTAATCGCCTTATTTAAGGAAACGTCCGATGAAAACATCATCTCAAGAAATGGTCCTGTTTATTGGCCACCTAAAATTCTGATGTAGTTTATTTTTAATTTATTTAAATTTTTGTATTGTGAAGGTGCTAGCTTGAATCAAGCTTAAATCAAGCTAGCACCTCCACACGAAATTTGATTTTTCGGAAAAAGAAGTGGAGCCCAAAAATCGGCAATGGGGCCCAAAAAAAGCCCACAAAATGCCCATAATTCTAATATAAAAAAATTGGGGAACTTCGATTGTGGAAGTGCTAGCTTGATGGACCTAGCTTGATGGACAAAGTAGGACAGAAAAGATGTGTCCTACTTTGCCCGTTTTTTCAAACTTTTCTACCCTACTTTGTCCTCTTTTTCAAACTTTTCTGCCCTACCTTGTCCTCATTTTTCAAACTTTTTTGTCCCAATTTTCGAATATCAACTATAGTCACCCTAGATCTAGTGATGTCGTCAATGTCATCAAAAACCTGAAAGTCCCCTTTTGTCTAATAATACAATATTGAATGGCAAATTGAGCCGGGTCGGTAAACATGTTTTTTTTAGTTTGCTGAGAAAAAGTATCAAGGAAACTTTAGAATTGTAAAACTTCCAATGAGAAGTTCATTAAAGATTTCTGGAATAGAGAACTCTAAAAAGAACTCTTGGAACTCTCAAAACCCAGATTTTTGAAAACTTTGAAGTGTCATAGTTTCTTGAACTTCGATTTTAGAACAAAATGTGTTCAGACTTATCTGTAGAATTATTTAAGTTGAATACAGAACTCTCAACCGGAAACTTAGAACTGTTGAAAATGAGATTTGCAAAAATTATTCGAATACTTTGATGTACCACCGATTTATGAATTTTAATTTCAGAATAAAATGTATTTGGACTTGTTTTTAGAAATATTTGAGAAGAATCCAGAACTGTGAACATAACTCTTGGAACTTTGAGAAATGAGTTCTCATTTGAAATAGTACATTACGTGCCCAGGCGCAGAATGAGGGTCATTGCGGGACGAGCGATAATGCTCGCAGGAGATCGAAGCTAAGGCGTAGTCGAGGCAAAGCCGAGATCGAAGCTAAGGCGTAGTCGAGGCAAAGCCGAGACGAAGCCGAAGCGCGATCAGTCCTGCGAGCATTGTCGCGAGTCTCGGAATTACCCGAATTGTGTGCATTGGCACGTATTCTATTTTATGTGACTTCGGTGCGTATACGAGTTTTTATGCGTACACTGGAATCTAAACTAGTATTGTAGTTGTTTGCGGCGCTAGTAATTACACTTGATATGTCACGACTAGTCCCGGCCATTTTGATTTTATCTATCTTGTGTAGTAGTAATGGATTTTAGTAGACGCATGCGCAGTTCAAATGTACAAGGCTTTGCCAGTTAGATGCTAACGCTGTACGAAGAAGAAGAAGAATAAGAAGGATTGAGCTTCGTTTCATGGCTATGGGTGCATGCGCAGTTCAATTTTTACATTTCATTCCTTTCTGGCGAAATGTACTACATTGCGCTACTGTTAACTGTAGCGAAAAAACGAGTTTGCGCGGCGGTGGCACATAAAATATTAATCTGATTGGCAAAAGTTGTGAGGGTCTATTGTTGTACTCGCCTAGCACAACTCAGCACAACTTTTTGTTTTTCAAAATTTCTATTTTTGGGAAATCCCGGATCAGTGATGGACTATGTTTTAAAAATGAGTTTCAATTAGAAAAATATTATTCTGATTAGAAAATGTTATTGGGATTTATTGTTGTACTCGCCTAGCACAACACAGCAAAACTTTTTGTTTTACAAAATTCCCATTTTTGTGAAATCCCGGGTCAGTGATAAATTGTGTATTTCGAAAATGAGTTTTCATTTGGAAAATATTAATCTGATTAGAAAATGTTATATGGGGTTATTGCTTTACTCGCCTAGCAAAACTCAGCAAAACTTTTATTTTTTAAAATATTATGTTTGCGTTTCTAACTTCCGGGAAATCCATATCTGAAGATATGAAATTTTAGCTTTTTTCTTCAATGTTACAAAGACACGTGTTTTCCATGTTTGAAAATGATGTGCTTGTTTGAATCAATTAAAGCTTGTTTAAATCAATGAAAAGAGACAAACAAGATTATTTGAACACATTTACCGGAAAACATGTCACGGTAACATTAAAGAGAACATGTTATTTCCAAAATTACAAAAGCTGGATAGAAAAGAGACAAATAAGATTTTTTGTAACATTTACCGGAAAATATGTCACGATAACATTACAGAAAAAATATTATTCGTAAAATCCCTAAAGTTCGTTCAAATCATTATTATGTTATCAAATTTTAGAAACCTGACTCCTTTACGTATATCACATACGTTTTATTCACATATGAGCAGTCTTTCTTGTTAAATTGTTGATAATTTGAAAATGATAGAAATCTCATCGATTGCAAGCATTGCATAAGATAAATTTTTATTTTAGGCTATAGTCAAAGATCCTCGGTTTATAGAGGTTGCTTTTGTTGCCTCTATTGCCTCGGTCTCCTACCTGCTGCCGAGGATCGACTTCGAGTCGGCAGAAAAATAATGTGTGACGATTCGTCTCAAGTTTGAGCTTGGAAATTTCAATTTCTTGAAAGTGAGACGAATTTATGCACTCAGGAAAACAGCGAAATCTCAACCCCTATGCATTTCATGTTCTTTCTTACGTATGCAATAGAAAGTTGAGAATTCCCTCTATTACCTGGGCTAAGATTCAATTAATTTGGAATGTTTAGAAAGGCGTGTTAGAACTTTTAAAAAGAGGCAAATTTTCTCTATTGTTTTCGTTTAAAAAAGTAACTTCTTATTGAACGCGATCTATCTAACAGGGTTTAATCGATTCCTTATATCATTCTCTAAACAATCCAGTTTTAAAAGTTTGAAAAAAAGGGTTACATCACAGTCATTTCGACCGTCTAGTGAGTCAGCCCATATTTGAGGATATGAAATTGTCTCTTTTTTCACAAAGGACTGTACCTGTTCATCCTGCGGTGTCTTTTGACATCTAAACCCGACGTAATGCACTTCTGCATTATGTCATATATATCAATTTACGAAAAAAGGTAGATTCTATCAATGTTTCATCTTCTTACTCTCATACGCATGCAAACATGTTGTAACTTTATTGTTTTCAGTGTTACAAATACATATTTTTTCCATTTTTTAAAATGATGTGCTGTTTAAATCAATTGAAGTTTGTTTGAGTAAATAAAAAGAGACCAACAAGATTTTTTGTACACATTCACTGGAAAACATGTCATGGTAACATTAAAGAGAAAATGGTTTTTCCAAAATTCCTAAAGTTCGATCAAATTATTATCATGTTATCAAATTTTATGAATCTCATTCCTTTACGTACATCACCTATGTAGTATGCACATATGAGCAGTCTTTTATGTTGATTTTTTTTTATTCGATTTCTCATCTCTTTCTCTAACCTATCCCGTTTTAAAAGTTTGAAAAAATGGTTGCATCACATCCATTTTTATCGTCTAGTGAGTTAGCTCATATCTAAAGATGGGGAATGTTTGCTTTCCTCACAACGGAATCATCCTATTTATCTTAAGGTGTCTTTTAACGTCTTCTTTGATCCTAATGCACTGCTGCATTATGTCCGGTATCTTTATTAACGAAAAAAGCTGCATTCTATCCTTTCTTTATCTGCCTATTGTCATATGCGTACATACATGTTGTAATTTTTTGTTCTTAGTGTTACCAAGTCATGTTTTGATGACATTAAAGAGAATATATTATTTTTAAAATCTTCATCTTTCATGCAGATTATCAAAATGTTTTCACATTCCAAGAATCGGAATCCTTTATATATATTACATAATTAGTATCGACATATCAACGGATTGTTCCGTACATCGAATTCTTTCTAAATTTTTTTCCACTATTCTATTGTTTTCGTTGAACATGTCTGTGACACTACATATTTTTCAATTTAGGGAATAAGGGTTACATCGAGTGGGTTTCCATTCATGAGTCGATTCCGAATGAAACTGTGTGTAAAGTATTTCTTCCCTTAATAATGAAAAATAAGTCCAAAATACGTTAAAACTCCAGTCCAATGAATACTAACCGCGACTCTCTGCGACTTGCCGAGACTCGCTGGTACTCGTCATCTCCAATTATAAGCTATCGAGAGAATTCGCGCTGATCTGTCGATACTTGATGCACATTCTCGCGCGCAGATATTGATATACACGTATGCACACGCAATACTAGAGTTATCTACTCGCTCCGACTCGCTTGTATTTCATAACGCTATTCGTCTCTTGCTACGAAATACTCGCGTGTGAAAACCCATTCAGGATATATCATCTTTACTCCACCCATTGACTCCAATGTTAATATATTAACGTTGTAAATCTGTGTTTTCATCATTAAAATGTCATATCTTTAGTTGTGTGGTTAAGGCAATTTCTCTATCAGCCCACGTGATTAAATCATATATAAAATTTTTTATGTTGAATCACGTTTTTCTATCGTCATCTACTGCATTTCTTGAATTTTTAGAAAAATATTTTATAAAAATCAATTAGAGAAAAATTCTTTTGTAACATTCAGTTTTTTATAACTTTTGATTTGAATACCATATTAGTATTATATTCATCATTTATATAGTCCATCAGCATTTTTTAATACTCGCGAATATCCACTCTTCGCGGACATTACATCAGTAGCGTTCACATATGAGCAGAGTTTTTTATGATAATTTTGTGTCAACCTAAAAGTCATAAAATGCTGATTAGTGACAAGGGTTTCCTTTAGGTAAATTTTATCCCAAACTTCGGTATAAGAGTCCCTCGGTTTATAGAGGTAATGTTTATTGCTTCTATTGTCTTCCTTCGTTACCTGATCTAGGGATAAATTTCCGTCTCATAGAAGAATTTTCTACCTAATAGTTCGTCTCACAATTCGTCACAAGTTTCGGCTTGAGACGTCTCAAACTTCAATATCATAGTAATGCATTAGTTATAAGTAGAGAGGGTTCGAACCTGCAGCGTTAAGAATCATTTTTAATACTGCCTAAACCAGCGTTTGTGTAGTTTAGAGAGGGGCTGTGTGTTTGTAGGAAAGTGTGTATGTAAAAATAGTAAGTTAAGTGTCTACTTGAAAGTAATTACAGTTTTGAAATTTACTAAGAATATTCATCGATTCAACTACTGCTCTTATTTGATTTAGCTATGTTTCTGCAGATCACTTAAGTTCAAAAATTACACTGGGGCCTTTACGAACTACGGAAAGTAAGTCAAAAAGTAGTCAAACCTACTGAGATTTTTTTTCGGTGTACGTGTAACATAAAAGGACTGTCAATTTAGTCAGTAAAAATTTCCCATCTTGAAAACAGATTTTTTACTGTAAAAACAGTAACTTTAACCTTCCATGCAAATATTCCTCCGTTGTCGTTAAAAACGGTAAATATTAGAGTCTTAACTCGAATTTTCCCTGTACTTTTTCTCTCAGTCTAGAGATATTATGCGATCCCAGATAGAACCCGGTTAAGCTCCGGGTATAAACCGGGGACAAAAACCGGGTACAAATTCAGTAGCGCCGGATAAGAACCGAGTATACGTATTTTGAGGACCCGACTACAAATCGGATAAAACTCTTACAGAGCCCAGATAAGACCCATATAGAAACCGGACGAAATATTATATCAACCCAGATAGAATCCGATTACAATCCGGATTATAACTGGGTATAAGTATTTCAAGGAGCCGGATACAAACCGGATAAAATTCTCAAAGGTCCCAGGTGAAAACCATGTAGAAACCGGATAAAGATATTATGCGATCCCAGATAGAACCCGATAATCTCCGGGTATAAACCGAGTACAAATCCAGTAGCGCCGGATCGACTTTTACCTGGTTCTTATCTGGGTTCTATCCGTAATTTTAAGCAGGGTAGTCATTGTGTCCTTCACTAACTTATCCTCATGCCTAAAACTTAAAACGAGGAACCTTCGATTCAAGTAAGCATCTACGTAGTTGTGACGTAACACTACTATTTAGCCGTAACTGATAATGAACGTCATGAGGCAGCCACTCGTTATTTATAACATGTAATCCTACATTGAAAAATTTGAGTATTTTTCATTGTTAATAGAATATCTAAAAAACTCAACTCACTGATCGGTGTCTTTTGTTTCCACAAATTTCTGTAATTCTAATTCCATAGAAAATTCTTGCCGTTGTTTCTCTAGCAATATTTTTTGGTGTTCTGTGATGAAAAGCATATTTTGTAACCTTTTCTTTGTAACACGCTGATTCAAAAATCGTTCAAGCACATCTTCACCGTTCATATCCCCTAAAGCACATTGAAGCTTAGTAAATCTCTCTTTTAAGCTCGTAACAATTTTGATTGGTGTACCAAGCACAGTTCCCTCTTGAAATTTTATTTTTCCCAATATTTCAGAATTCACTTGAGGAGCAGGTCGAACCGTTAGAAACAACATTCTTTCCAGCTGTTGTAAATTGACATCACAGTCTCTTACTCGTTTCCTGTTGGATGATTAAAAATTTTTTAGTTTTACTGCAATTTAAATATGAATATATTTAATATTGAATATGTATTTAAAATATCTGAATATGTATTTAAAATTTTTCAAGCATCTGAACTTTTATTTTCATTTGGTGTGACGATGATTTTTTTTAACGTGCCAAAGTATCACAAAAATGTAAAAAATTTCACTTTTACATTGTTATATCGACCACTCAAGAGGCACAAAATATTTAATGTGTTTAGGAAAAATTTGATGTTTTGAATACGTAAAAAATAGTTTTAAAATTTATCGAAACATTATTGACCTTGAAAATCGGTATTTTAAGGTCAAATTTCATTTCTAGTAGAAGCGAGGATTTCAGAGTGTTTTTCTACGTTATTTTATGGACTGAATACGAAAAAACTACTGAAAAAAATCACTGAGGTATTCTTGACCTTGAAAATCTACAGTCAAGGTCACATTTCATTTTATACCTAAGCGCAAGCTGGAGTTGGGTATTCAGCGCATCAAACTAAATACAAAAACCTTCTTAAAACTTGGCTTATATTGGAAATAAAATTTGACCTTGAATTACTATTTTTACTTTTCTTTACTATTTTTGCCATATTCAGCGCGTGAAATTACATAGAAATACCCTCTCAAACCATAATGCCAGACGAGACAAATTTTTTACATTGCACTTTACGTTGCCTGCGGGGCTGGTCGATATAGTATATCGACCAGCAGTCAGGTTGAGGACTCTACCTGAGATATCCACTGATTTTATGTATAAATTTTGCATTTTATAAAAGGTCGATTTTTACTGAAATTTCCCCACAGCTAAAAGGATAAAACATTATTTTTTACGTAGAATAACAAATAACTAGAGTAATTCGACAGAATTAAAAATTTCAAGGATTCGAAACCGATCGAATCCTTGAAATTTTTAATCGTGCTTTTGTTTGGACGTAAAGAAGAATCTGGGTTAGTGGTGATACGGGCTCAGGTTTAAAATTCGTCAGAAATTATGTCACCCAGTAAATGTAGGAAACGAAGACTTGTATGCAGCTGACCCAGAGTGCAATAAATATATCAAGTGCGTAAGATAAGGGGACTCCCCTAATCTCGCTTCGCCACTAACCGAGCCCAGGGCTGCCGACTTTGAGGCGTTGTTCGAAGAAATTGTCGAACCGTCCGGGCAAGAGCCACGACCACTCGGGAGCCACGCTTCACGCCAGCTTTTCCCGGAGGACGACAGAGAAAACCAGGCTCATGTCTACCGGCCACGAGGGCCTAGCGATCTCGCCCGTATAGCCACAGGACCCCGGATCCAGCTGATCCCGCCACCGCAAGAGGATCCCCAGTCTCGGCGCCGACCAACCAGGCCACGCAGACCACCGCCCAAGCCACGTGGTCCACACACGCTCTGACTGGGCAGCCGGGTTAGGGCCAAGTTAGCGCCTAGAAAGCCATGAGGTACTGGACCGCACCCCTACCAGCTACAGAGAGAACGAATGAAAAACTTTTAAGGTTCTTTCGGTCGTCTCTTTCTTTATTTGAAAGCTTCCCCAGTTCAAGACCTGACCCTTTTTCTGGGGAACCAGAAAAATATTCCCCTCCCTAGTATATCCTGTGAGGGACCACGAGATATTCCAGCCTGTCATTTTTTTTCCAACTTCTCCCCTATACGAAACCTACTTGATAACAAACACTATATTCCTATTTCAGACCGCTTGGCGACGCTCTGTTGTGACCGGAAGTATCTTAATTTGATTAAATATTTTGTTGATATCGATAACAAAGAGTATATGGGGCATAATTTCTCAAGTGATACCAACCCAAAAAACGAAGTCGTCCGATAGGGATAAAGTTTCGCTGATTGAAGTCATTTTTGGTAGTACTTCCTACAAAAAAAATGTTTTCGTTTTGACAAATATAGCGGTTTTTTTTTCTAGCAATTGTGCAATGAATAACCGGATGCTCCGCCGAAGCTAAGACTGCGTGACCGTTTGCTACCGTCTTCACGCCGGGGAACCCGTAGAACACCCTCAAGCTAATTTTTTACATGACATAATATCATACGCGGTTAGTGTAACTGTTCTCTGCATTTACAGAGGTCGGACTGTTATTGTTAAGTTACAAATTACAATACCTTAATTACAGTTAATGTAAGATTAATTTGGAATATGTTTTTAAAATTAAATCTATTGAATTTATATCTATATATTGAATGTGTAGGAAAGTGATGTTTCTATTTATCTGGGTGAATTATTTGAATGTGAGTTTGAATGGCACTTCCATGGTACAGCTCATGGCAAAAGTGCGTGTAGATGGCATAGGGGCGAATATAAAGAGATTTGCAGCTCGTTCTAGCTTATAACGTTCTTCAAAACATCACATACTCACCCCTCAAGCTTTATTCCAGTTCGAGAGGCAGAGAGTGGTAGTGGAAATATTACAGTTGATTACTTCATGTATGAATTGGCCTACCAGATTTTGGAAATTTTATCTAGAAATTATTATTTCATATCATAATATTTAAAAAAAAATTTCATCTTTATCAGTAATATTTTGGTGCCTTATGAATATTGGAAAATGTGGCAAAAAATTGTTTGCTCACGTAATTAATGGACACTCACTTATGTGAATTTAAAAAAAAATTGTTAGACTATTTTTTTCCCTTTATTGAAACTAATTTTCATTTTTAGATGGACTCAATATAACAACAAAATGTGGGAATCTAAATTCCCATGGGTTCGACCATGCAACTTACGTGAGTATCTTTTTTTTCTTTTACGTATCATTATCGCCTTTTTAAATGTGCTTCTTTTTAGGTCGTACGTATTTCACCTGCAAATATTGCCCAAGACCATATTGTTGTGGGAACGATCGCGTAACAACTTCAAAAACACATGAGAAAACAACGAATCACAGCAATGTGGCGAAATCCCTGAAGGGAAGTCAAGTCATTACGGCATCCAGCAAAAAGGCGGGTAACCTCAAAAATTGAGTCTGAGAATTAGAGCTTCAAGTTGCGATGTTCATCATACAAAAAATCTCCCTATTGCTATCGCTGACGACTTAATGGATTTTATAAAAAATACAGATTTGGATAAGGACACGCGGACAAAAGTAACATGTGATGGAACTAAGTGCACAGCCCTCATTCAGAAAGGTCATCGGAAAATACAGTGTTGAAAAAATCGTATCAGTTCTGCAGGAGAACCTCTTCTCGTTGATAATCGATGAATCTACCGATATACAAACGAAAAGACATCTAGTTCTGTGTGCCCGTGTAGCAGATGACGATAGTGTTCGAGATGAATTTTTAGGCTTTCTACAGGTAATAAATTGTCATTTTTTTCTCTAACTCCAAGAAATAAATTTAGTGCATCGATTTTTCTACGCATTTGAAATTTTGTTTAAAAAGCTGTCCTTTTTGCAGGTTGAAGACGGAACACTCGACGCTTTATACAAATCTGTAGTGAAATTCTACGAGGAAAAAAATATTCCGTACAAAAGAAATATGGTGGGATTTGCGTCGGATAAAGCCACCGTGATGTTTGGTGTAAACAATTCAGTCGCTACAAAATTTAAGAAGGACATCCCACATCTTTTTGTTATGAAATGCATTTGTCATTCGTTAACGAAAGCAGTTTCATATGCAGTCCAAGAGCTGCCGCATGAAATAGAAGAATTATTGTCGGATACGTTTTGTTATTCAAAACACAGAAGCAATAGGAAAATAGCTTTGGGCAAAATCCAAGCCTTAAACAGCATCCCTGAAAGACAACTCAAAAAATCTATAAAAGTAAGATAGCTTTGTTTAAGCTTTGCAGTGAGTAGATTCATCGAACAATACGATGCGTTGTTCAAATTTTTCGACGCAGAAAGTAAAGAAAAAAACGCTGCAGCGAGAAGATTATTCGATCGCCTCAGGGTGCGGTGGACAATTCTTTACTTGCATTTCTTGAATTTTGTGCTTCCTATAATTTGCAAGAGGAACGAGGAATTCAAGGCAGAAAAGCCCAAAATCCATTTGTTACATAGGAAAATGGACACTCTCTTCAAAACTGTGGTCTCCTGATACTTAAATAAGGACTATATAGATAGAATCGATCCCGAGTTCATCGTGTTTGCGGAAATTACGAAGGATAATGAAAGAAACTGGGAGCCACTATACAAAGTTCACCTTGGCCCTTTAGTGGCTGCAGATCTCTCGTGCCTACCTCCAAGGATTTTTGTTGCTGAAATTAATGTATTCCATAGCAAATGCCGTCAGCTGTTGATTACTCTTGTCAAATAGATATATAAACGCTTCCCTTTTAAATAATGAAGCGTCAAAATGTTGAAGCAGCTCGGTTTTATTGAGCCCGGAATTTTAAAGGAGACGCGAAACGTATCCGAAGTTGCTCACTCTTTCAGATTTAATGTTGAGAAAGTCCACATAGAGTTCAAGAAAATTGAGATAATGTTTGAGCGTGACATGGATAAAGACGGCACAATTTTTTAGCAAAAAGTGAGGGAAGCTGAATTCGCAGATGGATCTGCTGAATTCCTACTGATTCTGCAAATAATCGACAAAGTAAACGTACTTCCACACTCATCAGCTAACTGTGAGAGAATATTCAGCCAAATCAATCCGAATAAAACAAAATTGAGGAAAAGTTTGAGCACCGATACGCTCAAAGGAATCCTCTATGGTAAGAGTCTTATAAGAAGAAAGTCAATTTGGCATGTTGATTGTAAACCCATGTTGCCTTTAATGACCAAAGATATGTACTAAAGCTCTACATGATGTTTTCTGTAATAAATTCTTGAAAATCATATCTATATATTTTTCCGGTACTTGGTCTCTTGTTCTTGCTGCTGTGTATTATATCGTAAAGACACCATGACTTTTCAGCCTACACGGAGAAAATTCATTTGTGAAAATTTAATCAAAAGTTGAGTAAAGCTGGGACATAGTGGTTTTTGGTGAAAATTAATTTTTTTTGCGTATTTATCTAATAACGGGTCATAAAGTTTAATAAAGTATTTTAAAGTTAACTCAACTGATTAATTAAACTTTATAATTCGTTATTGAATGAATACACAACAAAAATTTGAACTTTTACCAAAAGCCTATATGTCCCAGCTTCACTCAACTTTTGATTACATTTTTACAAATCAATTTTCTCCATGTATTACGGTGTTCAGCCCTCTTAATCAACTAACTTTTCATGATTCCTGAGTATGATTTACAATATTGTAGCAGATCCAGGTTTCCAAGTCATGTTGTGACTGTTAGTTGTTTCAAACCTATCTGAAACATCAATAATTGTTTTTTAAGTAATCGCTATAAAATTTAAACGTAAAGATATAAACTTCTTCAAATTTTGTCCGAACCGAATTTAAAAGACAAATATTGACATGGATAATAGATTATGCACCCAGGAATAGACAGAAGCGTTTTTTATCCTGCTCGATTTCTTGCATGTGTTGAAGAAAAGTAGTTTTGCCATTTCTACCGAATCCCGATGGCTAATTAAATTAAAATCCAGATAACACAAGGGGGGGGGGGGCTTATGAATAAGAAAATAGAACTCGCTCTCACCTATATTTTAAATATGTACGAAGTAATTTTTTCAAATATAGATAGATACATACTTTATTGATCCTGGAAATCACTTAAGGACTGCAACAGAAAATACAATGCACTGCATCAGCATGCAATACTGGCACAAAATATAATACACAGCAGCAAGAACAAGAGACCAAGTACCGGAAAAATATATAGATATGATTTTCAAGAATTTATTACAGAAAACATCATGTAGAGCTTTAGTACATATCTTTGGTCATTAAAGGCAACATGGGTTTACAATCAACATGCCAAATTGACTTTCTTCTTATAAGACTCTTACCATAGGGGATTCCTTTGAGCGTATCGGTGCTCAAACTTTTCCTCAATTTTGTTTTATTCGGATTGATTTGGCTGAATATTCTCTCACAGTTAGCTGATGAGTGTGGAATTACGTTTACTTTGTCGATTATTTGCAGAATCAGTAGGAATTCAGCAGATCCATCTGCGAATTCAGCTTCCCTCACTTTTTGCTAAAAAATTGTGCCGTCTTTATCCATGTCACGCTCAAACATTATCTCAATTTTCTTGAACTCTATGTGGACTTTCTCAACATTAAATCTGAAAGAGTGAGCAACTTCGGATACGTTTCGCGTCTCCTTTAAAATTCCGGGCTCAATAAAACCGAGCTGCTTCAACATTTTGACGCTTCATTCTTTAAAAGGGAAGCGTTTATATATCTATTTGACAAGAGTAATCAACAGCTGACGGCATTTTCTATGGAATACATTAATTTCAGCAACAAAAATCCTTGGAGGTAGGCACGAGAGATCTGCAGCCACTAAAGGGACAAGGTGAACTTTGTATAGTGGCTCCCAGTTTCTTTCATTATCCTTCGTAATTTCCGCAAGCACGATGAACTCGGGATCGATTCTATCTATATAGTCCTTATTTAAGTATCAGGAGACAACAGTTTTGAAGAGAGTGTCCATTTTCCTATGTAACAAATGGATTTTGGGCTTTTCTGCCTTGAATTCCTCGTTCCTCTTGCAAATTATAGGAAGCACAAAATTCAAGAAATGCAAGTAAAGAATTGTCCACCGCACCCTGAGGCGATCGAATAATCTTCTCGCTGCAGCGTTTTTTTCTTTACTTTCTGCGTCGAAAAATTTGAACAACGCATCGTATTGTTCGATGAATCTACTCACTGCAAAGCTTAAACAAAGCTATCTTACTTTTATAGATTTTTTGAGTTGTCTTTCAGGGATGCTGATTAAGGCTTGGATTTTGCCCAAAGCTATTTTCCTATTGCTTCTGTGTTTTGAATAACAAAACGTATCCGACAATAATTCTTCTATTTCATGCGGCAGCTCTTGGACTGCATATGAAACTGCTTTCGTTAACGAATGACAAATGCATTTCATAACAAGAAGATGTGGGATGTCCTTCTTAAATTTTGTAGCGACTGAACTGTTTACACCAAACATCACGGTGGCTTTATCCGACGCAAATCCCACCATATTTCTTTTGTACGGAATATTTTTTTCCTCGTAGAATTTCACTACAGATTTGTATAAAGCGTCGAGTGTTCCGTCTTCAACCTGCAAAAAGGACAGCTTTTTAAACAAAATTTCAAATGCGTAGAAAAATCGATGCACTAAATTTATTTCTTGGAGTTAGAGAAAAAAATGACAATTTATTACCTGTAGAAAGCCTAAAAATTCATCTCGAACACTATCGTCATCTGCTACACGGGCACACAGAACTAGATGTCTTTTCGTTTGTATATCGGTAGATTCATCGATTATCAACGAGAAGAGGTTCTCCTGCAGAACTGATACGATTTTTTCAACACTGTATTTTCCGATGACCTTTCTGAATGAGGGCTGTGCACTTAGTTCCATCACATGTTACTTTTTGTCCGCGTGTCCTTATCCAAATCTGTATTTTTTATAAAATCCATTAAGTCGTCAGCGATAGCAATAGGGAGATTTTTTGTATGATGAACATCGCAACTTGAAGCTCTAATTCTCAGACTCAATTTTTGAGGTTACCCGCCTTTTTGCTGGATGCCGTAATGACTTGACTTCCCTTCAGGGATTTCGCCACATTGCTGTGATTCGTTGTTTTCTCATGTGTTTTTGAAGTTGTTACGCGATCGTTCCCACAACAATATGGTCTTGGGCAATATTTGCAGGTGAAATACGTACGACCTAAAAAGAAGCACATTTAAAAAGGCGATAATGATACGTAAAAGAAAAAAAAGATACTCACGTAAGTTGCATGGTCGAACCCATGGGAATTTAGATTCCCACATTTTGTTGTTATATTGAGTCCATCTAAAAATGAAAATTAGTTTCAATAAAGGGAAAAAAATAGTCTAACAATTTTTTTTTAAATTCACATAAGTGAGTGTCCATTAATTACGTGAGCAAACAATTTTTTGCCACATTTTCCAATATTCATAAGGCACCAAAATATTACTGATAAAGATGAAATTTTTTTTTAAATATTATGATATGAAATAATAATTTCTAGATAAAATTTCCAAAATCTGGTAGGCCAATTCATACATGAAGTAATCAACTGTAATATTTCCACTACCACTCTCTGCCTCTCGAACTGGAATAAAGCTTGAGGGGTGAGTATGTGATGTTTTGAAGAACGTTATAAGCTAGAACGAGCTGCAAATCTCTTTATATTCGCCCCCATGCCATCTACACGCACTTTTGCCATGAGCTGTACCATGGAAGTGCCATTCAAACTCACATTCAAATAATTCACCCAGATAAATAGAAACATCACTTTCCTACACATTCAATATATAGATATAAATTCAATAGATTTAATTTTAAAAACATATTCCAAATTAATCTTACATTAACTGTAATTCAGGTATTGTAACTTGTAACTTAACAATAACAGTCCCACCTCTGTAAATGCAGAGAACAGTTACACTAACCGCGCGCGGGCGTAAAGTTCGACAATTTCTTCGAATAACGCCTCAAAGTCGGCAGCCCTGGGCTCGGTTAGTGGCGAAGCGAGATTCCCCGAGAAAATACTGTGCTGATAACTGCCTGTGTACCCCCGGGCTAGCGCAAGGATAGGATGACTCTCCGGTTCCCCAGATGAGTTGGAGAATCGACAATGAGTGAGGATAAATGTTCTCCCTTTTGGTTCACCAAAAGTAAGTAGAGGGAGGATATTGTCCCCCCGAAATTATATGAAGGAGTTTACCCAGGTACCCCCGGAGTAAACGCTTAGAGAACGGATATTTTTCAATGGCATGAGGTCACAGAGGTTCCCCGGTGCTGCAGAGGACTTCACAGTGCTCCCAGATCGTGGAAGAAATTTACCCCCTCCATACCTACCAGTTTGGCGCTGGGAAACGAGAATCCAATGATTACCACTGTCTGTGATGTTACAGATTCGGGTAATGCCGAAAATGCACGAAGACGAACGATTCGAACTTGTAATTTCTCGTCGTCCACGCCTCGCTCGGCTATTTGAAGGTTTGAGATGATTTCTGTCTACAAAACTTGACAAGTTGACAGAAATTTTGGAATCTCGAAATATTTGATGTTTATGACTTGCAGGGATTATTATAAATGGTTTGTGAGTGTGCAATCTGCGAGGAATATATTATAAGGCACTAGAGGTTTGTTAAGTTGTAATATATTGAACGAATTATGTAAGGGAATTTGAGTTTAGGTTACTAATGTTTCATTCTTAAATAGTTTTATTTTACATTGTTTACGTTGTATTTTTCAATTGATTTTAAATACTGTTAATTTAGAATAATACTAATTTATATGAATTGTTAATTTATTTAAATATTAAATATTGTCACTGTATACTTACCTTTGATACTTACCTTTTTTTAATCATATTTTCTTGAAGCTGCATCTAGACTAGAAGTTATTTATTAAGTTATAAATTGAAAATAAATAAAAACGTAAGTTATTCCTTCGTATATATACTTTCTTAAATATTGATTTATATCTTAATTTACGATATTTCGAAAAGTTAAATGAAACGTAGCTGAAAATATGTGACCACAATTTTGAGAAGAAAAATTATTAACTTGATATGCTTTCTCCCAAAAACTTTACAAACCCTTTAACGATTTAACATATTTATTTCTATAGACTTCAATTACAATTCATCATATAGATAATTAATTATTTACAGGAGAGCAGAACTACATTATAAATGGACTGTTTCAAACTAAAATCTTACAAATTATAATAAAGGTAGTTATTTTGCCAAAAATCAGGTCTCTCGAAAAAAAAAGTTTTTCTATCATTCGATGAAGAACGCATATCTTCGCAAACTGCTTCACATTAGTTTATTATGTGCCCAGGGGTATAATGAGGGTTATTATGCGCCGAGCGACAATGCTCGCAGGAGAACGTAGCCAAGGCGTAGTCAAGGCGTAGTCGAGACGAAGCCGAGACGAAGCTGAGAAAAAGCCGAGACGAAGCCGAGGCGCGATCAGTCCTGCAAGGATTTTAAACGAGTCTCGTAACTACCCGAATTGTGTGCATTGGCACACATTCTATTTTATGTGACTTCGGCGTATGTACGAGTTTTTATGCGTACACTCGAATCCAATCTGAAAAGGTCAAAATTGCCGTGATTATCGCCCATCTCACTAGACATTTCGCGAATACTTCCGGTCATTTTGATTTTCTTGATCTTGTGTAGTAGTAGCGTATTGTAATAGACGCATGCGCAGTTGAATTTGTACATTGCATTCCTCTGTGTCGTAATTTGCTACATTACGCTACTCCCAAGTGTAGCGTAAAAAAGAGTTTACGTGCCGGAGGCACATAAAATATTGAAAAGTTATTTTCCAGTATTACGATTTTTACTGTATATATTAGTGAAAAGAACCTGAGAGTACTATTTATTATTGGTCGTATATAAAAGAGAAATTAACATACAAACTATTCATAATAGACATTGAATAATATTTGAATCGTTGATTACATAATGAATTAATAGATGTTGTAAATTGGTACATTGAAGAGATAAAAACTTGGTTGAATATAAAATTGATTTCTTCAAAGAATGGGGTTGAGATTTCTTATTACTATTGTTAAAAGTTTCTAAATATTAATCGGACGAACCCCAGTTTAATTAGCGACCCAAAAAACAAATAAAATAATCATAAGAAAAACAATTGTACATAATAATAGCGGAATAGATTTTCTTACAATTTTTGTACTTTTAATTGTTTTTCTAATGTTTTTTTGTAACATTAATTGAATTATTTGCGAATGTAAAAATGTGAAGAATAGTCATTATTCAATTCGTTATTTTTTCACATTAATTTCTGTTGGAAAAACAATTTTCACATTAACAATTTTGTAACGCCATAGTACAGTTTACATTTACAGACTCAATATTTGTAGGAACTTTTCTTCCAATAAGATGGGAATCAAGAAAAGTTCCGCTGATGAAAGAAAAAACAAAATTGAAGTTATATTTATGATAGCACTAATTATGCAGTGCTTATTTATTCTTGTCAGAAAAGGTGTTTTTTTCATCGAAAAAAGAAAGAAAAATGCAAATATTGCTATATTTTTCTTTAGGTAATAAATTTTTTTTTATGATTCGAATGGAAACTAGCATTTTCCTTACTAAAAAAAGGTATTAATTTGTTTTTTGAATGGGCAATGAATAAAAATAAAATTGATTAAATCAAATGTAAAGGAGGTATTTATAAGAATTTAAAAGGAATATAATTTTTTTGGTTGAGTTATTCAACGATTTGGTTTTATGCAAAGTCTATACTATTTTGAGTTTGAATTCAAATTCATGTTAATCAATTTCGCATATTTATTTGCGATCTTTTTATTCGATTGACGTGAACTACTGATGGTTTTCCTTTTATGTTGATTTTTACATTTTTTTCCTAGTTATATGGGAACATCGCTAATTCTAGCCAATCGTCCCATTCTGAGTTTTTTGCTACAAATTGTTTGAGATATTCACCTAGAACATGATGTGATCGTTCTAGTGATCCATTGGATTGAGGGTGGAAAGCTGTGGTACGAAATTGTTTGATTCTAAAGCGTTTTGTGAATCTTTTTAATAAATTGCTTAGAAAATCTCTGCCTTGATCGGTTAGTACTCCTTTCGGTGGCCCAAATATGCAAATAAATTTTTTCACGAACGCATCTGCTATTGTATTAGCTTGATGATTAGGAAGAGGTATTGCTAGAGAATATTTTGTAAAGTTATCTTGTATAGTAAGAATATACAAATATCCAGATTTTGTTCCTGGTAGTGGACCAACAATATCCATTGATATTTTTTAAAAGGCAGTAGTGGGTGTAACAGTAATAACCATAGGATTTTTAGTTTTAATTCGCACTAATTTTTTTATTTGACATTGTAAACAGCCTTGAATATACTTTTGAATATCGAATTTCATATTTTCCCAAAAAAATTTTTGGCGAATTCGACTGTAGGTCTTTGTGACACATTTATGGCCTCCTGATGCTGAGGAGTGAGCTTCTTCAATTAATTATGATCTTTGTTCTTTTGTCGGGTATTGCGATATGCCGTTAAAAATTATTATTTTCGTAAGTGAACTTGCAAAAACTAAATCAAAAATTAATTTTATATCTTTCCAAGCTATATGGTTCATTTTCAAGTCTTTGAAATACTGATTGATCGTAAATTCAATTTTTGAGATAATTCGTGTAATGAATAAATTGACAATTTTATATTATTTAAAGTTACAGATAAATTGTTTTGAATTTCTTCCTCAATCGGAAGAGCAAATTTATAATAGTTTCCTTTTTTAATTTCTTTCGCTGTTCCCTTCTGTAAGTTTTTAAATTTTGGTAAGGTTCCACATTTTTCTAGACATTTTGATCTATTATCTCGAGGAGTTCCATTTGTTGTAACAAAATATACACACTTATCTTTTCGCATCGTTAATTGATTGCGACATTCAACAATATTTTTATTCGTTAAAATTTGCCTGGTAGATTTGGAGTTGGGTGGAGGGGGCTCTGGGGGCGGACGGATTTCTTCAAATACTGAATTATTGTAATTTTCGACATTTATCCTGGTTTTTATTTGTTGTTTTTCGTTTATTTTGGAACTTTGTTCATTAAAAGTGTCTTCAACATTTCCATTTTCAAAGATTTCTCTAATACAAGAGTTTTCAAACTTTTCTTAATTTTCAGGTTCTATATCAATTACTTCATCTTCAGAAGTAGAAAATTCATTTTCGCTTCGTTCTTCTTGAGGTATAATGAAATGTTTAGGCTTTTTGCCATTTTTTACCATTTTTTACTTGGATTTATTTCAAATAGTCCAAATATTCAGGACCAGAGTCAGAATCGGATCCCAGTTCTACTCGACTTGGCTTCTTCGTATATATTTCCGAAAGTTCATCTTCAATTATTTGTTTCCTTGGTCTACCTGTCTTCCTTTTTGTTTCAGAGGGAGTATTTTTAGAATCTGTGAGTACATTCTTTCTTGGCCTACCTCGCAATTTCTTGATGGGAGGTTCAAACGGTTTATTTCGACTCAAATTTTCTAGACTTTTATGTTGATTTAAATTTTTCATTTGTTCTTGTTTTTTCTTTTTACCCCTAGTAGTCACGGTTTTCCATGGCGAATTTTCATAGTTTTTTCCAAGTATTGGACTCAAAAGTATAATAGTCATAAACATAAACTTGGGATTAATATTTAATATTGGATCTTGTGAGGATTCGCTAAGGTCATCTGTGTCATCTTGGGCAAATATCGAATTAAAATATTTACTTTTGGAATTATTTCCTTTTTTAATATTATTTCCTTGATTAATTTTTGAAAAGGTTTTCTCAAGATTCCCTTTTTCTTGAGATGTCATAAAGGTATCATCATCTTCGTGTAAATTTCTTGATTTTTCTTCACTAGCAATGGGGTTTCTTGAAAGAGCGTCTGCATTGAGATTCATTTTTCCTGCTTTGTATACGACATCAAAATCATATTCTGCGAGTTTAAACTTCCAACGTGAAAGTCGTGAGCAAGGATCTTTAGCGTTTTGAAACCAAACTAGTGGTTTATGATCAGTTACTAGGGTAAATTTTCTTCCATATAAATAAGGACGGAAGTGAGTAACACAAAATACTATTGCAAGTGCTTCTTTTTCATATGTATCATATTTTTTCTCAGTGTCATTTAAACTACGTGAACCATGTGCTATTGGCTTATCTATGCCTATTTTACCTTGTGATAGGGTTAAAAAAAATCGGGTCGTTGTAAAAATGGTTCTTCACACGATTTTGATTTTAAAATATCAAAAGCTATTTGTTGTTTACCGGTTGATATGAACGGGGTATCCTTGTTTAGAAGTTGATTAAGAGGGTGGGCAAGTTTTAGAAAACCCTTCGAAGAATCTACGATAATATCGTGCTAATTCTAAAAATTGTTTGACATTCTTTTGTGTTTTTGGAACTGGAAATTCTTTAACGGCTATTATTTTTTGGGGGTCTGGTCGAACTCCATTTTTATCAACGATATGACCTAAATATTCTATCTCAGGTCGTAAAAATTCACATTTGTCTGGTTGCAAATGAAGGTTTGCTTTTCAAAGACTGTATTAAATTATTAAATTTTTTCTAGTGTTCTTCTAGTGTATCAGCGAATATGACTATGTCTTCAAGACATACAAAGAGTTCTGTTCCTATTAATCCAGTTAAAGTAATATCCATTAACCTTTGGAATTTTGCAGGAGCGGTTTTTAAACCAAAAGGCATTCTATCAAATTCATAATGGTCATGAGGTGTAGAAAATGCAGTTTAATAAGAATCTTTGGGGTCCATTTTTATATGGTGGAAAGCAGTAGCTAAATCGAATGCTGAAAAATATCTGGCAGATCCGAGCGAATCGAGTATATCATTTATGTTAGATGGTGGGTAAGAATCTCAGATTGTTTTTTCATCAAGTTTTCTGAAGTTACCATTTTATTTTACCTTTAGAATCAGGTTTTTTAGGAACAATCTAAACTGGAGTGTTATACGGTGATTGTGCATGTTTTATTTTCTAATAATTCGTCAACTTGTTTTGTAATTTCTTTTTTGTGGACACGGGGAAATCCATATTGTCTTGAAAACATTGGAGAATCATCTATAGTTGGTATCGAATGTTGCAAAACGTTAGTAGCTTCAAATGGTTCTCCTGGGATTTGAAATCTGTCTGCACTGTTAACAATTAATCTTTCTACATGTTCGTATTCGTCTTAATTCAAATGATTCAAACGAAGAAGTTTTTTGATACATTCTATTCTTTCTTCGCATGTTATGTTAGAAAAATTTGCATGGATTGTCAAAAAAAATGTCGGTTTTCATGAAGCTATTCAGAATTTTTTCAAATAAATCGTCATCACTTGAGTTTTTTAAATTGCTTGATTGTCTTGTCACATTTTGAGAATCTCTTTCTCCAAAATCTTCCAAAGTAATAGTTGGTATTGATATCGTTACTGGTATTTCGTTTGTATTTGCAAATTTGATATAAGCTTTACCCTTGCAATTTTTTACAATTGCGTCTCCGGCATGAATTCTTTCGCCAATATGTAGTCGAGGTAAGTAACCTTCGCTTTTTTCAGTATTTTCAATTGGAATGTAAAATGCTGTTACTGTTCTAGGTGAAATTGTGAATATTTGTGTTGATTCAAATAGATACAGTTTATTTTGTATTTCTAGACATTTTGATACATAATTTATATTGACTTTATTTTCTCGAAAAAATCCTGAACCTAGAGCTCCGTCTTAATCTATTGGAACTTCATTAGGAATTATATTCAATATTGTTGGATATCCTAGAATGTTTATTTGTATTTGTCCCATTGTAAAAAGTGGTAAATTATTTATTCCTGTAAGTTTTAACACTACTTTTTCATTTATTGGCAATTTAGGATTTACGGAATTTTGTTTAATCAAATTTCGACCAGCACCGGTATCTATCATCATGCGAGCAGGGCTTTGAAGGCCTTCTGCGCATATCATTATCGATGGAATTGTACTTGGTTTGGAAACGCTTATCTTTATGGCCGGTTGATCGTTAGAAGTGGATGCTTCCAGTTCTTGCCTTATGCTTTCCTCAGTGCATCCGTACTGGGGAGAGTGGTTGAGTTTTCCGAATGTTGAGATTGTTGTTTATTTAATCTAATATTACAATTTGTTATAATATGTCCTGGTTTTTACAATAGTTGCATATGACTTCTAATTTTTTAGAATAATTTTGATTAGGTCTACTCAATTGTTGATTTCTTATTTCACGTTGTGTGTTTTGACTTGAAAATTATCTATGATTTGCATATCTGTTGTGATCCAGATTTTCCTGTCTATTATCATAATTTCTGTTTCTCAAAAAATTATTAGTATTGTAATTATAGTATCTATTGCTGTTGGGATAATTATTGCTGTTATTTGAAAAATTATTGTAATTGTTGCCCTGTTTCTTGAAAGATTGTTATTCGGATAATTGTTTTGTGCAAAGTTATTTTTATTATAATTATTTTTTCTGTTGCTTAAAAAATGGTTATTCCGATAATTATTTCTTGCAGAATTATTGCTATTATTTTCTCGTTGTTGGTAATTATTACTAAGCTATTGATTTTACATGATAAAATTAGGATTTTGTTTTTCAGAAACTGTTTCTTGTGCTTTGGTTAAATGATAACAATTTTCAGCAACATGACCTGGTTTTTCACACATTATACAATTTATGTTTTTATCTCGTACAACATTGAACTGAGTTGTTTTATTATTTATAGAGTTATCCATTTTTAAATAATCTGAATTTTTATTTCTCCGTAGTGTGGAAGATGCTGCCAAGTTTCTTCTACGTTGATTGTGTCATTGAAAACTTCTTTAAATGTTTCTTTTGTTTTTACTCGAGTTTCTAATTCAGGGCGCAGGACGCGAATAAAACATTGAATAACGTCTCTATGAAGGTTCTGTTTTTCAGGTATTATCTACTCCTCCATTATTGTCAAGTCTATGAGCATCTTCGATTCTGTCGAAAATCTCCTTAATTCTAGCTGCATAGGAAAGCACCTTCTCTTTTTCCCACATATAAGTATTCCCTAATGCTCCTTGTAATTGATACATACGTTTTGCAAGGGCATATACACTTTTGAGTTTTTCAATTAATTTTTCTACATTATCATAAGTTGAACCAAAGATACATTTTCTTGCTTCTCCTGATAATTTACTTCTTAATAATCGCGCTAAATTTTCTTGAGCTGCGGGTGTTGGCAGAATTGCCTTTGCATCATAACATTCCTCAATAAAATGTGATAACGGAATGTTACTTCCGTCGAATAAGGGTACTACTTCTAACGAGTCACGTAAGGATACTTGTTGACTATTAGGTAGGGCCATTTCGTTGTTTATAATTGAATTAACGTTTTCTCAGGATTGTTGTGAACAGATTGCTCTATTGTCGGTTCTATTATCGTCGCTATCGTGATTACTTGTAATGGTTTTGCGAGTAAGAGATTCTTCAACTGTGTTTTTTGGAATTATCGTTGAACTAAGTAAACTCATATCTTAGTTGTTAGTATAAGTAGTTTCGTTTTTTAATGTTTCGTCCTGATCAATTGATCCACAAATAATACTTGAATTAGTTTTTAAATTCGAATTAAACCAATTATTCGAGTAAGATGAACTGATTATAACTTATCTGATTGAAAACTGATATTTGTTTTGTCTTTGTTAGAAATATTTTCAAAATTCTCTTCAGTTACTTTTTCCTTCACAGTAACTATTCTCTTTGGTTTAAGGGGACCAATTTGATTTTGTGCAACAAATTTAGCAAGTTCAATATTCTTCTTAACTTGCCTGCGCGTAATAGGATTTTCTTGACTTTTTGATTTCCCTAATTCACTGGTATTGGGTCCCGACATAGGTTATTATAAAATCAAATTTACTGATACGTACATGGAGACACTTTTAAAATTACAATACATAAATATTCAATTGGATCAACCGAAAAGATTTAAAAATATCTTTCGTTTTAAAATATTTTTGCGATCAATAAATGTGATTGATAATTTGTTATTAGAAAATATGAATTTTTCTTAATGTTCCGTGTCAGGTAAATTTATAGTCAAAAACAAAAATTCTTAAAATAATATGCCTTAACTTTTGAATTCTTACAATCACAGAAAAAATTTTTTTTTTTATTTTTAATAATTTATTTATTTTGTTAATGTTGATAATACACACCAAAAAAAAAGTATAAAATGATACATAATTTTATTAATGCAAAATTGGACAAGCCTGACTCAAGCACAACACCTTGGTCAATCTTTTGCATTTAGAAATATTCTGTTAGTTAACAGAGTTGAAATAGAAGTTTTAAGGTTGAATGTAAGTCCTATCCCAGTACAAATGGTAGAGTCCCGTGGGGAGCCGTTGAGCTATGCTGTTTCGAAAAAACTTCATGGGCTCGCATGGTGAAAATTTTAGTGCGCTACTGGCTTAGAATTCGTAGTATGTGTATATACGTATAGTCACCAATGCAATGCCAGCGGCCGACTCGTAGATCGTGCAACACTGCAATTTAAACCTAACTGTGATATGCGTTTGAATAGCTGGATGTCAATGGTTATCGTTAACAGTTAAAAAAATGTCAGGTCAAATGAGATGGAAAAGAAGATTTATAAAGAACAAAACTTTAGACTATGAAGTGCGTCGAAATTCGGGACTGGTTGAAGCGAGGAAAAGAAAATATTCTGCCGGCAATTTCACGTATGCTTCCAAGCTGGTTGTGTGTGTGTGTGTGTGTGTGTGTGTATGAGTGTCGAGACCTACAGCAGACAAGCTGAAGAAAGGGAACAGTGTTGCCGGGTCGCGATACTGTTACGTTTATCTGTTTGGAAGTGACTGAAATTTAAAAGTTCTAAATTAGATTATCTATAAATCTGCTCGGTGGAGAGATTTGATGGTTTTTCCAAAAATTTATATTTTCAAGCAGCACAAATACCGATACTTTTTAAATTTCTCTACCACAGCGTTTAATTACTACAAATTAAAATGTGGAGAGTGCCTATGCATTGCCCATGAATTACGTGTTAAAATAGTCAACTTTGACATTAATTGTCTCTGCATCGGTACGGTTGAAAAATTTGAAATTAGTTCAGCATATTAATAATTATTCTATTTAAATATCAGCTCCTTTTTTAAAAAATTCTACCATAGATCGATTTTTTACATACAACCTAAAACGATACTGCATGAGCACTTTAAATTTTGCCTTACCCAATTGATTGAATCAATGGTGACCGTTCAACGAATCTAAAAAGGACTTATAGTCTCGTGTGCTGTTTTTTCTCGTTTTAACTCAAACTAGAACTTAGTTAACAGTTTAGAATCAAAGAAAGTACGAGATTAGACAGGCATGACTCAAGCACAAAATCTTATGTAATCCTTGTACATTCAGAAATTCAGATAATAAAATTTCAAATAAAATATTTCTTTTGATCACTTAGGTTAGCCTCAAGGTCAAATCCCTGCGTGATTCAACAGAATTTATTTTATTTTAACATAGTTTGCACAAAATAACAAGAAATATGGAAATTAAACAATATTTCAAGTAAAATAATTATTTAATCACTTAGCTTAGCCTCAAGGTCAGATTCCTTTGTGATTTGTTAAAATTATTTCATTTTAACAAGATATTTGTGTAAAATTACAAACAGAATAAGATGATTATTTAATCACTCAAGTTAGCCTCAAGGTCAAATCTTTTGGTGATTTTATCAAATTTATTTTATTTTAACAAAATATGTGTGAAATCCGATAAATTATAATTGTCATTTATTAATTTTTGATTCCTGGCAATTATAAAATTTCGATATCCCATTCACTGACTAAGTTTCCCGGCCGATTCACCAAAAAAGAGATTGGGTATGTTACGTAAGAAACGTAACACTTCTCTTCTTTAAAGATTTCCTCGTTTTATGTATGGATTGGAAAAATCCTCGCTAAGGGATGAGGAATAGTCAGTGAATAAGAAGGATTGATCATATAAAATATATTTATTAACAATAAAAGTATTTTACGTAAGCACCATGGAAAAGATGGACATGAATATATAAAAGTTGAAATACTTAGTAATTACCCTGCGTTGTAATTTGGTCGGTGATGAAATGAGTCCAGTATATTGGATGTGAATATTTGAGTCCTGACTTGTAGACCAGGTTTTAGAGAGAATTTGGAAGACGATTCCCCTTTACTTTTTACAATCGTTGAACTTGGCGTCGAATTAGAACAGGTCCGACTAGCGGTGAATAATTTGATGAGGCTGGACTGAACTGCACTCACTGGACTGAACTCGCGGTAAGAAATGATGACACTGAACTGGACTGACTGGACTGACTTTTATTGGGACTTTCGCTTTTTATAGAACTTTGAAAGTTCAACTATGACGAGCAACATGTTATGACCAGTCACATGTTATTGCAAATTTCCTGTTGTGACTGTAATGTGTGTGATGATTGCATGTAGTAATGCGTTGGTACTGTAGGGTTTCATTTACTCTCTCTCTCTCTGAGTCAGTCGATTTGTTATCATGTGTAGGTATTATAACGACACATGGTAATTCCATATTGATCATTCTGTTGATCTGTAGATTGCGAGAAAAGTACAAAATATAAAAATCGCCTTAAGGTGAAACTAATAAATTTTTGCTATCGCTTTTGTCTTGCGACATTTCCGCGATTTCTTACTCTTCTATTTAGATGTGACTACAATACGTATGATTATCGAAAAAATAAGTAGCAACGAGCATTCATTTATTTTTAGAAGTAGGGAGATTTCCCCAAAATTAAATCGTGGATTTATCGGGGAAAATTCGGGAAGATTCGAAGCAAAAAAAGAAAAAGGGAAAAAAATAGGAATCGAACGAAGATTAATACCAACGAGTCTAGAAAAAACGTGAGTTTCTTTCACATCCTCGCCCATAAACATTGAATCTATTCTCGAAAAATTTTCCCCCTTCGTGTGACCCAAAAACGGATTTTGAAAAAAGGAGAAATTTTGAGCCAAAATAGGCCAAAATTGTTTTTTTAAGCCTAAAAATAAATTAGTTAAAAATTGAAAAGGTAGAAATGTTTCAACTGCCTTAATATATAATTTGTAAATTATCAATTAATTAGTCAAAATCGTCTCACAAAGAGTGAAAATTAATAAAATTCGAAATTGAAAAAGTCAAAATGTTTCAGCTGCTCACCAAATCTGTCCACGAAATTTTGCCATCTGAATAGGAAGGCTTTTTTTAACGAGGCCAGGGTCTATTATGTGCATAAAAAACTCACAACCTGGCCATCTTTCAATCTAAAATTTTTTAAAATGTCAATCACATGTGATCAGCAACTTATACGTTCATTGAAAAATTAACTGTTCAGGATCTTTATCGACTCCTGTGTCATAATACAGTTCATGGATCTGAAAATTTGTGGAATAAATGTTTGCAGATCTGACTTTTGGTTCACTCCCAAAATCTATAATGAATCGCTGATATTTGTAAGTTACAAATATTTTAAACATTTTAAAGTGCAGAATTTTTCATTATTACCATATTTGAATCTCAACTTTTGTTTCCCAAAACATGTGTTTATGCAGTTTTTCATGTTTAAAATAACGTTATTGATTTTTTCAAATTTCAGACTTTTTATAAAATGATTTCTCTAGGTTTTCGAGTATGAATGTACAGTTTAATCATATTTAAACTTTTTAAAATTCCACTTTAAAATTTTTGAAACTTTTGAATTTCGGAGTTGCAAATTCTCCATTTCTGTATTATATTATTTTAATTTTTTAATTTCAAAATCATAATTTCAATATCAAACAACAAATTGAGTATTTTTCGTATTATCATACTTTTTATTCCATTTAAATTCGAATTTTCCGAAAGTTGCAATTTTGGAATCTCATTTTCCAAAATTTACAATAAATAACTGAAATTCGAAAGTTTGCGATATTTATGGATTCAGAATCATGGGTCCAATTTTTTTCGTTATTTTCGTATTTTGATTGTTACTTTATTAATTTTAATTTCAATCGGTTAAAAATTGTATTATCGAAGTTTGTTATTTTCTAAATTGGCATCAACTTAATGACATTCTACAGCTTCAGACATTGAATCTTTTAAATTATAGAGTAATATTGGTTTTCATATTTTTCATATACACGGTGACTCATTTTAATCTATAATCCCAAATATCTTCTAAAATACTTTATCTACGAAAAAATGGTTCGAACAAAGGTTGACTAGGACCGAGGAAGACATTTGACTCTACCATCAATTTTGACTTTGAGGTCAATTTTCAAGGTCAAATGGAGGCAAGATCCGTTTTTTAAATGAGAACCCCTATGTTTGACTGCGGATTTGAAAAGAGCGAGAAATTTCACGTCAAAAATAAGCTGTGGAAAAATGGTTTCTGTGACCTTGGAAAAGTAAAAAATTAAGGTCATATGTCTGAGAAACGACCAGATGCCCTTTTTCTGAATTGTTTTCGTTTTTCGGGCTAAACAAACGTTTAAGATGCTTCACAAAAGTCGATGAAATGTTAAGGTCAATCTAAGAAAAATCGTCTTGACCTTCACGTCACCTTGAAAATTACCCGAAGGTCATTATGGTCAAGGTGATGTAAACTTAATTTTTATGTTCTCACGAAAAACTTTTAATAATTGAAAACTGTTATTCAATAGTATATTACGTGCCTAGGAGCACAATGATCAGTCCTGCGAGCATTGTCGCGAGTCTTGTAATTTCCCGAATTGTGTGCATTGGCACGTATTCTATTTTATGTGACTCCGGTGCGTATACGAGTTTTTATGCGTACACTCGAATCTAATCTAGTATTGTAGTTGTTTGCGGCGCTAGTCATTACACTTGATATGTCACGACTAGTCCCAGCCATTTTGATTTTATCGATCTTGTGTAGTAGTAATGGATTTTAGTAGACGCATGCGCAGTTCAAATGTACAAGGCTTTGCCAGTAAGATGCTAACTCTGTACGAAGAAGAATAAGAAGAAGATTGTGCTTCGTTTCATGGCTATGGGCGCATGCGCAGTTCATTTTTACATTTCATTCCTCGGTAGCGCAATGTGCTACATTGCGCTACTGTTAACTGTATCGAAAAAAACGAGTTTGCGCGCCGGGGCACATAAAAGGTTCTCAATTGAAAACTCCACATTCAATTACCAAAATTTCAAAGATTCAAATAATCAAATTTTTGGGTTTTTTTGTATCAAAATTTTTAATCATTTTACTCCCGGAAGTAATCAATTTTTGGCAAATTTTAGGAGTGGTTTAACCCCCCAAAACCTACTTCTTTGTACGCCCCTGACTATTGCATAAAAATATTACATTAAAAGGATTACAAAATTTAGAAGAATGTGTATCACAAATGAATAAACATTAAAACAAATCCAGCCCGAATCCATCAGTGTAGGGAATTAGGTTTCTAATTGCTCCAGCAGTGACGTCGAATTGTTCCGTCTTTTCATGATTCAGAACGGTATTGTCATCACCAATGTAGATCGAACCATCATTGTGGCTATTGAAATCATTTAGTATCCCAGATAGCAGGATCGTAGGCTTAAGTGTAACTTTAACACGCCATCAGAGCCATTTAGCTAAGATGCGGCCGCCTAAGGCAGAGTTTTTTCATGCATCAGAATTATGATATTTATGGGTCGTTTGAACTGCATCAATACAGAGTGACATGGCAAAAGTTCAGCAAGGGATAGAACCTGCTTTACGGCAGCATAAATACGACAACAAATGTGCCATTCTAATTCTCGGGTTATTTCTGCTTTAGGGCACCAACAAATGGCGACATGACTTGGCATATACACTACCGTCGGAAATTGTGCGCACGATGCTTGTGAGCGCTATTAAAAATCACTGCTGACTTTGAACCACGATATCTCGGTAAAAAGAGAGGGAATTTTTTAAAATACAGTTGGAAAGCTTATGAAATTTCACGTCTAGTGATGCTCAACAAATATTTTTTCGACCTCCTGAAAATAACAGCACGTGAGGAGTTACAAAAAAAAATTCAAGATTTTCTCAAATTCTCTACCTCAACTTCAACTTTTAGCCTGACCTAGGGAAAATTTTTCCACAATTTGAAAATTATACGACATAAAGTCTAAAATCTTATCTTTAATTTAAGCCAAGAAAACTTCAAAAATATTCAATGGGTACCCAAGATACGATTAAAAATGTTCAATCGTATGTGAGTTTAATTTTAATCGACGATCACGGTTCTCATCCGGTTTGTTGCTCGCCTCCTTCGTTGAGGCAGGACCGAATAGGCCACGCACAAAGGTGGCGCTTGAGTGGAGCTCTCTTATATGTTCTTTGATCTAAGAACGTGTTTCCTTTACTTCCTTTCCTTTCATTCTTAGTTGATATTACAATGACTATTAAAATTTTTATTAATGTTCTAGTTTATAAGAATTTTAAGAAATAAAAAATGTTTACATATCATTATTCCATTCGTTAATATGGGGATAATATTGGATTTAAATCATTTTTAATAATCACAAATCATTTTACGTACCATCGGAAATTGGGCTATAAAATAGGGGACTTCTGCCGAAAAAACATCATACAATTTTATACTCGAATGTCTAATTAAGACTTTTTTGGAACAGTAAAATATCACTGTTTTGATTACGGAATTTTTGCGGTTTTTATCGGATTTTTTCCTTTTTTTTTATCAAACCTTTTTCGACGCAAAAAAAGCAAAAATTTCTTTTCCTTTTTATTGATCCTTTTCTCCTTCTTCCCTCTTCTCTTTTTACGTTTCTACCTTCATTTTTCTACTTATCATTGACAACCTGCTTGACAGAAGAAATTATTCAGACTTTTATTATAATGCACAATTATAAAACAATGTTTGTAATTATATTAGGCAATTTCAACATTTATGTTTCATTAAAAAAATAAAAAGTATTGAAAAACATCAACCATGCCGTAAATATGCAGATGGTCCTTAGTAATTAAAAACTTTATTAAGTCTCTTTTTTAAAATTAAAATTTTATAGAATTAGTGACTTTTCATGAAGTCAACTTTATGAAACTCTTAACTTTGTAAAATTTTTATATAGTTGACCTTATCATAAATTGGTATTATTATAAAGATTATATAAAATGACTTTATATGAACTGTTTAGAAAAATTGTAAAGTTTGTATCTAGTTTTTTGTAAGATTGACTCAATAAAAGTAAGTATCTTTTTATAAAGTCAACATTATAAAAAATTGTATACATTTTGAGTATTAATAATGTAATTTTATGAAAGCTGAATAAATGTACCAATTTTGTATATAGTAAATCTTATGAAAATTTTATGAATTTTTCTGTTTTCATAAAGAACTTTTTTTTATTAAAATTTATTAACAAAAGTATTTTAAGCAAGTACCATGAAAAAGATGGACGTGAATATATAAAAGTTGAAATACTTAGTGATTACCCTGGCTTGGAAATTGGTCGGTGATGAAATTAGTTCAGTAGATTGGATGTGAATACTTGAGTCCTCACTTATGGACGTTGAGACAATTTGAATCAGATCGGAAATTTGTGGTGCAGCCAGTTAAGATAGTCGATTCTCTGATTCCAGGTTTTAGAGAGAATTTGGAAGACGATTCCCGTTCGCTTTTTACAATCGTTGAACTTGGCGTCAAATTAGAACCGGTTCGACTAGCGGTGAATAATTTGATGAGGCTGGACTGAACTGCACTGACTGGACTGAACTCGCGGTAAGAAATGATGACACTGAACTGGACTCGCGTTAGTTAAAGTTTAGAAATCGGACGTTGACTAACTGACTTAACAAACTTCTATTGGAACCTTCGCTTCTTATAGGCCCAAAGTATGTCAATTATGGTGGGGGTAAAAGACCAGGTGTGCCACCTATTCCATATTGGGTATCGAAGCTTAAGATCGGATGAGTTGCCTTCTCCGACGACTCACGCTCCCATGAAATATATTACCTGGCATTAATGCCACAGCCAAATATATCAATTCTATTTTAATCTGCATTTCGATTTTAACGATCTTCCTATTTCTTATTAGATCTTGCTGTATCTTGAGTCTATATAATCACGCACACGGTAATTTTGCCTTGATCCCTTTATTGGTTCCTTAATTTGTTTGTTACTCTAGGTGGTAGAGTCGCGGGACGTGACACCTCCCCCCTTAGTTCAAACGCGGGGAGTTAACGATCCGCGATCGAAAATTCGGTAGATGAATAATTTTAATCCAAGTTCCTTACTTGCTCAAGAACATATTTTTGAAATTTAATTTAACAATTGTATTGTGTCAGAAATTTCGTTGAGACATAGGTACTGGAATTTACATTTTTAATTTGTTTGTTGTAAAAAATAAAAAGAATTATAACAATATGTTACATAAATCTATAATAAAAAAAGATAAGACAATTTGGAAATATTACATCGTTGATTACATGTATATATACTAATAATATTTAAAAAAATTTGATTATTAACAATTTTTCAAATTTGCAAACAATACGATTGTTGAAATAAAAATGGAAAAATTATAAAAATTCATTAATTAGATATAAAATATTGAAAAGTAATTTTCCAGTATTACGATCGTTACTGTGTACATTAGTGAAATGAACCTGAGAGCACTATACATCATTGGTTGTATATAAAAGAGAAATTAACATGCATACTACTGATAATGGATATTGAATAATATTAGAATCATCGACTACGTATATGAATTAATAGGCGTTGTAAATTGGTAAGAGAAAAAAACTTGGTTGAATCTAAAATTGATTTCTTCAAAGAATGGGGTTCTGATTTCTTATTACTATTGTTACAAGTTTCTGAAAATTAATCGCACGAACACCAATTTGATTAGCGTCTCACTAAACGAATAAAATAATCATAAGAAAAAAATTTTACATAATAACAGGGGAATAGATGTTCTTACAATTTTTGTACATTTAATTGTTTTTCTAATGCTTTTTTGTAACATTAATAGAATTATTTTTGCATGAAAAAATGTGAAGAATAGTAATCATTCAATTTGTTATTGTTGCACATAAATTTCTATTGAAAAAACAATTTTCACTTCAACATTTTTGTAACGCCATCGCACAGTTTTCATTTACAGACAGTTCCCTTGATGGAAGAAAAAACCAAATTGCAATTACATTTACGATGGCACTAATTTTGCAGTGCTTATTTATTCTTGTCAGAGGTGTTTTTTTTTTCATCGAAAAAAGAAAAAAAAATGCAAATTTGTTTTTTGAATGGTCAACGAACAAAAATAAAATGGATTGAATCAAATGTAAAGAAAGTATTTATAAGAATTTTAAAGAAGTATAATTTTTTTTTGTGATGATATTACATTTTTGATTTATGCTGAACAGAAAAGAAAACTTGATAAAATTTTGAATAATTTGATAAATACTTGCTAGTTTAAGAAGTTTAATTTACTTTGAAAAAAAAACCATAAAATATATTGAAATTTTTTCATTGCAATTTGGAGGTTCAGTGAGCTTCTCGAATCTCTGAAATAGAAAAAACAAGATTAGAACAAAAATTTGAAAAGATCTTTTTGTTTAAAACATTTCCTGTTTAGTTATTCTAAACGCTTTAATTTAATGCAAAGTTTATACTATTTTAAGTTTGAATTTAAATTCAGTTAATCAATTTTGTATATTTATGTGCGATCTTTTTATACGATTGACGTGAACTACTATCGGTTTTGCTTTTGTGTTGATTTTCGCATTTCCTTTTCCTAGCACATCTAAAACTTCGTGAGGATCTGTGTATTGATTATCTAGTGTTTTAATTTTTCCTCCCTTTAATAAAAATACATTATCCCCAATTTTTATTTCTAAAGGGTTTATTTTTCTATCATGGTACATTTTTGATCTTTTGTTTGCCAATCTTTTTAATAAATTACTCAAAAAACATCTGCCTTGGTCAGTAAGTACTCCTTTCGGTGATCCAAATATGCAAATAAATTTTTTCACGGAAGCATCTGCTATCGTACTAGCTTGGTGATTAGGAAGAGGTATTGCTAAAGAATATTTTGTAAAATTGTCTTGTATGGTTAGAATATATAAGTTACCAGATTTTGTTTTAGGTAGTGGACCAGCAATGTCCATTGATATCTTTTCAAAAGCAGTAGTGGGTGTGTCAGTGATTACCATAGGATTTTTCGTTTTGACTCTGATTAATTTTTTCAGTTGACATTGTAAACAGCCTTGAATATATTTTTGAATGTCTACTTTCATATTTTCCCAAACAAATTTTTGGCGAATTCGACCATAAGTTTTTGTGACTCCTTTATGGCGTCCTAATGCCGAAGAATGAGCTTTTTCAATTAAATAAGTTCGTTGTTCTTTTGTTGGATATTGCGTTATTCCATTGCAAACTATAATTTTTGTTATAAAAGATGCTGGTTTGCAATCAATGAGGGTCAAATATAAAGAAGAAAACTCTTCATAATGTCATGATTGTTGCGACGTTTCGTTGGCTATGGGTTTGCCAACCTCATCAGGCTTTATTAAATTAAAAAAAAACACCAAATAGTCAAATTGTCACACACAAGACAAATAAAAATTAAATTAACTTAATATCAAAAACATACACAAAATTATTAAATTTTACCTTTATAAAAGAAGTTTAACTCATAATGAGTAATGTCGAGAATATAAAATTATAATAAAAGTCATGATTTTACTAATAAAATGACGTGTGTCATGGAGTCGACGACACTTTGTCTACTAAATTATTAGATTCAGACAGTTAACTTTAAATATTGACAACAGTTATTGTAAACATAGAATTCGAAATGTAAACAGACATCAGCTGGAAAGCTATCATGAATTTAATCTATTAAGTAATGAAAAATAAATTCTATTCAAAGTAAATACGTCTGTTTTTTTATTTATACTAAATTTATTAAATTTTATATGGATCATCTCTGATGTTAATCTTTTCCGATAGTCAGAGACATAATCAACAATCTTGGTATTTTCCCAATCAAATTCATGGTTGAATTCCAATTGATGTTCACAGACTACGGATTCACTGTTTTTCTTATTTTTGTGTTTATTAATACGAACTCTTAATGCTCTCTTAGATTCACCAATATAAGTCGCAGGGCAATTTTTACAATTAAATTTGTACACAATATTAGTTTGTTCCCATTTGTTTGTGGAGTCTTTACCTCATTTTATTATTGATTTCAAAGTTTTGTTAACGACCGGGATAGTTGACATATTGTATTTTTTGAAAATATTAGACAATTTAGTGAAGTTTGTTACATTGTATGGCAAACATACTTTTGGTTGATGTCTGTATAAATCTGAACGGTTTTTTTTATTTAGAGAATTTGGAGAACTGTATTCAATTTTATTCATACGAATTTTTATATTTTTATCGATAAAGCTATTTGGATAATCGTTGTTTAATAATATTTGTTTAACAATCTTCAAATTGGCGTTATGAAACGTTTTGTGAGATAAAGATATCGCTCGGTCAACTAAGTTATAAACAATATTTTTTTTCTGACAAATTGGATGATTGGAAAAGTAATTAATTGTTCTATTTGATGAGGTAGGTTTTTGAAACCAATTATAAATAATTTTATTTACTTTTATAATTAATGACAGGTCCAAAAAGTTAATTTGATTATTTTGTTGAACCTCAAAGGTGAATTGTAAGTTCTTGTCTTGTGAATTAAAAATGTTTGAAACCAAGTCAATAAATTTCTTTTGCACACACAGAATAGTGTCATCTAGAAATCTGTAATAAAATAAAGGAGAGCAATTATGTTTGTCTTTTAAAATACGTAGGCAATCATTTTCCAAATCATCCATGACAATGTCTGCGAATAGAGGTGAAATTGGTGAACCCATTGGAGTGCCAAACATTTGCAAATAAATATTATTATTAAAGGTAAAGTATGTCTTTTCGAAAAGAAATTTAGTACAATTTATAATTTCATCAAATGGAATTCTACAGTTATTATGAATAAGCTGACATCTTCGGTCTAAACTCTTTAGGACCAAATCACAGGGTACATTTGTGAATAATGAACTGACATCTAGTGAAAGCAGAACATAATTATCATCTACAACGAGATCTTCCAATTTTCTTTTAAGATCTAAACTGTCATTTAAATGTGATTTTGGGATTTTTATACTATCTTTTAATTCATCATATAGTATTTTTGCTAAAAAATGAGTGGGGCTATTGATCAAAGAAATTATGGGACGAAGAGGTGTATCTTGTTTGTGGATTTTAGGTAAGCCATAGCATTTAGCTAATACAGTGTTGGTTAGAGTAAGTTAATTATTTTGGAATTTATATTTCAAAAATTCATTATCATTAAGTCTCTTTAAAGTGTTAGAAGTACTGCTTTGTAATTTTTTCAAAGGATTTCTTGTTATTGGGATGTAGGTGGAAGTATTTGAGAGAAGGTCAGTCATTTTTGTATTATAAGTCGATTTTTTGAGACAAACAGTAAGGTTACCTTTGTCAGCATTAGTAAAAAAATATCAGGATTGTTTTTTAAAAATTGTTTAGTAACTTTTAACTTGTTGGCGAAATTTCTGTCTTCCATGGAAATATGAGTGTCTTTATTGAAATTGTGCATAATATTATTTGTTACTTTTTCTCTTATTTCATTCTTGAGATCACTATTGATGTCTAAGGATAACAAAGAAGATTCTACATTTTTAATTGTATCAATAACATCTTGTTTAGAAATTTTTTTTGGAACACTGTAATTTGGTCCCAGAGAGACGATATCAACAACATCCGACAGTATTTGTAAATCAGATAAATTTCTAAACCAACTGTCTTTATTTGTTTTCCTGTAGCGATATTTACGTGTTGAAAATGAATCAAATTTCTTTTGATGTTTCTCATAAAATGTTTTTAATATGGACTTAAATTTAGAATTTGAAAGATAAAAAAACTTATTAACGGTATTACAATCTAAACTGGAATCGAGAAATTGTTTCTTAATACGTTCGAGGGATTTTTTGATGAATTCAATATGGATTCTCACTTTCCTCGCTTTTAAATTTATTAATATTTTTTGGTTTCTTGGCATTCTTCTTTTTTCTGTTTCTTGCTTGAGTTTGTTCTAAATAATCTGAATAATCAGGATCAGAGTCGGAATCTGATTCTACTTTTGTTCGCCTTCCTTATTGCGTATATATTTCTGGTAATTTATCTTCCTATATTTGTTTTCTTGGTCTACCTCTCTTTCTTTTTGTTTGAGAGGGAATGTTTGTTAAATTTGTGAGTAGATTATTTCTTGGCCTACCTCGTGGTTTTTCCACAAGAGGTTTAGAAGGAAAATTTTCGTCTAATTTTTCTTGAGTTTCATTTCGCTTTAAATTTTTTGCTTTTTCTTGTTGTATTCTCTTTTGAGCTCTTGTAGTAATAGTTTTCCATGATAAATTTTCGTATTTTTTGGAAAAAATTGGACATAATAGAAATATTGTCATAAAAATAAGTCTTGAAGCCATATTCTTGAATAAATTTATGTATTTTAAATGTGTGTAATTTAAATGGTCTAATCGAAGAAGTTTTGTAATACATTCTACTCTGTCTTCGTCTGCTACATTATAAAATTTGCATGAGTTGATTAGGGAATTGTCAGCTCTCAAAAAGTTAATTAATATTTTACTTGATAAATCGTCGTTATTTGTTAGTTTAAAATTATGTAAATTTTCAATTTGTTTATAAAATTCTTGTTCTTCAAAAACTTCTGAATTAACTATTGGGACTGATAATGTTATTGGAATTTCATTTGTGTTCGCAAATTTTAAATAAGCTTTTCCTTTGTGATTTTTTACAACTGCGTCTCCTACGTAAACGCCATCTTGGATATGTAATCGAGGTACATACCCTTCACTCTTTTCTTTATTTTTTATATTAATATAAAATGTTGTAACTGTTCGAGCTGGAATAGTAAATGTATTGGTATATTTAAAGGGGTAACAGTGGTTCTCAATTTCTAAACATTTTGAGGTATAGTTTATATTTACACTATTATCTTGAACAAATTCTGATCCTAATACTCCATCTTTTTATATTGGGACTTCATTCGGAATAATGTTAAATATCGTTGGATAACATAAAATGTTTATTTTTACCTGTCCTAATGTGTAAAGTGGTAAATAATTAATTCCTGTAAGTTTTAATACGTTTTGGCTATTCATTGGTACTTCAGGGTTGAGAACCTTTTGTTTAATTGAATTTCGAGCAGCACTAGTACATATCATCATGTGTGTCGGATGTTTTAAACCTTCCGTTGATATTATAATTGATGGAATTGAAGTGGACTTTGAAATATTTATTGTCGTTGTTGTATAATCGTTAGAAGTGGATGACAGTGGTTCTCGATTTATTCTTTCCTCAGTGCACCCGTGCTGGGGAGAGCTTTGGAGTTTTCCTGATGAGGTGTTTGTAATTGCTTATTTGGTCGTATCTTGGAGTCTCGTACTAAATGACCGGGTTTTTTACAATAATTGCAGATTAGTTCAGTATAACTTGAATTTTTTTGAGTGTTATTATTTTGTAAAAATATATTTTCATATAGTTTATTTCGATTTTGGAACTGTCCTGAGTTACAGTTTTTATACTGTCCTGAATTCAATTGTCTATTATTATTAACATTGTTATCATTATCATACAAATTTCTAGAAAAATTATTGTTATTGTTGTATCTTTGATGTAGAAAGGTATTATGATTGTTCCTATAATTATTATTCCTATTTTGTAAAAAATTATTGTTGTTATCATCAAAATTATAATGTTTATTTCTTAAAAAATTGTTATTTGGAAAATAGTTGTAATTTTTTCTTGTAAAATTATTATTATTATTACTTCTTTGACCATTAAAATTACTATATCTTTGTTGGTTAGGATGCAAAAAAATTTTGTTGTTTATTATTAAGAACTGCATCTTGAGCTTTACTTAAATGAAACAATTTCTCAGTTGTGTGACCTGGTTTTTTACAAATTAAACAAATAGTTTTGTTTTCAAGTGCTACGTTAAATCGGGTGGTTTTATACTTTTTATTATTAATTAATCCTTCGGTCATTAAATAATCCGTATTCCTATTTCTTCGCAGTGCAGAAACTGCAGCCAATCTTCGTTCAATATCTATTGTATCATTAATTACTTCCTTGAATGTGTCCTTTTCTTCTACAAGAATTTCTAACTCAGGACGCAAACCGCGTATAGAACATTGAATTACGTCTTTCTAAATTTCGTTTGAAAGCATTATTTACCTGGCCGCCATTATGAAGTCTGTGAGCATAAGGGTACTACTTCTAACGAGTCACGTAAGGATACTTGTTGACTATTAGGTAAGGCCATTTCTTTGTTTATAATTGGATTAACGTTTCTTCAGGATTGTTGTGAACAGGTTGCTCCATTGTCGTTTCTATTATCGTCGCTATCGTGATTACTTGTAATGGTTTTGCGAGTAAGAGATTTTTCTGATAAATTTATTTCAGTTCTTTCTTCAACTGTGTTTTTCGGAATTATCGTTGAACTAAGTAAACTCATATCTTAGTTTTTAATATAAGTAGTTTCGTTTTTTAATGTTTCGTCCTGATCAATTGATCCACAAATATTACTTGAATTAGTTTTTAAACTCGAATTAAACCAATTATTCGAGTAAGATGAACTGCTTGCTCCGGCAAGTTCTGTTAAGGTTTTCTCTAAAGAAATATTATCTGATTGAAAACTGATATTTGTTTTGTCTTTGTTAGAAATATTTTCAAAATTCTCTTCAGTTACTTTTTCCTTCACAGTAACTGTTTTCTTTGGTGAAAGGGGACCAATTTGATTTTATGCTACAAATTTTGCAAGTTCAGTATTTTTCTTAACTTGACTGCGCGTAATAGGATTTTCTTGACTTTGTGATTTCCCTAATTCACTGGTATTTAGTCCCAACATAGGTAATTATAAAATAAAATTTTCTGATACGTACATGGAGACACTTTTAAAATTACAACACATAAATATTCACTTGGATCAACCGGAAAAAACTTTCAAATATCTTTCGTTTAAAAATATATATTTTTGTTAATTAATAAATAAGATTGAAAATTGTTATTAAAAAATAGGAATTTGTCTCAATGTTCCGTGTCAGGTAAATTTATAGTTATCAAACAAAATTCTTAAAATAATATGCCTTAATTTCACCAATTTCTATGTGCCTACAGAAAAATATTTATTCAGAATTTTTGCTTCAAATTTATTCTTATTGATACTATTTTTCGATCTTTTGCCTTACTTGGGATACTTGATGTCTCTTTACGTTGTTTTTAAATCAAAACACTGTTTTTGTTGACAGTTCAATATACAGATATACATTTCGTTATTGTAAGTCATGAAGTATTATATTTTTTCGATTTAGAAATTCTATTGTCGAAGGATATAGGTCTTAAATGAATTTTGAATTCTTACAATCACAGAAAAAAAAAATTTATTATTATTTATTCATTTATTTTTTTTGATAAGACACACCAAAAAAAAATTATAAAATGGTACAGAATTTTATTAATGCAAGATTGGACATGCCTAACTCAAGCACAACACCTTAGTCAATCTTTTGCATTTAAAAATATTCTGTTAGTGAACAGAGTTGAAATAGAACTTTTAAACGATACTGCATGAGCACTTTGAATTTTGCTTTAACCAAATGATTAAATCAATGGTGACCGTTCAAGGAATCTAAAAAGGACTCCTTCGTTGAGGCAGGACCGAATAGGCCACGCACAAAGGTGGCGCTTGAGTGGGGCTCTCTTATATGTTCTTTGATCCAAGAACGTGTTTCCTTTATTTCCTTTCCTTTCATTCTTAGTTGATATTTACAATGCCTATTAAAATTTTTATTAATGTTCTAGTTTATAAGAATATTAAGAAATACAAAATGTTTACATATCATTGTTCTATTCGTTAATATGAGGATAATATTGGATTTAAATAATTTTTAATAATCACAAATAACAATAAATATTTTTTATAATTTAGAATAGTTAGAAATAAAAATTACTAATGAACAGAATTAAAAATACATATAAGAAGGCCCCACTTAAGCGCCACCTTTTTACGTGGCCATTTCGTTTCTGCCTCAACGAAGGAGGCGTGCAACAAACCGGCCGAGAACCGTGATCGTTGATTAAAATTCAACTCAGATACAATTTTTCAAATAAAATAATTATTTAATCACTCAAATTAGCCTCAAGGTCAAATCCTTTCGAGATTTTATCAAATTTATTTTATTTTAACCAATATGTGTGTAAAATTTCAAATGAAATGAGATGGTCATTTAATCACTCAAGTTAGCCTCAAGGACAAATCGTTTCATGATTTTATCAAATTTATTTTATTTTAACCAATATGTGTGTAAAATTCCAAATAAAATAGAATGATTATTTAATCACTCAGGTTAGCCTCAAGGTCAAATCCCTTTGTGATTTTATCAAATTTATTTTATTTTAACAAAATATGTGTGAAATCAGATAAATTATAATAGTAATTTATTAATTTTTGATTCCTAATAATTATAAAATTTCGATATCCCATTCACTGACTAAGTTTTCCCGGGCCGATTCACCAAAAAAGAGATTGCGGATGTTACGTCAGAGACGTAACATTTCTCTTCTTTAAAGATCTCCTCATTTTATGTAAGGATCGGAACGCTCCTCTCTAAGGGATGAGGAGTATTCAGTAAATGAGAAGGGTTGATCATATAAATATATTTATTAACAAAAGTATTTTAAGCAAGCACCATGAAAAAGATGGACGAGAATATATAAAAGTTGAAATACTTAGTAATTACCCTGGCTTGGAAATTGTTTGGTGATGAAATGAGTTCAGTAGATTGGATGTGAATACTTGAATCCTTACTTGTAGACGTTGAGACAATTTCAGTCAGATCGGAAATTATTTTAATCTGCATTTCTATTTTAACGATCTTCCTATTTCTTATTAGTTCTTGCTGTATTTTGAGTCTATATAATCACGCACACGGTAATCTTGCCTTGATTCCTTCATTGGTTCCTTAATTTGTTTGTTACTCTAGGTGGTAGAGTCACGGAACGTGACATTTCATAAAAAGTAGCGATTTATAAAAAAAAGGAAAAATTTATAAAAATGTTTTGAACTTCACTTCCTCAAATAGGTAGACTTTATGAAGTGCACTTTATAACAAAGGCATAATTATTAAGTTCACTTTGTAAAAGACATTAATTTTATTAAGTTTATAAAATTGGTGGACTTTATAAAGTTTATTTTGTACGATAGGCAAATTTAAGTTTACAAAATTTTTATAAACTCATAAAAAGTTGGCTATGGAATACTGAGCCTTTATTAAATTTTTGTAAGGTGACTATAAACAACCTGCACTTGATACATTTTTTATAAAGTTTGTATAGTTTTATAAAGCAAATGTTCATGAGATCCACGAGTAAACAACTTTTCAATTACGTCGATGTACACTCGAACATGTACACTTACACATGTACCCATGCTTTCAAGATTAAATTGACTCAAGAACTAAAGCCACTTGATCATTTGAAATGCTAAAACTTCTTCAATTGGGCTCTAGCAAAGCTTGAAGAAAATGAAGAATTTCATCGAAAAATCATCTTCAGCGATGAAGCTCATTTCTGGCTCAATGGCTTTGTTAATAAGCAAAATATGCGTTATTGGTCAGCAGCAAACCCAAATGTGCTTCTTAAGACACCATTGCATCCGCGAAAAGTGACTGTTTGGTGCGGTTTTCATGCCGGAGGTGTGATTGGACCGTTTTTTTTTCGTGGATGAAAACGACCGTCATGTTACCGTCAATGGAGAGCGCTATCGTGCTATGTTGGAAGATTATTTTTGGCCAGAATTGGATGAACTTGACATCAACGATATGTGGTTTCAACAAGACGGTGCCACTAGCCACACAGCACGCGTCACAATCGATTTATTGAAAGGAAAATTTGATGAACGTGATATCTCGAGAAATGGTTCGATCGAATGGCCACCTCGTTCATGCGATCTAACGCCATTGGATTTCTTTTTATGGGGCCATATCAAGTCACTGGTCTATGCTAAGAAGCCAGCAACTTTAGACGACCTTAAAATGTGCAAAAATAACTTTTTTGTATTATTCTAGAGGACTCGAAAAAGTTTCTTGAAAAAAAAAACAGAATGAAGAATGTTACATCATTCATTAATCTCATGTTAAAATTGGAAGGTGCATTAAGGTGGCTTCGGCGTTTTTGAAAAAAATTACAGATTGCTCTGAAACTTAGAGATTATCTTAATAAAATAAGCTAGATTCAGTTGGAAATAAGAAATACCGTGGTTGACAATGTCATTGCTGAAAAAATCGCTACCGAAAAAATGTCAGTTTAACACGCAGTCTTATGGGATTCCTCATCAAAATCGGCGAAACTCCGGAGCAAAATCACAAGTCCCCATAAATGAAATATATAATAGTACTTTCAATTTCAAGGAATCTATTAGTATTATAGAAACAAAGGATTGACGACTTCAATCAAGAGAAAATTGCGAGAAAAGTATAGAATATAAAAAACCGCCTCGAGGTGAAACTAATAAATTTTTACTGTCGCTTTTTCAGCGGACATTTCCGCGATTTCTTACCCTCCTACTCAGATTTAACTATAACAGAAAGTGTGAACGAGGCCACTGAGGTGTTGGGCGGAATGCTCAACAAACACAAGTGCCTCCTGGAAAGCGGGGTGAAAATCCAGAAAAAAATGAAATCTCATTCCGCCATCAAGAAATTGGGGATATTTCAGAGACCACGTTTGGCGTCTCTGGGAGATACCCTAAAAAATCCGGTGAAGGGAGAAAAAAGATCTGCGCCCTCCATGAGCCAGCCCCCGAATGAACAAGGGGACTGGCATGTGGTCACGATGAAAAAGAAAAAAAAAGCAGGAAGTAAGGAGAAGAGGGCGAAGGACCCTGTGCTTTTTGCACAGGGGTCTACCGATGTCTTGTCTGGACACCTCTGTTACCAGTCTAGCAGTTCTTTCCACCGCTACTGTGTGACAAGGGAAAGATGTGAAGTCCCAGTCTGGTACCAAGCCATCGGCCATAGATAGCTTAGCGGTAAGTTCATCCTCTATTATAGGAATTCAAACTGGAGGTACGGTAAGTGAAACATCTGTCTGTTCCCAATCAATCATTTCTGTGTAATCATTAGCTACAAAATTAATTTTTGGCACAATATTGTATCTAACAGTTGTCTGTTGCTTATGTTTTGCTTCCAGGATTTTGGTGAGTGCGTCTTTGCGAACGGTTAGCCTAGGGTCGGTTACCATTCCAAGAAGTATATTTTCTGGCATGGCAAAGAAGCTGTTTGTCTGAATGGAAGTGTTTTCCACATTTCGGTACCTCAGAGGAAGAAACCTTGACAATTTGATTGCTTGGAAGAGGTGCCGACTCACATCAGCGATAGACTTATCCCGTCTGATGTGGAACCACTGAGGTACGTATACTGTGAGTAAGTATTCAACTAATACTTGCAGTTTCTTTGTGGCTCTTTTTCTTGATATGGATAATCTCAGAATTCTTTCTGCAGTTGTTAGCCAGCGAGCCATGTTGATGGGGCCTATCTTCCAGGAGGCCAGCTCAGGAGAGCACGCTCCGAACCGTATGGCATCTGATATCTCATAAAGATACCTTTGATCTGAGCTGAGATCAGTGGGCTCAATCTCAGGTAAGTCACGCTCAACTTGTTTAAACATTACAACATCGAGGGTCTCACAAGTTGGAAGTTGTCCCCCTATTGGCCCTGAGTATTTGTTCGGGCCAGTGGTAGGTCCGTCAATAAATACGAAAAGACTTCTGAACGGTAGCTCATTGAAATGTAATAGACAGACAACCCACTGCAAGGGACGATCAAGCCGTTCCTCTAGTAGACGAATAATTCCTCCCTTCCAGCTCGTATTCGTATTTGTATCGTCACAGCCCACAACTACCACTGCATCCCAGCCTCCATTCAGTTCTGTTGTTACGTAATTATAAATAGAATCACACTCATCTTGGGCATGACTCGATGGTGTGACGACGTGGCCTATGTATTTAGAACCTGGTTCGGCCACCAAAGATATGTGTTCCTCCTTAATAAATTCGGAGGCTGTCAATGTTTCGTCTTTCCGACTATCAAAGTATAAGCCACGAATAGAATCCTCATGGCGTGATTCCTCCTCCAACTTGGAGCCTGTTTTAATTTTCTCGCGCCTTATCTTACTTTTATCCATGACTAGACACTCAGGTACTTTTTGAGAAATATCCGGGGAGATCATACCTGCTCGATTGGCTGCGAGGAGTACAGACGAGCTTAAATGTGCCGCAGCCCGTTGACTTATACCATATCTTTGAGCAACTACTGCTGCTTCAGATAATTTAAGTCTGGCCTGCGATGATTTTCTCTGCACAAGTCTGCGTGGTATGTCGTGAAAATCATCATCATCGGTAGAAGCATCAACCTTTACCTTAATTTCAGGAGGAGGATTATCACCTTCACCTTCCTCAAAGAAGGAATCTAAATCTATATCCATATCAATTGTAGAGGAAGATGTGGAGGCCGATGCAGTAGGAACGCTTTTCCCACCTTCTCCCCGTTCAAGTCTGCCTCTTTTTGCATTACGTTCTGCTCTCTTATGTATTCTGTTGGTTTCAGAGATATCTACGCTGGCGATTCCCATGAGTCTTTTACCTCTTTGGTCAAGATAGAAGGCATGCTCTACGGCTGGAACCTTCTTTTCCTTGGGACAGGAGCACCTAGACAAGTCAACGCACTTACAAGCAATAAACTTCGGACAAATAACGAATATTAAGTTTTGTTTGAAACTTGGTAAAACTTTTACTGAAATGTTTGAATTAATGAAACAAGTGTATGGTGACAATTGTTTATTCCGTGCCAGAGTCCATGAGTGGTTTAAACGATTCAAAGAAGGTCGTGAAGACATCAAGGACGACGAACATCCCGGTCAGGAAAGTTTCGTGATTACACCAAGTAATATTGAAATTGTGCGTGAATTTATAAAAAATGAGCCAAAATCTTCTTTGCGACACATGACAATGGAATTAAACATGTCAAAAGATTCAATTCATCGCATTTTGACTGAAAATTCGCCGTGTGAGGCCGTAATACCGTGAAAATGGCAGTTGGCGCCTATTGCACGATAATGCACCGGCCCATCGTTCAACGCTTATAACTAATTTTTTTACCAAAAATCACATTTTATCCGTCAACCACTCACCGTATTCGCCTGATATGGCTCCCTATGACTTCTACCTACTTGGAAAATTGCATTTGGCATTGAAAGGAAAACGTTTTGCGTCCGTAGAGGCCATCCAAAAGGCTTGTACCGACATCCTGAAGGACATTTCGGTTAATGACCTGAAACACTCTTTCGAAAAGCCTTTGGATCGCGCAAAACAGTGTATCGAGGCCGGAGGGGACTATTTTGAATAAATAAACTCGAATTTATCAGAACAAAGCTCCTGTCGTCTCTATTTTAGCTCAGTCTCGTTTATTTTGGAACGCACCTTGTAAGTACCCTCTGATGACTTTTCATCGTAAAGTCACCTTTGGAAGGCATCGGTATCGATTTTAAGCCCATTTATGCAAAACCTCAGATATAAATGTTTTAAATAGTGAAATTTCGAGATTTCACCCTCAAAGAACAGACTGCAGATATTATCCGATTTCAAAATTTCAAAGTGCGCTGAGTTTCGGATTGAACTGGGCCACTTTTCCGCACCCAGGCGTTTCCTGGACGCACAGTGTTGGTTTTTCGCCCCAGCCTAATAAATATACATGTGTGCGTATATGTGCATGTGTTGTATGTATATGTGTATACCCTGTCTATTATATATAATATATTATTTTATCATTTTTATTATTATATTAATTATATTATTGTATTATATATATATTGTTAGCAACGTCACGAAAATGTACAGGGGGGATAGGTAAATTTAATAGTTGGTATAAAAATCTAAATTATGTAAAAAAACAAGGGAATGAGAGAATAGAAGAACGATGCGCACAGGTAGGTAGGATAAAGACGGATAAGGAAGGGGAATAAAGGAAAAAAGAAAGAATCAAACGATTTTACGAGCACACACGTGAGCCAAAACCTAATGGTTGTGTACGCGCGTAAACTCTTGCGGCGACGTCATGATAACCTTACGTCTGTCGTGAGCAGCTGACGCTCATCCGTACGCACCTACTCTGGCGATTCCTAGGCACGTTGAAAACTATTCAGTGAGTTCTTTGATCGCTGGCATCGATGTTATATGCTAAATAATATCTTTTGTGTTATTACTCCTACCTGAAATCCACTCAATACCCTTCCTGTAAATCAAAATTAATTTAAAACTTGGAAAACGAAATATAGTTAGCCAGTGAGTGATATATTGCTATAAAATCTGAACCGAAATTTTTCTGGAAATATGAAAAATTGTTAAGGTATCAGATCCTAAATTAAAAATCCAAAAGGTCGACTTAAGATTCTGATATCGATCTACGACTTATAAAATTCTGCAATTATTATAGAACGATCCAGGAATCGTTATAAATTAATAAAATGTCCAAGTCAACAAAATTTCTCACTTGGCAACAGACGAAAGAAGTTTCGAAGCTAGCAAAGTATTTCGCGAGTTCAGTGTCAGCACAAATTCCTTTCCCATGGAAATCATGCCACTTAGAAATAATTCTAAGTCATTACTGTTGGGATAAATGTGGACAAAGGAAAGAAATATAACTTTTCTTACACTTTACATTATATTTAATAGAAGGTCTGCAATAGCAAAACCTCGCTTGCTAAATACGCGGCTCAATTTTACCGCAACGTCCGACCGTCGAGAGTTACAGCGAGATAGAGAGTGAACCACTTGGTTCCGTGACGCGCTTCTTAGGTAGGAAGGTGTACCTGTGTAGGTCTACACTAAACTCTTCCCGCGCGTTCTATAATAAATCTATTGTATATCTCTTGACATAACCTGGACTGTGTATAATATAAATGTACATACATTTCAACAATTACTATTCCCCATCTGAATAACATCGATGCGAGTCAACGAGGTAAATTAATTTGGAATCAAAATCGCAGTCTCACGAGCTTCTTACTCCGGGTAAGAACTCTAGGGAGTAAAACACAGATCTTTGCTTTTGCCCGTTCGCGGTTCGGAACAAAAGTTTTGTTAGGAATCGACAAACTTGGTTAAAGTACACACACTTGGGCGGACGTAAATAATTTCCAAATCTTTCCTCCAACTGAAGCCGTTCACGGGGTTGTCGCGCTAAAAGATACCCATCGTATACAGGCAGGTATGGACACACCAAAGAAAGCGCCATTATGATAAAGCCAGTAATCGACTGTGCTTTAGACGCTTCCATTAGGGGTCTACCCGATGACATATCCATTTTTGTTGATACCCGAAATCCAAGCGATCTCAGCGAGGCGTTTAAGCACGCCCTGCACGCTGAACAAAGGCAGAAATACACGGAGAAAGCTAGAAACGCCACGTAAACCTATCATATCTCACTAGAAAGCGGGATGGAAATCCAGAAAAGGCTGGAATCCCATACCGCCTCAAAAAAGATGGGTATCTTCCGGAGACTGCGCTCTGCGTCTCTGGGAGATACTCCAAAAAAGCTGACAAAAGGGGAGAAGAGGGTTGCTCCTTCTCCCCCCGAAGATCGGCTTCGAAAGAAAGGCAAAGACGGCATATCGCCAGGTCGGGCGACGCCATCAAAGTGTCGGCGAAGGATGGAGAGTCCTACGCCGATATCCTGAAAGCTATGAGGGCAAAGGTAAACCCCCAAAGTGCAGGAGAAGAGGTCCTCTACATTCAGGGAACCAGAAGGGAGTAGATCTTCCTGGTCCTCAAAAAGGGGGGTGCCGTCTCGACCTTCGAAAAGGCGCTGGACCAGGCGGTCGGGGAGAAGGCCGAAGTTAAATCTCTGGTCTCGAAGAGGACCCTTGAAGTTAGGGACCTCGAAGAGACTGTCACAAGAGAATCAAAGACAAGTTACGAAAACATCTTGAGGAAACCAGGCTCATAGATCATAGTCGTTGGAGGACACCGTGCGGGCTGCGAGGCGGAAAGTGATCGCAGCATGTGACCACTCGATGCCTCGACGGGGGCATGAAAAAAAGCAAAATCAGCTCTGAGACAAGTCATAAAGAAAAGCCGACTTCAGTGCTGGAAAAACTTGATCGGTGAGGTCGAGAAGGACCCATGGGGTCTCGCCTTCAAAATAGTCTCCAAGAGAATGGTGACTAGAAGAAAGACCCCGGGCCTGGAAGATTCCGATCGAGTCAAGTATATCGTGCGAAGCTTGTTTCCACATGTAGAGCCGTTCCAAAGACAGGACCGAAGCTCCTGCGTGGTCCGGCGCGAGGAACTCTTCACTCTCGAAGAACTAAAGAGAGCTGGTGGAAGGCATACCCGAAGATCGTCCTAGAAGTCTTTAACTCCTGTCTTCGTGAAGGGAGATTCTTCGCAGACTGGAGGAAGCAGAGGTTGGTCCTGCTGAGGAAGGGCAACAAACTTCTAGGGGATGCCTCACCGTATAGACCAATATGTCTATTGGATACGATGGGGAAACTTCTGGAGGAAATGATCCTACAAAGACTACAGGGTCACATGGTCCGCGGGAATGGTCTCTCGGAAAACCAGTTCGGCTTTCGGAAAGGCAGGTCCACAGTTGACGCCATTCAGGCAGTGGTGGACATCGCTACTAAAGCAAGAAGAGGAACTGGTAAGCGTAAGACAAATGGTCTCTCAAGGAAGAGATGACATGTGGATCCCCTCAAGGATCGGGGGTGGGTCCACTTGTTTGGAACGTCATGTATGACGATTTCCTGTGCATGGACCTGCCTGCTGGAACGAGCATCAACGGCTTCGCCAATGACGCACTTGTGGTATGCACTGCTGACAACGCTGGAATTCTGGAGCTGAGGATCAATGATAGTCTGTGGCGGGCAAAGCGTTGGTTAAATAGCAGAGGCCTGAAAATGGTCCCTGAAAAGACCGAGGCTTTGCTGGTCACAGACAGGAGATCCTTCCAATATCCGAAGATCGTTCTCGGGGAACATTAAATCGAGTGGAAAAAGAGCATTAAGTACCTGGGAGTGCAGTTGGATCGAAGGCTTAGCTTCGGCGAACACCTGCAGATCGCGACTGCCAAAGCCATCCAATGCGGGGCCGCCCTGACTCGGCTCATGCCGAACATTGGTGGACCCAGGGAAGCTAAGAGAAGGCTGGTAGCGAGCGTGTTAAATTCAAAGCTGCTTTGTGCAGCTCCGATCTGGACAAGTACCCTTAACAACCGTGCTATCCTGAAGAGGCTGTTCTCGGCACAGAGAGGTGTGGTGATGAGAATTGTCTCAGCACACCGAACTGTGTCGACAAGTGCTGTGCTGGTCCTGGCAGGCGTCCCGCCAATTGACTTATTGGCGGAGGAAAGGAAAGAGAACTTCCAGCTCCGTAAGGAGCTCACCTGCTTAACCAACCTGCAGCAAATCGCTCGCGCGAAGGAGGCCATCCGCAAGGATGGAAGGCGCAGACTCATCGAGAAATGGCAGACGAGATGGCATGGTAACCAATCCGGGAGATGGACACACCGTCTAATCCCGGAGCTCACCACCTGGCTGGAAAGAAAGCACGGTCAAGTCGGCTTTTACCTGGCGCAAGCGCTTTCAGGCCATGGCTGCTTTAATGCGTACCTGAAGCATTTCAAGAAAAGAGACGACGAGTCGTGTAGCTACTGCGGATCCCTTGTGGACAATGCAGAGCACGCACTCTTTTTCTGTGCCAGGTGAGGCGTGGCAAGAGAGTCTGTCGGTCGGGAAGTGGGCACACAACTCACCCCTGACACGATGGTCTCTCTCATGCTCCAGTCTGAACGGATATGGATGCTTATCGAGTAATTTGTCACCCTGGTGATGAAGACGAGGGAGCTCTATGGGCGTGCAGAGCGCGGCAACAACGATGGTCAGTAGAAATCGCATCGGGGCTTGCACCTGCGGTCCAGCAGCTGGGGCGGACTTGGCTGTCCGCGTCGACCGGGGAAGGAATCTTCTTGTTCCTCCCCAGGTTGGCGCTGCTAGTCAGTCTGCCTAACGCGCGTGTGGCCGCGGATGGGAGTTCCGGGCGAATGGATGACGGAAGAGTCGTACGCGACTTTAAGCTGGATCCAACCACCCGTGAAGTTTAAAGCCGAAAGGCGGTTCCGCGGGTGGTGTTATGGTTCCAGAGAGGTTGTTTTTGGTTTTAACAGGTATGCCCAGACCCGTCCTAGGAGAGTCCTGTACCTTGTCTATAAAATATTTCGCCATTTTTCCTCCTCACCAAAAAAAAAATCCCAATACCCATATACCTTTCCTCACTATCCATCAAATTATCCCTATTCGCATCACTACTCTTACCCCTCTCATCCCGTAATAATGCATTACCCACCCATTGAAAAGGGCCCAAGGGTACCTGGCAACGCAACATGGCAAGGTAAAACGGCAGCAAGCGTGACCCCTCCCAGATCGACCTCTCTAGGACCCTCAAGAGCTTTAAAATTCCAAACGACTCCTCGCTCGGACGCTGTGACGAGTCACTCGACCCAACAAGAGCGTCCCAAGTCGGTTCACTTTCAGGAGAACTCCGTAGGGACCTTTCGAACACCACGGAACAAGATATGGAACTTAGTGTCCCAGCTCAGGAAATCAGTCCCTTTGACTTCTGCAGATTCCCCGGCGAGGAGTTCTCGGACTCAGAAACAGAAGACTTGCAGGAATACCTTCAGGAAGAGTTGGGAGGAGTGTATTTAGATCGCGTCCGAAAAGTGATACAAAGTTTGCATGTATCACATTTAACGCTGGAAGAAAAGGACTATGTGTACCACTGGGCGGAGGATTATGCTGACATCTTCTATCTAAATGGCGGAAAGCTCACCTCCACCCATCTGATCCAGCATGGAATCCCGACCATCGACCACAAAATCATCGTTAAGAAACATTACAGGTCACCTCACGAGGCTACTGAAAATATACATGCCCTGATAGAAAAACAATATAAAAGTGGCATCATAAGTAGCTCCAAGTCTCCCTATAACTGACCACTTTTAATTGTCCCTGAAAAATTCGACGCATCCGGTGAGACAAGGTGGAGAGTTGTAATCGACTTCCGAGCTCTTAATGAAAAAGTGATAGGAGACGCCTATCCACTGCCCAACATTTCGGACATTTTCGACCAGCTTGGGAATGCCCAAAATTACTTGGTGTTCGACCTCGCAAGTGGCTTCCACCAAGTCAAAACACACCCTGAAGATCGGGCGAAAACTGCATTTCTATCACCCCGAGGACGCTTTGAATACCTTCGCATGCCTATGGGGATCAAAAACGCGCCCCCTGCCTTTCAGCGTCTTATGGATACGGTATTGGAAGGAATGCATAGTACAGAAGTGTTCGTCTATCTAGAAGACATTGTAGTCTATGCAGAAAGTCTTGAGGAACACAGCAAAAAGGCCAGAAGACTTTTGATCGCCTGCGGAATGCTAATCTGAAGTTGCAAACGGATAAGTGCGACTTCTTGAGGACAGAAGTAGCTTACTTAGGGCACATTATCGGCAGTGACGGGGTGAAACCTAATCCGACAAAAATTAATGCAACTAGGAAATTTCCCCGACCCACCACCGTTCGAGCGATTCGACAATTTCTCGGGTTCTCCGGATACTACCAGAGATTCATCAAAGATTATGCAAAATTAGCAAAGCCACTTTCTGATCTCCTTAAGAAGGATGTGAAATGGGAATGGGGACGCAGCCAAAGAAGAAGCTCCAGGAAACTCCGCCAGTACCTCTACAAGACACCTATCCTCCTTATCCAGATTTCCAAAAGACCTTCAAACTCACCACTGATGCTTCTGACCATGCGGTCGGTACAATACTGACGCAAGTGAAAGATGGAGTGGATATGCCCGTAGCGTACTTTTCCAAAACAATGAACGCCTGCGAGAAAAAATATGCAAATATGCACGACTTCTACGCTGGAGGTTGCGGCTTCAGGACTACCAATACAAATTTGAATACAAGCAGGGAAAATTAAATCGAGGAGTTGAGGCACTTCTCGGAAATCCAGTCACAGATACGGATTCGACGTGTTCGACTGGATACTCTGAGGACTCCGATAATTCTGAGGTAATGAATCGATCCAACTCCCCGTCCCAGAGGAAAAGCAACTCCGAAACCACAAGAACAGGCGGGAATAGCCCAACGCGAACTCGCAAGCATGTGCTGGTCATTCGCAACAAGGTGGAGGCGGAAAGTCACTAGGTCGGACAGTCAACAGGCCAGAACTTGATCTCTGCAAACAGCACCAAGTACTTTCAGCCGTGTCCCGCGCGCTACTCTAAGAGAATACCATCTAATATCAATGCGCATACAAAGCTTGAAGTCAGTATGTTGATTAGAAAATTTTTTACAGCCAGTTGAATTTAGTTTTTCATTGTTAAAACAAAACCAGGAAAAAAGCGAGTTTAGCGTGCTTATTAAAAATTACTTTCTACGAGGAAAATCAAAGAAACTGAAGAAAAGCTCGCAAGATATTACAAGGAGTCTGCTCCATCGCATGGCATGGCTCATAAGTGGTTCACTGAATTTCGTTGCGGCCATATTAGCACAAGTGATGATGAGCGTCCTAGCCGCCCAAAAGAGGTGAGTTCTCAAGAAATGATTAAGAAAATCCACCACATTGTACTCAACGATCGTCGATTGAAAGTGCGTGAGATTAGTGCGACTGTAAACATTTCAGTGGGATGCGTATGGTACATTTTACATCAATGCTTGGGCATGAGGAAGCTATCTGCAAGATGAGTGCCGCGTTTGCTCACAGCCGATCACAAAAGCGGGCTCGTGTGGTTGCTTCTGAGCAATGTTTTGGCATGTTTTAACGTAATTCAAAGGAATTTTTGCGACGTTATGTAACTGTTGATGAAACGTGGATTGATTATTATTATACACCAGAAACAAAAAATCAGTCTAAAATGTGGACTGGCCCTGGTGAAACTCGCTTTTTTTCATGGTTTTGATTTAACAATGAAAAACTAAATTCAATTGGCTGCAAAAAATTTTCTAATCAACATACTGACTTCAAGCTTTGTATACGCATTGATATTAGATAGTATTCTCATAGAGTAGTAATATATTTACGATAAAAACACCATCTTTTGAGAAGTCACGGACTTACTGAATACCCCTCGTATGAGTAGCATCTGTCCTCTGGATAGGAATTTCAAAGTACTCAGTCTCAGAAACAGGTTCCTTCGATTTGACCTTAACTTCGAATGTTGGGTCATCGGAAGTTGTGTCAGAGGGAGAAAGATCTGTTTCACTTTCACAATCAGAATCTTTGTCAGAATTATTTCTATAAATAGAGAGTCGGCATTTATTACACAGAATGTCATCTACAGCTATTCTTCTTTTAAGGAAGCGAGAAAAGGCATTTGCTTCAATTTCTTCACTTACTAATTTTTTTCTACCTACGCTTCTTTTAAGTTTAGTATCACAACCAACGCACGTAAGTTTGTAGACCCGCACCCCATTGTAGTCCATCCCGACTTGATTCAAAGTAATTTTGAAACTCTTATACTGTTTCTTATTTCCTTTTTGTTTCAAAGTTTCAGATGGCTGGAAAACTTGGCCAAACTTTACGTTTTTTCATTCAGGCACCCATAGTTTAACCATGTGAAGTTCTCATTAGCCAGAGTTTGCCCATAGTTGACCCAATGGTGTTACTCATCAATAGCATGGCATTAGAAGTACTGAAGATTTCAGCAATAGTTACCGATGTTTCATATGCTTTTGTTCATGGTTGTATTTCCACGCGGAGCATATACGCACTATAGTAAATAGACTTTATAATGGTGTTCTTATTGAACGATGTAGACTTGATCAACAAGTTTTTAGAAGTTCGTTAATCCTAGCAACCCAAGCACCAGACAAATTTGCATACCAGTTGATGAAAGGCCCAGGATATGTCAGTAATTGCAGGAAAAGTAGTACATATCGTAAAATGTATACCAATTGACGTAAAATATCACAAAACTAAAGAATGTTATCTACAACTACCAGTATTTAAAGAAAAGCAATCTTTTTTCTTTTCACCCCGAACACATATATTAACAAATTCCGGTATGCAAACAAATTGCAATTATTTCCTTACACCAATGTACCTTTTTAGTGAATCCTGGTACAAATTACTTCCAAATTTGGTTGAATCCATCAATTACTGCTTACAGCTTCAGCACCACAAAACCCGAGAGAGGCATCCAAAAGTTTAACGGGTGACGCAAATACCAATTCAGGCAAAAATCGCATTGATACTATAGCCTTTAGTTCCTTCAGCGAATTTTTTTTATGGCCTCAATCAACTCATGGCGTGTTTCCCGGAGCGGATATTTGAGTTTTGAAAACAGGAAAAAGTCACAGGGAGCCAAATCTGGCGAATACGGTGGCTGAGCAATGACTTTGATTTCGTGTTTAGCCAAAAATTCAGTCACAATCAGGCTGGAATGTGATCGCGCATAAGGGTCAAATTTTATCAGATGGTAAATTTTAATATAAACATTCCACACCGATTCAGGGAATAAACTTCAATGCATCATTACTATGATGAGCCTACCCACGTACCAAGTGACCAAAAAAAGATATAGAGAATATACTCTATAGGATTTTCAAACTACGTCGAAATTTTGAGGGATTATACAATAAATTATGAATTGCCGTTACCGCAATATACAGATTATTCTGATCCGAATTCAGAAACATAATTATTTTTTCTTGCACAATAGTACATTGTACAACAAGGGGGTAACCTTGATCATTTAAGGCGGGTGCGATGTTTACATTTCGAGGCGAAGGTGAGCGCGCACGAGGCGAAGCCGAGAACAGTAAACATCGCACCAGATTTTAAATGATCTTACCCCCGTGTTGTACACGGTACTGTCTACAACAAAAGCATGTTATTCTCGCTATTTGTAAAGTTTGTCATTTAAGCCCTGCGGGCGTAAATAGGGAGTGGGGGTTCTTAAATGACTACTTTCAAGCACTGCATCCCTATTTACGCCCTGGGGCTCAAATGACAAACTTTATGCCCGCAAAACACGCGTCAAAAAGCGAGAAAAACATGCTTGCGTTGTATAAATTAATATAAATGATCATTTTTTTGTTCAAGCCGGCCTTACTAGTGAATTATAAGAAAGCAGAGCAGCATTAAAACTATTATTACTCTTAATAAAATCTTGCGATCTCTGCGGCGAAGATTTTTATAATAATGATGATAAAAATGCCAAAAACGAGAGATAAAAGTGTTCAAACCAATCCAAAACCAAAATTAATGCCATGGAAGAATTCATGTGGATACTGTAACACTCAAATGCATTCTACAAAAAAGTGCCGTAGACAGAATATTTGAAAATTTTACAAATCAACTACTTCACTCACTATAATTTCACCTTCTTTGTATAATATTTCTATTCAAGAGGCTCACTTACTAACAAAGGTATTACTTTTTCTTCCGCAAACGCAAAATATGTCGTTAAAAATTTTCAAAAACCATGTAGTTATCCTTACAAAATGTGCAAACATTCAAAAAATTATTCCATCTATTTTCATTTCTAGAGCACACGAATAAATACTAGCAATAATTATTATCACTTTTGTTCTGATTACAATTCTAGGAATAATATTGATGAAAATTCGAAAAATATATAAAAATATTAACAAAACGCCAACACGTATTGAAATTGTACAAAAACTGATTTAAGCTCAGTGACAAAATCTTTACTGACTGACTAAACATTAATCTTTTGACTACAAATAATATAACAAATAATTTGAACACAGATTAAGATAACATTTAATCTATATTGTAACGAAATAATTGATACTAATCCTTACACATCAATGTATATAAATACTATGACTACCATAGAAACATTATTACTATAATTTTATACACATATTACTAATTACATAACATACTATACTATTGTACTACTATAAATTATATTAATAATAATAAATATAAAAATATATATACAGCACAGTCGGAAAGTATTAGAACAAGATAAAAAAAGTCGTTTTTTGCTGTCAGAAAGTCACTTCTACGGACATTAAATAAACAAAAAAGATTGAATTTCATTCAAGAACATGTTGACTGGATGATTGATTAGTGGAAATCAGTTTTATGGGCAGACGAATCAAAATTCGAACTTTTCGGTAGCCTTCGGCGTCAATATGTTCGCAGAAAAGTCAATGGAAGACTCGAACCAGATTGTACTGTGCCAACTGTAAAACATGGCGGTGGCTCAGTAATGGTTTCGGGCTGTTTTAGCCACACTGGCCTTGGTCAACGTAAAAAAATTGAAGGAATTATGAAAAAAGAGCATTATCACAGTATACTCCAACGCCATGCAATACCATCTGGCATCAATTTAATTGGTCCTGGATTCATTTTCCAACAAGATAACGATCCGAAACATACATCAAAACTTTGTACTTCTTATTTGGAACGAAAACAAGTCGCAGGTGACCTTAATATAATGGAATGGCCGCCTCAATCCACCGATTTAAATCACATCGAGCTGTTGTGGAAAGAATTGGACTGACGTGTGAGAGATCTAAAGCCAACAAGCCTTCCTGATCTCTGGGATTGTTTGAACGAAGCGTGGAATAATATTCCACCTCAAACACTCCAAAAACTCATCGAAAGAATGCCAAAATTGTGCGCTGCAGTAATAAAAGCAAAAGGTGGCCATTTTCAAGAAAATCGCTTGAAGTAACATATTCACTGTTTCCTTATGAATTTTGATGAAAATTTCAGTAAAATGCTTTAAAAATGTCTTCAAATCATGAAGCTACATTGAATGTACAAAACTACCGCGAATATGTGAATTTTATTTCAATAAATGATACGATAAACTTACAAAAACAATTTTTTTTATCTTGTTCTAATACTTTCCGATTGTACTGTATATATATTACATGACGACAAATTGTAAATATACAGATACAAAAATTAACACCTTATTCTTCACAGTTATCTTAGTACTGAGGAACAGTAAAATTTCTTATTAGTACTAATAATTTATCGCTATCTTCTGAAACATTACTAAACTCACAACTATTACCTGTACAATCTCGTCGTTTACCGGACGATATTTTTTCTCTTTTATAGTCCCCTCCCTTTAACTATTAAAAATAGCTTTCAATAGGGCCTTATTTTTTCAACCTACTCGGGTTAACATACATTCAATCCAGAGGCAACTTTATATTCTTACCCCTGAATTAAAAGATGCTATCCCTTTCAGTTATAGGGATGACGAATCCTGCTTAGTCCATTTTAAATTTTCACTCCCGGCCTGAAACGCAAATATAATTAGTAAATACGAATCCTGAAATTTTTTTAATGTCTTACTGAAATAGAACAATTTTTTTCACACTCGCCCGTAAAATTCGTTCCTCTCGAAGTTTTCACCTCATACAGCTGGAAACAAAAGGGCTCCTTAACCGTCCATCTTCCACTGAATTCTGGTCGGATCCAACTGAATTAACACAAAATATAGATATAAAATATTCAATGTTTAAAAAATATATATTAGGTAAAATTGTCTTTTTGAATACTTACGGTCTTTAAGACATTCTCCTCGTCTACTTGATAAAAGGTAGTCCTCAGATAGAAAGCTCCATTCATGCCATGAAAGATTATTTGTTCTCCTAATAAGGAAGTTGCATGATTTTCAATAAGAATATCATATGGTAGTTTTAATTGTTAGTCACAGTATTGTATTTTTGCTTAATTTTTTCAATCTATAATAATCTAGAAAATAATGATCAAGAACTGGCTAATTTTGAATCGACGAATCGACAATGCTACAGTCATTCTGAACTTTTCAAGTGACCTACTAGAAGTTGTAGGTCTGGTCTAGTACAACAAGAAACGGCGTATGAAAGTTGTCAAATACCCTCTAAATTGTAATCTGTTGTTGAAAAACAGGTTTTACTTTCTTTCGCACACTCACACACTTTCTTACTCATTCAATTATCAACCGATTGTTGATTTCTCGACAGTTCTAGAAAGGGGAAATAGAGACCTTCCGAACAATATGTATTGTTTTGTGAAATTTTTTCGATTACTGTGTCTATTTATCGTGCAAATGTGGATTTTTTTCCACTTTTTTCAAATTTCACGATGTTTTAAAACGTTTTTTTGTCAAAAATGTTGCTGTTTACAATTAATATTTGGAATTCACGTACCCTCACGAGTTAAATAAGTGTTTAATATCAAAATTCGATCGTCAATTGTTCAAGTTATGAAACATTTCCGAAAAACAAAATTTTCGCAATGTCACTCGGGCAAGCCCACCCGCGCGCACTAGCCACTGCAGCTGCAGCATGTTGCTGATTAGCTATTTGTTTGCCACAATTTTCGAGAAACAAACATTTATTTATCAATATTATTAAAGTGCTATCAATTCCCAATAAAACAAGTCTCGATAATGTATTTATTTTGTCCATTTTCATCTGTTAATACAGTTTGTTCTCTCGTTAAAAATGTTTACTTGATCTTCTACGTTTGTAAGACGAATCGTCAGTTTCACGTTTGAGGGATCAGCAGTAATTAGTTAGCATTCTGACTTAGCTCTTCCCTTCGAAGTGCTTTTCGATAGCCAATATTTCTTGGTGAAAACGTTCACCCTGTTCGTCGCTGAGTTGACCGAGATTTTCTGGGAAGAATCCCAAATGAGAATCCAGAAAATGAGTTTTGATGGATATGTTGCATCCCATTTCTCCATAAGCCTCCAGAAATTCGTTTACCACATCAATGTAATTAGCGCTTCTCTTGTTTCCCAAAAACTCCTCGCAAAAAGAAATAAAACTGAGCCATGCTCTTTTTTCTACTGGATTCAATTTTTTCAAAAAGCCTTTATCAATCACAAGCTTTAAAATTTGTGATCCGGCAAAAACACGTGTGAAAATGATTAAGGCATTAAAATGCGTGTAAATGCTCTTTTTTTCGTGTAGGACACAAAATTTCTTGAACATACCTTCTTTGATTTTGGCGTCACTCAATCTAGGAAATACTGATTTTAGGTGTAAAAAGGCCTTACGGAAAAAGCACTCAACTAGTTGGGTAAGCGCGTCGTTACAATATGTCGGTTAAGGAAAAGAACTGATGTTGCTCATTCAAGAAGGTAATTTTAAATCTGTAACATATTTTATACATAAATTTTTTATCTAAAGTATTATAATATTGTTGTATATACTTATTGACTTGAACATGGATTTTTTACAAGTAAAAGCTGTAAAATTAACGTTAAGTAAAACAATATTTGATTTTTCCAAATCATTTCAGTCGATTATGTCGATCATAAGAAGAGTGTACCACTGTCAGTGACAACGGAACTGTACTATATCGACCTTATCAACCTATGATTTAGAATTAATTTAACGTTATTTAAAACAAGATGGAATTTTTCAATATAAATTGAAGAAATTTTCTGTGAAAAAAGGAACGCTTCCACTCCACTGGGTATCGAACCCAGGACCTTTCGATTGCCGGTCGAATGCTCTATCATCTGAGCTACGGAGGTCCCACACAACTTTTCTCACAGAATTTATTTACGCCTTATGTGGCTACGGATAAACCGGGAACTATTTTTTTGATTTTTCCAAATCATTTCAGTCGATTATATCGGTCATTAGAAGATGATAGAGCATTCGACCGGCAATCGAAATGTCCTGGGCTCGATACCCAGCGGAGTGGAAGCGTTCCTTTTTTCACAGAAAATTTCTTCAATTTATATTGAAAAATTCCATCTTGTTTTAAATAACGTTAAATTAATTCTAAATCATAGGTTGATAAGGTCGATATAGTAGAGTTCCCTTGTCACTGAAAGTGATACACTCTTCTAATGATCGACATAATCGACTGAAATGATTTGGAAAAATCAAAAAAATAGTTCCCGGTTTAATCGTAGCCACATGAGGCGTAAATAGCTTCTGTGAGAAAAGTTGTGTGGAACCTCCGTAGCTCAGATGATAGAGCATTCGACCGGCAATCGAAAGGTCCTGGGCTCGATACCCAGCGGAGTGGATGCGTTCCTTTTTTTACAGAAAATTTTTTCAATTTATATTGATAAAACAATATTTGTTTACTCTTACTACTACCTGTTTGCAGACCTCAAAAAAATGCTCCAAGGAAAGAGATTCTACTCTAACGAGGAAGTCATCACCGAAACGAACACTTATTTCGAGGCCAAAGATAAATCCTTCTAGAAGAAAGGTATTGAAATGCTAGAGAACCGCTAGACTGATTGTGTTGCTTTTGACGGAGACTATGTTGATGAATAAAGTCGAGTTTCGCTAAAAAATGTGTTTTTCCTAGTTAGTCCCGGGACTTATTGATCCACGTACTATGTGATGAGAGAAGTCTCGAGTGCCTTCCCGAATGACAATGTTTAAAGCCCCGTAACGAACAAAGTATTAACTTCAACGTAGCATTTTTCGCTCTATCGATTGCAGATGTGAAAAAAGGGGGTTTCCATAAAAAAAACAAATTTGACCTTCAAAAAGCCGTGAAGGTCATCTTCAAGGTCAAAATGAAGGTCACCATTGAATTCCCCGTTGAAAAATACTTCAGGAATTGCAGTGACCTCTTGGAAAACTTTGTTTATTTCAAATAACCTCTAATTGACCTTGAACGTTACAATTGACCTATGACTTGGGAACGAATTTGAACGTAGAATTTTCCGCTCTATCGATTGCAGATGTAAAAAAAGGGGGTTTCTATTTAAAAAAACAAAGTTGACCAAAATGAAGGTCACCATTGAATTCCTCGTTAAAATTTACTTCAGGAATGACCTTCACTTTTTTGAAAAATATTTACCTGAGGAAATATCCAACCGTCCCGGGACATTTTAGACACCCTTTATATTACCTTAATATATTACCTTTGAAGGAAAGTATGTTGACGCATTAAATCGAATTTTTTGAAAAAACTGTGTTTTTCTTAGTTAGACCGGGAACTTATTGAGTGATTTCTTATATTCATACATATTTGAAGGCTTATGCGTATATATACCATACATAAATATGAACACACACGTATATTCAGAATCACGTAATTAAGCATATTCCGGTTATTTTGTTAATTTTTCGAATTTCCTCTTAACATGCCATTAGCATTAATTGAAATTATGTGAAAGGGAGAAAAAAAGGATGTTGGTTCGTGAGAAGATAGTCCATTTTCCTTTTTCAAAGGGTTCACTCATAGCCGTGTGAGCTCCTATTCTAGTAAGAAAAAAATTATTTTAATATAAATCAACCTTGTACTAGCGCTTGATAAACTGATACGAAAAAGAAGAATGCAAACAATAATATATGGGCTTTATCATGGGAACGGAATGCATGGTAAGCTTATAAACAATTTATATTGATTAGAAATCTCATATAATTCTTGCAGGAAATTTGGTGCACGCATATTTTTTTCTGTGACGTGCCTGGCGCCACTCAAAAGACCCTCTCCGCGACCATTATACAAATTTCTTTAAGGGCGGGTTTTTGCTGTCAAATTGGGGGATGTGATATTTACTCTGCTGTAGAGTCATACATTCTAATACCAACGACATTGCCACGCTCGTATTAAAATAGGGGTAGGACGCAAGTGTCGGAATATTTGCTGGGTTTCCAGTTAACAATTCCAAGATATTCTGATTTCAAAATGTTACGAGCATATCAAGGTCACTAGAAATTTTTAACTCCTCTGAAAATTTATTACTAAAATATCTACAAGATATGAGTTAAACATTTTAATTATCTGTAATTACCGAATAAAAGTCACCTGCCACCTCAAAGCGTTTATAACCCGCGCATCTTTACAAGATCGCTTATGCAGCTCATCACTGCTCGGTTCAGAGACTTTAAAAATGGTTCGTTTAGGAAGGAAATTCTAAATTAAAAGTATGTGCAATGGTGAAGAGAAATTATAATCAAAGGCATAATCTACAATCCAAGTAGAATCAGAAATATTATTAAAATAGATAGTATGAAAAGTCAACAAGTACATATATATGTGAAAATTAACATATATGCACATATATGTATTCATTTGTTTGAATTGTTATATATGTGATCAAATAGCTCATCAACTAGTCGAGACCATAAACTTATTCCGAATAAGAATAATACAGTTAATATGATATTGCCTTACATAAATGTTTTATTTGTTTCAATCATATAATTATGTCTTCCTCCTCAAAATTGTTCTAAATTTAATATAAATCATGAATGTGAGAATGAGAAAAGTGTTAGTAGTTTTAAATTACGTATCAAAATTTAAGCTCATAATAATGTTTCCAGAAAAGCACAAATTATAAAAAGATTAATTACAGGAATGTACTGCACAATATTCTAAAATTAGAATGCAAGAGAAGCAATTTAACCAGAGAGCAAAGGAAAAAGGGAGAATAGTAATTTACAAAAGGAATAAAGCGATTACTTATAGTAGTAAGGGCACACGCCCATCTCTACGTCACTCAACTCTCCTACGCATTAAAAACACTAATACCGTAACACGCGCCTTCAATATAATTAAGCATCAAAACTCTCAAATATTGGTATAAAGCGAGACAGGTTCCTGTCATTTTATACCTTACTTGAAACCTTATGAATTAAAAAGATATTATAACCCGAAAAGAATGAACTCAAACGCCAGAAAACCACTCTAGCCAGTAAACAAGCTAATTTTGAAAATCAGAAACATAGCATGATCAACAATTTTTAAGCATCGAAGAATGAGTTAAATGATAATGAACCTCAACTACCAATCTCAGAGGATTAATAAGATATTTATCTGTGATCGATCGAATATTTTTAGATATTAATCTAAAAGTTTCGCAAGGCTATATGTGGTCATGAGGATAAGAATTCAATTTGGCAATAGGTTTCAATGACCTCAAGCCACGAAGCGTTCCAAGTTTAAAATTTAGAATTTTCCAATCAGCAAAATTCTACCCTTAAGGTGGCTTGAGCGTTTGGTGTCGTATGAAGTGAGGGGCACCGTGGGGGCACGTGTTACATGAATGCTCATTGCTACTTATTTTTTTAATGATCATATGTATTATAGTAACATCTGAGTAGAAGGGTAAGAAATCGCGGAAATGTCACCGGAAAAAAGCGATAGTAAAAAATTATTAGTTTCACCTCGAGGCGATTTCTATATTCTGTACCTTTTTCGCAATTTTCTCTTGATTGAAGTCGTCAACCCTTCGTTTTTATAATACTAATAGATTCCTCGAAATCGAAAGTACTAGTATATATTTGATTTATGGCGACTTGTGATTTTTTCCGGAGTTTCGCCGATTTTGACGAGGAATCCCATAAGACTACGTGTTAAACTGACATTTTTTCGGTAGCGATTTTTTCGGCAATGACATCGTCAACCACGGTATTTCTTTTTTCCAAATGAATCTAGCATATTTTATTAAGATAATCTCTAAGTTTCAGAGCAGTCTATAATTTTTTTCAAAAACGATCAAGCCACCTTAAAACCATGCAACCCTGAAAGTATTTCAAAGTCATCAAAATTCCCCACCATAATAACAGTCCACAAAAGTACCCATTTTTGAAATATTAATCACAGTCGGAAGAAGAACTTTACCGAGACAAGTTTCTTATTCTCAAAAATTATGTCGCGGTAATTAGACGCCCGTCTGTGATTTTGAACGTAGCGTTCACCGTAATTTACCTCGCTCTGTCGAAGAGTCAACCTTTTAAATAAAATCGAGTTCGAGTTCCAAAACTAGCCGATCCACATAACGATTTATCGAAATAACCGTAATAGAACAGCTTCGTTTAAAAGCACGTCTACTCCTTCTGTTCGAAGCAATCTACGAAACGAAGAGATGTGCGCGAGTGCGTCACGCAAAGAATAGAGTGGTTTCTCGTTTTTGGGACCACGACAGCATCAAATTAAAATTGGCCCGGATCATCAGGACTTCGGCACATTAGGACGCATCCTCCTCTTTGCCTTTGCCATTCTGACAATCTGGTAGGATTAGGACTACGGAGCTTCAATGTACAGATAACATACACTGTATCGTTTCAATTTCTTCCTGTAAAAATTACATGCTCACATCAGTTTTGTTTTTGTTTAATTGAAATAAATCTTGTTACTGTATTGAAATCTTAAACTAACCTGAAACAAATATTTAGTACTAAGGAATTGAATATTTGGCACTTTGAATTACCTCCACGTACCTATTATACCTATTATACGAATAAATGAAGCATACTGAGCACGAATCCTGTCTTTTCTTACGTTTAATTTAATTTAATAATAACCGCACGTAACAAAGTCAATTGAGTGTCTTGCACAGGGTCCATTTCTAAGCCATTCCGACTATTTTTTTTTGGTGAGGAGGAAAAATGGCGAAATCTTTTATAGACGTTGTACAGAACTCTCCTAGGACGGGTTTAGGCATACCTGTTAAAATTAAGAACCTCCTCTCTCAAACTAATACACCGCCTGCGGAACCGCTTTTCGGCTTTGAACTTCGCGGACGGCTGGTTCCATCGTATCAGGAGTAGAATCCCTTACGCTTACCAGTTCCTCTTCTTGCCTTAGTAGCGATGTCCACAACTGCATGGATGACGTCAACTGTGGACCTGCCTTTCCGAAAGCCGAACTGATTCTCTGAAAGGCCGTTCTCGCTGACCATGTGACCCTGTAGATTTGTAGAATCATTTCCTCCAGACACTTCCCCATTGTATCCAATAGACAAATAGATCTATAGGATGAGGCATCTTCTAGATGTTTGTTGCCCTTCCTCAGCACGACCAAGCTCTGCTTCTTCCAATCGATGAAGAACCTACCCTTCCGAAGACACGAATCGAAGGCTTCCAGAAGGATCTCCGAGGAATGCCACGATCACCTCTTTGAGGATCTCCTTTGGCACCCCGTCGATCCCCGGCGCTGTATTTGCCTTAAGCTTCCCACCCGCTCTCTTTAGTTCCTCGAGAGTGAAGAGTTCTTCGCGCCGGACCACGTAGGAACTTCGGTCCTGTCTTTGGAACGGATCTACATATGGAAACAAGCTCCGCACAATATACTTGACTTGATCGGCATTATCCAGGCCCGGGGTCTATCTTCTAGTCATCAATCTCTTGGTGACTATTTTGAAGGCGAGACCCCATGGGTCCTTCTCGACGTCACCCATCAATTTTTTCGTGCACTCAAGTTGGCTTATCTTTATGCCTTCCCTCAGAGCTGATTTTGCTTTTTTCCATGCCTCGCGCAGCAGCAAATCACCCTTTGAGCGGGTAAATCTCCGCCACGCTATGAAGAATTTTCGACGCAGGACAGACAGGCTGGTCGCTCCAACAGTACATCGTGTCCCCGGTACGCCTGTGCTTGCGGCGAGGCATTGAATAGTCACATGCTGCGACCACGATCCGCCTCGCCACCCGCACAGTGTCCTCCAACGACCCAGCAGACCTTGCCCAATCAAGCTCATCTATGAGCCTGGTTTCTTCAAGATGTTCCCGAAGCTTGTCTTTTCTGAGTCTTCTTGTGTTCCAGGAGGGGCTCCTCACCTTTCTGCTCCTTCCCGTATGAACCATGCCATGCGATGGAGCAGACTCCTTATAATATTTTGCAAGCTTTTCTTCAGTTTCTCCATTGATTTTCCTCGTAGAAAATAATGTTTAATAAACACGCTAAACTCGCTTTTTTTAATGATTTTGTTTTAACAATGAAAAACTAAATTCAACTAGTTGTAAGAAATTTTCTACTCAATGTACCGACTTCAAGCTTTTTATGCGCACTGATATTGAATGGTATTCTCTTAGAGTAGTAACATATGTACGATAACAGCACCATCTTTGGAGAAGTCACGGACATATTGAACAGCCCTCGTATATACATATACAGGGTGAGGCACATAAAGTGTTACAGCGCAATAGCACTCAAACTATAGATCATATCCAAAAATGTTTCAGACAAAAGTTTCAGTGTTCGAGGAGGGCGTCATACTCGATCACCCTATTTTTTATCGGTGGAGGCGCTGAAGCTACGTCAAGGTCAACTCCACTTTTTTAAATGGAACCATGTACTTTTTTTCGATGACATTATTACCGATTTTAAAACGAATTCAGCGACCTACAACACAAGGTCATTCACGCAAAGTATGAAAATAGTCGGAAAATAATTTTCATTTCTTACGATACCCATGATAATACACATACATGAAGTATTGTTGACATCGGCAGAAAGTAAGCATTTTCTGTTGACATATTAGTTAGTCACGCATTACCTTCTAATGTGAGTACATCTGAACGTGAAAATGAAAGATTTTCAAGAATATTTTGATATGTTGATGATGCTGGGGGAATGCCGTAAATATTACAGAAACGCCCAAGATTTGTATGCGCCTCGTTATCCGGATAGGCAACAAAAATCGCACATGGTTTTTAAGCGATCAGCTGACCGTTTCTGTCGCTTTTGTACAGTGAAACAAACACGAGTCAAACGTCGACCTTTTGTTAATGACAATATTGCGGCTGCTATCTTAGCTTCTGCTGCACTAAATCCACATGCGAGGAGCAAGCAAATAGAAAAAAAGAGTGGAATTAGTCCGCGATCTGTATTAAGAATTTTACATCAACACAAGTTCCATCCATATCGTATGTCATTACATCAGGATTCGTACAGCAATGATTTCCTAAAACGCGTCAATTTCTGTAATTGAATTAGTAGAAAAATGCGCACAGATGTCTCATTTTTGAGTCATGTGCTTTTTTCTAATGAAGCTAACTTCGCAAATACGGAAAATGTGAATAGGCATAATATGCATTATTGGGCAAATGAGAATCCTTTGTGGATGAGAACCGTACCATTTCAACATCCGAGGTCTGGTAATTGTTAGTGCGGCATTGTCGGCGATCACGTCATCGGTCCATCTTTTCTTGAAGGTCACTTGACTGGGCAAGTTTACGCAAACTTTCTGCAAAACGTACTCCTTTAATTAGTGGAAGACGTGCCCTGGCATGTTCGCATGAACATCTGGATGCAATACGACGGTGCACCACCTCATTATGCTCTGTGTTCAAGGCAAGTGATGAATGAAATTTTGGGCTAAAAGTGGATTGGACGAAGCAGCCCTGTTGCCTGTCCACCTCGTTTGTCAGATCTAACATCACCAAATTACTTTTCATGGGGTTTTGTCAAAGAACGCGTAAAGGTGGTAGCACCTACCATGCCTGACGATATGAAAGAAAGAATACACCGAGCATGTATGGAAATTACACCACAAATGGTGGCTTAACTTAGACGGCCTTTCATCAGCAAATTAACAAGTGCTTACAAGTCACAGGTCATCACTTCGAGCATCTTCTGCAGGTAGACCCAAACCAAGGTTAGTGGATCCTTTGAAAATACATTGAGCCATTGATCATTAATTCAACTTTAATTAGTTATGAATTAGTATTAGTAGTATTAGTTATTAGTTATTTTAATTTTAATCAGTTATTTTTTTTTACTTTCTTCAGTAAACGCAAACGATGTAAAATCTGCCGAACTGTATGCTGCCCCTAGCGGACCCGTGTGAGAGAACGTTCATAGAATACTCTGACCGTTCTCTGACTGTTCTATGACCGTTCTATGAACTCGCATTATTACGGCTAAGAACGGTAAAAAAGACATTAAAAGCCTTGCAATTATGATTCTGTGGCGAAATTTGGATTAGACGGTGAAGCAATAAATACAATTATCTTATTTTTCAGTGATAAAAACTAGGAATACATCATGTACCTGTCATTGAAGGCAGTGCAGTGGTTCACCATTTGCGGAACGTCTCCACCAATAGTAAACCTTCACGGTAGACGTTCCGCCAAATGTGAACCACTGCACTGCCTTCAATGACAGGCATTATGTTTTTCTAGTTTTTATCGCTGAAAAATAAGATAATTGTATTTATTGCTTCACCTTCTAATCCAAATTTCGCCACAGAATCATAATTGCAAAGCTTTTAATGTCTTTTCTACCGATATTAGCCGTAATAATGCCAGGTCATAGAACGGTCATAGAACAGTCAGAGAACGGTCAGAGTATTCTATGACCGTTCTCTCACACGGGTCCGCTAGGGGCAGCTGTGAGGTTTTCTTATGAGAAACAGACAAGTGTTTCTTTTAGTAAATTCTGGCAACTAAATACCAGACGAAATTCGCTCGAAATTTGCTTAGAGGTGCGCATAAGCAATTGATCATAATGTTCATAAATTTTGCCAAGATGTAAACATTGTTTCTTCAAATTTTTAGATCGGTGAACTGTATTATGACACAGGAGTCGATAAAGTGCGTGAACAGTTAATCTTTCAATGAACGTATAAATTGCTGATCACATGTGATTGACATTTTCAAAACTTTTCAGCAATACATAATAATGAATAACGTAAAAAAATAGTAATAATAATGGTTAGTCAATTTTAATAAGTAATAATAAATTATGAAAACTAATAATATGAATAGTAGGTTTTTTCTCCGTAAAACGAGAGCGAAAAGAGCACTAAAAGAAGGTAAAACGGGGGCGTGAGGAGATCGAGGCGAGTGTGAGCGAGGTAAGTTTCTATGGATGAGTTGGCAATCGCCTCACTTTCGAAAAACGGGAAAACGATAATATGTACATTTTTCGAAGATCAGAAGAGAGTTTACTATGAATGCTGAACATTTTGTGACGTCGTAGAATTTCTACGACTCACAACGCCATCTTTATCGCGAATTGTCTAAAGAATCTGCGTCGAGTCACTTCTAGTGCCGCGCCTGTAAGAAAAATGTTGATATTAGGATTTAAATTTTGCGCTTTATAGGTCATGTGACCCTGAGTCAAACTTTAATAAATAGAACGTAGCTTACGTAACTTGACGCTCCGATACCGAAGAATCCACATACAACCACGGTCGGTTAGTGATTATGTCTTTTTTTTATTTTTTTGCACTGCCGGCAAGACGACACCTTGGAAGAAACCACCATAATCAAGAGTCCAGTAGTTGCACCATCTACAACGGGCATCGTTAAAGTCACTCCACCAGACTTCGGATCCAACCGCAGCGCCATCTGTAGATAATGCAACGTAAGGACACCACCACGGATTGTAACACGCCCCACTATAATTGCCGTTCACCCGAGCCGTAAGCGCGCTTGACGCCGCGCGGTCTTTGATTCGACCAATCACAATCCAGTTTCACAAGCAGTGTCTTCTCTCATTGGACAACGAAGAGGATTGAATACCGAACCTACCAATTCCAGATTGCTGTGGGATAGATCACCGCCATTCTCATTTCGTATCACTCCCATTGGTCTACAATAGAGATGGTTCCAGTTCCAACAAGTAGATAGTTAAACATGGGGACACCCCCCCCCCCCCGCCCCACTAATGTCCAAGACTTCTAGAATTAACGGATGAGGATAGGAGTGGATGCACAGCCCCATTTTACTGTGTGATACTACTGACCACGAGGCCATAGTAACTATTAAATACCAGTGGAGATGTTGTTGTGGCAGACAAGCACCAAGTCCGAGGTCTAAGGCAAGTTCCGGACGAAGACGTAGTGGCACTTCCCAACCCTGGCCGAGACCCTTGGCAAGTTCCGGGTGAGACTAGGCAAAGATATTATAAACCGAGATGCGGCCAATTATAGTTTGGTAGACTTAAATGCAGACGTCGCTTTCGGCGTGTTTTTGTAGGGAACGACTATTGGTCGATTTTTATGTCGCGTCATTCCCATCTTGCGAATAGCTATTCTATGCTTGTAAGGCGGACATACTTGCCCGCCAGTTAACCACAGTTAACAGCCGGTCGTTCCCAGGACCTGACGTCGCTAGACTATAGTTACGTCAGCAACTATTTTATAAATAAAGTTTTTATTGTTGTTACCAAAAATAATGGTGTTAAAAGTTATTTCTCACCATCGTGGGTTGTAGGCTTCCCACCACTGACTAAAGTCCTACAAAATTGGTGACCCCGACGTGATATTCACGTTCGGTAGCAACGACGCTTTAAATTATCATGGCGTCACAACATTTCAAAAGGACTAACGTCAACGTCTGTAATTGAGCAACTCAACTGGGACGATCCTGTAACTCAAAGGTACAAATTAATATACCGCTGCTGTTAACTAGAATAAAAATCTATTTGGCCATGGAACTTTATTGTCGCAAGTTTTGGAAGGAATTATTTTCACCAAATTTACCAAATTTTATGGACACGAAACAAGTTCTTTAACTATTGGAATGATTGAATAAAAGGATTTTCTACTCGTCCAGATTCACCGAAGACACAGCTAAGTCAACAAAATTTAAAAATTTTGTCATTCAACTTGTATAAATTTTGAACTTTTATCATTTTCTGTGACGAAAGTCACCTTCGAATCGACGCTTAGAAATCTCGAGAACTTTGCATGTTTATATTTTTAACCTTACATTGTATCAAATTTGACTTATAGTGTACAATTTTAACCAAAGAATCTAGTCACGCTGTATTCTAAACTATAAATTTTACTTAAATTTCATCTAAAGTTCTTATATCTAATTTTAATGTGTCACGTTCGAATTGAAAATTTCTTGTATATTCAACATATATAAATTATAAAATTTAATGTTGTATCCTGTATACGCGTCATGGCTGAAAATATTTTAACAACATATTTCGACATTGTCACCTTGTGACTATATTGACTACTCATCTGAGCATTTCAAACATCAATTTGATAACAACTACTGTAAATCGAATTTATATATGGTAATTTTTTTTGTATTAACTTAATTGATTATGTGAACAATTTTATATATTTAGAAATTATTTTCGTTAGGTTTTTAAATTTCTTATTTTTACGTCGACTCTCCGCCCGAGTAACATTAACTGACTACTTATTTATGCGAACTTTTCTTTTAAAATTTAAACATATTAAGCACAATTTGTAATTTTTGTGTCCCGTTTGACTCTTTGAAGTCTGGACGTCAGCTTTTGTATTTTGCTGTTGTCCATACGGAAGGTTGATGTCCCGACTCCATTGACCATTAATTTAATTAACAATGTCATTATGATGTTTTTCAGCGAGCACAACGTGTTGTAGCTTTTTCTTTAAAGATACTGTATGCACATTTCTACAAAGTTTCAAAGTGAGATGGTCGACGTCGTCGCCGTGACCTCGGTGGTTGAATTATTTAATTTCGTAACAATCGTTAGCCACATCGCGTTCTTGGCGTGAGATTCGAATAACATTTCAATCAAATTTAATGTTTACATTTAATAAGAAGCTTTTCTGATGTTCAACTAATTTCAAATATTTTAATCAACTTTTAAAATCTGAATATTTAAAATTTATTTAAATTATCTTTTTTATAAATTTAGTCAGTAGCGCTCTAACATGTGATCATTTTTTCAAAGATTGAAATATTTTGGACACTCAGTGCAACAGCATTCAGCTTGATTCTTGTCACCTTTTTCGCGTATTATAAATTTTGTTCACATCTTCTCGTCATGTCGGACGGCGAGGAGCCTTCGGGGGGGACGAATCGACCCTGGATGGGAGAAGGCTCCACTCAAGCTGACGTTTATCACGCGGACGTGTATCGTGCGCCTGAATTACCAAAATTTTTTCGTGAAGATCCAGGTTCCTTTTTTGTTATCGCAGAGGCATCCTTTAGGCGGGCGCATATTCGTTCCGAATCCATCAAAGCAGACTATTTGATAGCGAGTCTCGATCAGGACCTCGTACCTCACATCAGACATATTATTGAAGCGGAACCAAAACCGGCAGGCGTTTACACTCAAATTAAAAACAGATTAATTGCTAGTTTCTCCATTTCAGCAGAAACTCGTCTTCGGCGATTGTTGAGAGGTGAGGTTATTTCGGACGGAAAACCCTCCCTACTTTTAACCCGACTTCGAACTTTAAATGACGGTAGTTGTTCTGACACTATTCTAAAGAGCGTTTTTCTCGAGCAAATGCCTTCTCACATTCGGGCAATCTTAGCTATGTCTAACGTGGAGGACTTACAAGAACTGGCTAACCTGGCGGACAAGGTGTCCGAGGCATCTCAGCTTATTAATTACCAGGTTGCGTCAACCTCCGTTATTCCAGACTACACCACTAAAATTTCTGCTGTATCTACTCCAGTAGATCCAATTTCAGCCTTAACGGAAATTCTGACCCGTCAATTTGAGAGGTTATCCAGCGAAATACGTGAACTAAAATCTTCACAACAGACTCGAAGCCGCTCCACATCTCGTCATAGTCTCGGTCGCGATCGGTCTCGTAATCGAAATTCAAACAAACGCTGCTATTACCATCAACGTTTTGGTACCCAAGCCAATAAATGCGTGCAGCCATGCTCCTGGAAAAACAGTTCCAATTCGGGAAACCAGTCGGGCCTATCCGAGCGGAGACCATCGACGTAGGTCCCTCATCATCTAAGCGTCTCCACATCTGGGATGTAGTCACTGGTGTGATTTACCTCATCGATACTGGTTCGGACATTTCTCTGCTTCCGGCGGACTCTAAGACCTTAAAGAAAAAGCCTAGCGACATCGTGTTATTCGCTGCTAATGACTCGCGCGTACCAACATTCGGTGAAATTAATGTCATTTTAAATTTGAATTTGCGCCGCGCGTTTAAATGGAACTTTTGCGTAGCGCAGGTCCCTTATCCTATTATAGGAGCAGACTTGCTAGCGCATTTTCATCTCGTTCCATACCTTCACGAATCACGATTGGTCGATACCACCACCGGGTTAAGCTCTAGCGGTTTTCTCAAGTCTGCATCTATCTGCGGCTTAAGCCTCATAAACCAAGGCCACGTTTTTTCCAAAATTTTGGCTTTTTTCCTGAGCTTTTATCCGTACCCCAGAGAGTCGCCCCCAGTGTTGGCGATGTTCAACACCACATTTTGACCAGTGGCCCTCCTGTTTTCGAGCGAGCTCGTCGCCTCTCTCCTGAGAAGCTGGCTGCCGCTAAGATTATCTTTCGTTAAATGGTCGAGGATGACATATGTCGACCTTCTAGTAGTCCTTGGGCAACCCCAATCCATATGATTAGGAAAAAGAGTGGCGAATGGCGTGTTTGTGGCGATTTTAGACGGTTGAATGTGATCACAATTCCTGATCGTTATCCCGTGCCTCACCTTCATGATTTCTCCACCATGTTGCGAAACAAGAGAATTTTTTCCAAGCTGGATCTCCATATGGCATACCATCAGATTCCGATAGCCGCCGAAGACATTCCAAAAACTGCGGTCATAACACCTTTCGGTCTTTTTGAATACACCGTTATGACTTTCGGCCTTCGTAACGCTGGTCAGTCGTTCCAACGTTACATTTATCGCGCTCTTGGCGATCTTGATTTCGTTTTCGCCTATATTGATGACATTCTCATCGCGTCTTCGACTCTTGAAGAACATGAGAGTCATCTTAAGATCGTCTTTCAACGATTGAAAGATTATTTTCTTCGCATCAACATAAACAAATGCGAGTTTGGCAAATCGCAGCTCGAATTTCTGGGATATTTGATTAATCATGAAGGTTGTTGTCCAACACCTGACAAGGTGCGAGCCATCACAAACTTTCAAAAACCGAAAACAATTTGTGAACTTCGACGTTTCTTGGGCATGGTTAATTTTTACCGTAAAAGTTTACCTCGCGCAGCTGAAATTCAAGCGCCATTGCAAAAGTTCCTATGCGACTCGCGCAAAAACGACAAAAGACCAGTCATTTGGGATCCTGAAGCAGACGCTGCGTTTGAACAGGTTAAGCACGACCTCGCTAACGCGGCGCTTCTCTCTCATCCTTCACACGACGCTAAAATCCGTCTAGTTACTGATGCATCAAACTTTGGAATGGGCGCATCAATCGAGCAGTACCTCGACGATACCTGGAAACCACTAGGGTTTTTCTCGCGTAAATTTTCACATGCACAACGCGTGTATAGCGCTTATGATCGCGAGCTGACAGCAATTTACGAGGCTATTCGTAACTTTAGATATTTCCTCGACGGTCAATCGTTTACCATCGTTACTGATCATAAGCCGCTTACTTACATGTTTTCTCAACGCGTGGAGAAAATATCTCAGCGTCAACAGCGTCAAATTGCTTTTATTTCTCAGTTTACAACTGATATCAATTACCAGCCTGGTAGCGAAAACGTTGTGGCTGATTCGCTTTCCAGAGTCGAAAGTATTCGCGTCCCAACCGAGTTTAGTTTGCTTGAGCTTGCGCAGGCCCAATCTGATGACAACGAAATCAGAAATCTGGTCACTGACCCAAACTGCTCATTGACAATACGAAAAATCCAATGGGGACTGGAACACACTTCCATTTATTGCGATCTCACGGGCGAGGCACTTCGTCCAATTATTCCATTATCTTTACGCGGACAGATCTTTCAACTTTTTCATAATCAAGCGCATCCTAGCGCTAAAGTTACTGACCGCGTTATCCGAAAGCGCTACGTATGGCCATCGATGCGTCGAGATATCTCCGACTGGTGCAAGGCATGTCCGGAATGCCAGCAGTCGAAAATTTCGCGGCACAATCGCTTATTGCCATCACAAATTACCGCGCCGGATGGTCGTTTCCGCCACGTGCACATGGATATTGTGGGTCCATTTCCCGTCAGTAACGGTTTTAGGTATTGCCTTACGATCATTGATCGCTTTTCGCGATGGCCTGAGGCAGTTCCTCTGTCCAATATCGAGGCCACAACCGTTTGTCGGGCGTTCTTTGATAATTGGGTTTCGCGTTACGGAGCACCCGAAACGTTGACAACTGACCAAGGAGGTCAATTTGAATCGCAATTGTTTACAGCGTTATTACAACTCATAGGTTGCAATCGTATTAGAACCACCGCTTATCATCCCGCTTCAAACAGCATGATTGAGCGTTGGCATCGTTCGCTAAAAGCAGCCATTATGTGTCACTCCGATCGTGAATGGTCGCGGTCTTTATCCACCGTGTTGCTCGGACTTCGTACCAATGTTTTGGACATAGGTTCATCTCCGGCTGAGTTTGTTTTTGGCACCACACTCTGAATTCCGGGGGAGTTCGTCCTCCCCGAGGATTTCTTGCCTAATCCGCATGTCTTTTTCGAGGAGTTTCGAGAACATATGCGTATGGTTAAGCCGGTGCCAGTAGCACAAAAATATCAACGAAAAGTTTTTGTTTTCAAGGATTTGAATACGTGTTCACATGTCTTTCTTCGAGATCACGCCAAGAAGGCTTTGGAGCGCCCTTATACGGGTCCTCACAAGGTTCTGAATCGCGTCTCCGACAGAGTTTACGAAATTGACGTAAATGGCTTACCGCGTCATGTTTCAATTGAAAACGTCAAACCAGCCTATTTCATGCGTGACGACCTCGATCATTTCCAACAGTCCAATCTGGACGCAGCTCCTGTTCTGCGCACGTACTCGCGTAAACGAGTATCATTTAAGTGAGCAGGTATCATCATGTTATGCAGTTTGAAAGAACGATTTAGAAACAGGTCATGTCCAACGTCTGGGACTATGATCTCTCTTCTCCTTCCGTTTTCAAGCACATTAACCATGGTTTCTCCTGCCTTACTTGAAAAATACAAACATCGCGCCTGCTAATTAGAACAGAATTTGTTACTGCACAAATTGTCGACGAAATTTTATCCTTTTCTATTTATTATTAGGTAAAGGTCTTTTGACCCCAACTAAAAGTATATTAACTCGGATGCTTTTCAATTGTCATCATCACTTTTGCGATTGTTTTGTTAGAAAGTAGTAACTTTTAGGTTATGCCAGCCCCTGTTAACTCTTTTCACATGTAACAATCGTTTGGCATTTTTTATTTCAGAAAGCGACTGATTATTATTGAATTAATTTTTATACATCCGATCTATTAGAATTGTATTCTTCGTCGACCGCGAACTCTTGTTATTTATATTATATTATATTATAAATTGCGTATTGACTATTGTTACGTTGTGCAACCGATTAGGACTGTATTTTTCTATAAATTACTCTAGTACCTGGCGTGCGCCATTTTGTTTTCTGACCGCTCTCACTCGGGGGGGAGTACTGTAGGGAACGACTATTGGTCGAATTTTATGTCGCGTCATTCGCATCTTGTGAATAGCTATTCTATGCTTGTAAGGCGGCCATACTTGCCCGCCAGTTAACAGCCGGTCGTTCCCAGGACCTGACGTCGCTAGACTATAGTTACGTCAGTAACTATTTTATAAATAAAGTTTTTATTGTTGTTACCAAAAATAATGGTGTTAAAAGTTATTTCTCACCATCGTGGGTTGTAGACTTCCCACCACTGACTAAAGGCCTACATTTTTACCGGTCCCGTCTTGCCTCTCACCCCGCCGTAGGATCCTATCAAATTAGTTCGTCGTATGCATTATAGAGGCGCTAAATGTATCTCCCTCCAATCCCCTCCACCCGCTGAGATACCGACAAACAGTAAGCGCACTTTAAAAATTTAAATTATATATATTGAAGAAAATTAAAAATTGGTAAACAAAGCAAGGAAAAACGACATGTAAAGTGTTTCAATGTTACTGTATGTGTATTTTATTTTGCTTTATAGTATCATTTTGATATTGAAATAGGTTACAGTGAACATGCATTGCTAAATTAACTTTCTGTCAGTGAAAGATAACTACATGAATGAAAAACCAATATTTAATTATTATAATTTGAACATGTATGCAATAGAAAGAGAATTAGTTTCTTATTTTTAAAAAGTTTAATTTTTTATTTTCATATTTTCGTATTTTTAATTCTTTTTTTTACATTCTCATCATGGATGAGAAGGTATTGGTTTTATGTGAAAAATGACTTTCGAAATTTTCATCAAATCTTTACGTTTTGAGACCCCCTGACTCAGAAAAAACGGTTTTTACGAATGTGTCTGTCTGTCTGTCTGTAGTAGGTCTTGTGGGGCATAACTCTCGATAGAATTATCAGATTGAATTGAGCTTTGGCACACTTTATCGGAGCCGAAAAAGTAAGGACAACTTCGTTAACCAGCCACATCCAACCAAAATTGAGGGATTGAGCACTACTTTTGTGTTTTTGAAAATAACTTTTTGAAAAAATCAAAAATTTCAATACTGGTTTTTGATAGTGCTCATAAATCTCTACAAATTATCTTGATAACATTTATTGATTAAATCAAAATTAGAAATGTTACAGCATATTCAAATTCAAAAAAAGTCAATATCAAAATTCCATTTCCCAGTTAAATTATACGAGATACGAAAAAACGTTATAATACAATATTATTTACTACATAAAGATCTACAAATTTAAATTGTAACATTTTTCCATAAGATGCATATTTTTCTTTTTAATTTAAAAAAAAACTATTGAAAATCCAAAATTCAATTTTTTAACAATAATATGTGAAATACGGAAAAAACGTAAGAATACAAAATTGTTCGTTTCAAAATGATCTACAAATTTTGTTTCATACAGTTTTTAATGAAACATATATTTTTCGTTTCAATTCCAAAAAATACGATTAAAATTCGAAAATTCCATTTTTTAGACAAAATATGTGAGATACAAAAAAAAAGTTTGGATGGAAAATTGTTTGCCTGAATGAAGTCTACAAATTCTCATTAAGACATTTCAGGACAGGATGTATATTTTATGTTTTGATTTTTAATATTAAAAAAATTCGATTTTTTTAACCAAAATATGTGAGATACGAAATAAGCGTTGTTCTGCAAAATCGTTTCCTTAAATAAAGTCTACGATTGTTTTTTCTTTTTGAGATATTTGGAATAAAATAAATAAATTATTTTAATCATGTAATTTATTAAAAAGTTACTGAAATGTATACAGAAAATCGAGCGCGAAGCATGAGTGTCATGATGAGAATGTGTTCCTTAAGGCCGATAGAGTCTTAAGTAAATTGAATTTCCTGTTTCACTTAAATTCAAAAATAAATTGAGTGACTTTGAGAAAATGTGTAATTCACATCATCTGTAATATTAATATAAAATTGGTTTGAGCTTCAGTATCAAATTATAAGAAATAAATTTAAATTTTTTTTCCAAAAAATAATAGTGCACAGACGTCAGTGTTAATTTTCTTTACGTCTCGGCACTATTATTTTTTTGAAAAATTCAAAATTGTGGAAAAACAACTGTGTAAACTAAATTGCTTTCAAGGTAAAGTATCACATACCCTTAAATCAATTTCTGAAATATTTGTTTGACTCACACTAGTCAGAATGTTTTAAAATCTCATTGTAATTTATGGCTAGTTCTTGTATTTTCTTATTAAAAAAGTGATAATTCCACACTTTTCTGAAAAAAATAGATCAATGTTTTTCAAAAAAACTCAAATGAATTGATTTATAAACATTTATAATAAGATGTATAAATAAATAAATTGCATTTAATGAAATATTTCAAATGAAACGATTACTTTTTATGCCCTCTTTTGAGGATATTGTTAGAATTTCCTTTTCTCACAATTTTACTGGGAATTCTTATATAAATCAGGATCACCTCCGGTAAGTATACGCTTTATTTCACTCTCTAAATCAAAATAAGTGCACTCAGAAAAAAGATTTGATTGAATCAAAGAATATTATTTGCTTGAAAGACTTTCTTTGATTTAAAGAAATGACTTGTTTAAATGAAATAAAATTCTTTTAATTCAAACAAAATGTCTTTAAACGAAATAAATATTTGTTTGAATCAAATTAATTTTTCTTCAAAACAAAGAAATTAATTCAATGATATATGGCCAAAGATATAAATTGTTTGATTGAAGGCAGAAATTTATTTGATTCAAAGAAATATTTATTTGGTCCAAAGATGTTTTGTTTGAATCAAAAAAATTTTGTCTCAATAAGGTAGTTTTCATCATCGAAAAGTAAACCTCAGGCAAAAATTGATAATTTTGCCTTTAAGAATAGCAACATTATCATTGAAGGGCTATTTTGAATGAGAAAAAATTATTTTCCATAAAAAAATTTAAAACACAGAAAAATAATTTTATTAATAAATTTTATTTTGGACCCAACTTCTTTCTTATCGCTTCTTATCAAATTTTAAAAAATTATGCGATTCTAATAAATCATGAATGATTTTTTCAGAGAAAAGATTTCCCACAACTTCACCGTTTCTGATTTTTAAAAATAAATTCTTTAATGGCTGAAACCAATAAAAAAACATTTTCCAAAACGAAATTTTTATAAACAAATTGCTGAAAAAGTGATTCATGATTAATTAGAATCGCATAATTTTTTTAAATTTGGTAAGAAGCGATAAGAAAAAAAGTTGGGACAAAAATAAAATTTATTAATAAAATTATTTTTCTGTATTTCAAATTTTTTTCATGGAAATGAATCTTTTCTCTTCCAAAATAGCCCTTCAATAACAATATTGTTATTCTTGAAAGCAAAATTATCTATTTTTGCCTGAGGTTTACTTTTTGTGGATAAAAACTACCTTAATGAAACAACATTTTTTTGATTCAAACAAAATATCTCTGGACCAAATAAATATTTGTTCGAATCAAATAAATTTCTGCCTTCAATCAAACAATTTATATCTTTGACCATATATCATTGAATTAATTTCTTTGTTTTGAAGAAAAATTAATTTGATTCAAACAAATATTTATTTCGTTTAAAGACATTATGTTTGAATTAAAAAATTTTTATTCCATTCAAACAAATCATTTCTTTGAATCAAAGAAAGTCTTTCAAGCAAATAATTTTCTTTGATTCAATCAAATCTTTTTTCTGAGTGCATCTATTTTGATTTAGAGAGTGAAATAAAGCGTACTTACCGAAGGTGATCCTGATTTATATAAGAATTTCCAGTAAAATTGTGAGAAAAGGAAATTCTAACAATATCCTCAAAAGAGGGCACAAAAAATAATTGTTTCATTTAAAATATTTCATTAAATGCAATTTGAAATGATTTCGATGAGTAAATTTTCTAGTTTTCTAAAGTCCGAGGACTATTTCAATTTTCTCGATATATAACTAAAATTACTTTAAATTATATAGATTTATTTTAAAAACGCTTGAAAATCGAGGATATTTTACAATTGGAATTGTTTGCAATTAAAATTTTTGTAAAGAGGAACTACTATAATTATTTGCGTAGATCTTTTTATTTAAATATTCCCAACTTATTCAATTTAAAATTGGTAATATTTCTATTAAGCAATTTTCAATACCTCATTATTTTTTAATCTGTCCACTTATGATTTTCTTGTAAGCTTTTAATTAATCACTTGCAAAACGCACTTATAGCCTTAAAAAAGCCTTTGAAAATTAAAAAAAATTTGATTTCAAACGATTTTAAAACTCTTTCAATTTTAGATCATTGTATCATTAATTCATCTGATTTACATTGTACTTTTGTAAAATTTCAATAACTGTAATTTAATTTTCATTTGCAAGACTGTAAGAGTATTGGATTTAAATTCTAAACTCAAAATTTCAATTTTTCATTTGGACCAAAAATATTGACAGTAACAATTTTTCCCTTCATAGATGTACTTTATTACCATAAGGTATAGGTAAGAATGAATATTAAATAGTTATTTCCTGTAAGTAATTATTTATTTAGTTATTTCATAAATTTCGGGTCGGCTGCAAAGTTTTTCCTACGTAACCAAACTTGAAGCTAGGTTTCCACATTTTATCTTCAAAGGAGTGTTTTTATATTCTCATAAAATAGAATTACAAGAAAGGTAATTATGACAGAATTTATTATTTAAAAATGATTATTATTTTTAAAATTTACATAAAATTGCAATTAATTAACGTTCTGAATTTATAATATTCAAAATCAATTGAGTGAAATCAAAGAAAGTTAAAAAATAAAACTACTTGAATATAACAGGTTATGAACCTAACCTCAAATTCTGCATTTAAATTCTACAAACAAATAGTATCGAATAAATAGTCCTTGCAGATCACACACACAAAAGAATTATTTAACATTTCCTGAAATTCATAAAATTTATGTCACGTCATCAACATTATTTAAGACTTTTTACAAAATTTGTCAGCTGTCAAATTTTGTAAACAGAAGTCACCGGGCGAGCAGACGACGAGATGCATGAGACATCGAATCGAAGAAATCGCAGAAACTCAGAAAGTTAGGGAACGCTTGCTTTTACTTTATTTCGTATATGCTATATATAGACGAAATAAGGAGAGAGCCGAAGTCTCTCGAAGATTTTCGAGCATCTCCGTGTTTTTGAATTCAGAAGACACTGCGAGAAACACGCGTCGCCATGGAAACGGCTGAAAGTTGTGAAGAGGGCAGCACCTCGATACCCAAGAAAGAGTGATGTCAGAGATGAGTTGGGAGATTGCTAAAGTAATGGAATAAGAGAATTTCACAAAAGTGGGCTGATAAACGCGCCCTCTGAACGCGTTGCGCAAAAGGTGTACTTTGCGCGTCGGTGAATAATGAAAGTTAGAAAATCCAGAAATGATTTACCATCAGAATTTCTATGGAGGGGCAGCGGCGCGCGGTGCCCCTGTTTCTTCCTCGTCGCTCTTGCACGCGAGAACGACACGTCCCACTTCTCCTTACTCTCCTCGCTTCCTTCATGCAATGCTATTTTTAGATTTCACGCTTTCGGTATTTCGGTTATCGAGTCGGAATTGAGAATTGTGTATTTCTGTCGAAACCGTGCAAAAGAGGCGCGAAGCAGACGACAATTTCAAATTTACGAAATATGTTATTTAAGAGACAACACTTTTTTTCAGATATTTTGGAAAAAATCTGCCTAAAATAAAAATCTGAAATATCGTGTAAAATTTTATAAGCATTTAAACACTTCAAAAATAAACTTTCAGTAAAATTTGATGCCAATAAATGTTCCAAATTTGAATCAATATATATTTTCCTATTCAAATTTCCATACTTCTTATCAATTTTGTGCATTTAAAAACTTTTTAGTTAGAGAAATATTTTCTATTAAGAAGAGATAAACATAAAATTCAAGTTTAAAATTTACATTCTCAGTTTTATGTTAGCAATATTTTCATCTCACATTTTTGTAGCCTAAGCACAGACTAATCATTAAAAAAAAATGAAATGGTCTATGGAAAGGAAAAATTTTCTAACAGATGTGGATAAATTAAGAAGCTAAAATATGTGTTCATTAATATCTTCATATGAACATGTAAATATTTATCGATATTAAATTTTACATAAAAATTTTTGTCCGAAGTGTTCAAATCTTGTTACAATATGACAAGATCATATGGACGAGTTCAATTTTTTTAATGAAATATTTTGTAATTTTTAATTTGTCTGTTCTTCTGAAATCGGAGGAAGATTTGAACAGTAAACAACAAATTTTCCAATGGAATTCAAGGTCAATAAATGCTTAAAGTTTTATATTAAAATTTTAATTACAAAATTTTGAAGCTTTGTAACTATAACATTTTTTGGAATTTACATCTTCTACATGACAATTTGTATATATATATATATTATATATATATTGTAACCTGGCATAACAGCGTGCCCCTGTAGGATGACAACCGTGCCCACCTCGATGTAAGATGGAAGAGCAGCGCGATCAACGTACAGGCGCAAGCATGAAGCGCAAGCGCGCGACTCCCACCCGCGACCGATGGACCACGGTGGGAGAAGGCGCGAAGTGGTATAAAAGTGGGATGCTGCGCCGAGATGGGCATTCTGTCGGCTCGCGAGCGAGCCGCAGGCAGCCTAAAGTAGTATCTTGGGGCAGGCTAAGAGTTTTCTGCTCTTAGACGAGTTCCGACTCACTACTTGAGACCTTTTTGGGGCAGGCTAAGAGTTTTTTGCTCTTAGACGAGTTCCAAGTGGTCTCACTCGTGAGGTCCGCTGGGCAGGATAAGAAGTTTTTCTTCTTCATCTGAGTTCGGCGCTCACGATTCTAAAGGTAATCTGTAAAGCCTTCTCATTAGTAAATTTGTATTTACTAATAAGAGGTTTCAGATACCCATGCCAGCGGTCTCCCTCGAGCTCAATAGAAGACTGACTTCGTATTCATGATATTTCGAGTCACGCGGTAGGCTTATATAGAATCTTATAGTATAAAATTCGCGTATTTGATTTATATAAAAGTTCAAAACTCGAGATATCAAAATCATGTCATTTTATATCTTATTTTCTTTACATTAAGCAATTTTGTCAAATAGAAGCGAATCTTGGACCAAATGTGCACATAGTATAAGTTGTCAACCAAAAATTCGTATCATAGAGTAGAGCTTAGGAACTCCAGGCTGATCACCTGTGAGTAAATTTACATACTCAGCGCAGGACGATCTCACTCTTTATTGCCTTATTATACCAATGTTAGAGTTTATATTTGTAAAGTGACATCGTATAGATTTTATTATATTAAACCTGATTAACGAAAATAATTGTATGATTCTTACTTCCTCTCCCGGGCACGATACTTATAATAAAAATGAAGTTTTGAAATACACATAGATATTATTAATAAGAGAAAAATATAAAGTTACAATATATATATATATATATATATATATATATATATATATATATAAACTACCATCGGAAATTACAGAGGTTGACCTGGAGTTTCAACTTTCGTTAAAGTGATTTATTTTATAGAAAGATATTACAAAAGAAATTTTAATTTAGATCTCTTTGAAGGAAATTAATAAGTATGTATATAAGTATGTATATGTATACCTAATTAAAATATTTTTAGAAAGTCTTTTCTGGATTCTATATGCTGGGGTTGAACATGTTACAAAAAGTCGTGTAATTTTAAAAATGTGTATCCCCATACCAATGAAATCTTAAAGTGTGCTGTTCGATAAAATATTAGATATAATATATTTTACTTTTGAATAATCAAACCTTTTATTTATACTTATATATTGAAATTTTCATTTATAATATATTATGTATTCTGAAAGTTTTTTCAAAATGTTTTATTCTAAAGGATTTATTTTCAATTTTACTTCATACCAAATTAAAGTTAGTGTACGATTTCGTGTGCTAATTTTGATATAATTTATGTATTTTTCAAATATTTAAACCTTTTATACTCAAACATTCAGTATTATTTTGAATTCAAAATGTTTTAATGAATTGCATTGGCTTTAGGGTCCATAAATGAAGAAGTCTATTATAAATTAAATCAAGGGTCATTACAATTTACTATTTTAATTCTTTTAATAAAACATTGAATAATTTAAAAACATTAAACATATTAATACGTTCATAGTTACATACTTAAGTTTAAAGAATTTAAAATCTTTCTGTGGAAAAAAGACGTTTTCGAATGCACCGGGTTTCAAGCCCGGGTATTTCGATTGCCGGTCGACTGTATGTACATTCGTGTAAAAATATTAAATATTTTGAAAATGTTTTTTCAAGTATTTTACTTTATAGTAATGATTTGTCGAATTTACTTCACACCGAATAAATCTCAAAGTGCAAGATCGCATGCGAATTCAAATACAATTTATGCTTTTTTTGTAATATTTAAAACCTTTCTTTACACAGACACTTCCATCGGAAATTAGAGGTTCATATGTTATTTAAGCTATTGTTAAAGTAACTTAATTTTTATAATAAAAGGTTAACATTTTTTCATGATGCTAAAATAAAAGTTAACACAGTTTTGCTTCTAATAATCCCAAGTTAAGAGCATAATATCAATTTTGTAAAAATATACTACAAAAAATCTGCCCGCTTCGTGGGCACATTCTCATGGCGCGCTTCGCTTGCAAGTTTGAGCGCGCCTGGGGCGCGCGATTCGATCGTCGCACTCGGTCTTATATTCTTCGGACCGTAAAGCCAACTAAAAACATGAACAATATTTGAATATTAATACTAAGGGTCGATATAAGTCCTGTTTCATTATTATTTAAATTTATTACTTGTAATTTGATACTTAAATTCAAGTCAATTTTATAATATTATCGATGTGAATTACATTTTCTCAAAGTTACTAAATTTGTTTTTGATTTCAAATGAAAAAAGAAATTCAATTTACTTAAAGCTCTATCAGCCTTAAAGAACACATTCTTATCATGAAACTTGCGCTTCGCGCTCGATTTTCTGTATACATTTCTGTAACTTTCTAATAATTTACAAGATTACAAAAAATCTATTTTCTTCCAAATATTTAAAAAAGGAGGAGAATTCATAGACTCTTTTAGAGAAAACGAATTTTTGTATTATCGCTTATTTTGTATCACACATATTTTGGTTCAAAAATGGAATTTTTTATTTTCAATATTGTATTTTTTAAAACCAAAACATGAAATATATATCTTGTCAAAAAATGTCCTACTGAGAATTTGTAGACCTCATTTAGGCAAATAATTTTCTAGCTCAACGTTTTTTTCGTATGTTACATATTTTGTTCAAATAATGGAATTTTTGAATTTTAATCGTATTTTTTAAAATTATAATGAAAAATATACGTTTTATTAGAAACTATATCTGAAAATATTTGTATATATTATTGAAACGAACAATTTTCCATTCTTACGTTTTTTTCGTATTTCACATATTTTAGTTAAAAAATTGAATTTCGGATTTTCAATGGTATTTTTTTTTTAATTAAAAAGAAAAATATACATCTTATGAAAAAATGTTGCAGTTCAAACTTGTAGATCTTTATATCATATAGGTTTGGTTTCGTCGGTCTTGCGGTCAATAAAACAACATTCTATAAAAAACTCCTTCATTATATTTGGTCAAAAATTCTCCTATGTTTCAACCTCACTGCGGGTCTTTTTCAAGGAATATATATGTCACTAAAAATTGAACAAATCAATTTACCATCAAAATTCTTTTTCCAAAGAGAACTATTTTATATGTTGTGTTGATATAATAAATAAGTACTTAAATAAATTACAAAAAAACTAAAAAAAACATGAAGATTCAGTCTTATTCTTTGAAAATGTTATTAAAATTAAAGCCTCAAAGATTGAGGGCTTCAATAATTTTAAATTACATTATAATACGGTGTGTACAATCCGATGAAGCAACGCAAACTTTAGGATAGAGAGACGAAGATACGATAAATTGAATTAAATTCACCAACACGGAGAAACTTTTTATATCAATTTTTACTATAGTATTTTTCAATTTAGGGAAAAACTTATGACTTTGGGAATTTTTGTTAGTAAAAATACTAAACTTTATAATAATGATATGAAACTTTAGTATAAACTTTAGTAAAATTTGCTATGGACTATGCTGAAGTTTCATATCATTATAATAAAGTTTAGTATTTTTACTAACAAAAATCCTCAAAGTGATACGTCTTTCCCTAAATTGAAAAATACTATAGTAAAAATTGATATAAAAAGTTTCTCCGTGAATGAAAAGCGTGCTAAAGCTTGAGAATACAAACTTGAAAATCATATGTTAAATAATGCCATGGCAAATTCGATTAATATTCATAATTTCAGCCTTACAATTTATTGAAATAATAATATTTTTATTGATATAAATTGATTCAATAATTTTTCTTTAATGTTGTTTTATTGACCCTAAGACCGACGAAACCAAACCTATATATGATATAATAATATAACGGTCGAAGAAATGGTCATCCGTTCTTTATAAAGGGAAAAAAACAAACAAAAATTCTAGCCTGTTGTTTACAAATTTCTAAGTTTTTCGTTCATTTTATCCGGTTTTCTATATACAGTGAATTCTACATATTTTTTCCAATTCTTGTTGTTGCTTACTGGACTTCTTCATTTTGAATTGCAAGCAATGAGATAAGATTTTGAGTTTCATTATTATCCTTATTTTAACTATCTTCTACATTTTTATCTTTTACGAAAATTTTGAATTAATCTTTTAATTTATGGCACTGAAGAGGGCCCCCATATGTGGCCGAAACGTTTGCCTTCTCTCTTTTTTTGCGTTTTTTATCGTAGGTAGCATTGATAATATTAATAGAAGAAAATAAAAAGAGGCTGACCCAATGCCAAAAAAATGAGAAATTAACAAAAATTCTGTGAATTTTGGGTCAATATAATAGCAGACATGTCATCAAACATGTCACTTTACAGTTATTACTGTTGTAGATCTTTATGTAGTAAACCATTTTTTATCATAACTTTTATTCGTATCTCGTATAATTTAACTGGAAAATGGATATTGACTTTTTTCAAGTTTTAATATACTGTAACTTTCTTAAATTTATTTTAATTGCAAAATATTATCAGGATAATTAGTAGAGATTTACGAGAATTATCAGAAACCAGTCTTAAAAGTTTTGGTTTTTTCATAAAGTTTTTTTCAAAAACACAAAAAATGCTCCTATTTTGACAATTTTTGTCGGATGTAGCTGGTTAACGAACTTGTCTTTACTTTTTCAGCTGCGATAATGTATGCATAAGCTCAATTCAATCCGACAATTTTTTTCTATCCAGAGTTATCGAGTATATGACCTATTACTACTGCAGACGGACAGACAGACAGACAGACACTTTCGTAAAAACCGTTTTTTCTGACTCAGGGGATTTCAAAACGTAAAGATTTGACGAAAATTCCGAAAATTATTTTTCACATAAAACCAAAACCTTAATTCTCATATGATGAGAATCTAGAAGACATCAAATTTAGATCTTTCTTAATAATATTAATAACTCTAAAATTAATTAACATTGTCAAAAGTCTGTAGTCTCATTTCAAAGGTAAGTTTGCATATTATTTTTCTAACTAATTAAGATGTTTTTGGAATTTTTCTGCTAGATTCTGCTCTAGAATCAAAGATGGTAATGAAAAATCATCAAATTTCAAATGATGATTGTACTACATTCATTTGAAGAATTCAAAAAATCCAAACTATCAATATTTTGATAAAAATTTCTAAATTTATTAAAATATGATATAGGTCGATTTTTAAAAACTTCTTGAAGAAGCTACATATTTTAAAAATTGCATGACTTTTTTGAATTCTGTTCAACCCCAAGATAGAATCCAGAAAAGAATTTCTAAAAATATTTTGATTAGGTTAAGAAATCACTATGAAGACATACTGAAGAAACCTTTTGAAATCTAAATCTAAATTAAAATTTCTTGTGTAATATCTTTCTATAAAATAAAACACTTTGACGAAAGTTGAAACTCCAGGTCAATCTGTAATTTCCGATGGTAGTTTATATATATGTATACATACGAATTGTCATGTAAAAGATGTTAAATTCCAAAAAATTGTATTCAATGTATTTTAATTTTTAGCAACCGTTTGTCGACTTAGCTTCATATCAAGAAAAGTTTGAGGTGTAAATTCACATACAATTTATGTATTTTCTTAAATCAGCAAACACTTCATTTACATTCATCTATTGAAATTGCCATATGTCTTAGGTAAGAAAAGATAATTTTGCTTCCAAAAATAGAAAAATTATTATTGAAGAGATCATTTCAAAGAAAAGAGATTAATTTCCAAGAAAAATATTTGAAGCATAAGAAAAAATAAATTTAACAAATTTTATTTTTACCCCGACATTTTTTCTTATCGCTTCAAACCAAATTTAAAAAAAAATGATGTGATTCAAATAAATCAAGAATCGTTTTTTCAGGAAAAAGACCTAATACAACCTAGCCGTTTCCATATTTCTAAAATGAATAAGTTTTTACCAAATTCAGTAATTTTTTTACAAGAATTTTGTTTTGGAAATTTTATTTTTAATGCTTTTAGCCATTAAAGAATTTATTATAATTTCCAAAAAATGGAAACGGTTAAGTTGTAGAAAGCCTTTTTCTTAAAAAAATTATCCGTGATTTCACAGAATCACATCATTTTCTAAAATTTTGTATGAAGCGATAAGAAATCAAGTCCGGGTAAAAATAAAATTTGTTAAATGAATTATTTTTTTATGTTTTAATTTTTTTTCTTGGAAACTAATCTCTTTTCTTCCAAATGATCTCTTCAATAATAATATTGCTATTCTTGAAAAAAAATTTATCTATTTTTGCCTGAAGTCTAATTTTTGTGGACGAACTACATGAAATCAGCAAAAACTTCATTTACATTTATTTATCGAAATTTTCATGCCAAAGATGTTACCTATTACAAAAATGTTCAAACCCTTCATTTTTTAAACTTGTATTTCATCTTGAATGATATCTTATTATAAAATATTCTTTACATAATTTAAAAAAAAAATGCTGAAATCGATATTTTATTTCGAATCTTTAAGCATTTATTGATTTTAAATTTCATTAAAAAATTATTTTTCAAGTATTTAAATCATCTTAAAATTTCACAAAATCTTTTAGATACTTATTTCAGATCAATATTTTTCAAAGTATATAGAAAAAAAGTGTAATTTTTTTAATGTTATATTCCGTAATTTTGAATTCTGAGTCTATTTCGCGCCTCCTTTGCATGAAGTCGAGAAAAATACAATTTCTGATTTTAACTCGACAACCGACAGCGTGAAATCGAAGCAAGTTAGTGGGGATACACTGACATGACGCGCTTCATTGTGTGTGCTCCCACATGTTATTATAACAGCGCGGACCTTTAATTTTAGTTCGAAAAAGATCCGAAAAAGCTGTACGCAATTGGGGGCGCTGCAAAAGTGATAAACAGTAGCTTTGTTTTACTCTTCAAGTAGTAGCATGAACCTTTCATTTTAGTTCCCAAGAGCATTTCGCAATAGGGCGCGCTGCGGAAAATCACTCGAAATCAAATACATTACTTTAGCAATAACGCCGTACTCACGTAGATATATGAAAGATACGAGTGTAGCGCCGCCCAAGACTCCTAATAGTAGCGGACGAGGACAGCGTCTACTCTAATGCAGAATAATTACAACTGGACGAAGAACGATTGACCAATGGGAGAAGAGCGGTAGATATAACGCGCCCACAAGTAGGCATGAGGATGCGGCTGAAGGGTGCGTTGGAAAGGAGTGCCGGAAGAGGAGACGACATTCTGGTAAGCCTTGCTAGGACGAAGGGAAGTAAAATTATATACTGGTATACACGGAGAACGAACTCGACAGTTTGCTCGCTCCCGACTGTGGCGTCACACTCCCAGAGTGTGCGTACATCTAACTGCCAGACTTTGGCGATCGCGCGCCCAAAGCTAGCGGCAGAAATTCTTCCAAACTGAAACAAGCAGTTAGATGCCAAAGTCTGGCAGTTAGATGTACGCACACTCTGGGAGTGTGACGCCACAGTCGGGAGCGAGCAAACTGCCGAGTTCGTTTTCCGTGTATGAATTGTATTTCGGAACTGTGAAAAGGAGAGATTGACGACCAAATTAGAAAAGGAAATCCTGGTCATTCCTTATAAAAAGTATTAATATTCGGCCAGCGGCGGATAGTAACTAAGGTAAGAATCTCGTGACGAGCTTGGTTCGCTCGGGGCAAACTTTTAGGTTAATGGCGACAAAGAGTCAGCCACGTGTTTGATTACGAGCTCCCCGACCATACCACACTGAGTAACGGATTCCTTCTATGAATAATGTTTGTGATTAGTGTGTAAGAATTCTTGAGTGTTTATATCCTATTTGTGCGCTAAATTGACTAAATCTGGGCTGGGGAGGCTTTCCGATCCTCTCCAACGCCACAAAAATAAAGTGTTCCGGGAAGCGAATTGGATGTGAGTGGGATAAGTGTGAGAAGTTAGATCGTTGTGGGTGGTCGCGAAAATCATTGTTACGTGTGTGGGTGATGCTAATTTAGGTTAGGTCGTAGAGTTGCGCTTAGTGTTTGCGAATGTTGTCGGGCATCAAAAATTGTTATCTATCTGTATAAACCGTAAAATAAAGTGTATTAAGTTTTCCTATTTTAAACACGGTTTGTTCTCATTTACTTTCGTAGACTGATTTCAGTAGGTTTGACCGAACCACGCACTCTACCAACAACCCAATAAGTGGGGGACTGAGCTAGCATCGCCACTTGGGGCACATAAATTCCGGTGTTACGGGCTAAGGGCTAAGATTTGGGTTCGTACTATTTAATTTAGGAGTTATAATATTCTATTTTGTGGTTAGTTTATAGCAAATTTCAGAGTTGGTCCAAGCAAGGTCTGGCGCCCACGGCATAATTTTTATTGAATATTGAACTCATTGGGGGCGACAGGTAAACTTACCTTCCGACCCCAATTCTCCTTTTTTTAGTATCGAACCCTCTAGGGGAAACAGGACACCTTATCTGTTGCTCCCGAGCTTGCTCGAAGGCGTAACACCGAAGTGTGAGTTGCTAAGCGTATAGAAATTGCAACATCACAATTTCCAGATTCTCTTCTCACATTCTCGCAGTCATCGTTACACGTTCACCTCAATCTCGGCAGTAGAGATTGAGGCGAGTTTTATGATTTCGAATCGGGCTTACTATCAGGTGCATAAATAATTTTCCGCCGTTTGACAAAAGTTGGTGTCACCAGTAAGTTTTAGTTGAAATTGACAGATGTATTTTCGTGAATATTCATATATTTACGGTATAATAATAGCAACTTTTAATATTCACGAAATAATAATTTTATTCTGAGAAAACTTTAACTTCGAATTTTATTTTTAGGCCAAAAAAGCCTTTTTATTTAAAACAAAATTATTGATCCTTAATAAACTCGAAAGTGGCATAAAAAATTCTGATTTGTGCAAAAAATATGGCGTTAAGCCATCGACGATTTCCTCGATTCACACAAGAGGGAAAGAAATCAAGGAGCAAGCTTCAAAAGTACAGACGAATGAAGGACCGCTAGAGCAGAAGCGATTGAAGACGAACAATTTGAGCATCTTTGAATACACTGTTTATGCCTAGTTGAGCGAAAAACGTTCATCTGGTCAGCCCGTGTCAGGCAAATTATTAGCAGATAAAGCATTGATGGTGTTTGAAATCCGGTAAAATGGTGGTTCCATCCAGAAAGAAGTCAAATTCAACGCCAGCCAAGGCTGGCTTGATAGATTCAAGAAACTTCATTCTATCAGGTCTCTCCAAACCAAAGCTGAAAAGGCATTAGCCGATACCGAAAGCAGCTGAGTTTTTAGTAAAGAGACGACAATGCTTGTTCGGGATCAAAAATATGCCCTTGAAGATTTATTTAACGCTGACGAAACAGGACTTCAGTACAAGTCGTTGCCTGAGAAAACCCTTGCTCTTAGGAATGAAACCAAAGTCCCTGGCCACAAAACGAAAAAAGAACGCATGGCAGCAATGTTATTTGCAAATGCATCCGGCTCATTTCGCGTGCCTCCACTTTGCATTGGTACGGTGCAAAAGCCCCGATGTTTCACAGCTGACATGATTTTGCCTTGTGAATAGAGAGGAACCAAACAGGCTTGGATAACGAGCGAAGTTTTTTTAGACTGGTACCGTAACATCTTTTTGAAATATGTCAAAGCATGGAAGCTCAATGGGAGGTATAATAACAATTTTTTAATTTAAACAGACCCGTACAGAACAAGTGCGAACCTCGAATCGATGCCGATTCGAGAGAAAATCGACATCAAATGGACTCGGCTATCTCCTCAAAAGAAGCATTGATAAGGCATCGCAAAAAAACGACTACGAATCAATGTTGCATCAGCGTCGATCCGCTATTCACACTTTTACAAATTATCAATTCGACATTAATTCAAGGTCGCTTTGACGTTGATAATGCGATGTCCTCTCGATACTTTTTCTAAGAGATAGTCGAGTCGATTCGGTGTCGATTTCGTCTCGAAGCGACATCGTTTCTACGACGATTTTTAACGTCGATTTAATTTTGTTTTAACGAATATGTTCTCCACGGGAATAATAGCTTTCTAGTAAAAATGTTCAACTCCATTCTATTATCCACTACATTATTGCAGGTTCATTCTGTTACTGGACAACTCGAGAACTCATCTCACTGCTGAGAAACTAAATGAGATTGGCAAACAATGCTTTGTCGTGTTTCTTCCACCCAACTATACGAATACAATTCAACCGATGGACATGGGAGTAATTTTTGTCGTGAAAAGACGTTACAAGACAGAATTTCTTCAAGAATTATTGGTCTCCGTGTGCAATGAAAAGAACGAAGTCAAAAGTTCCATCAAAAAATAGAATGTGCTTCGAAAGATGCAAATTTTCACTCATGCTTGTTATTCGCTTACTCTTGGCACTCTGAAAAATGCCTGTAGTAAACCTCTTCCTTATTCAGTTGAGGAGAATTCAAGCAATCAAAGCGTCCAACATGCGACTGACCTTGACACGGTTGTGGATTTGCTTCATCGTATACCAGGAGGGCAAAAAATCTCTTTATCGAACGTTCAAGAGTGGATGGAAGAGGACAAGTACTTGGCGACTTGCGAAACAAAAAGTGACGAACAGATAATAACAGAAATAACGGGATTGAATTTAACGATTCCTGAAAGCGAAAACGAATCAGAGAATGAAGCTGAGGGGCCTGAAGGAGAAGAGCGGACGATGTTATCGAAAAATGACATACAAAAAGCCTCTCAAATCGTTCTTCAATACAGCAGAGAAGTGGAACATTTTACACACGAAGAACGAGCGGCATTTACCAAATTGAGAAATATTGTCTTTGACAAAAATCATCACAACTTGTACGAGTAGCCTATTATTTTATATTAACATTCGTTTTGTTTTTTACAGAAATTAGGGACGTGTTCCTTGAAATGACGCTGTTATTAAAAGTGTACGTGGACAGAAAATAAGAGTATTTCTATATCTTAATTCGCTGTGACTATTTGTGGAGAAAAAACTATGTGATTTGAGTGGAAACATTTGGTTAAAGAGGATAAAACTTTTTGCAATAAGATATTAGTACAAATACATTAAAGAATTTATAAAATTATAATAAAAAATGTCATAAAAAATTTATGAAATTATGTAATCGAACTTTTTTTATTAAACATATTTTTTATGAGGGAATTTACTCTAAGAGAAAAATCTTTTCCACTTTTTACATTTAAAATGTGTAAATGAGTAGTGGGGAAGGGGGGTTATTGCGTTGTTCTCAATATCGGGAGTTCGCATTATCATAGTTCGCAGTATCGTGACTCGAGTGTACTTTAACAGCGCAAATCGAATAGTTCAAGGCCATGTATGACTTATCCGATTCCAAACTTACCGATACTTTTTTTCGTGAATTCACACATTAATTGAGATATTGATTTGAAACTTTGAATTACTAAAATTTTCAACTCGATATCTGGAATGATATGGAAATTTGAAGGACGAAAACTACTTTTTGTTTTGATAGTCAAAAACAATTTTCCAATATATTTTGCTAAAATGAAACTTTTTTTATAATTCAAAACCAAAAGTAGTCTATCTACATCCATTTTTATCTTTTCTGCCATTTCCCAAACCTTGAAGAGGAAATTTTATGAACTTTTTACACAAAAACATGTAGAATCCTGAAATCAATAAAATTTGCTTATTTCATGAGCATCACAAGCCCTTAATCTTTTATTTTTATGAATCTGTGCAAAAATATCACCTGGCCATAGTGACAAGGAAAAATTTAGTTGGGAAAAAGGAGTGAATGACACGCAGGAGACTTGTTTTTTCTACTTGAACCATTGCTACAGCAGCATGATGTATAGCCATGCTAGCCATATTCTGAATACCTGGTCGTAGCGACTAGTTAAACATCGGAAATTAAGATATTTTATTGATTTCAGGTTTCTACATGTTTGTGCCTAAAGTATATAAAATTTTGTATTCAAATTTGGGAAATGGTACAGAAGATGAAAACGGACGTAAATAGACTACTTTTGGTTTCGAAAATGAAAAAAGTTCAATTTTAGCAAAATTTATGGGAAGTTTTTTTATGTACCACCGGCGGGCAAATTCTTTTTATCGCTACAGTTAACAGTAGCGCAATGTAGTATATTGCGCTACAGGGGAATGAAATGTGAAAATTGAACTGCGCATGCGCCTATAGCCATGCAACGGAGCACAATCTTCTTCTTATTCTTCTTCTTCTTCGTACAGCGGTAGCACCTTACTGGCAAAACCTAGTACATTTGAACTGCGCATGCGTCTATTAAAATCCATTACTACTACACAAGATCGATAAAATCAAAATGGCCGGGACTAGCCGTGACATATCAAGTGTAATGACTAGCGCCGCAAACAACTACAATACTAGATTAGATTCGAGTGTACGCATAAAAACGCGTATCCGCACCGAAGTCTCGGCTTTGTCTCGGCTTCGATCTCCTGCGAGCATTGTCGCTCGTCACGCAATAACCCTCATTGTGCGCCTAGGAACGTAATATACTATTTCACTGTCAAAACAAAAAGTACTCCATCTAAGTTCGTTTTTATCTTCCCTAGCATTTCCCAAATTCTAGAAACTAAATTTTAAATATTTAGACCACAAACATGTAGAAACTGGACCGAATTGTTCACATAAACTTGCTACTTTTCTCAAGCATCACATGCCCTTAAATCTTCAATTTCACTTTAATTATATTCTCTGCATTACATTTAAAGAACCTAAGTATGCATGTATGTATCCACCATCTATGTATTAGGTTTGCACTGTCTGACAGTCGCTTTTGACTATTAAGAAATTATACCGACGATAACTGTCTAGACTTATGGAATCCAGAAAAGGCTCTAATCTCAGTTACACCCCGTAAAAAATAATTCAAAAATTTAAATTTCGCTTTATCAACATATTTTTAATTGAAATTTATGTTATATACCTAGAACACGTTTCAATCGAAAGAAATATTATTATTATTATTATTATTATTATTATTATTATTATTATATTTATCACGATTTCAATATAAGATAAAAAATGTAAAATAATATTTTTAATTTGACCCTAACTATAAAGGCGAAGGTAAACCCCTAGAATGCAGAAGCGGTGGTCCTCTCCATCCGGAGAACCAGGAGGGAGGAGATCCTCCTGGTCCTCAAAAATGGGGGTGACTTCTAGGCCTTCGAGAAGGCGCTCGACCAGACGGTCGGGGAGAAGGCTGAAGTTAAATCTTTGGTCTCGAAGAGGTCGCTTGAAGTTAGGGACCTCGAAAAGACCGTCACAAGGGAAGAGGATGTTGCCGCACTATGCATCGCACCAGCGCATGCTGTACAAGTGCTTCGGCGGTGTGCAGACTGCGGGGGTCCGTTTAACCGAAGCGGACACCCGGAGCTTGCTCGGGTTCGGTAGGCTAAGGGTGGGGTGGTTGAACTGCCGCATGCTAGAGCATGTTGAGTTTGCTGAGTGCTCCAGGTTCCATGGATATGGCCACGTGTGGCGCGGCTGCGTGCTTCCATTCAGGAGGGATGCCTGCTGGAGGTGTGGGGGGCGCGTCGCACGTGACCAAGGAGTGCAAAGCTCCCCCTCGGTGCCTGACTTGCGCTGAAAGGGCCAAAAAAGATGTCGCCCATGCTTCGGGGAGCGGTTCTTGCCCAATATTTAAGGCGGAGCTCTGGAGGTTGAGGGGTGGAAAGTGAAGTTCCTACAGCTCAACCTCGGGAGAGGGGAGAAAACCCAGAACCTTTTGATGCAGACTGCCAGGGAGTGGACGAAAAATGGTCCGAAAACTCTGCTTGATAATAGGATGCATAAAGGAGGGCTGGGATCTTTGTTTGCAGTCCTGATTTGAGCATACGGGGTTTCCTGGAGACCAACGCGGGGTTCGTTTGGGTGGAGATGGCAAGGGTACGTGTATACAGCCGCTGCTTCTCTCCCAACGATTCTTTCGAGATCTTTAAGACCCAGATCCTCCTCCTCGATGAAAGCCTCAGAGAGGCTAGTGAATCTTGGTCGGCGAGATTGTCGCTAGGAATGACCTGATAGTATTGAATCGTTGCAGGGATTTTACGTTCAGACGAGGAGCGGCGGGTCGATTATCGACCTCGCGATTGCTGCGTCCTGTCTTGCCTCAAGGATAGGCAACTTGTGCGTTCTCGAGATAATAACCTTGAGTGACCACCAGTGCATTGAATTTAGCATCCAGGAATTCGGGAAGTAGCGGAAAGGTGAGGAGCCTCTCCTGGAACACAAGAAGACTCAGAAAAGACAAGCTTCGGGAACATCTTAAAGAAACCAGGCTCATAGATGAGCTTGATTGGCAAGGTCTGCTGGGTTGTTGGACACTGCGGCCGGCGAGCCGGAAAGTGGTCGCAGCATTTTACCACTCAATGCCTCGCCGCGGACACGGGCGTACCGGCGACTCGATGTACTGGTGGAGAGATCAGTTGTCTGTCCTGCGTCGGGAATGCTTCGCAGCGCGGCGGAGATTTACCCGCTCAAAGGGTGATTTGCTGCTGCGCGAGGCATGGAAAAATGCAAAATCAGCTCCGAGGGAAGGCATAAAGATAAGCCGACTTGAGTGCTGGAATGACTTGATGGGTGACGTCGAGAAGGACCCATGGGGTCTCGCCTTCAAAATAGTCACCAAGAGATTGGTGACTAGAAGATAGACCCCGGGCCTGGATAATTCCGATCTAGGCAAGTATATTGTGCGGAGCTTGTTTCCATATGTAGATCCGTTCCAAAGATAGGAACGAAGTTCCTACGTGGTCCGGCGCGAAGAACTCTTCACTCTCGAGGAACTAAAGAGAGCGGGTGGTGGGCTTAATGCAAATACAGCGCCGGGGACCGACGGGGTGCTAAACGAGATTCTCAAAGAGGTGATCGGGCATACCTGCAGATCCTCATGGAAGACTTCAACTCCTGTCTTCGGGAGGGGAGGTTCTTCGTCGACTGGAAGAAGCAGAGATTGGTCCTGCTGAGCATGGGCAACAAACCTCTCGAAGATGCCTCATCCTATAGACCAATATGTCTATTGAATACAATGGGGAAGTTTCTCGAGGGAATGGTTCTACAAAGTCTGCAGGGTCAAATGGTCTGCGAGAGCGGTCGTTCGGAGAACCAGTGCGGCTTTTGGAAAGGCGGGTCCAGAGTTGACGCCAACCAGGCAGTGGTGGACATCGACACTAAGGCAAGAAGAGGAATTGGTAAGCGTAAGCGATTTTGCGCGTTTATCAGCATCACATACGCAATGCGTTTAATACCGCGATCCAATGTGGAGCAGCTCTGACTTGACTCATGCCCAACATTGGCGGCCCCAGGGAAGCTAAGAGAAGGCTGGTGGCAAGCGTGGAAAATTCGAAGCTGCTTTATGCAGCTTTATGCACCATGCTATCCAGAAGAAGCTGTTCTCGGGACAGCGAGGTGTGGTGCTGATATTACGTCCCGAGCTAAGGCGAGGGTAGGTTTGGGAAATTGGGAAAAGGGAAGGAAGTTTGCTGATTAAATCAGAGTGATAAATTCTGATTATTTATATTTTTGTGGGATCGTGGTCACTAGTCAAACCTATGCGGCTTGAGCTGTTCACAATAAGAACAAATTTGATTATCATCTCAGGATGAGAAGGCAATATCAAGGGTTATATGCGTTTATGAGTCAATAATACAGGTTTTGATATGCCTATATATGTAACTCATGCATTAAAAGTGTGCGTCTATATATGTCAATAATACAGGTTTTGAGATGCCTATATAGGTGACTTCCGCGGTTGATTTCGTGCGTTTTATGCTAATATACTAGGTTTTGAGATGACTAGGTACACAATTCACGCGGTACAATTGGCGTTATAGTTAATATAATGAGTTTCGAGATGCTTATATATATAACTTACGTTTTTTTCCTTGCTTGAGAAGGCAAGAGAAAGAGTTTTGTCGTATAGTTCTCCTTGTTGATAGCTGGATAACGGCACAATCCTGGCTGGAGTTAAGTAGTGCTAGTCACGTAGTACAGGAAGCGTATCAGACAATCCAACTTGCTTGCTAAACACTGGTTAAGTTCGTTTTCTGTAGATTTAACTCTCAGAACTCGAGTTAATACGACGATACATGTATTTAACGGCACTTATTAATTCACGACCACCAGACTCATCTATTATTTTATACATTAGATGTTAATCTTATTTTCTTAGAGTATTTATGTAATACATAATCTTTTAGTGTCTACATTTTGAAATATTATTTACGTCATCTAGCGAATCCCCAATAATGTGATTGATGTTATTGATTGATTATCCATTATTGGTTATCGCTGATTACTATGTACTAGTGTTTGCTTATTATTATTACCTATTTAACGACTGATTTTAAAAATAATGAATATTATTGTTATTTATTTTCATTAAATAATTATTAATGTTTACTTATCTGATTTCCTACATTACCGACGGTAAGTCAGTGCTAACAGGTTCCTAACAGGTGTTTCCTACTACTAGTGTTGCAATGAGGAGATATGCATTAGTTATATCCCTGAGAGTTTACTGGGTTGCCTAGATACAGGCGAAAGGAATGAAAATTTTAAAATATCAGGGATGTAACACTGAGAATTGTCTCAGCATACCGAACTGTGCCGACAAGTGCTGTGCTGGTCCTGGCAAGTGTCCCGCCAATAGACTTATTGAAGGAGGAAAGGAAGGAGACCTTTCACTTCCTTAAGGAGCTCACCAGCTTAACCAACAGGCAGGAAATCGCTCGCGCAAAGGAGGCTATCCGTAAGGATGGAAGGCGCAGACTCGTGGAGAAATGGCAGACGAGATTGCATGGTGATCAATCCGGGAGATGGAAACACCGTCTCATCCCGGTCTTCGCTCCCGTGGCTAGGTAGAAAGCATGGTCAAGTCGGCTTTTACCTGGCACAAGCGCTTTCGGACCATGGTTGATTTAATGCGTACCTGAAGCGCTTCAAGAATTTAAGAAAAGAAAAAGGATAACAAATGAGATTGCTCAAATCCATAACCTTACCTGAAGATCAAGGATACGCTTCCAAAAGAGAGATGTGGATTGAAGAATCCTAACCAGCAAGGGTCCCACCACCAAAACCAGCACCCAGAGCATTTATACGTCCCATATAACAACGCAGACCATCGGAAAACACAACAGAAGCAACATCTAAAGTACCGAATCAAAATATAGCCTTGGTGGATAGAACGGGAATCAGTTGTTAAAAATGCGGAAAATTAGGAGACTTTGCATCCCAATGTATAGTAAGGCAGGGTTTTAAGACAGACCAATTTGAAAATTAATGTTGTAAAATTCAGAGATTGAGTTTTATCTTCGGTTAATGCTTCTGGGATTGAAGTTGGGATTGAGATGGAGGTTACGCATGCAAGAATATGACTATGAAATAGAGTACGTCGAAGGGAAAGAAAATAAAGTAACCGATTTCTTATCAAGGTTATTCTCATTATACCCGGATACCATTAAGCAATCAAAGGAGAATGCTGATTCAACACCAGAGCAATTAGAAAACGCATTACCGGACACTGAAATATCCGACAGCCAAGTAATCACCAGAGACGAACTGTTAGCACCAGAAAACCGAATTAAATTACCAACAAGAAAAATGAGAGAACCATCTGAAGATTCTCAAGTACAAAAGGTAAACACACTATTATTTGACTAATTTATACAATGGAGATTACAACCAATAAACTCGGATAAAATTAAAATCAAACCAAATGCTATAGGAAAAATTATAAAAAGAAGTAACTAAGCAAAAATTACCGGTGTTCCACGGAGGAGAATCGCTCAAGAAGTTTGAAACTTTAATCGAAAACTCAATAGAGAAGAAGCTTTCGATCGCCAGAATAATAATCGGAGATCCCCTAATAACACCTGTCGAAAAGGAATTTATACAAGAACTAATAGAACTCCTATCAACTATTTACCCAGAACAAAATTTACACCTTTGCTTCAACAACACAAGAGTGTTAACCAGAGAAGAAAGAAAAAATATCGGGTATTGGAACGGAATGGATAAAGAAATCATAAAATATGTCAAAAAATTCCCTATTTTCCAGCTAGAAAAAACAACAAGAATCAAAAATCAAGCTGAAAGTATTATACCAGAAATACCTACCAAACCCAATGCTAAAATTGCAATAAAAATTTCATACCTCAATTTGAAATACAACTAATTGGATTGAAATACAACAGATTAGTAGCGAAACAAAATATCCTACAAAAACTACTAGGTAAACAACGAGTTAAAAGACGATTGGCTAACTTTGTTGGAGACATTTCGAAAACATTATTTCGAACACTATCTAATTCAGATCCTACAGAAATCAATAATAAGTTCGACAAAATCTATAAAGATAATAAAGCAGTAGCCAGTATACTTTCGAATCATACAATAATTATAAAAAAAAGGTGCTAGACTCATCCTTAATTAACCATGTATTATACCAAGCCCAAGGAAACATGAAAAGAGAACTTGCAAGCAAGATCAGTCCAAAATTAAACTAGGCAGCTAAAGGCAGTTAAGTCAACTCAAAATTGGTCTTGACAGCAAAACAAGGTATGAATTTGACAACGCTGATCGATATTATCAATATTGTAACGTGGTAAGTTACGTTGAATTCTTTTTACCTCGACGACAACGACAGGATCGAACCCAAAAACATCTTTTCCATAAAACTTGAAAATGCCAAGGATAGTCTGAGAGCTGCTTCACAAATTTTTTTATTCTGTTCTCTTTTCTGGCGGTTTTTTCCTTTTTTTTTGATTGATTAACACCATCTTGAAAGGCGACGACAAGAAGATCGCTCTATTACCATCGCACGTCAGAGGGGTTCACAGGAAAGCTACAGAGGGCATCACCCAGCAGGCATGGCATCTGAAACGACCACGTGCTGCGGCCCATGGATTCCAACACCTTTGCACCAATATTATTATGATTGATATGAAAAGGGCATAATGAGTTGGAATAATTATATATTATATTGTATATTATATATTTGCATTTTCTTTTTGTAACTGCTGTGTTGTGCAGTACGAACTCTTCGTGGTTTAAACGCACCCCTTGACGTTTTAAGCCAATGGGTCAAGCTGACCTATAGATGCTAAAGCCTATTGGCTACAATGAAATAAATTATAGCTTTATTTTGTTTCAATGTCGCTTAATTAATTTATTTATTTTTTCAGTGCGAGAGCTTCTATGTTCCAGGTTCAGCTTCACCCCTAACCTAAAATACTACCACCTGATCCGAATTCCCACACCCATCCAGCCCTAGTCGAAACCCTCTTGCCTTGCTTTTATTTTTATGCTCTATGCATTCCCCTGTTTCTTACATATGCTATTGTTTATCATTGCCTAAATTTTGACCGATTTATTGTGATTTAAAAGTTTATATATGAAGAAAAAAGTCGATAGCCAGGGACTGAATTGTTCACGTCTCTTGCATGGCCTATAGCCTTAAAACAGTTTTATAATCGTCGTAAATTGTTTTCATCAATAATTATTTCCTCATTTTTCTACTTTATAGTCTAAATTGTGAAAAATTCAAGTTATAAACATGCATATACACGTTACAGTGTCTGAAAACAACTAACCTTTGAATTTTTTGTGAAGATGGAAAAAAGTGATTTTCGTCAATATTTTGCATACACATTTATGCATGAGAAAGCTCTGTGCAAGACGAGTGACGCAATTGCTCACAATCGACCAAAAACGTATTCGTGTGACTACCTAGGAGCAAGATTTGGCCTATTTTAACCGACATCCGAAAGAGTTTTTGCGTCGATTTGTAATGATGGATGAAACATGAATCCACCACCATACTCCGGAATCACGTGAAGGGTCCACAGTGCGGCCACTCCCATGTATTTTAGGAAGGTACTTAAAAAAGTGAAAATGAGCATCAGCGCCGGCAAGTTTTGATGGCAAGAACTAATATCAATGCAAACGAAACCCCCGTCCCCCCAACTCGATGTATTCTAAAGAACGGAAAATTTTGAAATATATTGTATCAAATCCGTTTCATAAATTTAAATGATTTAAAGTTGAAAATAATTTGTGAAAGAATAAAAATACAACAAGAATGTTTGAAATATGAATCACAATGAACAGTTAAATACTGTACTATCACATGGAGAAAAATAGTCGAAGTAATTTTACTCAACTCTGTCCATTAAACTTGGGACTTAAGGACATTTGAACATTTATTAAATCCTAGTTGGGTAAAATAAATTTGATAAATACCTAATTCACCCAAAGTGAATATCAATAAGCGTTACATAGGAAATAGTAAGGAGTTGAGTAAAACCTTATCGACGACAGGGCATCTACATTCGTCAGTGGATTATCATGAAATGTATTAGTATATCACCGACGCTTGAGGTGCTTCGAACGGTAGTTGAGTAAAATGAGCATTGGCTGTATTATTTCTTCTTCTTCTTCTTCTTGGTTGTGGCAGCTTAGGCTGTATTATTTCAACTGGCAATGATATGGTTGCTATGATTACAACAGTTTAAATATAACACCGGCAGCGACAATAGCGCCACCACTTGTTGATAGCAAACAATATAATTCGTTCCCCTTTTCTCCTATATGAGTGGACCCACTGTGGAAGGGTCGAAACAGTCCGGTTGAACCTGGTGAAAGTGCACCAAAGCGTCCGGAAACGCAACCCTAGCGAACCAGCTGAACGCTCGGTATGCTGCAGCGTAAACCTAGCGTAAAGTAGCAATATAACTCATGAAAGCGACAAAATAATTATTCAACTTGTTTGTATCCTCATTTTACGTTAAAATTAACGTTAAAAGGTAATGAAGATATACGATAATTTTATTTTTTAGCCTTAAAATCTAAAAAACATAATACCTGTCAATCCTGACGGAGGAGACATGAAAATTAATGAACCACTGCACTGCCTTCAGTGACAGCTATTATGTTTTTCTTAGTTTTTAACGCTAAAAAATAAAATTATTATGTATCTTCATTGCCTTTTAATGTTAATTTTAACGTAGAATAAGGATGCAAACAAGTTAAAAATTTATTTAATCGCTTTCATGAGTTACATTGCTACTTTGCGTTAAGCTGGTTCGCCTGTGAATAATCTGCAAGGAAAGTTATAGCTAGTGTTTTTTGGGATGCACATGGAGTAATCTTCTTCGATTACCTTGAGGAAGGAAGGATGATTACTGGAACATATTATGCTGCATTATTGCATCGAATGATTAATGAAATCAGGAAGAAACGACCACATTTGAAGAAGAATAAATCCTTTTTCATGATAAAAAGTCACTATCTTACACATTGAACATTGCCCAGGCAAAAAAGCATGAATTGGGTTTCGAATCGCTACCGCATTTTTTGAGTGGGAACAAATACATTATTTCTAAAAGATAATTTAACTTCTAAAACAATGGGGAAAATCATCAAAATCGAATGTTGAAAAACTGGGTTCTTATACGTATAAAATCATAAATTTTATATTTGTTTAATTATTCTCTACAGTACAGTGAAGGATGAATGAATTACAGAATTATACTCCCAATTAAATAATGAAATTCAAGAAAATTTGTATTTCTTACCAGTCATACAATAATTTATATAATGTTCATAGTGTAACAGAAATGTTACTATTACGTGGGAACAAGGGGCGCGAGGCTGCGAAGGACAGTCTTTGGCCCGAAGGAGTACGAGATTCCCCGAGTAGCCTCGAAGGGACGAGACTTGTCTGTTCGTTGCTCGCCGTCGTTCGTGTGACTAGTTTACAAAATTCGATCGTTCATCCAACGGGGTTATATTTTTGATATTCTGTCTCTGCTATTCCGTTTTCGGGGAGGTTTATTCAGAAGTGCGGGGTCCGATTTGGTTGCTTGTTCCGTTTATCTCAGTTTTACTTGTAAGTGACAATAAAGTGTTTTACTGTCCTTAAGTACCCGTGTCATGTGAATTCTCCTTATTCTCGGCACCCCCCCCCCCCCCGATAAAAACCTAGTTATACCTGGCGCCCAACATAAAATCCCATAAAAAACCTTTTTCCTAAAGTGAAAATCCGCCGAGAATAGGACAAAAATAAAAGGATAATTTACAGACTACTCGACTGAAACTCCGACGCTTGTATTAGTTGTAAGTACTTTTCGAATATCATTTATCAATTTCTTGTTTAGCTTAAGAAAATGTTTGATTTTAATATACATTAATATAATATAATATTAAATCCTCGAAAAAATTAAGTCGGAATTTAATGAAAATAAATAACTGTTGGGACGAAGTGTATTCTAAAGATTAAGAAAATTAATTTCAAAATGGTTAGCTTTGATGGAAAAATAGGAATAAGAAATTGATCGAAATAAAATAATTAAGCTAGAGTAGAAATAAAATATTAGTAGAAGTAAGGGAATTTACGAAGCGTAGGTAGTAGAAGTCAGAAGCGCGCGGATAGGCGAGTAAAATAAATGTTTTTCCCGTGTTGCACACGATTCTTTTTCTACTAGCGGGTCAGAAAGTGGATTTGTTTGCCCCGCACGGGGCAATAAAGTCCACTTTATATCCCGTTAGTAGAAAATATTAATTGAAATATTATTTGAAATACAAAATTTTATTCCAGGTACAGTTAACTCGGAAGAGTTCTGTGTACAGCCGACTCAGAAGAGCTCTGAGTACACTCGACTCGGGAAACAGCATTCAAGTACAGTAAGTTCAAAATGTTACACGTGCGCGTGGTAATGGAGTGATGTGTTTAGTTGCGAACTCCAAACAATTATAAGTACACGTTACGAAAAGGAAAATAATAACGGGAAATAGGAAATCGAAATTATTCGATTGAAAATAAATTTATTTAAATTAATTTTAGTTAGGTCAGGCCGAACGAAAGATAAAATGGCGAACAATAGAGAGTTAGAACCAAAACGGGGAAATTTAAATCTGAAGAAACAAGGGGGCTTCCAATTTAATTTCCAATTTAAATAATTTTAGAAACAGGGCAATTTTATTAAATAATATAGGGAGTAAACCAACTAAGCAGATTGAAACGTTTTTTGTTACTTAGACGATATAATCATTGTTACGCAAAATTTTGTCGATCAAATTACCTTGGTTTCAAAGTTAACTAAAAAGGACTTCAAATCGACGAGAATAAAATTCAACCAATCTTGGAATTCCCCATACCCAAAAATATCAAACAGTTACAAAGATTAATAAGAATGGCAGGTTGGTATAGAAGGTTCATACCACACTTCGCCGAAGTAATAGAACCATTAAACAGATTCTTAAAAAAGAATAAAAAGTGAGAGTGGCGAACAGAACAAACAGAGGCTTTCGAGAAAATAAAGGAACACTTGACATCAGCACCCATCTTAACCTGCTCAGACTTTTCGCAACCTTTCCAGCTAGAAACGGATGCTAGTGACACTGGATTGGGAGCGGTGTTAACTCAAATAATAAACGGAAGGAACCATGCAATCGCGTACGCAAGTCGAAATCTGAATAGTGCAGTGTCACGATACTCGACCTCAGAAAAAAAATGTTTAGCAGTGGAATGAGCGATTAGGAAGTTCAGACCATACCTTGAGGGTTATAGTTTCAAGGTAATAACAGATAACATTGTACTAAAATGGCTACACAACCAAAAAACCCTACAGGACGATTAGCCAGGTGGGCGTTGGAGCTACTCGAGTTCGACTATGAAGTAGTCTATAGAAAGGGAAGTTCAAACCTAGTCCCACACGCCCTGTCACGTTCCAGCGAAGCAACAAAATCAACAACATTTGCGTTAGCATGCAGTGTAGCAAAACCGAAAGCATAAACACAAGACGAAACAGATGACTGGTTTCCGGTAAAAATGAGACAAGTCAGAAAAATACCAGAAGATCATGAAAAGTGGAGAGTTAGAGACTCAATTATATTTCTTCATACCAGACCCACTCAAATTCACCCTTTTACCAGAAATAAACCCATGGAAATTGGTTGTGTCTGAGAGATTAAGACCACAAGTCCTGAAAGAAAACCATGACGAAGTGCAGGCAGGACATTTAGGATCCGAAAAAACATACGCAAGAATATCTGAATGCTGCTACTGACCAGGGTTGTATTTGGAGGTAATTAGGTATAGTATGTAAAAAACTGCAAAACCTGTCAGAGGACGAAAACGAACAACCAGGCAAAAATAGGACTAATGGGTAAGAGACTTATCGAGGAGCCGTGGACCATGGTAGCAGCTGACATTATGGAACCGATTCCATTGTGTAAAAAAGGAAAAAACCAGTGTATATTGGTGTTTGTAGATATCTTTACCAAATGGGTCGAGATCATAACTATTAAAAAAGCTAACGGGAGAACGATTGAGTCCGAATTCCATGAACGAATTGTATCGCGTTGGGGAACCCACGAATCCTCTATACGGACAACGGTACGGAGTTCGTAAATAAGACAATACGGGAATTAACAGAGAAAGTCGGGATTCGACACACTAAGAACCCCAGATATTACCCCCAGGCAAATCCCACGGAACGTTACAACAGAACCATAAAAGAAATAATGAGGACATACAACCAAGACGATCACACAACATGGGACGAGAATGTTGACGATCTGCAGTTCGCAATTAACACTAGTAAAAATGCATCAGCACAGTATACCCCTGCATTTTTAAACCTGGGCTGCGAACTGCAACCATTACAATCTCCCAGGAGAAACATCGACAAGAATAATGATTTCGAATTCCAGGATGTGAATAAGTGGACAGATAGATTGAGAAGGTTGCAAATAATTAAGGAAGAAGTCCAGAAGAATTTGGACAAAGCAAACGAAAAACAGGCCACTCACTATAGCCTACGTAGAAGACTGGTAGAATTTATGATAGGCAATAGGGTTTGGAAAATAACAACAAAATTATCAAATAAGGCAGATAGTAAGACAGGCAAACTGTTCGATAAATACGAAGGTCCCTATATAGTTAAGAAAAAAATCTCCGTCACAATTTATGAACTAAAAAACCTCAAAAGAAAAAGTATAGGGGAATGGAATATAATAGTATATTATGTGTATATATGAGAACGCTAGAAGGAAGAGAAAGGAAGAAGAAGGGAAGAGAGAGCAAAGGGAGAAAGACAACGGGAATAGGAGCGAAGAAGGATTGAGGAGGAATGGAAACAGCTAAGGAGAAGAAGGGAGCTAGATTACCTGAAGGACTGCCAGGAGGCAGGCTTCAAACTTAAAAAAGACAAAAAATTAATTAAAGTCCTTAATGGTTTAGTGTAGTAGAAGTCTAAATGAAGACAAAGTAGAAACAAAAATTCATTTTCCTTCATTCAGACAAACAAGCGACCCAAGACGAAAAACACTGACAGTACTCTACCTGGTTTTGTTTTTGTTGTTTTATTTTTGTTTCCTTTCTCTTCAAAATATGTTACAGGAGGGGAAACTAGGTTGGAGGATTGGAGAGGAGCCATTGCTGAGGCAGCCTGGACCTAGAGGTAGAACTCCAGTAGGAAGAACCAACCAGGGGGATAAATCCTGGCCCCCGAGGGGAGAGGGAGGTGTAACACAGATGTCAATATTATTTGGGGACAAGGGGCGTGAGGTTGCGAAGGACGGTCCTGGGCCCAAGGGAGTACGAGATTCCCCGAGTAGCCTCGAAGGAACGAGACTTGTCTCTTCGTTGCTCGCCGTCGTTCGTGTGACTAGTTTAGAAAGTTCGATCGTGGATCGAACGGGGTTGCCTTTTTGATCTTCTGCTTCACGATTCCGTTTTGGGGAACGTCTATTCAGAAGTAAGCGGTCCGATTTGGTTGCTTCTTCCGTTTATCTCAGTTTTACTTGTAAGTGACAATAAAGTGTTTTACTGTTCTTAGGTGCCCTTGTCATGTGAATTCCCCTTATTCTCGGCATACTTTTCCTCATTTCCCCCCCTCGGATAACAACATAGTTATAATAGACACTTGCAACTGCAGATGTACGCCTGAACTCGAACCCGTATCACTACCAACCCGGATTCCTCTCAACGTCCAAACAAAACAACAATTAAAAATTTTGAGAATTCGAAACTAATCAAATCCTCAAGACACAAAAAACAACCAAATTTGGAACAAAATCACCACTTGAAAAAATCTTGAGAAAACAAACAAAAAAGTGTAAAGTGACTTATGTGGGACAAACGGGCAGACTTCTTAATACTAGAATAGAAGAACACAAAAAGAATCTTGGGAGAAAGTGTGATTATCATAATGTTTCGTCTGATCATAGAAAGGAATACGCTGATCATGACTTTGACTGGAACAATGCAGAGATTTCACACTCGGAAAGTAATAAGGGAAAAAGAGAATTTATGGAAATGTTATATATAAAAAGAGGGGGAACATATTCTATAAATATAAAAACGGATTTGGTTAAGTACAATGGCTGTTATGACAGCCTGATAATTTACCTTCAAAGACAATGTTCCACAGTAAATATTCTTGAGGTTTCTAGATTCTGCGAAACGATTTTAAAGGGAGGGATACACAAGGTCTTGTTGCAGTTTCCTGTTGGCGTTCCATGGAGAAGGATCTACGTCCCCATGGAGGGTGATAGGAGACGCAAGAATTATGAAATATTTATATTTTCTATAGTATTACAGCTCAGCGAGTAGTTTAAATTTTATTTATGTAAATGGTGGTGGGTGATAAAGACAAAAGAGGACGAAAGAAAGAAAAAACGGAAGGGGTTTTAGAAGGTTGCCTTCTTCTTTCATTCCTCCTTTCTTGTTTGTTTTCTCAAGGTTTTTTCTAGTGGTGATTTTGTTCCAAATGTACAAAAAAATCAATAAGAAGTGTTTAAAAATTGGATTTCTGTAAAATAAAAAATATCTTACAAGGAATATTTAGTCCATGGTACTGCTCACTTGATGTCAAGCTGGCAGTACTGTTTAGTTTGACAGTGAAAAACAATTTTCCGATATATTTTTGGTTATTTTACCTTATTTTACATACCCAAACATTTTCGACACATTGTAAGGAATAAAATAAAAAAAGAATCATGACAATTGGTTAAAAAACAAAAAAGTTATTCAGTCAAAAAATATCCAAAATAGGCCTGAAAAAGTCAAAATGTTTAGTTTAAAAATACATAAAGGTGCTGGAATTAAAAAAAACCTAAAATCTTTCTAAATAAAGGTACTATATGTAGAATAATTATATGGAAGGTCTAAACTCAAAAAATAAAAATATTAAAAGTGGCGGATTCGCTTAAGCGATAGTGTGATAGTGTATCTTTGAATTGGGGCATTTACAGTTTGTATTATTTAGAACTAATGGTGACATTAGGTTTCGATAGTTCATCAGGTTACACAAATCAACATCAAAAGCATGAAAATTCTGAAAAAAGAATCTCAAATTTTTTCCTATCACTTTTTGTCAGTAGTATGATAATAATGAAAATACAAAGCTTGAATGATGAATATTCATGGGTGAATCTGACACTACAGAGGGTTTGGTTTTATTGACCTCTAAGAGTAGCGTTCGAAAAGAGGAAAATGCAGCAACTATTCAGAACCATATATAAAATAAACATCTGTTAAAAATCTCTGATGCAGAGGTTACTAGAAGTGAATTCAATGTGTCTCAGACTTTGTTTGATGAAATGTGCGTTAACACGATTTTGGGTAATAATGCACGTGAAATAGAATTTTTATTGATCAGTGTTATTTAAGAAAGCATTTTGATCAGGAAATATGTTATTAAGTGTTGGAACTATTGTGTCACTTCAATGTCACAGTATGATAGCACATTGTGATTATATTATTCTGCAGTTCTCAAATCACATAAATATCACAGTATTTTTGAATCTCGCGTGTCCCACTGTGTGTTAGTACTGTGATTTGTAAAAGTTGTACAATTGCTACATCCAGTAAGTTTCACAGTGTTAAAGCACAGTGCATCATTCATGTAATCGAACTACTGCATAGCGTCAAAATGTTACAGCTCTCCATCATTTCAGGATTCTGCAATTGTTGCAGCACTTTAAGTCACCATGTGATATTACACTATATAATGTTTATTAAAGTTGTAAATAGTTAGTTAGTTAGTTATAGTTGTAAGATACAAATAATGACACTTCTGAGCTGGAAACCTACAAGCGCCTTTATCAAATATACAGTCAGCATATTGCGGTCAATTTAATATTTAATTCTTCGACATCAGAACTTTCTGATGGTATTAAAAACGAGACGCTTCTTTGAATACTATAGTTGATTATGCGAACTCATGAAAGTGTTAGAACAAAAACAAAGATAAACCGACTCTCTGCCAGAATCGGTACATGACGCATAGATGGTGCATGCAAGTTACGAGACAAATACCATTTTGGAACATCAAACGTGTTGACGCACTATGCTACCACTCATTTATTAGAGTAAAATCTTGATCAGTAGCTTTGTGGAAAAAATTAATTTTTTTCGTTCAAATTATATAAATCATTCAAAAGCTACTTAATTACAGACAAGACTTAAATAATATATAGCAATTTATAATTATCATTGAAGTAATGTGATTGAAGTTTCATATTTTTCTACTTTAAGGGAGTTACTCAACTACCCACCTAGTCAAAACAGGGTTAAACACGCAGGTTGACTACAGTAGTACTTGATCTGGCAACGTCGCATTTTGTTTGTTCGTGTGCTATGGTTATCGATGCATACAAAGAACATGGTTTTGATGGATTATCTCGTTTGTTTGGTGCTGATAAAAACAGGTAAATTCGTGTGACAAATAATAGGAAGGTTAAAAATAAAATCTGTGATTATCTGAACACAAAATACTAATTTACTTCAGGTTAGTTGGTATACATTTATTGTATATGTATCAAATATTCTGAATAATAATTAATGAACGATTGTGATGAAAATAGATATGTATTAAAAAATTGTTATATCGGTTCAAGACTGTGCAAATAAGACAAATTTAGTATGTCATTGAGAGAAATTTTACGTACTGTGTATTATGATATGCATGTAAATAAAGTCTTTTGTATGTACTTAATTCGTTTATTTATTATACGGATAATAATTATGTTATATTTCATTTATTAAAAACATGATTTTCGTAACAAATTTTAATCACCAGTTGGTACAAGCTGCTGAATAGATATAACGCATACATGCCAAATTTCGAGCACATAACCTAAGAATGCGACGTTGCCACATACCTAACCAAAGACCAAAATCACAGCAATTTCCCATCTTCATTGTATTTTTTATTACTTTTAGAACCCACCTTTGAAAGTTATTAAAGTTGATAACTATTCCTGAACATCTTATCTTTCTACTGTTCAAATCCCGTTATGATCTGTTCGTCAGTTAAAAAGATATCAATGATAATGCACGATAAACACCGCGATTTCTCATAAGAGCCCATGTTGAATCAACTAGAGAGGCGCGAAATAGAAATACGAGTATCTCACTAAAAAACCCACCTCCGACCTTGAAATTTCGTACGGATAATTTTTTTATTATATCCTAACGCTCTGCAAAGTTTAAGAGTTTTCTGTTCGTTAATTCTTCATCCTGAGTAACTCCCTTAAGGTGAATATTATTTGTATTCAATGTTGCAACGTCAACTTATGGATTTGGATGCTAAAAAGATGTTAAAACATTATTATTTGAACATTTACTAAGAACTTTTGAGCATAAGTTCTATCAAACTTTACATACCCATAATACCTTATTTTATCAAAATTACGTACCTATAATCTATAGCAACAGCATTACGTTCTCGGCTGATATTCACCATCGCTATTTCTTGCTTGTTCAGTGTTTCCTTTGTTAGTCCTTGTAAATGAAGTGACTCTCGATTTATTTTCTTTCGAAAAGGCATAAATACGTTAATAAGTTTTGTCACTGCCTATATCATTAGAGAATCATCAGTCGCGTATCAGATAGCATACGTTGCCGACAGGTGACCTCATAGATAATTTCAAACTCTTATATCGCAATTGGTAGTTGGTTCTTTGCGCTACTCGATCTTGTGGCCAAAAATACAAGTATTCCCGAGGGGTCAGCTGTTATTCTACACTACATAGTTATACATTATACTTATAGTATTATGACGAATAATTAAGATGTTTTCATCCTTAAGTCAAGTACTTGACTTTATTGAATCTACTTCGAACAGTAGAAATTTTGTGGATAGAGAAAAAATTATTAATGCAGGGCATTTTATTTTTTCTGGATTAAACAATCAAAGTGCGAATCAACAAAATATTCTGTCATACTGCTTGCAGTCATCAGATGTTCGAGATCAACCACATGAAATTAAAACAATAATCTATCAAAATGGTAAAATAGTGTCATCAAAATGTAGTTGCACAGCAGGACTTAGTGAGAGGTGTAAACATGTCACAGCGGTGTTATTATTTTTACTCGGTAAGTATAAATTTTACCGATTGAACAAAAAAAATTTTCAACCTAAAACGTTAACTTTAATCAATAATTAAAATATAATAATCTTTTTTTTTCAACGAAAATAATTTTTAAAATTTGCAATAAAGTTGTTCGTTTATAGCAATGATGTGTCAAAATTAAAAACAGCATCATGCACAGATAATAAATGTCTATGGAGTGGTCCACAAAAAGCTTGCTTGAAACAGTATATTTTCGAATTTTGTGTTGTGGTCCTAACATTGTATAGTGACTATATTGATATTAAAATGCCAAAAGCAAAAAGTACATGGCGAGTTTGAAAATATTTTTTTATTAACGGTAATTTGGAAAGAAAATTATAATTTTAAGTATAGAATGTTATTGTGTTTCATTATTTTTTATATCGTATATTCAATTTTCCAAAGTAAATTTTTTAGAAAGAAAATGATTAATAATGTAATGTATTTTTAGATTCAGAAGAATCGAATAGTTCTACAGACTACGAAAATGGGTTTAAAAATTATACTGTTTTTCTACTTTTAATTATACTGTTGCATCACTAATCTAAATTAATGAAATAAATTTGTTTGAACCAACTATTTATTGTTATTAAACGAAAAGCCTTTAAATTTTACTATTTTTAAAAATACAAAATTATAAGGGGCCATATCTGGACCAGATCGGGCCCCCATTTTACAAGCCCAGATCTGGGCCCGATCGGGTGGGGCGTTTCATTACTGGTCTGGCGCTAGACAGATTACCCTATCGGGGCCACATTTTTCCCGATCGGGGCCCGATCGGCGCCCCACCAATATTTCTGCACGGGTACAGTCATTATTTTGTCAGCATGGGCAACTAAACCACTTGGCATTTTTGTTCCCAAAACTTTGAAAACTTTTAATCTCTGATTTCAACGGTCAATATAAACTCTTGATCTTGCAATATTTGCACTCATTCGAGGTTGTTCCTTTGAATATTGATTTTTTCTTCTTTGAATAGCGGTCGAATAAGTTTAATATCTTTTTTTTACATAATTTGTCTATTCTAAAACCTTTATCGACCGTTATCGCGTCTCCTTTTTCTAACAAATCTAATATATTCGACTGTTCAAAAATAGCATCTTTCGAAATTTTACCGCCATATGCTTTGCTAACAAATGATATCATTCCTCCAGGAGTGACTCCAGTCATGAATTTTATCGTGCAATCACTCTTGTAACGAGAATATGTAGCTTGTTGACAACATAGTTCTTTTGGTTTTTGGATATGCATTTCTGTACAATCCAATACAATCCTTACGTCAGCAAAGTCTCTAAAGCACAGTGGAATATTTTTGGATATTTTTTCTTTATTCGGAAAATATACCGCACTTTTGAAATGATTTTGTAACTTATCAATCATGCCAAGAATAATTTTTCGACATTGTGATACTGAAGCATATTTGAATAATGCTCTTAAAATTACATATGATACATTATGTTTTAGTTTTATAAATGTCATTACGATTTCACTCTGAAAATTCATAGTTTTAGACTTATATTTGCCGTAACCAATCTCGATAATCTTTATCAAAGTATTTATAATTTTTTAGGTTCATCTAAAGTAGACTCATCTAAATTAGACTCATTAGCACCATGAACATTATCTTGATCAAGTAACTCAAGATTTGTTGTATTTGTGGAATTTTCTATTTCAGAATGAACTTGAGATTTTTCCTCTTCTCTTTGCAACCTTCTTTTTTTTCTCGTATCATTTTCATCTTGTTTTTTTCTCTTGTTAGTTGCAGCATTTGGTAAATTACACGAAGGTATTACATTTTTTTTTAAATATCGCTGACTTGTTGAAAAAGCTATTAATATAAAATAGATATTTTATTGAAATAAATTTAAAAAGTGGTACACAAAGCTACAAGCATCTTAAACTTCGTATATTTCAAAAAGCAAAATAAAATGTTTATAGGGTAATAAAAGAAATAAATTGAAAATTTTTTAAAAAGATTTGTATGTGCATTTCATTGAATAATTCTTTTTTACAGTATTTAAATTTTTGTATAACTTTTTGTAAAATGCAAGGAGCAAACTTACATGTAATCTGTTACATTTTTTCTAATTTTTAAAACCCGTTTCCACATTTTTCTACGGTCCACTTTTTCATATTCACTAAAATGATTTTGAATTTCACGAAGGTTTCATTTAGTTTTGGAAAACAATGAAAGCGAAGGTCTGGATTATTACATGCTTTACTGTTACATCCATGGACAAAACAATATTTTTTACTGGTCGTTCTTTTTGGAGAAAACCTAGCTCCAGAATCCTTTGGATTATCAGTCTCCATAACCACGTATTAAATTTGATACAACAAAATTTTTAAAAATTATTTAAATCATAAAATAAAAATGACATATGTATTTATCTTCTATGCTACGTGTGTCTAACTAACAGCTGGCCCCCCAGAGTTAGTTTGTTTTATGACCACCAGTCAGCGCTGCTTGATTACTGACACATACCAATAAATGCAAATTAAATTCAATTTCAACTAAATAATTTTTAATCATTTTCAGCCGTAAGGCAGTGCCTCTAGACTATATAAAGAGGTCTTTCTGTGGAGAAGGAGATGTTGCACGCCTGTGTAGTTCAGTTGGTTAGAGCAGTCGATCGGCAATCGAAAGACTTGGGATCTAATCCCAGCGCAGCCAAAAGCGTCTTTTTTTCATAGAAAGATTTAAAATTTATTAAATTTGAATTTAATTTGCATTTATTGCGATATAAGAGTTTGAAATTGTCTACCGTGACACCTATCGGTAACGTATCCTTTCTGATACCCGACTATACATACTTCTATAAAAATATTACTTTTCAAGCCTTTGTGAAAATTTTCCCCTTTTTTACACAGACAAGATGACATGTCTACAAATCATACGAAGAATAAATTAAACTTTTGAAAAGGTTCGAAACTTTAACCAGAACGCGGTAACTTATATAAATCGAGATTATGTATAACCACAAATGCTTCAATTTTACATCATTATACTAGATCAATACAGATCAATCCGCACTGGGAGATGTCCGATCACCACCGAAATGTCTCATCCATGGAAACATATATGAATTGTTCACGAAGCGTGGTATAGGTGAGGTTAAAACACGATTGTAGGGGTGTTATTCTGAAGTTTGTTCGAATAATTGTCGTATGCAAATATATAGTCCTATTTTTTTCTGGCTGTTTCCATTTAAAAACGACAGGACTACACAACAGAGTGAAGCGAATTTATTCATTTTCGAAATAGGGTATCGTACCCTTCTGGATATATTGTAAAGATCCATTCTCATTCTAGAATTCCCTAGTAGAGCTCTCTATGACTTCATTTCGTCAGCACATTGCATTTAAAAAATTTAAATTACAGACACAATGCCGTAAGAAAACAGTTGTGACAGTGCCATAAAAATCGATTTTCCATTAATATACCATCTGATCTAATTTGACCCAGACTGGTTAAGAAAAACAACATTTTTATGTATTTTAATACAAAGCTTTATTATCGCCTCGAAGATAGGCTCCCTTTGAGACAATCAAACATGCAAACGGTTAATCCAATTTTCCATACACTTCTTATAGGCCTCGGCCGGTATGGCCTTTAGTTTCCTTCAGCGAATTTTTTTCATGGCCTCGATTGACTTATGGCGCATTTCCCGGGGCGGATATTTGAGTTTTGGAAACAGGAAAAAGTCACAGGGAGCCAAATATGGCGAATACAGTGGCTGAGCAATGACTTTTGTTTCGTGTTTAGCCAAAAATTTAGTCACAACCAGGCTGGAATGTCTGACGGCGACGCGCTTCATACCCAAAATATAAACCACAATGTGTTGAGTCGATTCATAAGAGATGTTGAGAGCCTCTGCTACCTCTATAATGCCAATATGACGATTTTCGAGCACAATTCTCTTTACTTTTTCGATGTCATCGTCGTTAACAGAGGTGGATGGACGAGTCACATGCGGCAAGTTCTCTATGACCTCACGACTCTCACTGAATACTTTATAACACTCAAATACTTGAGTTTTCGATATATTAGACTCCCCAAAACACCTCTGCAACATTTTTAATGATTCCGTAGTCGCAATTCCATTGGAAAAACAAAATTTCAAGCAAACTCGTTGTTGAATTCTTTTTTTCCATGGTAAAAATCGCCAGACGAACTTTTTGCGTCGTAAGCCAATGACTGCCAAACACACACTAATGGACGTCTTCTGTTCAAACTCAAACTTGGTGTTACCAACCTAGAAAAAAAATGGTTACCGTTTCAGTTCACGCGCGCGGTTTAACTAGACCAGTCCGGGTCAAATTTGATCAGATCGTATGTGCTTTATAAACTATTTGTGAACGCTAACACCTAAGAGCCTGGTTAAGGTCGCAGTGTGTAAAATAAATACCACAGGGATCGGAGGAGAGGACTAATATGACAAAAACCCTCAAGATGATTTTTTGACATCTCGAGCTTGATTTCCGGATTTGAGAGGAATTTTGTGATTTGTGGTTTGGAGACTTGGGTGCCTTGCTAATCTATCATTTTAGTGTAATCTTCAACATCAAAAATTTTTCTAGCTAGTACAAATTTCCGAACAGTTTCCTGTTTCGATGACATATTCTTTTCTTGCAGATAGTATTTTAATGACTGCCATTTGGCGTATTGGTGTTCTCTCCGCCACAAGCATAGCCAACAAGAAATTTTCAGGATGTGCAGCGTGATCATTATTTTGAACGAATTCTACTACTAGTTTGTACGTATGATCTAAATCATGTTACCTTGCTGTAAGTTATTAGAGATTTTTTGGTGAATCAGTGATTTTTTTGTGTAGGCGAATGTGGAACCAATTTGGAGTGTGAACACGAAAAATAAAATTTTGAAACCACCGTACAATCTCCAGTCGTGCAAGCATTTCTTTCACTTCGTTTTTAGCCTATGAAATAAAGCTAAGCTGAGGGGCTGGAGAGGGTATAAGCAAACCAACTCAATCTGCCTCACCCGACAAGAAAGTACTAATGGCAGACACATGTGACGAGTGTCCATCCATGAATACAGCAGGAAACTATTTTTTCCCCACGAGAAAGGGTAAAAGACCTTCGCCATGTACTTATAAAAATTGTGTGCTGTCATCGAGCCGTTGTTTGTGTTTCCTACACAAGCCTTTTGGAATATTTTGTGCAACATTTGTTGTCAATCTGACGTAAGAAAACAAGAGAAATAGAGGAGCTATGATTACAGCTACATTCAAATTGAAAAGCATGGTAATGCTTTCTTTATCGTTTCCATTTACTACTTTGTAAATGATTTTGGAACCCCTTCGTGCGAGCACTTTCTCAGGATCAGGGCACGACAAAAAGCAAGTTTCGTCCAAGTTGAAAGATCTCGATGGTTCAATATCTAGAAGCCCCTTCAATTTCACATACTGGCTTCTGATTTCAAACCAATACTTAATTTCTCGAGAGTTGCACGAGCTCTTGATATAGTCAGATTTTATGCCATTCCGACAGATAATTTGAAATGTCGTTTCATGAAACGTGTATACCATGTTCTTCCTGGTCTGCCATCAGTAAATAGTGTGGCGATTATTTCTTCCTGCATATACTTCTGAACACTATCCAAGGGAGGAGACTTTGAGACAGGAAAACCTCTGTCACATCACTGAAGAATCCAATTAATGATAACTTGTTCGACTTACACTGACAAGACGGGCGAAGGACTGAATCTTGCTACCACGGGTATAATGTTCGTGCTTTGCGTACAATGTACTACAAGGAATGTTGTACTTCACTGCTATCGATAGAATTGAGATTTTCTGTATGGCCTTATCTCGTAATTTCTGGAGTACCTCATGCAATTAGTCTTGCGTGTACGGTTTTTCCCTGTTACTTTTCTTTTTCGACCATCTTATTGTTTTCGGCATTTTTGAAGCACGTCTAAAATATAAAAAAATTGATATTGTATAGTAGAAGAAATTATTTAGAAGAAGTGATGTACAGACAAATGAAAATTTTTACGATGGTATTACGACGTTGTTTGTCAATGATTTAAAAAATGAAGTTATTTACATGAAAAAAGAAGAAAGAGTCAATTTTGTCGAATGTAAGATTAAAGGCATAAGCCGATGGCGAATGTGTGACATCTGAAGTCACACAGGATGAAAGTTTTTATTTTGAATTTTTATAATTATCTGGAAGAGAATATAATGATTATTTAATTTTGGGTCTGAAAAGTGCATTCCCATAACCCGGGAATACTGTTCTCAAACTATTCTCTACCGATATAAACAAATCATGAGATATACATATATGGGTAAGGCAAGACAAATTTCGAACCAAACTTGAGAGGAAACTTGAAATTTCACTGGTGATTCCTTTTTTTTTATAGAAAAATGATGTAAGAAATGTTATGTAGGATGATTAGGAAAAAATAACTTAGTATCTGACTGATGAATTTTCTGTGCAGTTCATTTTTATGTTCTGCTCCCCGCTTCCCTTTCTATATTTCAAATTTAGGAAGAATCTGGGGGTTAGTCTTGGCTCTCTACTGCCCTAGATAGGCTATCCTAGTTACGCCCTATCATCTTTTAGTGTGAAAATTTTGGGGCGTTTCAAGTAGCCTGGGCCTTGTGGGCCATACCAAGTTTTCCCCAGGTTCACTCACCTCCTCAAAGATGGCGACATTTGTACAGTTTTGCAATATAAAACTGAGGTTTTACATAAATTTGATAATTATTAACAACTTAATTCATTAACATTCAAATTATATGTTCTTTAACAGATTTACAAATTGTAATAATAATGAAATACATATATAAAATTACATAGGAATATTAGTAAAATATATTTATAATGATTTGACTGATTAGAGTCACTAATTTTACTAATTCGTTTGTTATTTATGCTGAACATCATTTCTTATGAATTTAATATATATGTATTCCTTAATCTGAATATTGATTTCAATTATAAATCGATCTAGAGTTTTTAGGTATTTGAATTCTTTCTATAGTTTGAAAATTTACAATATGTTTGAGTGAATTAGTGCATATGTATGAAGGAAAGATAGCCAAGTTTAATATTGTAACTTACCATTCAAGTTAAAGTGGAATGATTTTTCTGGGTTTCATAAAATGAATTCAAAGTTTGCGAAATGTGTAATATTTTAAGTATATTTTCCTATAAATTATAAACCTGCATTTTTCTTCCATGCATAAACTTTTCTAACATTACACGTAATTTAGTTGTATTTCTGACTGTAAATAAACATTTTTCAGTATAAAATCACAACTTGAATAAACTTGAATAATTTGCAGCGTTAGTTTTGTTACAAATAGGCTTAGAATATAATTTTCCTTATTAATAAAACATATGCATAAATTCTCTTTATCAAATAATGTAGAAAGTAATGTTAATTTCATATTAAATTCTTAACATTTCTACATCCTTATAATTTAGAAGTTCACTATCTATGATATACAGCTTTTGCTCTTTTCTAAACAGAGAATGCACTTTAGTCTATTTGTGTTTGCATGAGTTTAGTACCAGCGCGGCCCCTTTTGACCAATAGCCTAAGCTTCTTATGATTTTCTGAAAGTGGAAAATCGCTAAGCTATATACTGCTTGTAATTCTATGCAGTTTTATGTTTTCATCTACAAGAGAATAGTAAATGGAAATGTTTGAAAAGAAATACGATTTTGGGCGACGTATTTTAGTAGGAATTTCAGAGTATAAAGTTTATCATATTTATTGTTTTCTAAGAAAAATTTAGATATTTATATTGATGCATCTGTGCATTTATCTAAAAAGGTTTTCAAATCCATATAATGTCCGGCAGCGGAGCGAAAGCGAGTTTTCGCGTTTGAAAATATACAAAACGGGTTTGAAGTAATTCATGTTCTGTTGGTTGCAATATGTTATCTGTCATTTTTGTGAGCTAAATTGAGCTAGAAAGTCATTATAAAATTGATTAATTGTTGTATTTGATTGTTTATAAATTCGGCCACATGCGCCACCACATCGTTCGTTGTGCCTCGAACGTTTTCGATTCTCCCCACTTTACAGGCGTGGAATCGCTTAGTTTCGCTCCGGTGTCGGACAAAATAATATATTATAGAATTACAGAATTGAAAAATAAAATATAAAATACGGAATGGACGTAGAGGACGTTATAAATGTTACAATCACATCCTTCGAAATTGACTTTTCTCCCGCGTTTAGTAAATTATTTTCATCCCGAAGTCGAGGAAAATCGATCTTTTTTGGAAGATACGAGAAAGAGTTTTCTCTCCCAGGGATGAAAAATACTACTATTCAATATTTATGTTCAATAATATTTCGATTTTCAAATCCGTTGTAACGTTGCGACGTTCTTACGACGTTATACTTAACGATAAAGCCATTTCTGTTAGTAAATTTTTTGAATAATAATTACTTTTCAAAAGACATTGCAAGTAGAAATGTCAAATATGTAGGTTATATTTTTTTCGAAGCAAAAGTAGCATTCACTTTTGAATGAAAAACTTAAATTTGGTATTTACTTGAATTTCTCAATCGGAATTAGCCAAAAAAAGATTTGATCAACAATTTTTGCACTTAATCTTTGCAACTGATCGACTTTTTGTCCAGCAACTAATGCATTATCGAATGTCATGCACTAGTGCTCGGATTTCTTATTTATTAATTTTACAACAAGTTATGTTCTATAATTGACAATGCATTACACTCCACGCTCCCTTAAACGACTTTCCCCTATACGCCCACTCCCTTATACAACCATTTGCCGCTCCCCTATACGACAGGTAGGTCCTTCCCCTCTATTCCCACTCCTTCGCTCTACACTAACATCAAATTAAATTCTCAAAAGAGTTGCTATGAAAAATAATATGCATTAGTCGAAACAAAACACAATGGATTCAATAAGTTTGAATGCAATACTATATACGGGGCAAAATTCGTCAAGTATACCCGCGTAAAAACGTTTTGTCTCCGATTTCCTTGAAAGTTCGCGAAATTATTATATTATTATATTCGCACGCTGATACTCAATTAACTCTAACTTCTACAAAAGTTATCGAAATTAATTTTTTTATGGAGGTCTTAGAAACGTGTTTTCATCAGCTTTACGCCGAAAGCAATGGTTTTAGATAAAAAAAAATTATTTGAACTTCATTTTATAATTTTAAACATATTTTTGAGTTTTTCTCCAAGTGCGGCCGTTAATTTTCTTTCCAAATTTATGTTTAAAAAAATGCTTGACTTTTTCGCTTTAAAATGAGCCATGGTCGAAAGTGGGGCGAAAGAAATTGGTGGAGATATATAACACGTCTTGCGCGCGGTTTCTGCGTCGCAGTGCAGCTAGACGCCACGATCACGACGTACCGTCCATTGGGAACTTATTCAATTGTACTTTGTATAATTTGCTCGTAAAACTGTTATTTTTGACTGGTACCAAATTAAAAATAAAAATTAATTTGTAATTCGGGGTGATTTTTAGTGTGAGTCCCCTCGCCTCTCACATCGAAAATTGAGACAAATAATTTGCTTATTACAGTGTATGTGCACTTCTCTTTCTTATTTGCCTCACAGTTTTTTTCGGGAAAACATAAAATTCTAATGATGACGAATATTTTCTCAACATGAGAGTTAGTTCAGCAGAGGGAACGATAGAGTGATATTTTTATTTACGGATAATAATTTTTATTATTTATTGGACAAGTAAAATCCACTTTTATGTCGATACTTCATTTTTAAGACTTTAGAAAGAATTTGAAAAACCCGCCGAAAAAATTAGCACACATATTTAACCACTAGATGGGTGTCTTCGATACCTGTCTCGCAGCAAAACTCATTGTCAATTATTATAATTTCCAATTATTTTTCGATCAGAAATTGCTTTTATGAGATTTTTTTTTTGGTGAGGAGGAAAAATGGCAAAATCTTTTATAGACGTTGTACAGGACTCTCCTAGGACGAGTCTAGGCATACGTGTTAAATCCAAGAAACTCCCTCTCTCAAACCAATACACCATCCGTGGGACCGCCTTTCGGCTTTAAACTTCACGGGTGGTTGGTTCCATTAAAGACGCGTACGACTCTTCCGTCATCCGTTCGCTCGGAACCTGTATCAATGGGCATAGAAAAATTTAGTTGAAACTTTAGTATTCTTTAGTCCCAAAGAAAATCACGCCATCACAGCTCAAGAACTTAAGAGTATATTTGCATCAGCAAACACGTGCCTGGTACACAAAAATATCACTCTTCCGTTCCCTCTGCTGAATTAACTCTCATGTTGAGAAAATATTCTTAATCATTAGAATGTGATGTTTTCCCGAAAGAAACAGTGAGGCAAAGAAGAAAGAGAAGTGCACATACACTGTGATAAGCAAATTATTTGACTTAGTTTTCGATGTGAGGGGCGAGGGGACTCACACTAAAAAATCACCCCGAATTACAACTTACTTTTTATTTTTAATTTGGTACCAGCCAAAAATAACAGTTTTACCAACAAATTATACAAAGTACAATTAAATAAGTTCTCAATGGACGGTATATCGTGATCGTGGCGCCTAGCTGCACTGCGACGCAGAAACCGCGCGCAAGACGTGTTATATATCTCCACCAATTTTTTTCGCCCCACTTTCGACCATGGCTCATTTTAAAAATAAAAAGTCAAACTTTTTTTAAACATAATTGTGGAAAGAAAGTTAACGGCCGCACTTGGATAAAAACCCAAAAATATGTTTAAAATTAAAAAATGAAGTTCAAATAATTCTTTTTATCTAAAACCATTGCTTCCAGTGTGAAGCTGATAAAAACGTATTCAAGACCTCCATGAAAAATTAATTTGGATAACTGTTGTAGAAGTTATGGTTAATTGAGTATCAGCGTGCGCGGTAAAAGGTTGAAAATTCGAGCCCCTGTATACTGACAACCCGTCGTACTAGAGACGTTCTCTTAGAGGAATTAAAAGAGGTTAACTAGGACAATAATTTCGCGGACTTTCAAGGAAATCGAAGACAGAGAGTTGTTAGGCGGGTACACTTGACGAATTGTGCCCCATACATAGGTCAAACATGTAGCCAATTAATAAAATGAATAAAATATTGAAATCCTATTAACTTCAAAACAGATATGTATAACGCCCCAATATCACTTGATCAAGTTTAATCTCTCACATTTCATAATTACGATATGTTTATACATTTAAATTTTGCCGCCTAAAACCACTATTCTTACTCTCTTTGAAGTTTTAACCTAACTTTTGATCGATATTTAGACTGATTTCATTTGCAATCATGTAGGCCACAAATATAACTTACATGAAGTTTATGCTATTTATGCTATATTACACAACTCAAAATGTAATCAAAAACTCATTGATTGATATATTGAAAAAATTGGTAAAGTGAACAAAAATAAGAGAAAAAAACATCCTACCCCTTGGTGACTACAAAAACAATATGCATAACCGTGAAATAAATATAAATATATATATATTGCCTGAAATAAATGACAAAATAAGCATATTCGCGAATTAATTTTACTAATTTCAGTTAATAGCCCTAAGTGAGCACTGGCAAAAAATTGCATAACCAGTGAGGACATTCAAGCTCCCAAAAATATCCATGTTTACATCCTGCTCCCTGACTGCAGGTCAAGGCCATTCGCGAAATGAGGACACGTGGATTTGTTTTCTACTGCCAATACTTGCCTTGCCTTTTTTCTCCCTATCTCGAAATGCATGGAACTGCAAGAGCATTTTTCTCTGCAGTAAGCATGTTAAAAATATGTGGAAAAATTTGTGTAACGTTCAGGGAAGTGCGCACAATCCCAACTAGACAAAGTATCAATTATCTAATAAAAAATTATTATTTTGGATAGGCTTGTTTAGACCACTTCTATTGATTTCCCATTTGCAATTATCACGCATAAAAGTGGTCACGCGAGACTTTTTTTAGCGAATTTTGGAAAGTACGGACTATTTGCAACGAATCAGAAACAAACCGAGGTGAAGAACAGTCACAAATCAGCAAAAATCACTTCGCTTTCGAGACCTACTTCTAGGTAGGTTGGAAGGGACTCGCGCGCGGTTGAAAAATAAGAGCAGAGCTCGCTTCTCGCCCAGGTGCATTATAGCATCACTTATGTTGGAATAACAAGTTGAAACAAAACTTAGCGGCGTTAATAGAAGATGACATACATACAACATACATAAACATGTCAAAGGAATAATTTAAGATGGACCAAGAATTTAGACCTTCAAGATTACTGTTTTCTAACATTTATCCTTCATATTTTGAATAAGAAAAACTCCGCTATACACTTTTACTATTTCAATGGTAATACATTTATGCCTTTTGCACATAAGCCTAGAGAGCTATAACCGATGAAAGCGCGGAAGGTATGTTGGACAGCTTGTTGGGAATTGAATATTTTTTCCTTATAAGAAACAATTTAAGTGTCTTTTATGCTCTTCGTATTCATATTATTACGAGGTTAGCGAATAGTCAGTGGAAAATTAGTAAACAGTCAGCGAATTCGCTGAACTTTCACTGGAGTGGGTCTGCCAGGGAAGTTATCCAAGTTTCAAAACAAATGATAATCAGTTGGTGAAAGGTGCGGTGAACACAGGGGATAATTAAATTTTTCCAAGTCTAACTGGTAAGCGTAAGGGATTCTGCGCGTTGATCAACATTGACATGCGCAATGCGTTTAATTGTGGGTGTAGTGCAAGCATTACATTTTATGAATGAAATTCGATATCGGACATATGACCACCACGAGCCCGTTTATAGCGGTCGATTCTTTGGACCCAATTTTCCACCATTCCGGCACACATTTCGACCAGAACGTTGGCAATTTCGCGATCGATGTTGTATTTGAGGTCGTCTAAAGTTGCGAGCTTGTTGGCACAGACCAGTGGCTTGATATGGCTTCATAAAAAGAAATCCAATGGCGTTAGATCGCATGAACGAGGCGGCCATCCGACCAGACCATTTTTCCATGATAACACGTTCACCGAATTTGCCTTTCAATAAATCGATTGTGACGCGTGCAGTGTGGCTAGTGGCGCCGTCTTGTTGAAACCACATATCGTTGATGTCAAGTTCATCCAGTTCTGGCCACAAATAATCTTCCAACATAGCACGATAGTGCTCTCCATTGACGGTAACATGGCGGTCGTTTTCATCTACGAAAAAAAACAGCCCAATCACACCTCCGGCACGAAAACCGCACCAAACAGTCACTTTTCGCGGATGCAATGGTGTCTTAAGAAGCACATTTGGGTTTGTTGTTGACCGATAACGCATATTTTGGTTATTAACAAAGCCATTGATCCAGAAATAAGCTTCATCGCTGAATATAATTTTTCGATGGAATTCTTCATTTTCTTCAAGCTTTGCCAGAGCCCAATTGGAGAAGTTTCGGCGTTTCAAATGATGAAGTGGCTTTAGTTCTTGAGTCAATTTAATCTTGAAAGCATGTAGCAGGAGGTCTTTTCGCATAATACGCCAGTTTCGTTTGAGCGATGCTCTATTCTTGAGAACGACGTGGAATCGACTGATTTGGCTCATTTTGAATCGATGCACTTACGGCTGCGATTATTTCTTCGCTTCGAGAAATACGACGTCTTTTTGGCACCGGAACGTCTAATAGTGTAAATTTGGTTTCGAATTAATCCACTTCAGCACGCACAGCCTATCGGGTGGCACGATTATTACGGCCGAGAATTGGAGTAAGCGCTCTTAAAGTTGCAACCACCGACTCAGAATTTCGGTAGTAATTTTTAATAATTTCCAAACGTTGCTGGTTCGTGAACTTTACCATGATGAAAATGTTGACTTTAACTAACTTTTTGACATTGACAGCTCATTAAAAAAGTTTAAGGGTGCGTTCATGTAAAGATACGAAATCGTTATGTCCCTATTCGAAAACCCTTTATTTGTATCTTACTCCAGGACCGACAAACCTGTTATAAATTTCCTTCACCCCCTGCTCCTTCATCCCAAATCTTGTTCCAGAATAATTAGCTGTGCACTGGCTCAGCTCCATGGCCTAACGTGCCAATCGACCCGACGGGTTGTCGATTTTGTCTAGCCATTTAAGTGAAAAGTGGTCGGTCAGGACGGTGAAATGGTACCCTTCCAAGTAGTTGCGCATTCTCCATATGCCCTGCTTCACCGCCAGGCACTCAAGCTCGGTAGCTGAGTAGTTTCGCTTTGTTTTTGAGACGAAGCGGCTGGCATATGCGATGATATGTTCCTCCTTGCCGCACAGTGTGTAGAATGAGAAAATTGGGGTTCAAAATGATTCAGAGCGTACAATTTTCCTACGATTTAACTTTTTTTTTCTAAATTGAAGCTAATTAAATTTTGAAGAAGTCTGTCGAGGCCCATTTTTCAGAAAAGACGCAGTTATTTTGTTATTTAAGTTGCAAATTGCAAAACAATCATAATTTTCCATATTTGTGCTACCTGCTCCATGATATCCGTCGATATTAACTCAAAAATGTTACAATCCATACCCGGAATATAATTTTTCATATTGTTGTAAACAAATTTCATGAACAAATTCAGTGAACAGGCGCGCTGGATATATAAAATTCCTTTTTTTTCTGCCTGATCATCAATTTCCTCTACGAAAATGGTGCTTCGATTAATGGAAAGCACAATCAAGGATATTTACATTTGTTATTAACAATACTGATTGACAAATGTATTAAACGGTCCCTCTTTGGTAGAAAGTATTTATTTTGCTTCGTGAAATCGTCTATTATATACTAAAAATAGAAGTATAATGAAAGGACTGACATTGGACAATATCTTCCATTGTTATTAACAATTCTAGTCAACAAATGCATCCAATAGCTGTTTCCAGATTGGAAAAATTCATTCTCCGCTCGAATGTTTATTTGAGATACTGTTTGGTTACCCTTGAGTGTTTCGATTATCAGTTGTTTTAATATTCAGTTGTGCCGTTTTTCATTTGCTCTGGATCTCACATGTTTTCAGTCACCGATAGTCAAACTCCGAATTTATGCGCTTTCATTTCTTGCAGGACCAGAGAGAAATGAGTATACACATTCAATTGATTTGTATGGACGTTTTACGTTTTTTTTCAATCGTTGCAGTTTCAGTTGTTTCGATTCTCACGTGCTTTTTGTCCCTGAAGGTTCATCACAAAATAGATAGACTTGCATTTTCCGTAAGCACAAAAATTGGATAAACTTATTCATATTCATTCTATGTGCTTCGGTCGTTTGATTTAATTTATTTCGTTTTCCACTTGTTCCGGTTCTCACATGTTTTTCGTCACTCAACGTACAATTGATACGCTCGTTTCTTTAGAGGATCAGTGAAAAGTTTGGGCACGTATCCATTTGATTCTTGTGTTTTCCCAACTTTCTTTTTTCTACAATTCTCGAATCCAATAAGTAAGGATTACTCCTCTTAAAGTGCAGATTCGTGAATAAATTGTTTCCGTGTTATTCCTGTCTTCTTATTCTATTATCCTTCTTCAGATTCAAGTTATACATATTATAGAGTCCTATTAGTTGTAAGTTTCAAGTTATCCTTTCATAAGTTGCTATCGATATCCTGATATTCGATAAGATTTATTGTTCTAACAATGAATGAATTAAAAGTTCCGAAGCAAGTTCTTTGTGATTTTCTGATCACAAACGGTGTTAAAAATAGAGGAGCACTCGTAAGCCATATTGTACATATCTGTACAATTCTTTGGAGTTGGTCCCGGGAGAAGACTTTCAGATGATTTCGAGAATAGCTCAAAATCAACCAAAAGACGTAAACTGCTTCAAATTCGGGAATGTTATTCTGAGTCGGAGATACAGTGTGCATTCCTGAATATTTTGCGATGTTCTGGTACAACTAAAATTGCTAATGACATCATGAAACTTTTGCCAAAAGACGATGATGAACACAATGAATTACCTGACAAGTTATCAGGTTTAGAAATGGGAGGAATTACACGCTACACTGATGATGAGGCATTATCACTGATTGAAGACGCAAAATTAAGTGTATACCAGTATGAAATTATCCACATTCAAGCGAAAGCTGAAAATGCTGACATTTGCCCACACTACAGGAGTTTATCAGATGCCAAAAAAAGGTGCTACCCTCCAGAATCTGATTTCATTATAACGGAAGAGAGTGTGAGGATCAACACTCAAGCCTTCCTAGAGCGTACAGTATCTCGCTTGACGGAAATACCTGGAATCATACCTTTAAATTTAGTTGGCGGACCTAATTTTTCAATGACTCTAACTTCGAAGTATGGATATGATGGGACATCTGGTCATAATCCATACAATCAGTCTTTCGTCGATTCAAGTAAGTCAGATGCAAGCTTCTTGATTTTTTCGATGGTTCTTCTAGCATTGGAGATGTTCGACTCGAAAAGTGGTAAAGGTTTGACAATTTGGAAGAATCCACATCCTAGGTCATCCAGACATTGTAGGATCATGCGATTCCGCTATGTGAAGGATACGATGGAGACTACCACCTCTGAGGTAAAGCTGATTAAAGAAGAAATAAAAAAACTCAGACCTACAACAATTAAGTTCGGACAAAGTCGGACTCGTTGCAAAGTCACGCATAAAATGATTATGTCCATGGTTGATGGAAAAGTTTGCCAAGCGCTCACTGAAACTCCATCATCACAATCGTGTTATATATGCGGCGCAAAGCACTCCACGATGAACAAATTGGAAGAAGTGAAACTCTTGCCTGTGAAGATCGAAAACTACTCTTCCGGTCTCTTCACCCTACATGCTTGGATACGATTCATGGAGTGCATCCTTCACGTTGCGTATCGTTCAGATTTCTGCAAATGGGCAGCGATGTTACCTGATCAGAAGCAGAAAATGAGCGAAGCAAAAAAGAGAATCCAAAAAGAATTTTGGGAGGAAGTGGGCCTGATTGTGGATGTTCCACAACATGGGAGTGGGACATCCAATAATGACAATACTACTCGAAGTTTCTTCCAAGATCCTGAATTAACTTCGAGTATTACCGCGGTTGACAAAGTATTGATCAAAAAATTTGGCATTATTCTACAAGCTATGACATCTGGAAAGAGAATAGACTTCATCAAATTTGAAGAATATTGTGAGGAAACTGCGAAACTTTACGTTAGCTTATATGAATGGTTCAAAAATGCCTGTGACAGTACACAAGGTCCTAATCCATGGAGCTAAGGTAATCGAAAATGCCTCATTGCCTATTGGTCAATTGATGGAAGAGGCCTAAGAAGCAAATAATAAGATATTCAAGAGGATCAGGGAATTCAATACCCGTAAAATCAGTCGGATGGCAACCAATGAAGATTTGGGTCACAAGTTCTTGATCATGACCGATCCTTATATAAACTATTTAAGAACTCTTCATGAGAATCTCACTCTTCCTATGAAAGCGGAAGCTCAAGATTTGCTGATTGAAGATGATTGAAATGGAATAAACAACTCTGCTGAATACCCAAATCCTTCCTCTAAAAGAATACATGCTTGATGAGTTGGTTTGAATAAATCGTTCATAGCGATGGAGAATAATCTTGAGTGTGAATGTTTCACCATCAGAATTTTTCCATACGAAATCGCCTATTTCGAGAATTATTCCAACGGAATTGTTAATATCAATAGAAAATGTTGTTCAATGCAAGTATATTTCGTTGGAGTTTCATTTCTGAGGATCAAATGAATATCCGAGCGGAGAATGAATTTTTCCAATCTGGAAACAGCTATTGGATGCATTTGTTGACTAGAATTGTTAATAACAATGGAAGATATTGTTTAATGTCAGTCCTTGCATTATACTTCTATTTTAGGTATATAATAGACGATTTAACGAAGAAAATTGAATTTTTTCTACCAAAGTGTGATCGTTTAATACATTTGTTAATCAGTATTGTTAATAAAAAATGTAAATATCCTTGATCGTGCTTTCCATTAATCGAAGCATCATTTTCGTAGAGGAAATTGATGCTCAGGCAGAAAAAAAGAATTTTATATATCCAGCGGCGCCTGTTCATTGAATTTGTTCATGAAATTTGTTTATAACAATATGAAAAATTATATTCCGTGTATGGATTGTAATAGAACATTGATTCCAATCGACTCCGTGAAAAAAACGTGATGAAAAGAACTTTTAGGCTCGAATATATAGAAGAAAATATTTTTCCATTAATTTGTTTATAATAATTGAACAGATTGCACGAACTTCACCTAAAATATCGGAATGTTCCCTGTGATTGTAAATCTATCAATTTCATACATTTTGAGTTAATATCGACGAATATCATGGAGCAGGTAGCACAAATATGGAAAATTATGATTTTTTTGCAATTTGCAACTTAAATAACAAAATAATCGCGTCTTTTCTGCAAAATCGGCCTCGACAGACTTCTTCAAAATTTAATTAGCTTTAATTTAAAAAAAAAAATTAATCGTAGGAAAATTGTAGGTTTTGAACCCCAATTTTCTCATTCTACACACTGTGCACCGTCGAGTTGAGAGAGCACCGCTCCGAGGTCGTCCGTGCTGGTGTCGGTCTGCAAGACCAGTGGTTTGCTCCAGTCTAGGCAGGCTAATGCGGGAGCAGTCGTGAGCTTCCACTTCAGCTCGTCGGAATATTGCTGGTAGATCTCGGTTCAATCCCATTTGGCTTTTTTCTTCAGGAGTTTGTGGAGCGTGGCAGAGAGGCGTGCGGCGTCCTTAATGAAGCGCCGATACCAAGAGATGAGGCCCAAAAATTGACATTTCTCTGCGTTTTGTCTGAGATTTGCTTCGTGTAGTTTCTGCAAGATCTTTCTGTGGACGTCCACGTGCTCCTCCAGGGTCTGGGTGCATACCACTATATCGTCTAGGTAGGCAAATATGTTAGGGGCCATGTCAGGTGTGATGACTCAGTCCAGGAGGCGTTGAAACGTGGGAGCGGAGGCATGCAGACCAAAAGGCATGACTTTGAACTCGAAGAACCTTTTCCCGGGTACGGTGAAGGCGGTGAGTGGCTTGCCGCGATCGGTGAGGGGTACATGTGAATATCCGTTTTTTAGGTTGATCATTGACAGATATCTGGCTGCCCGTGGTTTATCCAGGGTGGTTTTGACCTGGGGGAGTGGGTACGTGTCCTTCTTGGAGATCTTACTTAGCCTTCTGAAGTCGGCGCAGAACCTGGGTTTCCCGTCTTTGCGGTGTGTGATAACGATGGGTGAATTCGAGGCCGGTACCTCTGTCTGATTGGCGTGGCGTCCTCGAGGAGCATCTCGTGTTCGATAAGTGGAGTGACGCCTTACGGTTGAGGAGGCGCTCTATCTGGGCCTTCAGAAACTCCTCGAATCTTCTTCTTTCTCCTGGCTTTAGGCTGTCCATAGGTACACTACCGGTCAGAATTGTAGGACCACCTGTTTTTCGATGATTGCTTAAATTATCTTAATTTCAATTCTGTAAGTGATGAAATTTGTACTCTTAATAATGTGAAAGCCATCAAAATCATCTTCAAAATTAGTCTGGAATGAAGTCGTTTCGTTAAATTTTAATGAAGTTATTACAAAAAAAGTCCAAATTCCAATGTTTTCTTAAATTTTGTAGAACTTTCGAAACAATTAACATTTTTTAATTTTCTTAGGCTCATTTTAAAGCTGAGATTCTACAGAATCGCAGTAAATTGTCATTACAAATCTATAATTTTTTTCTCGCATAATGCAAAGAGTTTAAATTGTAACAAAAGAGTAGGGGAATTTTGAAAACATTTCCTCTGTAGGTAAATCATAATAAAGATCATATAAATATATATTTTAAGGAAATTCAATACAAAATTCATGATTATATGTTTTATATATCTGATAAAAACGTTTTTCTCAGCAAAAGCAATATTGGAATTTTTCCAACTTTTTTATTTGAACTTCAATCTCGAGCAGTATGCAAGAAAAAAATTACAAATTAATTCTAAGAATTTGGTTCGATTGTGTAGAAATCTGAAATTGACTGTGAGGTTTCCTACGGTTTTGAGTCGACCTTCAATGTTATGTTGTTTTTATGTTTTTTAATTCTGATACACGGAAAAAATAAGTACTGGGAAATTTACATGACAGACTGCTCGACTGTCAAATACGTTCAACAGTTACTTAAAACTAGAAGTACTGTACGATACTGTTTGTATATGTACACTGTACAATACAATTTGATAGAATTTCGTTCTTTGTCTGCGCTTGAATTAATCTAGGACATTCTTCCTTTTTTTCGATGAAGTTCTAAGCTTCTTCATAAAAAGTATATAGGATCTTCGAAAAAATATGTCTTTTCCAAAAGTCGAGGACTGTCAAGTAAATTTCCCAGTACTTATTATATTTTTTCCATGTACGTACCTAGCGGTCTTATAGTTTGACCAATATATGTTGTTATGCAATGGTAAGTAATTTTTCAAACCACATTACATTGACCGAATGTTTCAAGATGATCTTTATCTAGTTTTATAAATTTATTTACTATGAAACTCATTTTGTTAAGAGCTTTTATATCAAAACTGATTCTGAATAGTGAAGTTGAAATTCAATAGTAAATTTGACAGTAAGTAACGACGAGAAGTCAAAAATAAGTATTTGGGATATTTGTCGATTCTATTAATATCCCATCCAAAACTTCTGATACAAAATACAAGTATGTTACTGTATTTATACGACTTACTACTAATCATAATGGAATATCAGCTTTATGCATTTCAGACAATTCATATATTCTTGCAATAGAAGTATTTTCTGCTATTATTTTTGTTCTAATTAGGTCAATTCTCACGTAATCTTTTAACCTCCGTTTATACAGGGTGTCTAAAAAGTCCCGGGATGGTTGGATATTTCCTCAGGTAAAATATTTTTCAAAAAAGTGAAAGTCATTCCTGAAGTAAATTTCAACGAGGAATTCAATGGTGACCTTCATTTTGACCTTGAAGTTGACCTTCATGGCTTTTTCAAGGTCAACGTTGTTTTTTAAAATGGTGACCCCCTTTTTTACACCTGCAATCGATAGAGTGGGAAATAATACGTTCAAGTACGTACTCAAGTCATAGGTCAATTGTAACGTCCCAGGACAGTTAAAGGTTATTTGAAATTAACAAAGTTTTCCAAGAGGTCAGTTTAAATTCCTGAAGTAAATTTCAACGAGAAATTCATTGGTGAGCTCTGTATTGATCTTGGTGATGATCTTCAAGGTTTGTTTCAAGGTTTTTTCCAAGCAGTTTACGTTTACGTTTAGCATTACCCAGGAACAACGACGTGGATGTAGTAAATTCTCTTCCCTTTCGGGTGCTTGATTAACGTGAGACCCCTTGCCTCTCACGTTTCGGGGTGCTTGATTAGCATGAATCCCCTTGCATCTCGCGTTTCGGAGTGCTTGATTAGCGTGAGTCCCCTTGCCTCTCGCTTTTCGGAGTGCTTGATTAGCGTGAGTCTCATTGCCTCTCACGCTTCAGTGAAGATGCTCGAACTGAAAACCTTGAGCTTCTTGACAAAAAGCTATGCTATTGTAAAAATGAGTTACAGCATTACGAATCATCTCCCTATCAATCAAAGTAGCCTCTTGCAGAATCTGATTCTGCAATTCGTCTAGGCTTTGGGCTTGCGTTGAGTATACTTTGCTCGTTAAATAACCCCAAATAAAATAGTCGAGAGGCGTCAGATCAGGAGATCTAGGAGGCCTAGCAGGCTAGCAGGCTAGCAGGATTTCACCCATTCATCCAATCCACCAATGAGGGAACTGAGTATCCAAATATGCTCGAACCTCCCTACCGTAATGAGGCACTGCTCCGTCCTGCAGGAACCAAATATTTTGAAAATAATCGCCTGTAATCTCCCTTATTCTTGGTACAATTTTGTTTCTGAGAAGCTCTTCATATGCACGGGCATTGAGAGTACAATGGATGAAGAAAGGGCCTATCAATGTATCATTCAAGATACCGGCCCAAACATTAATCTTTTGTGGATATTGTGTGTGACTCCCCAACATCCAATCAGGATTTATGTCGGACCAATATCTACAATTTTGCCTGTTTACTTCACCTTTAAAAGTGAAAGTAGCTTCATTTAAAAATACTGTATTGTACAAGAAAAGAGGATCTCTATCAATTCTGTCCATCATAATTTTCAACAAATGCTTGGGCTATGTCCATCTGCATCTCCTCAGATCCTGCAGATTTTGGCCGACCAGTTCTCTGAAGGTCCTTGATAGATCCATGATTCATAAAGCGCCTTACAGTTATTTCCATTGTTGATTTTGAGACAGGATTCAACCCTTCTCCATTACGAAAAGTGGGATTAAAAAGCAAACGAACTTGATCATAAGATCGAACTTGATCTCCCCAACCACGCATCATTAATACAGATACCCTCTCTCGTTCCGAAAGTTCAGCTTGCGTCATAATAATCTTTTAGCGAAAGATAGTAAGTATGTACTCGTAATACGTAAATTTAGTTTGGATTTGTAATATTCGTATGGAGATAGAAAAACGGTATAGGACTTATGGTATCGCCTTAGGTATTGACTTAGGTATCGAAAAACGGTATAGGACTTTTCGATATAAGTCTTTGGGGAGGAAGAGAACTCTAACCAGAACTCCTAGAACTTTTAATGAAAAATTTCCTATACATATGATTTTACAATAAATGTGGTAACTCGTTGAGTCTACCCTTATGTAAAAAGCACTCAACTAGTTGGGAATTATACCCAACTTTTCAGGGTATACACTGGAATTTGAGTGTAACACTCAAAATTTCAGTGTATACACTCAACTGTTCAGTATACACTGAAGTTTTGGGTGTTAGACTTAACTATTTAGAGTATATACTGAAATGTTGAGTGTAACACTCAACTCTGCAGTGGAGCGTTACACTCAACTTGAGAGTATAAACTGAACAAAAATCACAAAAAACATTTCTAAACGGGTTTGAGCCTGAATGATTATAATAGATTAAGTTTTAAACGCTAATTACTTTGCCCTTTGTAATTTTTATGTTTTCTACTACCTAAAAAGTGGAAAAAAGTAACTGACCCCATGCTAATTTAATTATTATAAATTTATTATTGTGGGTTAATAAAACCAAAAACATGTACCGGAACATGTCTTCTAATAATCCCAGGCCAAACTTGAAAAAGATAATTCTATCCGGTATCGGAGGATCGGGACCCTAAACGCTAAAGAAAACTGCATCCCAGTTCGAAAACCGACATGGCCTAAGATCATCATATCAAAGGCGAGAACAGCAGGGTGCTCATGCGCGATTATTACCATTAAGCCACGCAAATAGGAAATAGAACTGTCAGTAACTCTGCTTCCAAGCCCGGGTCCTCAACGTCATCACCACGAGTCAGCTCATCACTTTCGAGGACTTGCCGATGCCAGAGCCATTACCAATACTTGAATCAAAATCAAGGCCCTGACAGTGACAGCACCAATATGACTAGCAATATTGCCAGAAATAGCGGTTCCTAAACCAACTCGAGAGATAATGTGGCGTCTGACGAGAAACCATTCTGGACAAGTCCACCATCTGAGTTCCTTCTAGCGCCATCCGATACATTGGAGAGGTTTGCACCAGTTGAACTGCAGAAAAGACCTCTTCTTAACCCATTAACGCCTGAACGGACGTTTTTTCCCGCAAACTTTCCGGCCATAAAAAAAATTATGTAGAAAGTTGATAAAAAATCCAGCCAAGGTTTTTCTGAAGTCAAATTTCATCTTCTTTGAGAATCTCGCCCTAATTTTTCGATAAAACGTAAGCCTTCATTGTTATTAACAATTTTATTGAAAAAAAGTGAAATTATCGAGATCGATCACTTTTAAAACCAACGAAACACATGGAAATCGAATTCCAAGAACCGCAGAGATCGGTTTTCTCGCGTCCATAGACATAAAACTCGAAGTTCACTTGCTGTTTGTTAACATTGCGCAGATGTCACTTTCTGACACAGCTTTACGCGATTTATAATTTATCTCATTTTAACATTTGACCATAATGATGTAAAAAGTTCATAGTATGACTTCAAAATGTGTACTCGGGGGTTTCGAGGATCACTGATCACGAATTTTAAGTTATTATTGAAAAATTATATTGTTTAAACAAACTATATCTCCGTTCAACTTTTATCCAAGCTGCAACCGAACTTATTTTTTTGAAAACTAAATCTCATGATGATACCTAGTTATCGAAAATCAAAAAAACAGCAAGTGAACTTCGAGTTTCATGTCTATGGACGCGAGAAAACCGATTTCTGCGGTTCTTGGAATTCGATTTCCATGTGTTTCGTTGGTTTTAAAAGTGATCGATCTCGATAATTTCACTTTTTTTTCAATAAAATTGTTAATAACAATGAAGGCTTACGTTTTATCGAAAAATTAGGGCGATATTCTCAAAGAAGATGAAATTTGACTTCAGAAAAACCTTGGCTGGATTTTTTATAAACTTTCTACATGATTTTTTTATGGCCGGAAAGTTTACAGGAAAACACGTCCGTTCAGGCGTTAATGGGTTAATAGTTGCTTCTATAGGAGAGGCTTTTCTGTCCCACTCTTTCAATAAAGTTTTTTAAAACTCGAAAAAAGAACAATAATAAAATTTACATACAAATTTAAAAAAAAATTTTACACAAAATAGGCATATTTTATAAATGTTTCTGTTGATAGAATTTCTTGGATACTTATCAGTAATAAAGGAATGTTAAATTATTCTGAGATTTTTGGAAGAGATTAATCGATCAAAAACTATTTTTTTAATGTTATTCAAGTTTGTTATTATTCTAACTGTATGTTCAAGAGCGGGATTGAAACAGTTATTTTAGAATCTTCCTAAAGCTGTGCTCTTTTGTACTATTTAGTTATATAACTATCACACAGCCCCACAAAAAAGTGTCTTGGTTTAGAAACGAGACTCATCATTTCCTATGGATTTTGACCCGCTGCTCACGCATCTGAAGACCATTTCATCGTGTTGTCCCTAGTTTTCGCATAACCTTAAAATTTTTAAATTTTGAGAAAATTTTTTTTTTCGAATGACTTGATTTTTTTTAATTAAAAATAGGCAAGAAGTATAGTTTGACGTGTTTTATGCTAGACTTTTTAGGACAACCATTTAATTAAGTTCAATAACTGCAGGAAAATTACTGAAAATGCAGTTACTACATTAAATTACACATCGTGAAATTTAATCTTCATCACTGACAACTGCAAAAGAATCATGTTCCTCATATCAGTTGATCACTCACGCTTCTATCCGAAGTATAAAGGTCGTGACTTCGACAGTTCCAGAACACTTAGTCTTTGTGCAGTTACATGAGAAAAAAAGCGTTATAGCAACATGTTGCTAGGATGCTTCCTACTTTTGACCGCAGTTCCATGATTAAGCAAGACTGCAAGCAAAATTGCTGCTATGATAAACACTGAATGCGATGACAACTGCCTCTCAAAAGGATGTGTAGAATGATTCGCATTTCGGTTCACCACACTAACGAAGCCAGCGAAGGCGCGCTGCCCTACAAGGGACGCCATTTTCAGTAATTTGTCTGCAGTTATTGAACTTAGTAAATGGTTGTCCTAAAAAATTCAGCACAAAACACGACAAACTATACTTCGTGCCCATATTTAATTTAAAAAAATCACGTCATTCGAAAAAAAGAATTTCTTCTCAAAATTCGAACATTTTGAGATTATCTGAAAACTAGGGACATTTTCCTGCATTTATTGAACTTGATGCAATGGTTGTCCTAAAAAATTTAGCACAAATCACGTCAAAAAATACTTCTTGCTTATTTATAAATAAAAAATATTACGTCATTCTGGCCGTGGGTTGTATACTATTTTTTTTTATCTCCAGCCGAAAGTACGCCCAAAACCGAGGCGAAGCCGAGGTTTTGTAGGGGGCAGGGGGAGGTCCGCCCGACTTTTGCAAAACCGAGGCGAAACTGAGGTTTTTGCTGGTCGGGGCGGGCATTAGAAACTTTAAAATAAAATTCAATCATACAATAACTGCAACAAAAAAATTGAAAATCAAATTTTTTTAAAAATTAACAAATACCAGAGAAAATTTATTCTTCGATAACAATATTAATATTGATCAACAGTAACTTTAAAATCACACATCCAGTAATACTAATCTTCTTATAATAATTATTATTACTTTTATGAATATCATTATTAACATAAAATAAACTGTGTACATAAATTTTTTGTTTCACTTTTTAATTGTTAGTCTTTTGTGCAATTGTACGAAGTTACATTAGATACGCAATTGTTAAACGTTAAAATTAACTTGAAAGATTAGCGTACTATTTATTAATAATTTGAAGTTACATACAGATGAATTAAACAAATTAAACAAACGAATTATACGATGAATTTAGCGGCACTACTGAGCCACAAAAGTCGTTGTTTCTGGAGTGAAATGCGGCCAGGAAGATCGAACTTTCGGCTAGGAGATCAAGAAAAATGTTTTTCTCAAAATTCGAAAATTTTAAGGTTATGTAAAAACTAGGGACAACACGATAAAATGGCCTTCAGATTCGTGATCAGAGGCTTAAAATACACAGGAAATGATGGGTCTTGTCTCTAGCTCAAGGCATTTTTTTGTGACACTGTGTTATTATTATTCATAATGATTTACAGCAAATATAATTGATAGGTAAAATCTCTGCTAGCTAAATTTCTACTTGAAAACTAGACTCACTTTTAAGTACTCGACTTCAAGATCCATTTCTCTAAAGTTCTCTGCCAATTTCCGCATAATAAACGCATAAGATGTGGCATCGATTTTTAAAGTTAAATGAAGATGTTTGTACTTTTTATGAACAATATCAGCTTCCATTTTCATCACACTCAAACGATGTAATTGGTTTTCCAGCATAATGATTTCCTGCACAAAAGAAAAAATGATAATGAACTTTATTTTCCTAGTCAAAAAAAAAAAAAAAATAGACCCCAGTAAATACCTCTTTTTTGTCAAAAAGAAAAAGGATAAGCAGTGTTGTATAAACCATAAATACAATTTTTGGCGAACTTACTTGTTCCTGATGTATGCTTTGTGAACTTTATTGTTAATATTCGTAACAGGAAGATGAGTACGGTAAGGAATCTGTATAGTCCACTATAAGGAAATTCAGTTTTGGTGATCAAACATGCTATTTTAATTGACTTCATTATAAAATTGATAGGTTATCTAAATCCATCCCACTTGGTTAATAATGTATTATTTCTCAACTCCTAGCAATTGCAATCATCTGCGATCAACTTAAATTCAATGCCCGGATCGAATGAGGGGACGTGACGCTTGAACTGAACAATACTTTCCCAAAAATCAATAAAAAGTCGAAATGTATAAAAATTCAAAATAAAAAATATGTGGTTGCTCTTCACGTTGAGGTGCATCTTCTTTTTATTTAAAATTTTTTTACTCCGCAAAAATTTTTCGAGATAAAAATTAAAAAACGTCGTTTTAGCATAGATGAAAAATCAATGTTTTTAAAAATATAACTCGCGATTACTCGCTCAATTCACAATGAAATGATTCAAAGCATTCACCATTTTATTTCGCTGACTCTAGCGGAGCCGTCGAATCTTAAAAAATAATAAAAATCACTATTATTTATAAAATATTTAATAACAAATTCAGGGACTCTGAAACTTGTGCGCTGCAACGTTCTCGTGAAGAAAGAGTCGAGGACATTTCAGGGCTCAGAAAAATTCCAGCGAGGCGATTGTTCCTTAGGGTTCAAGGAAGTTTTTTGTAAAATTTCACGCAATTATACTCATAAACAAAGAAACAGTGCCGAGTTAAAAAAACTGTCGCGCAACGTCGCGCGATCACGTGGAGCGCTTTAAGCACGAGCACTAGCAAATTTCAACCTGCTGAGTATTCTCAAAGGTTTTTTTCTGCTTTCAACTACTTTTTCGGAGATTGTTTCAAATTTTATTGTTAAAATATAAAAATGAATTTATTCACACAAATCTGACTTGTATTTCGTATAACAATCTATACATAATTTACATGAATGCAGCATAGTATTAGCTATGTCTTTCTATTTTATTGCTCAGTAATGACACTTCTGTTTGATTATTTCCAGCAATAACGACGACACTTAATTAAATAAAATAATTGTTTAATGCAATTATGTGTCTTCGTTATGCCAAAAATTTGTAAGTTTAGGATTATGAAAGATATCGATGCTACGAAATTCATGTTCAATATAATGTGAAGAGAATAAAGTAGAGTATAAAGAGTATCATTACTAAGTATTAAAATACAAAAACATGGCTAATAATATGCTGCATTCATGTAAATTATGTATAGATTATTATATGAAGTACAAGTCAGATTTGTGTAAATAAATTCATTTTTATATTTAAACAATAAAATTTAGAACAATCTCCGAAAAAGGAGGTGAGAACAGAAAAAAACCTTCGAGAATACTTAACAGGTTGAAACTTGCTAGCGCTCGTGCTCAAAGCGCTCCACGTGTACACAGAAAAATATTTGATTGAATCAAAAAAATTATTTGTTTGAAACTTTCTTTGATGTAAAGAAATTTTTTGATTAAATGAAACAATATTTGTTTGATTCATACAAAATATCTTTGCAGCAAATAAATATTTGTTCGAATCAAATAAATTTCTGCCTTAAATCAAACAAATTATATCTTTGACCATATATCAATGCATTAATTTTTTTTTTTTAAGAAAAATTAATTTCATTCAAACAAATATTTCTCTGGTTCAAAGATATTTTATTCGATTGAAACAAATTTCATTTGATTTAAACAAATCATTTCTTCAAATCAAAGAAAGTCGTTCAAACAAATCATTTTCTTTGATTCAATCAAATCTTTTTTCTGAGTGTGATCGCGCGACGTTGCGCGACAGTTTTTTTAACTCGGCAATGTTTCTTTCTTTATGAGTATAACTGTGTGGAATTTTACAAAAAACTTCCTTGAACCCTAAGGAACAATCGCCTCGCTGGAAGTTTTCTGAGCCCTGAAATTTCCTCGACTCTTTCTTCACGAGAGCCTCGCAGTGCTCAAGTTTCAGAGTCCCTGAGTTTATTATTAAATATTTTATAAACAATAGCGAGTTTTATTGTTTTCAAAGACTCGATGGCTCCGCTAGAATCAGCGAAATAAAATGGTGAATGTTTTGAATCATTTCATTGTGAATTGAGCGAGTAATGGCGAGTTATATTTTAAAAAACATTGATTTTTCATCTATGCTAAAACGACGTTTTTTAATTTTTATCTCGAAAAATTTTTGCGGAGTAAAAAACTTTTTAATAAAAAAAATATGTACCTCCACGCGAAGAGCAACCACATATTTTCTATTTCTAATTTCTATGCATTTCGACTTTTTATTGATTATCGGGAAAGTAATGTCCAGTTCATGCGTCGCGTCCCCTTATTCGATCCGGGCATTGCATTATTAAATGGGCTTAAACGAAAAGCGAATAATTTACTGATTGTAGAGAAATTTTTAATCATGGAAAAAACTCCTATTATTTTTTATAACGAATTTTATAGATAAATAAATAGACGTTAATTTCCTCTATCACAAAACTCTTTATTGTGAAGAGAGACCCATAAGATGTTTTCTATGTAATGTCTCAGTATAGAGACTTATCAATAAAAAATCAATTATACGAAACGGAATGAATGAATATAATGGACGAAGAAACGATTTTTAATCATTTAGTTGAAGGAAAATTTTTTTTTACGTACTTGTAAATAAAAATTGGATATGATCTGTCAGGGACGCTTATAAAAAATGAATACTAACACTTTTTTAATTAAGGAATTTCATGATTTTTTTTTTATTTAAAAAAAAATCAAAATGTTACATCCCAGTAACGTTGAATTTTAAATTTCTGTTATTGCTTCTGCATAAGAGCAATACTATATAATATAATATGATAATTTTTTAATATTCTTCAATTAAAATTAGTCTCATGATAATAGTCCAAGCAACAGGGGATTTGTTGTGACATTATTTATTTCAGAAAACGGACTACGCAATCAGAAGGAAGGTTGTTCTTAGGGTAATTGTGTCATATTGTGGGCAACAAAATATGATTTATAAATTTTTTATACAGGTGTTGAAACTATGATACATATATGAGGACCATTTCGACATTTTCAAAATACTCTAATATGATATACACATACATATACATGTACATAAAAACGACACATACAAGTTTTTGTGTTTTGCCTTTTGCAAAAGGCGAGGGTCGTTTGGATTTTTGGATGTAAGGGAGGTGGTTAGCTGATTATATCAGGTTGGTAAGGCCTGATAATTTATTTTTATTCGTGGGTACGTTGTCACTTGTCAGGTCTATGGGCCCTGAGTTGTTCACAATGATAATAAAACACTGAATTTATAAATGTATGAGATAATTTATTATAAAAAAATAAGATTTTGTATAAGTTTACACAAAGAACGATAATCAGGTGGTAACTCACTTGTCTAACTCTTATATTAGAGGGAAAAAGAGAAAATTGTTGTTAGTTATTCTTATAGTTGTAAGCCAACGGAACAAAGTCTTGAAGGATAGTTTGGATTCGTTTGAGTCTCCGTGTGTAGCAAAACAACGATAAATTTCGCAGGAGGTAGTTTGGTGTAAGGAATGCAATTCCACCAACTGGTATAAAAATTATCCGCTTACGTATCTTGCTAAATACACGAGACATGAATCTGGCATGCACTTGTTAAAAAGATAGGTTAGTTCGTCCCGATTTCAGAATTGAATCACTATTAACCGACACGACTAAATACGACGATACACGTAAGCCAAAGGAACTACATAGTACTACTGTTTCCGGACTTGCACCACTTAAGGATGAAGGATTTCATTTATCAAGTATCGAAGGTATTATAGAATTGTGCTCAAAGAAACCGATGAGACTTACGTTTATCGAACGGTCTTCTCATGACGCTGACTTACTAGTCCGAAATGAATCGAATTGACCGTACAACTGATCGGAATTTAATGACTAACCTTCAGAGGTGAATCTGGGGTATATATTTTATTGGATCTTCCAATAGTGACTGAAGTGGGAGTTGATCGCGCAAAATTGTATAAAGTCACGTGTGGTGCAATTCTGTATAAAGTCACGTTTGTTCAATGATCTATGTTTCTCTCCCACCACTGTCTATTAATATTGGTCAATTTTGAGTTGAAACTTGAATTTTATATCCCCTCTGTTGCCTATTTCTATTCCTAATCAACAAGCAGATTCGGGTATAACTAAGAATACCTGCATCTACTTAGTTGTAGCTTATATTTTATATGTGGCAACCTATGATTGATTTTCTATAATCTATCAATTTTTTTATTTATGATTGCATGTATATCCTTATTTATGGATTGCCTATGACTCAATACTAATTAGAATTATTAAGATTAGATAATTACCTTTAATGTTATAAACAAAAAACTAAAAAAGTGCGATTTTTTGTTCTTAAATTTTTATAAAAAATTTATAAATCATATTTCGTTGTCGAAAACATGACACAATGACTCTATGACCAACCTTTCTTCTGATGGCATAGTCCGTTTTCTGAAATAAATAATGTCCTAAATCATTCATAACAAATTCCCTGTTGCTTGGACTATAATTACTATCTAGACCAGGTAATTGTTCTACAGAAGTAAACTAATGTACTACCTCACATCGATAGATCGGTTCGATACTTGGTAACAAGTGAAAAAGGAGAGCATCGCTTGGTGCATATGGTAATTACCCACACGGTAATGAGTCAGTGAGTCACACCGCGCGTCGATAATATAGTGATGCAGCGTTAGTAACCTAGTGAGACGGTTACAGGTTATTGGAGTTGTCCTATTAACATTGACTTGTTATTACCTTAGATAATAATTATTATACCATCCTTCTTAGTTATTAAACATAAAATTATTATTGATGTTACTAACCATGAATAATAATTTAGTATTGAATCATAAGCAATGCATAAATAAGGCTACACATGCTATCATAAATAAAAAAATTAATAGATTATAGAAAATCAATCATAGGTTGCCACATATAAAATATAAGCTACAACTAAGTAGATGCAGGTATTCTTAGTCATACCCGAATCTGCTTGTTGATTAGGAATAGAAATAGGCAACAGAGGGGATATAAAATTCAAGTTTCAAATCAAAATTGACCAATATTAATAGACAGTGGTGGGAGAGAAACATAGATCATTGAACAAACGTGACTTTATACAGAATTGCACCACACGTGACTTTATACAATTTTGCGCGATCAACTCCCACTTCAGTCACTATTGGAAGATCCAATAAAATATATACCCCAGATTCACCTCTGAAGGTTAGTCATTAAGTTCCGATCAGTTGTACGGTCAATTCGATTCATTTCGGACAAGTAAGTCAGCGTCATGAGCAGACCGTTAGATAAACGTAAGTCTTATCGGTTTCTTTGAGCACAATTCTATAATACCTTCGATACTTGATAAATTAAATCCTTCATCCTCAAGTGGTGCAAGTCCGGAAACAGTAGTACTATGTAGTTCCTTTGGGTTACGTGTATCGTCGTATTTAGTCGTGTCGGTTAATAGTGATTCAATTCTGAAATCGGGACGAACTAACCTATCTTTTTAACAAGTGCATGCCAGATTCATGTCTCGGGAATTTGCAAAATACGTAAGCTGATAATTTTCATACCAGTTGGTGGAATTGCATCCCTTACACCAAACTACGTCCTGCGAAATTTATCGTTGTTTTGCTACACACGGAGCCTCAAACGAATCCAAACTACCCTGCAAGACTTTGTGCCGTTGGCTTGCAACTATGAGAATAACTAACGACAATTTTCTCTTTTCCCCTCTAATATAAGAGTTAGACAAGTGAGTTACCACCTGATTATCGTTCTTTGTGTAAACTTATACAAAATCTTATTTTTTTATAATAAATTATCTCATACATTTATAAATTCAGTGTTTTATTATCATTGTGAACAACTCAGGGCCCATAGACCTGACAAGTGACAACGTACCCACGAATAAAAATAAATTATCAGGCCTTACCAACCTGATATAATCAGCTAACCACCTCCCTTACATCCAAAAATCCAAACGACCCTCGCCTTTTGCAAAAGGCAAAACACAAAAACTTGTATGTGTCGTTTTTATGTACATGTATATGTATGTGTATATCATATTAGAGTATTTTGAAAATGTCGAAATGGTCCTCATATATGTATCATAGTCTTAACACCTGTATAAAAAATTTATAAATCATATTTTGTTGTCCACAATATGACACAATTACCCTAAGACCAACCACATTCACGACACCGACACCCACACAGACAAGAATGAATGATCTGCTGAGTGAATGGGTTACGGCTGGCGCCTGGTGGATATTCCCGATAGACTAGCCAAGGAAAGAGTAGTATCCTCTCGACCAGGGTAGGACGCGATGTCAGTACCTCACCTCTGTGGAAGTAATATGGGTAATCGTAAGTCCCTCCGGTGTTCGGCTGCGAAGGGCAAAGATCCCGTGAAACCACTTGTTAAACTGGGAAAACCGCTCACGATCCTACTGTCAGTATCCCATTTCGAGGTTGAAATCATGGATGCCCGGGCGCAGAAATGAAGGATTACCTGGTCAGTATTTCCTTGTATCCAACGCTGCGTAGGATGAATCGCACATTGTCTAGCGTGAAGTCCGGGACAGGTGTCGGGGCGGACCCGGCACCGCTCTGTCGATAGGGGTGACGTTAAACCTTTCAAATCATTAAGGCGTGGGCCAATCCCGTAACCTTTTTATTAGGTTTATCAAATGTGCCGATAGGATCGACCAACCGATAAGCTGCTTCTCGGTTTCGGCACACACAATTAGGGATTCATACAGGCGGGGATAAAAATACTCCGTTATAATATGATGTCGAATAAAACAAAAGAGAAGGGTAAGGAGAAGGAGGAGGTGCTGAACACGCCGACACAAGCTGCTGTTTTAGCGTCCACATCGGGTACTACAGCAGCAATCAAGTTGGATATGGCAATACTTCGCCACATAATTGAGCGAGCAGGAAAAAAGAGCGATGAGCGCATGCAGGAGATGCGTGAGCTCATAAGAAGCATGATGGCTGCTGTTCACAAACAGCCAGAAATGAGCAAAGGTGTGAAAAATGCGCTTCCACGGCTGAAAGCGATTATCGATCATCTGGGGGAGGCCAAAAGGGACGAAAATGAGGCAAGATGAAAGCTGACGTCCTTTGCTGCTATAGCAGGAGGAAGCAGCAGCAAAAGGCAGGCCTCTGCCTCTCCATTGGCACTATCGGAGGGCGCCAAATTGGCAAAGAAGAAGCGGGGAACAACGGTACGAAAACCGTCCTCCAAAGAATGGACATTCGTTCAAACCGACAAAAAGAAAAAGAAAAGGAAGGGGAAAGGGGGAAAGCAAGGTAACACCTTTCCAGCCCCCAAAACCCCAAAAGAAAAAAAGCGAAGCGGCGGCTTCGACCTGAGGCGATCGTGCTCAGACCTGCGGAGGGTGAAAACCTACGCAGAGATTCTGGGCGGAATTCGCAGCAGAGTTGACCCCACTCAGTGTGGAACGGAAATCAAGGTCGTCCTCAAAACTAGAAGTGGGGATGTCCAAATAGGAATAAGGAAAACGACGGCTAAGGGACAGCAGGGCTTCACTGATGCTTTGAAAAAACATGGTTGACGTGTTGTCAAATTTTAATATGTATCGTATGCATATGTAACTTAGGCAAATTTGATGATACTGGAAATCAAAAGTACAAACCTTTGTAAATGCTGGATCAAAACTTTTTCGGACAAACTTGCGTAACATATCACTTATCAACTCGTCATGCTGGCGTGAAATAGTTGTTAGCCTATCTTCTTCCTAAAATGAATTCCAAATCTCCATTATATAATATGTACCACAATGTTGAGGCTACTCATCGTGTGTAAATAATCGTCAATTTTTATGAAAAATATTTCCTGAAACGGACATTTATGCTCTTGTACTTCATCCAGTCTAGTTTTTTTCTTAACAATGAATTTTCTCCGTCATATATAGCAATGGCTTTTTCTAAACTTTGATTCTTCATATTTACAGATAAGACATAATATACTCCTGCAGCAGGTACAGTAGTTTCTACGTTCTATAAGAAACAAAATATTTCATTTCAAAGTAGTCCTTTCCAAGATATGGAAAATTTCACTTTTTTCATTATTATTTTTAATTTAATCATACAATGTGTTATCGATGAATTAATGCATAATTGCTTGAAAAATTTATTTCACTCAAACAATATAGAAAAAAGTTAAATTTTACTACGATTTCATTGTAAATGATGAGCTTTGTATAAAGCAGACCACGATAACGGTTATCGGCACTATACGATATCAGTATTATGCATATTTTATTCATGTGTTTAGGCTTTTACTTTCTAGGCACTCGTGAATGAAATTGAAAAGGACAATAGGCAATTCCAAAGCTCGACACGTGTTAAAATTATCGTAACACGACTGTTTAAACAATAAGAATAAAAAGATAAGAACAAAAAATTCTGCAGTCTGTAACCTGGTAAATTACGTTATTTTATACCTTGACCGACAACGACAGGATCGAGCCCAAACGACTTTTTATTATAAAACTCGAAATTGTTAAGGATAGTCTGAAAGCTGATTCGAAAATTCTTTTATTTTTTTCTTGGTCGTTCTCCTTTTTGTTTCATCATGACCAGTTCGAAAGGCGCCGCAAAAAGTATCGCTTTGTTACCATCGCACGTCAGAGGGGATCACAGGCAAGCCGCAGAGGACATCACCTGACAGGCATGGCTAAGGATCCTCTAGGGAAGGATGTGACAAATCCCGTGCCTAGTAAGGATTGGTCAAGTGGAGTTTATTCGAGAGTTCCGGTTAAGTGTTAAGCGGTTATGTCAATACAATAATTTTATTTTTTAGCGTTTTAAACTAAAAAAACATGACTCCTGTCACTGAAGGCAGTGCAGTGGTTTATTAATTTCTATGTCTTCACCGTTAAGACTGACTAATTGTTAGAGTGACACGAAAGAATAATTGTGTTTCACTCCAACCAATAATCAACTTTAACGGTGGAGACCTTTTGCAGATTGTGAACCACTGCACTACCTTCAATGACAAGTATTGTGTTTTTTTAGTTTTTAAAACTAAAAAATAAAATTATCGTATTATTTCGATATCTTAAAACTCAAAATGTACCACAGAATCATGATAGTAACAATTTAAATGTTCTGTGCTCATTGAAAAAACATAATTCAAGTATTTTTTGTAACTCTATCAAGATGACTTCGATTATTTGAATTCATCTTGTACAGTTTCCGGTAGAAATGGATGCGATGTACATTTTTTTCGAATTGCAACAGACCACTAATGTCAAAGCAATAATTTACAAGAAAAAGAAATGCCGCGTCCAACTTGGTCCTCATAAAAAAGCATACTAAACAGAAATAATGATCATCACTACAAAGGAAAGACGCCCCAAGCATCTTATGAAATAGCAAATATCCATAGAGTCAGGATTGACTCATTTGCCTGACACGGAATTTGAATTTTTAAAGCTTGTTTGAGGATGTTTGGTCATCCATGCCCGATATATCGAATCCTCGTGACAAGACACTTTTCTTTCTATGCGGCCTCACAAAACTCTTAGCTTGTACTAAATAAGCAAGAAACTGACATGTGGATTTCGACGGAAAGTAAAGATGATGGATCAACATCAAGGATCAGAATTTTGTGGGCTGAGGTACATTGCCAGCATTCTGGCGTCCATCTTTCCACTTAATGTGGGCATTGGCAAACAATTGTTGAGAAGTTATTGAATCCCGCAACCAAGTTTTTGAGACTAAATTACTAGATATTGAAACTGTTCTGAATACTTGTAATATTTCTTACTTTGTGCGCGTCTTAGTATTGAATTTGACGTATTTAATTTAAACAATCGAAATCATAACTTTCTGAATTTTGATGCTGATTTGTTACATCCTGGTAACTTTAAATTTTCATATTGACCCTGTGCAAGGGCAATGTTACACAAACCAAGGTAAACGGACAATGAACTATTCATATACTAATAAATTTTATTTAATTATTCAGGAATTCAATTCCAAAATTTTGCCTGCATATTGAAAAAACTTCAACAAAAATTCAGAAATAAAAAAATTGGAAAAAAATTAGTTCCAAATTTAAAAAAAATTCAATTGTTTATAAAAATGTACTATATTGTTATTACAAAAAAAAACAACGAAATGTGTGCTATAACTTTTTTGAAAGCTTGTACTCTTTCGCGCATTTCAAGTGCAAGGGTTACATTTTATATTCAAAACTGCTTTTACAGTGAGCTGTTAGAAAAAAAAAAAATTCTCCCGAGTGCCAAACTTAAAAAAATTATGTCTCGAAATTTTCAAGTATCACATTGAAAAAAAAAATGTGTCGATTATTTTCGAAGTAAGAAGGCAAAAAAAAATATTTCGTCGAAAAAAAATGTTGACTGTAAATCCCCCATGAAATGACCCATATACACCCCAGATTTACCCCTGGTGGTTTAACATTACATTAACATTAAGTTACGATCAGTTGTACGGTCAACTCGATTTATTTCGGACCAGTAAGTCAACATCGTGAGCACGTCTTTCGATAGACGACAGCCCTCTAATATAAGAGGTATACAAGTGAGATACCACCTAAGTATCGTTCTTTGTATACACTTATACAAAATCTTATTTGTTTGTAATAAATTATCTCATACATTTTCAGTGTTTTATTATCATTGTGAACAACTGAGGGCCCATAGACCTGATAAGTGAGAACGTACCCACAAATAAAAATAAATTGTCAGGTCTTACCAACCTGATATATTCAGCTAACCGCCTCCCTTACATCCAAAAATCTAAACTCCCCTTGCCTTTTGCTCGGGACGTAAAAGCTGATTTGGTGGCAACGGTGAGCTTGTTACTTTTTTTATCGCAACCGATAATAACTTTAAAAATTATTTAATTGAAGCTATTCAAAATTAAATGTACAATTTATTTCGAATAACTATTATACATGAATAAAAACTACAAAGTTTAAAAATTTTCAAAATCACAAAATTATCAATCCAGTAGAAATAATTATAAAAGATATTTCTACTTGTCAAAATTCAAATATTTGGAATTAAATCTTAAAATAAACTAAAGGGTTTCCCAATAGGGGTGATATGATTTTGAATGTCCCTATCGGGCTCATTTGAACTGAAATTTTTGACCTCTGCTGTCAGTTGTCATCAGTAAGGTTTGCCATTTAATCATGAGTAGTTTCACGTTTCCACAACGTTTGGAAATTGTCCAATTATTTTATCAAAATTCGAGAAGTTTTGTCGGTGTTCAAAGAGCATATCGTGCAAAATATGGTCGTCATTCTGCTCCATCCGCGCTCTCAATTCGTCGAATAATCGATAAGTTGGAGAGTGAATTTACTCTATTGGATACTAAGCCTAAAAATCGTATGCGTACCGCACGTTCTACACAGAATATAGCCACCGTACAGGCCAGTATCGAGGAAAACCGTGAATTCTGGCCCAAGAACTGAAGCCTAATGACCATCGTTTGCGTCGGGAGTTCGCGGATTGGGCTCTGGAATCAATTGAAAATGATCCCAATTTTCATCAAAAAATCATCTTTTCTGATGAGGCGCATTTTTGGCTCAAGTCTCGGGGGACATTTGGCCGATATATTGTTTAAATCATAAATGGCATAGAATATCCAATATAATAAAAAAGATTTCGATCAATTCCGAATGAATATTCAGTGTTTTTTTTCAATTTCAAAACATATCACCCTTATTGGGAAACCCTTTATTTTATTTTGAGCGTTGGTATACTTCGCGAGTTTGCAAGCTCTGCCATCGTTAATAACATCATCGAATTACTCCGAATAAACCTTGCATGTATTCTTTGTAGCAAGATTGTGCAAGTGAAGAGTAAAAAGAATAGAAAAAGTAAAACATCGTTCATTAGATTTAGATCAATTTAAAGTTCAGAGCTTTTTCAACATAAAGTTTACGTTGGAAGTCGTATTATGCCTAACCTGAATAAACTAATAGTATTAAAGCATTGAATATTTAAAGTCAAAAGTATAATTATCCGAATTTCTGAAAATACTAAAATTATACAAGGTTTTGTGCTTGAGCCTGGCTTGTATAATTTTTTACTACTCGAATTCTTAAATTGTTAATTAAGTTAACTAAGATTCGTTGAACGATCACCATCGATTACGATCGAGTGGGTAAGGCACAGTTGTAAGTGTTTGCATTGTAATTGTGACATTAAACAAATTTTTTTTGTTTATTTTCCATTGATTTATTTCAACATTTTCCGTGATTTCAAAGATTAATGAACAACTTATAAATTCAACTATTGCAAAAGATCTCTCAGGAAGTAAAATCAAGGGCTACAAGATAGCCTTTTCAAAATTTTAAAAAAATTTCAATTTTTCCCGCAAAAGTCAAAAATTTAGGGTCATTGACGTAAAATATTGTTTATTTTGACCAAATTAAAAGTTAAGATCGGAAAATTAACCACTACAATTAGTAAAAATTTATAGCATATAAAAACTCACAGGAAGGGTTTGAACACCATTCAAACACTATAATTTCAGTTTATTTCGAATTAATAAAAAACAAAGTAGGTGACTTTTTATATGATCCGAATTTCAATATCAATCCAATCCAAAAAGAAAAATTAGCCTCATTTAATAACATAAATCATCTCAAAATTTACATAATTCACAACGCCACCCGTACAACAAGCAGCGCGGTGAAAATTCCAATATTGAATCAAGAAATTGAATTTAACGTTACAAATCCGGACATAGGTACAGGCATATCCGGAGTAATTGGAAAATAATTTCTAAGCCTTTTAAAAATAAATCTTCCGGACAAAGTTAAAACATTAAAGGGTGCTGCAAGGGATAGCACTTACTGAAAAACATTTTCTACGATAACTGATTTAATTCAACACCTCAAACAGCGATTGGTCCCCCACAAAACTTACTCGTGGTACTTGCATAAAACATCCACGATTAGGATGTCTTGCAGCGAAAATTTTAGCGAGTTTTATGACTGAATCCCCCAACTAAAATCCGGAGCGCAACCAGCTTTAGAGGATGAGTATCAGAATGCGGAGCAAATGTTATTACCCTTGAATTACTGCGCCTTAGAGGCTTTCATCAGAACTAATCAATGTAATATCCGCGATGGTGGAGTCACGAAATCCATCTTCATTCGAAGCAGCCTTGAAGTACGCGCTCGAGTATGAAGCCCGATATCAAATAAACCCCCATTTTCCTATAAACAATATCACTGAAAATCCATATTATCCAAGTATGCACACGTCAAATAACCCTTACCCTAATCATAATTACCCCTAGAAAGTAACCAATACATACCCGAGAGCACAATCACCAGCTCCAGTCAGTAAAAATAATTTAAACTTCGACTCTGCTCGCCAAACAGACGCAGTGACGGGCATGGAGGAAACAGAGCGTCAGACCAGCGTGACATTTCATGAGAAACAAGAAAAGTCCTCTGCACCAAACTTAGTTGAGAATCCCCAGTAGTGAAATTTTCGTCAAATGAACTTTTAGGGTCATAGGCAAGGTTTCTAGTGTACACAGGTGCGGATATAAATGTTATCAAGTTAGATGCTTCAGATGAAGAGCGACTGGTCGATGAAAACGAAGCAATAGAAATTACAGGAATAATAGAAAGTAGAATTTCAACCATGAGCACTGTAAATATCTGATTAATGAAATCTAAAATTACCTTTTATGTAGTGCATTCCGACTTTTCAATAAGCACAGATGGAATACAAGGACGAAAATATCTTCGACAAGAAAAGGTAGAAATATCCTTCTAGCACAACACGATTGTATCACATTCCAGTCCTACCAAACCTATGCCGTTCATAGACAATGAATATAGAGTAGCTTTAGAGAATACCACGGATTACAAAGGACCTATGCTGAGACTCATTCAGGTAAGACATCGAAATAGAACTACCCCTACAAGACATCATCCCCTTTGAATATTACAAATTCCCAGGAGAGGATTTCGATGAAGACTCTGCAGACGAAGATTATTCACCCCCCAGTGAATAAGGCTGATGAAGTGATAAAAAACCTTCGCTCGGATCATTTGAACCCTGAGGAAAAATATCATGTACTGAAGCAGCATTTGAATGAGGAAGACTCCGAACCTGATTCAATACTGAGGTCAAATTTGGAAAAAGTTTTTCTCCTGTACTCGTCGAAGATACACCGATACTAGACCACATTTCGTCAAAAGATAAATTCGACCACTTTTCTTTGAGTTCCTGTCTGATTTTGAGTAAAGAATCCCACTCTTTTTGTACACCTATTCTATCAAACGACCCTAAATCTTGACAAACTTTCCAGACCCTAGAAAAGTTTCGCTTCGATCAGCATAGAAAGCTACTTGAGGCCGGAAAACAGCAACGCAAGACAAAAAGATGTCATCAAAAGGAAGTCGATTGCGAATTTCTTCGCTTGCATTGACATAAAATTTCAAGCAATTACGAAGAAATAGATCAACTTCTACTATTTACAATTTCTTGTTTGTAAGTTGCTGCTGGAAATATTCTCGTGTTTCCTTACCAACGTCAATGTCTTGAAGCGGCTTTTGATTACTAGGATCTGCAAAGTTAACATTTCTAATGATTTGAAAGAATAAATTCGGTTGAAGAAGACCCTCTTTCAAATAACTGCTAAGAATCCATACGAAGAATTTAGCCGAGTTTGGCTGGAGTTCCTGAACCATTGTTTCGCGACTTGGAAATTTCGCATTGTATACTATGAACCTATCCAAAGTAAATTTCAAGAATAGGAAATATGCGAGTATCAAAGGATTCTGCATTTTTCCTAACAAGTCTTTGGCCTTCTCTACCTTCTCAGATACGAGGACCATAAGATACTGAAGAATAACTTCCCAATTCTTTATTATAATATCTATGCATCGATAGCGGACAAGCCAGCGAGTTTCAGAATGACTAGGGATTTTTTGATAGTCATTTCCTAATTCCAAAACAATCGATCGAAAAATAGCCGTTCGCTTGGAGCTAGCATTAAGAAAAGCTGGCAAATCTTTGATTAAATCCTCTACATCTGGGATGGTGGCACAAGCATATTTTGCTACAATTGCTGACGAATGCGAGACACACGGGAAAACAATTAAACGGGGACTTTTTTCCTTTAATTTTGTTTTAAATGAGGACCTATTGCCGACCATCACCTGTGCATTATCACAAGCTAAAGCACAGATATTAGATAAAGGGATTTTCTGCCCGGACAATGCTTTTTCGAACGCATCAAAAATTTTAGAGGCAGAACAATCCGAAGCATTTACATTAATAAGCTGGAGCAATTCCACCCTGACAGAAAATGTCGTTGGCTCCACATATCGAACCATTAATGACAGCCACTTTTCTAGAGTCCTGTCGGTCGTTTCGTCTTCGTACACTGAAAATGATTGCTTACGCAAAATATTTGCCATGCGATCAGTTTCAGAAGCACATACGACGTTATTTACAACTAGGACCATTTTAGTGTGGCTCAATCTAACGTCTTTTAAAACCGAAGGTTCCATATCTTGGAAAAGTCATATCAATTCTGATGAAATCGCGAATGGTAAATTATGCTCTACGAGAAATGTACTAATCCTAATCTCTGCTTCTTGTACTTTCTGTTTGAAAGTAACACTTTCCGGAATCGTGGAATTTGTGAATTCTGAAGCAGAAGAACTTGCTACACAAGGTTCAACACTGTAAGAATTGGCAGTTACATTAGAAGAATTTTCACTTACTACTCCATAACATTCTAATTTATTTGAAAACTCTTGCTTCTTTCTGTGTGATAAAGATGCTTCATGCTTTTCAATTTCCGATTTGCCACATAGCAACGTTTTATTGCAAATTTTGCAATGAAATCTTGTTTCATCTGCTAATGTAACCACCCACTCTCTCCACGACGGAAATTCCTCAAACCATCCCAACTGAAAGTTTTTTGCATTTTTCATGACTTTTCTAGCGGGTTGACATTCGTTTGAACCAGAGTTCAAACGGTGGTCAACCTTCGTTTGAACCTGGCTGTCCTTCAAAACACTCGAATTTGGGTCAACCGGATTACTCATTGTGAAAAATAAATTATACGACGAAGGAAAACAGAATTATTTGAAAAGAATTAATAAGATGAAAAGTCGATAAAATTGAGCGAATGTGAATAATTTGTAATCTGCACACAAATTAAGTTTCACAAAATAAACTTACCCACAAGCATCAAACAATAACGTACGTAAGAGCACTCACGTATCACCAAATAATAATATAATATTCTTACTTTTGCCGTTTTCAATAAGGAATTACGATAAAAATATGAAGAATCCACACTCTTGCCTTCTCAAATAACGCATAAAGCGAGAATCAAGTATATCTTAGAAGAAAACAAAAGAAGGTTGCTATTATTATTTGTTTTCGTCTCCAATTTGACCTCTATACCGTTCGTTTGCGATTTAAAACATTGGTAACTTTTTGGCTATTAATCTGATTGAGCTACAACTTTTCAGAAAACTTTCTTTACTAAAGTATTAAAATTTTTCTCCTGTAGATAGTTTCAGAAAATGTAGACACTTAATACAATATTAATAAAATCGTAAAATTCTGAAAATTTGTTAAGCTAGCGCGAGTGGAAGTAGAGAAAACAATTTTTTTTTTAAATGTACTTCTCCCAATTACTTGAAAAATTAGAAGTTTTAAAAATTTTTGCAAAAGGAAAGACGATGTGCCTTGAAAGTGTACATAATATTTATTGAACTATTACTAGTAAACTCTACCTCCGTGGTGGTGTGGAAAGGAGTTTAATTTCAGAATATTTGGGATTCTCTAAGAATGAACCAGCTTTTTTATTTTAATATTTCAAATGTGTTTTCTTTCTTTTATGTTTAAGGCAAAAACTAGATCTAAAAAAAGCAAAAAAACCTATTTCTCTAATTGCGTCCAAGATTAGAGCCGAATCTATGCAACCGATTGTTAAAGGTTTAAAAGTTTTCGCTTTAATTTAAAAAGCAAGTCTTCATAGTATTTTACTAAGTAATGAAAGTATGTCTACAATTGTTTTCTTAAATCCTACGCAAAGGTCAAACATGGTGCAAAAATGTCGTAAAATAAGAAAAATGTCTGAGTACTTTGAAGAAGTTTTTCTAAATCGATATGTATCATATTCCAATAATATTTAGGAATATTTATTAAAATATTCATCTTCTAAATTTGTTTGATTAATGTACAGAGTACACTTTATATTTGAAATTTGTATACACTCTAAATCTGAATCAGTCAAATTTTTACTGATTGAATCAGTGATTTGCCTTTTCACTGAATCATCAGTGGAAACAATATTTTTCACTGTTAAATCAGTTACTTTTCACTGAAGTAATCAGTGAAATTTCACTGATTCACAGTAACCTGTTTTTAGTTATTTAAATCAGTAAAATTTCACTGATAATCAGTAGATTTTGACTGATTCATATTTGAAATTTGTACAGTTTTTAAAGAAATCCGAAACTTTTTGAATTTAGTAGTTTATTTATAAAATTTGAGAATGTTGTAGTTGATATTTCTATATAGAACTTTAAGCATTTATGGACATTTAATTTCATTTAAAGTTTCTTCTATCGGTATTCAAAACTTTCAACAATTTTGCAAGATCAGTCAAATGCAAAATTTGACAGAGTATTTAATCAAAATATTTACATTTATTTTTTAAATATTTTGAAAATAATTCGACTAAAATAATGATTAATAAGATTTTGTAACATTGTGGGAATATTTGAACGCTGCAAGATTAAATTTTGAGTACAATTTTCAATGAATGAATGTTTAAAGAATTGAGTGATAGCATCAATTAAAAAATATTTTTACTTTATAAATTTGATTAAGTGCAGTAATAAGAAAATTTTGACTTTCTATAAAGCATTTCATTTATCTGATTAAAAGTCTGTGCATACGTCACTAAAACGTAAGATTAAAAAACTTTAAACTGCTTTTACCATCAATCTATGAATGTGGATTTTAAACCGTATTTTAATGTGTCTTATTTTTTTTTGATAAAATATTTTTAACATAATTTTTTGCTTAAAGTAGCCGATTTACTCGATTAAAAATTGGTCAACTTGTATATTTCAAAATTCTGTAATAAAAGTATTTTCATATTATGTTTTTGTATCCTATGCGTAGAATGTTAATTTTAAAATTGAGATTTCTCACAAAGAGGAAAGATTGTCTTATTAAAGCAGTTTATTCCCAGAAATTAAAAATCATTTACTTAATATTTCGATTCCAAACATTGAATATTTATTGACTTTGAATAAAACAGAAAAAAAAATTTTATGAAGTTTTAAAATCTTTTTACAATGTTACGAATTGGGCCGAATTTAGAATTACGAAATCTTTCATTAGAAAAAGAAAAAGTCACTCACATGAAATAAACTTCTGTAAGAATTATCAAGATTGAAGAGATGTTAAACTATTTGAAAAATAATGCAATTGTAAAATTGCAATTTATATCAATAATTGACAAATTTTTAGCTTTCTCAATCAAAGCATTATCCGGAAATTTTTAGTTCCTATAAAAAGATGGAATATTTATCAATTTCTTGAATGTTCATACATTAAAAAAATATCGAATTAGAGAATTATATGCAAAGTATTTTCCATTAAGAAGACATAAACATGACATAATTAGTTTTATATCTACATTTTCAGCTTACTTTTTAGTGGCTTAAGCACACATTTTGAATTCGAAATACAAAAATGCTCTACAGAGTTGAAGTATTTCCTGAATCAATTATTATTGATCCTGAATTCTATTGGAAAATTTGTTGTTTACTGTTCAAATCTTACTACGATTTCAGACGGACAGACAAATGAAGAACTACAAAATATTTCATCCAAAAGATTGCACTCCTCCATAAAATCTTGTCAAATTGTAACAAGATTTGAACACTTCGAACGAACATTTTTATGTAAAATTTAAAGTTGATTGATATTTATATGTTAATATGGAAATACCAATAAACACATATTTTAGCTTTTTAATTTATCTACTGCTATTAGACAATTTTCCATTTCCGTAGAGATTTTAAGTTTTGGAATGAAAAGTTTGTGCTTAGGCTACAAAAATGTGAGATGAAAATATTTCTAACATATAACTGAAAATATAAATTATGAACTTGAATTTTATGTTCATTTTATCTTGATAGAAAATATTGTTCTAATTGAAAAATTGTTAAATGTACAAAATTAGTAAGAAGTATATAAATTTGAATGGAAAATTATATATTGATTCAAATTTTATACATTTATTGTCACTAAATTTCACTGAAAGTTTATTTTTGAAGTGTTGAAATCCTCATGAAATTTTCCAAGATCATACTGATGTTTATTTCATGCAGACTTTCTTTAAGAAATTGAAGAAAAGTGTTATTTCTTGAACTATATACTTCGTAAATTCAAATTCGACGTCTGCTTCGCGCCTCTTTTGCACGTACTCGAGAAAAATACAATTCCTAATTTCGACTCGATAAACGAAAGCGTGAAATCTAAAAATAACTTGAAAACTCAAGCATTGTAACGAAGTCCGTCTTCGTGCACCTTCGGCTTTACACGAAGCTGGTGACCGCAGCGTGTAGCAGAGCCGACACACTGACACGCCACGTTTGCATGTGTTTCTCCCAGATGGGAACGTGGTGGGGGCCAAAAAATCCCACGTTCTGGAGACACTGTACTGAAGATAGTTAGGGAGTTTCCCGATCATTTTTACCTACCAGGAAAATCTCTAACCCCCACTCACTTAGTACGACATCGAAGATAGTACGACGGAAGAAGATCAGGAGAACAATCAATTGGAGCAAGAAAAACCGAAGTCTACTAAAGAAAATATAGAAATCATTTTCACTATTTGAAGCGCCCTTAAAGGCAAATAAAGATTGGCTGGAAAGAACAGAAATAGAAAAAGAAGCCCCGCTTCTTGAAGTCACAGCAGTCTCTGAAGGGGATAATAATCGAGAGCTACTCGACGCCATCGAAGAAATAGAACTTGAAAGTGAGACCGAATTCACAAACAGGATTGAAGCAGCTCAGCTCAGCAAGAAGTAACAGAGGAAGACTTATGGGGTCCTCCGGAAGGAGACAAAAACGTCAACTTAATTTATCTTACCCCCTAAAAAAAAGTCTTCCTTTGCTATGGAAAAATAATGGTAAAATATAATATCAACGATATTTACGACCGGTCAAAAGCCTCAGACACCCCTATAAAATACCTATAGCCACTATTACATAAGTTACTATTGTGTACTGTACCTTACCGTATAATAACGACAACTATATATATGTTCTTTCACCCTATCTATAGATGTAGACATATCATAACATTATAACTCTTATAAAACATAATAAATAAAATAAAAACATGTATTGATTGAAATAAGTAAAATCACTGTAACGTTATACAAAAACGTGCACTAGTTGTATGTGTAAAATACAGAATGTTTTAATAGAGAATGTTCAATCAATAATTTCAACCCCAAAAACATCCAAGCTCCTTTCATAATATTAAAGAATTAAAATTCCTACTATATCATATTCATATTTTACAAAAATAAGGGAATAAAGAAATTTATGGAGAGGATATGGAGGTTGCCTTTTTCTTTCTTCCCTTACGAACTATTACACTATTTGCGAAAACACCCAACCGATAGACGAGATAGCCACAACTACGTCCTGTGAATGTCTGATGCCCAAAAATATTGGCTAGGAGGGTCTAGCATCTTACCCTTATTAATAATAACAACTATTATATACTTTACACACAGATTTCTGCGCAAAAATTGTAAAACCTGCAACAAAAATAACATCTGCCCAATTAGACGAAAAATTTTCAAATAGTACATCAAATCACTATACATCATTACAGATACCATTATAAACATATGATAATTAAGCACCGTCATAATGGCAGCCACAATAAACTAATAATTGAAACAACAGAATTAAAAAGAGAAGGATCACAGAAAGTACGATGAGTATTACCGTAGCGAGCTTACAGCCACTCCCAATGAAGAAAAAAATAAATCAGACCCACTGAGAGAAACCATAATGGATTATAATCCAATCATATAAAGAAGTGCATTGTGACACCTTGCAGAATGCAGCGTATCACCCGCAGCTGAGACTCCTGACCACATGGCTAGAGCGTAACTCGAACCGCCCAGCGATAAGAAGATCCGCGACCGCCTGGAATGAATCATATCATACCACGAGGAGTAGAATACATGTGCTTAGTGTACTCTAAGAAGTTCTCCTACACCTATATAAATTTCTATGATGAATTTCTAATTGGACTTGCCAAAATTTTATTGCTTCGGACTTTATGCCAATATAACATAAGGTACCAAGCCACTATACTATACGTCATTGACGTGCCTTAAAGAAAATTCATGGCGACCCTGTAACAATGGCCATCTTATAAAGAGACCACTAAATGAAGCATTGTTACACAAACCACTACGATGAAGGCACTTATAACCTACATAGGCATGCAGAACAGAGAGCCCCAAAAACGGTATGTTATTCTGCTAGAAATATTTAAACGAATTTAAATTCGGGAGATTCCGATGACAATAATAAAATAATAACCTCGCAAAATGAAAATAGAATGTACTACGAAATACCTATAAACCCTCAATTATATAAATCATTCGGAACTTGAGTTACATAATTTAAGGTCTCCATATATGTGTATGTATGTATACATGTGTCTTATAGGGTCATCAATTATATTTTAATGAACTCATATACAAAAACAAAACATAAAATTTATAATTCAGAAAAAAATAGCATAATTAATCTTAATCTTTTGTAAATTATATTTAAGTTCTTTCTCGGACAATGTCACGCTATCTTTCAAAATTCTCGATATTTATTATTCTATGATAATCAATTATATAAATAGTTCGAATTATAGTAATTAGAAGGCTAACAGATGCTAAAATAGTGCAAGGACTTATCGTGACTAAGGATGGTCGTAAGATAAATGATTTTTTTTTCTTCACCTTTTAAATGAAATTGAAAATAAATTTATTTAATTAATATAATCTAAATATTAAGTTGAAGGAAATGGGAAAATCAAAGCAAAATAATGAGAGAGACTGACATAGGGGGGTTTCCTCATTAAGAAAATAGGATTAAGTGTTAGGATGGCCCCATCTACTAGCCTCTGAGGCAATTGTGTATTTTTACATTCTCGTCATGGATGAGAAGGTATTAGTTTCATGTGAAAAATGACTTTCGAAATTTTCATCAAATCTTTACGTTTTGAGATCCCTGAGTCAGAAAAAACGGTTTTTACGAAAGTGTCTGTCTGTCTGTAGTAGGTCATATACTCGATAACTCTTGATAGAATTATCAGATTGAATTGAGGTTGGGCACCCTTTATGGGAGCCGAAAAAGTAAGGCCAAGTTCCTCAAACAGCCACATCCAACCAAAATTGAGAAAATGACCATTTTTTGTGTTTTTGAAAAAAAACTTATTTACAAAATCAAAAATTCCAATACTGGTTTTTGATGGTGCTCATAAATCTCTAATAATTATCTTATTAACATATTTTCGATAAAACCCATATTAGAAATGTTACAGCATGTAAAAAAAGTCAAAATGAAAAAAATAAAAATTAAAAAGTTTTGAAAAAAGTCAATATAAAAATTCTATTTTCCAGTTAAATTATATGAGATATGAAAAAAGTGATCATACAAAATTATTTTCTACATAAAGATCTGCAAATTTGAATTGCAACATTTTTTCACAAGATGTATATTTTTCTTTTTAATTTAAAAAAATATTATTGAAAATCCAAGATTCAATTTTTTAAAACAATAATATATGAAATAAAAAAAAAACCTAAGAATGTAAAGTTACTCGTTTCAACAAGATCTACAAATTTTGTCTCAAACAAATTCTGGTAGAACGTATATTTTACGTTTCATTTTCAAGAAATACAATTAAAATTCAAAAATTCCATTTCTTAGAAAAAAATATGGGAGATAAAAAAAACGTTTAGATGGAAAATTATTTGCCTGAATGTGGTCTACAAATTCTCATCAAGATGCTTCTCGAGAGGATGTTTGTTTTATGTTTTGATTATTGGTATGTGTCAGTAACCACAAGCAGCGCTGCCTGGTGGTCATAAGATAAACTAACTCTGGGGGGTCAGATGTTAGTTAGACACACGTAGCAAAGAAGATAAACACATATGTCATTTTTATTTTATGATTTAAATTATTTTAAAAAATTTTGTTGTATCAAATTTAATACGTGATTATGGAAACTGATAATCCAAAGGATTCTGGAGCTAGGTTTTCTCCAAAAAGAACGACCAGTGAACAATATTTTTGTGTCTATGGATATAACAGTAAAGCGTGTAATAATCCAGACGTTCGCTTTAATTATTTTCCAAAACTAAATGAAACCTTCGTGAAATTCAAAATCATTTTGGTGAATATGAAAAAGTGGACCGTAAGAAAATGTGGGAACGGGTTTTCAAAATTGGAAAAAATGTAACAGATTACATGCAAGTTTGCTCCTTGCATTTTGCAAAAAGTGATTATATTTTACCAGGTAAATTGATAATTTCATATATTTGTCTATTGATTTTAAAAAATCATTTATATTTTCTTAACGCAGTACTTAAAATAGTAGACATCTGATGATGTTTGTGTTTAGAGAAAAAATTTAAATACTGTAGAAAAGAATTATACAATGAAATGCACATACAAATCTTTTTAAAAATTTTCAATTTATTTCGTTTTTTACTCTATAAACATTTTATTTTGCTTTTTTAAATAAAAGAAGTTTAAGATGCTTGTAACTTTGTGTATCACTTTTTAAATTTATTTCAATAAAATATCTATTTTATATTGATAGCTTTTTCAAAAAGTCAGCGATATTAGAAAAAAAATGCAATACCTTCGTGTAATTTACCAAATGCTGCAACTAGCAAGAGAAAAAAACAAGATGAAAATGATACGAGAAAAAAAAGAAGGTTGCAAAGAGAAGAAGAAAAATCTCAAGTTTATTCTGAAATAGAAAATTCCACAAATACAACAAATCTTGAGTTACGTGATCAAGATAATGCTCATGGTGCTAATGAGTCTAATTTAGATGAGTCTATTTTAAATGAACCTAATCCCTTCCTACCCTCTGAAAAAGAATTATCGGATTTTGGCACGCAAGTGACTAGCGGAGACTTAATAGTTGATTATTTTGATACTATCAAAACTGACTCAGAACTAAATATGTTAACTGGGATTACAAATTTTAAAATTCTAAGTACTTTGATAAAGATTGTCGAGATTGGTTACGCCAAATATAAGTCTAAAACTATGAATCTTCGGAGTAAAATCGTAATGACATTTATGAAACTAAATCTAAAACATAAAAATTCACAATCAAATTCATGACTGGAGTCACTCCTGGAGGAATGATATCATTTGTTAGCAAAGCATATGGCGGTAAAATTTCGGATCATGCTATTTTTGAACAGTCGAATAAATTAGATTTGTTAGAAAAAGGAGATATCTGATAAATTAATTATAGTATGAGTCGTAATAAAACAAATTTAATTGTTTTATTAAATGCAATTTATTCTCCAAAACAATTTTTATACATCAACTCAATAAAAAATCAATACATTTTGCAATAAATAATAGTAAATTATTAAAATTAGATAAAACTGAAAATATTTGAGTAACTTCTTTAACCATTTTTTTATCCTTACATAAATAATGAAACATGTTGTTAAAAAATGATTATTTTAAAGATAATAATAAATCCTTAGCGGACTCTTTATCAAAGTCGACTGTAACAATCTTTATGCTTTTATCATATGATGCAAATAAAATATAATCTGTTTTTGTTAAATTTAATAAAGTCATTCCAAATTGTATTTGGGCGTAATAAGTATGTTTTTGTTTTAAAACAAAATTATTATCTTGATCTTTTCAAAGATAAGCTAAATTTTGAATGACGACATTTATATTATCTGTTTTACCTAAATATGGGCATTTTATTTCAATCAATTTAATTGGTACGTCTTTTTCAAATACTATCCCATCGGGAGAGTATCCGAGCCATGAATTCATACTTGATGTCACGTCCCGTGACCGTCGCTATTTATTTATTTCATAATACCAAAATATGTACAATTAATAAAAGATTTTAACAGAAAACATGCATAAGCAACAGCTATTAAAAAGTATTGAATAGACGAAAATTGAATGTACGAAAATGAAATTGTAATAAAAAGAGAGATAGTAATGAACTTATAAATAGAAAACATCGTAAACTCTTGAATACATGTTAACAAGGGAACCCCATCGGAATGTCCTAAGTACACAAGAATATCGACAGGCGCAGCAAAGGATAGAAATTAAAAAATGAATCATCTCAAGAAGAAGGAACGTCGGGGAAACCAGAATAAGAAAACGAAGTCGCCTTTTTTCTTCAGTACATAAAAAATGGCAACCCAAAGGAAAAGAGGCCAGCTCAGACACGTTCCAAGGTCAGGCCAACATCAGAAGAATATTAGCAGGGCACAATTAAACATAGCCAGTATCGAAAAAAATATAAAACCCATTAGTCAACACCTAGAAGTTCCATGTCAGTATCGATCGAAAAATAGCCAGTATCGACCGAAAATTAGTGCATAAATGTACCTGCGAATCTGCGAATCTTCAGTTGCCGCCGGTCTATCTTCAAAAACGGAACTACTCTCAGAAAAAAGTTGCCGCCGGGAAATCTTCAACGCCGGAAATATGCTTGTACTTTACTGTTTTAACTTTTATTTTTTCCTTTGTTAACAATAAAAACTGACACCTTCAATTTCTTGACGATTATCAGAATTTTGTAAATTACATGAATTAAGAAGGAAGTCGTGCTTGAGTTAGGCCTGATTACTTTTGTATTGCAAAAATTCTGATTTTCGACTGTCGTGATTTCTGTGAGTCGTATAATTACCCAAGATTCTGTGCTTTGAGTCTAGCTTGGCTAATTTTTAATCACAGAAAGATCGGATAATTGAAACCACAAAAAGGATATTCAAAATAAATTTTTTTTTTTTATTGATTTCAACCCTGTGACTGAGATTTGTTTCAGGGGTATAACCTGTCACTTTGTGTTAGGTTGTATCGTGTAGCGACAAGCGAATTGCGCGCTCAGCTACCCTCAAACTAGGTTCTCAGAAACAGATTAGAGGTTAATTTGATAAATTTTATAACTGCAATTTCAATTACTGAAATTTAGAAAATTCGTTTGAGGATTTAACTCCTCATACCGTAACCAGTCGCTCGAGGAGGATTATATTGAACAGGGGCTAGTGGTAACACGCTCAGCCATCCTCAAATTAGAATTTTTTGAATCAGGATTGAAATTTATCCTACACAACTATAAAACACAGACACAAAAATAAAATAAAAATGGATACTCAAAATAAAATTTATTTTCATTAGTTTCTATAACTAGGAATTGTTTAGGTAAATACCTTTCAAAAAAAATATATAATCGTGATATATATAAATTGAGTTGTCACTCGTATTTGAAATTTTATGTCATATTTTGTCAGCGCTGTATAATAAATGCCTTTACCATCAAGAAAACATACTTTTAAACGTCCCCGAGCAAGAAATTTTAAGTCAAAAGATATCGAAATTAGAGAGATCAATAACGATATCGAATTCTCAGAATCCTTTGAACAATTGTTAGAAAAAACAGAAAAATTTATTTCAAATAAATGTTCTCATAAATATGGAAAAAGAAAAATCGACGAAACTTCCACCGAATCTAAACCAGGAAGTTCTCAGTTAAAATTTTCTGAGGCAGAATCAACAAATAATAAAACCAACCCAAATTTATCCCCAATAATTGAAATATTAGATAGTCGTTCAGACTTTGACCCCGAAACAAATCAGAAAATTTCTAATCCTCGCGAAAGTATTGTTCCAAGATCGAAATTTTTGATATATCATCAGATTCAGAATCTGAAATAGAGACCAAGGAACCTGTTTTTGCCTATAATAAAAATTTCTTGTCTAGAATAACAGATATTCGTAGTTTAGGAAAAAAATAAAGTTAAATTGATTAAAGAGTTTTAGTCTTAGAAAAAATTGTTCTGAAATAAAAATACAAGAACAAGTCATTTTCTAGAAATAATTAATATGCAAAATATCAATGTCGGTTCCATCACTAGACAGCAATAAAAAGGGCACTATAACTCGTAGTCAAGCAAGGAAAAATTCTAGTTTAGCAAAAGAAGTTGAAGAAAGTTCCCAATTACCACTGAACCCTTTAACGCCCAGATGTGCAGAATTTTCACGTTGACTACAATGTCGTACCATTTATTGAAAAAAGATGAAAAAGGATCTGAAACTCAATATCCTACCGTTTTTGGGGTCGGTCTTTGGAATGACACAGTCAGAATTTTCAAAAAATGACGCTAAACCTTTTATTTTCCCAAAAATACCCCAGAAAATGCTATTTTTGGGGTACGATTTTTTTTTATTTAAATTTTCACTATGTTCCCGACACTTAGGCAACTTCTAACTGATCAGAAACGTGTTCTCGAGACTTGTACTTTTAAAATACCCATTGAAATATTTTGTTTTTCTTTGTTCTTTAATTCAAAATGGCGTATGGACGTTTGAAATTTTTTGAGATTGAGAATATTGATCCTATTTCGGATTTTCCAGGTTACTTCGTAGTGTGATCATACAAATAAGTTATTTCGAGTTTTGTCTCACCTATTGTGTTTGGCGGAAGCAATATTAGCCCATAAAATTAAAATTCAAGATGGCGGCTGCCATGAAGCTAGTAGAAATACGTATATTTCGAGTTTTATTACAAACCAGGATGGTGTAAAATTTGCCAATTAGCAATCTCATAGGTTTTAGTTATCACCAAATTCGAATATGTTCAACAATTAACAAATAAAAACTCACAAGGTAATCAGTCAAGAAATAACTCAAATAGACAAAATAATCAATACGATGGAAATAGGATAGGTCAGGGAACTCAATGGAGACCCTCACAGAGATACCAGGTGCAAAGCCTAAACCAGCAAGGTAATAGAAACAACTATGGAGATATAAATAGTTTCCCATCTCAACCTAATTTTTCCCAAGGAAACAGATTCAACCAAAACCCAAACTTTAATCGAAATAACCAGAATATGTATCGCAATTTTAATCAAAATAATCAATGTAGAAATTTTAATCCAAATTTCAATAGAAATTTCAATCAAAATCCGAATTTCAACAGAAATTTCAATAGAAATTTCAACCAAGGACAAAATTTGAACCAAGGTTAAAATGTTAATCAAGGTCAAAATCAAAGTAGGAATTTCAATCGAAATCCGCATTTTAATCAAAGACCAAATTTTAATATGAATTACAGTCAAGATAGAAATCATAATCGAAATTTTAATTCTAACCCAAATCCAGGTCAAAATTTTGAAGTTATTTGCTATTTATGTAATACACCAGGACATACATCTAGGAATTGCAACAAACAAATAAACATAAATCAACAATTACAACAACAACCACAAGAACAAGAATTTAATCAACAGGAAAACTCCAATGCCCTTCCCGGAACGGGTGCACAAAGGAGGGCTTAAATAAACAATTAAATGCACCTAATTTAATTGAAAACAAAACTGAAAAAGTCAATTTAAGCACAAGTAATACAATTCCTCATATAATTTTATCAGCTGAAGGATTAAAAAACTCCTTACACATGATGATAGATACAGGTGCTGGATCAAATTTAATCAAATAAGCAGTCAAAACAAACGTGAAAATAAATGAATTTGAATGCCTAAACTAACAGGTATAAATGAACATCCTGTATTTACACTTGGCCAAATAACGATCAATATTTTCGGTTACTTGACCACTCTCAACATAATACCGAACGAAGTACCTATAGAACATGATGGTATATTAGGTACAGAATTTTTTAGAAACAATAACGCAAAAATAAATTATGCGGAAAAACAACTTGAAATAAATAATGAAGTTTATCCCTTCGAAATGCAAGAAACTATATTGGTGCCAGCAAGAACAATTTCAGATTTTTATGTGAGAATAAAAAACAGTGAACAAAAACAGGGATTCATTCCACAATTACACCTATGCAATGGAATTTATTTAGGAAATGCAATTGTTTCTAATAACAACAACAGAGCGTACATGAAAATATTTAATACAAATACACAACCTCAAAAGTTAACCATACCAACTGTCGAATTGATCGATTTTGAGGAAATATCAATACATCAAGAAAAGCAAACTGATACAAAAACTAATTTAGAAGACAGAAAAGAATTTAATTTTTCACAACAAATTTTCAATGATTTCATTAATCAGATTCCAAAAATAAACGATTGTGATCAATCATTTAACATTTCAAATAAAAATCGAGAAAATTCCATTAAAGGGTTATTAAGATTGGATCATTTAAACAAAGAGGAAAAACATGTCGATTTGATTGAAAAATATGCAGATGGATTTCACATACCAGGAGAACCCTTAGGAGCAACAACTGTCTTGCAACATAAAATTCCATCAACAGATGATCAACCGATATTTTCAAAACAATACAGATTCCCTCCAATACATAAAGAAGAGATTTCTCGTCAAGTAAATGAACTGATCGATAATAAAATTATTAAACCTTCACAATCACCATATAATACACCTGTTTGGATAGTACCTAAAAAATTAGTTTCACATGGCAATAGAAAATGGCTAATGGTACTCGATTTTCGCAAACTTAATGAAAAAACAATTGGAGATTCTTATCCTTTATCAAATATTATCGATATTTTAGACCAATTAGGATCAGCTCAATATTTTTCTGTGTTTGATCTCACCTCAGGATTTCATAAAATAAAAATGAGTTCAGAAGATTCTCATAAGACAGCTTTTTCAACCCCTTACGGACATTATGAATTCGACCGAATGCCATTTGGCTTAAAAAATGCACCAGCTACTTTTCAGCGATTACTGGATTTAGTTTTAACAGGACTTCAGGGAACTGAATTATTTGTCTACCTGGATGATATTGTTTTGTGTGCAAATTATTTAGAAGAACATGAGGAAAAATTTAACAAATTGATGGAAAGATTGAGTGCAGCAAATCTCAAATTACAGCCAGATAAATGTGAATTTTTACGACCGGAAGTTGCTTATTTAGGACATATAATAGACAAGGAAGGAGTACGACCCGACCCCAAGAAAATAGAAGCAGTAAAAAATTTTCCAATCCCAAAAAATCCTAAAAACATTAAACAATTTTTAGGATTAGCTGGTTATTATAGAAGATTTATTGATGGATTTTCTAAAATCGCAACACCCTTGAACCAACTTTTAAAGAAGGATATGAAATTTATTTTGTCAGAAAAGCAACAAGAAGCATTTGAACTTTTATAAGAAAAACTATGTGAAGAACCTCTCTTACAAAGACCAGATTTCTCACAACCTTTCATTTTGACAACTGATGCGTCAGGATTCGCTATAGGAGGAATACTTTCTCAAGGCAAAATAGGTAAAGATAAACCTATAGCTTATACTTCAAGATCATTAAATGATTGTGAGGAAAAATATGATACATGCGAAAAAGAAGCCTAAGCAATTATTTACTGTGTGACATATTTTCGCCCTTATTTATATGGACGAAAATTTACCTTGGTCACAGATCATAAACCATTAGTATGGTTTCAAAACTCGAAAGACCCTTGCTCACGAGTAACCAGGTGGAAATTAAAACTAGCAGAATACGATTTTGACGTTATAGATAAGGCCGGTAAGACCAATGTAAATTCAGATGCTTTATCAAGAAATCATATTTATTTAGAAAATATTGAAAATGATGATATAAATAATGAAAATAATATTGAGATCAATTAATTGAAAAAAAAATGCAAAATGCATATCTGATTTAAAATATCATGAAAAAGTACCAGAAACAGATATCGCATGCTACGAAGAAATAGATTATGACATTATTGAGGAAAAAATTGAGAATAATTTTAAGAAAATTAAGGAATTTATAAACGAAGAAAATTTATTTAAGAATAATAATAATCAAAGAAATTATGATGAATTAAAATATAAGGCAATTGAAGATGAAAATATTAATAATAATAATTTTGGAGGAATCAAACAAATACTGACAAATGATGGAAATTTAAATAAGGATATAAGGAATAAAAAATATAATGATGATATACATTATGAAGATATTGAAAAACAAAAAATTTGTGAACATTTTGGAGAAATCGAACAATTATACGAAGAAACTTTACTTAAAAATGTTAGACATAATAAACACTATAATAATGATGATGATGTTGATGCAGAAAAAATTGATAAAAGTGAAACTGAAGAAATTAAACAATTAGTAAATGAAGAATATTTATTGAAAAATGACAATGAAAATGATGAAAATTATTGTATTGAATTACATTTTAAGGATATAAATAAAGGAACAAATTATGAAAATAATGAAAAAACTATTGAACAATTTATCGAAGAAGATTTATTTAACGTAATTAATAAAAGGTTGATTAATATTTTAATGAATAAAATGAAAAATGAAGGAAATGGAAATGAATTGATCAATGAACAAAATATTTCGGAAACATTTGTTTCCCAATTTTTGAAATGTGTCATGGATTCTATTCCAATTTTATTAGAAAATAAGAATAAATGTTATGCTATGCAAACAAGGAGCCAATTAAAAAATTTGACGAATATAAATATGGATAAAAATGAAGATACTAAGAAAAATTAATTATTAAAAAATGTTGAAGTAACAAATGAGGTACAAAAGAAGCGTGGATGGCCAAGAAAGATTATTCAAGAAGTAAAATTACAGAAATCAATTTAAAAAAGAGGTAGACCCATTAAAGTTATGAATAAATTAACTGAAAATGATAAGAAACGTAAATTTATGGAATCAGAAGACGAATCAGATTCTAATCCAGATTATGATGTTAAACGAAAACCAAAAATAAATAAGAAGAAGAAAAACTCTCCGAAAAATGAAAATGAAGAATTAATAGAAGAAAGTTATTCTGAATCAAATTCTGACTTATCAAGCGAAGACGAAAAAGAAGAAGAAATCCAGGAAAATTTTCAAAATGTAGAATATGAAAACGAACAACCGGACATACAAGAAATAGATAATTCTGAAAACTCTGATGAATACGATCTCACAGCAGAAAGGACACCCCCAGAGCCACCCCCTGATCAACCTTCAACATCCGGATTGCCTGAGTTACAGAAAAATATAATTGAATGCCGCGATCAATTGACGATGAGAAAAGATAATTATGCGTATTTTGTAAGCAATAAAGGAGAACCTCGCGATATAGGCTCTAAACTTTTGGAAAAATGTGGAAAACTACCTAATTTTAAAAATTTACAAAAAGGAATAGTCCAAAAATTACGAAAAGGAAATCAATACCATTTTATACTTCCAATCGAAGATGCATTTAAAGCAAGTCTAGGAGATACAACTTAAGATATCAAATAAGAAATCTATTCTCTCCATTCAATGGTAGAAGAATTAAATATTAAATCAATTAGTATTGCGAAATCGCCACACATTAACAATGTTTTGTGGTAAGAAATTATGGCTACATTAAAAATAGCATTTTTGAATTCTACAATGAAAATAATAATTTGTAATGGAATCACACAATACCCTACAAAAGAGCATAGAAATCAATTGATCGAAGAAGCTCATTCATCTGCTATAGGAGGACATAAAGGAGTAACAAAAACTTATAATAGAATCAGACAAAGATATTATTGGGAAAATATGAAACTGGATATACAAAAATATATACAACTCTGTTTACAATGTCAACTTAAAAAACTTGTTAGAGTGAAAACAAAAAACCTTATGATAATCACTGATACCCCAGGAACAGCATTTGAGAAAATTTCAATGGATATTGTTGGAAAGTTACCAACAACTTCATCACGAAATCAATACTAGGTTGTTCAAAAAGTTTTGAAATCGACATCTATACAGCAGTAGAAGAACCAAAATTTCTACGCCATTTTAAGATTTCATCTTTCATATGAACATACCCAAAGTGTCATTCCACTCTGTCAATTCATTGTTTGTTTACAAGCCATTTCAAGTTGACGTGTCAGTGTATTTTTGTACAATGGAAAAAACCGAATATCGTGCAGTGATAAAATTCTTTGTTTTGGAAGGTTTATCAGCAACGGAAATTCATACAAAAATGGTAAAAGTGTTAAAGGAAGCTGCTCCTTCATTTCCAACTGTGCATCGATGGGTTTTAGAGTTTAGACGTGGTCGAAAAAGCGTTGAAGACGATCCACGCTCAGGACGTCCAAAAAGTGCATCAACACCAGCATTCATAGCAAAAGTACAGGATATGGTTTTGGAAGATCGTCGAATGACCGAGAGAGATTTAGCAGAGGCCCTAGACAGCTCATTAGGCAGGGTGAGTCATATTTTACGTGAAGTTTTGGGTTTCAGAAAGCTCTGTGCACAATGGGTGCCGCATTCGCTCACAATAGAACAAAAACACGTTCGAATGCGACTTTCTGAGCAACATTTGGAGCGTTTTCGAAAGGATAAAAAGGATTTTTTGCGTCAATTCATCACTATGGATGAGACTTGGGTCTTCCATCATGATCCTGAATCAAAACAAGAGGCTAAGGAGTGGTGTGAACCAGGCACTTCGGCACCGAATCGAGTTCGTGTCCAGAAATCGGCGAAGAAGGTGTTAGCATTAGTTTTTTTGGATGCAAAAGGGATTTTGTTGGTGGATTATCTCCAAACTAGCAAAACGATAAATTCTGAATATTATTGTAACCTTTTGGATCAATTGGATGCAAAAATTCGTGAAAAAAGACCCGGTTTGCAGAAGAAAAAAATCCTTTTTCATCAAGACAATGCACCTGCTCACACAACTCAAAAAACCATCACTAAAATAACCGAATTAAAGTACGAATTGTTGCAGCATCCACCTTATTCGCCTGATTTAGCTTCCCCTGACTTCTGGCTGTTCCCACACCTCAAAAAATTCCTTCGTGGGAAGCATTTTTCATCAAACGAAGAGGTTATAGCAGTCGTAGAGGAGTATTTTGCAGGCCTTGCAGAAAGTCACTTCCATGATGGGAGAAACAAGTTGGAAGACCGTTGGACCAAATGTATTGATCTTATGGGAGATTATACTGAGCAATAAAAGTGATTTCACCAAAAAAAAACGTATTTTCATTTCCGCTTTCAAAACTTTTTGAACAACCTAGTATATACTTACTATTCAAGATAATTTTACTAAATACTCTTTAGCAATCCCACTCCCAAATCATCAAGCTGGAACAATTTCAGACGCTTTTGTTAAGAAATTTATTTGCATATATGGCTCGCCAAAAGCGGTTTCAACAGATCAAGGAGCAGATTTTCTAAGCAATTTAATGAGAAAAATGGCAAAAAGATTTCGTATACGTCAGTTTAAAACTACTGCTTATCATCCTCAATCAAATGGATCATTAGAAAGACCCCAACACGTTCTTAAAGAATATCTTAAACAATTTATCGAAAATAATGCAGAATGAAATGCACACCATATTAATTAGTCTTTGGGAAATTAGCACGTTTGCCATCTAGTGATCCTTTACCAGAACATGAAAAAATGGAAACCTATGATATGTACATGACAAAATTAATTACAAAATTACATGAAATGCGTGGAATAGCAAGGCAAAATTTGATAGCAGCTAAAGAAAAATCAAAAGAATACTATGATAGAAAAATTAATCCACAAAATTTTAAAATCGGACATAGTGTATTTTTACTGGAAGGTGGAGAACTGAAGAAATTCGAAAATCAATACTCAGGACCATACGAAGTACTTGAAATATTAGGCAAAAGAAACATAAAAATTTCAGATAAAAATAAACCAAAAATTGTCAATATTAATAGATTTAGACTTTCATATATAACCCCATCAGCAACTAATCATAAAAAGAAAAATGAAAACTAAATAAAAATGATTCCAGATCACCATGGAACCTTAACATCGTCAACGCAATGATTTATATTGTGACTTAATCGTTCGCCAAGTGGATATAAAAGCATTATGGCCATACTTATTTATAAATGGAATATTTAATTTCGACGACTAAATTGTACCAAATTGATCTCAAGTTACAACAAATTCAGAAATAATGAGACATAATTTTTTCGTACCCAGGAAAAAAAAAACCGATAGAACGCGCGTCTCTTTGAATTGTGTATCTGTCATTTGCATATTCAGGAAATAAAAATTCAATCGGATGGTGACACTTGGAATCTGCCATTTGTGCGCAATTTTTTAAATCGGCCATTCGACATTGGTTAAATCGTTAAGTGAATAGGGTTGAATAAGACTGATTAACCTCAAATAACTTCTAATAGCAATGTACGATTCATTGATGTTCGGAAGAATCGGTTGAAATTCCAAATGAAATGGAAGTCTTAAAAGGTCACTCTAAATAAGAGAAATACAATAAAAACAGAATACGAATTGTATTGTAAATGTTTGTTCACTTTAAATACATTGTTTTCTATCGAAAATATTGGTTTTCAATCTGTTAATGCTGAAATTCCAGTGACAGTTACGCAATTCAGAACACCTCAAAGCCCATTCAAATTTAACGCAAGTGAGTGGTTTTTTGTTTCCTGGGTAAGTTCCTAACTTACAAGGATTTTAACGTTGACAAAAGAATAATTTTCGCATCATATTGTAGAGTGGGCAATCAAACAGTAATAGCTACAGGAAATATAGCAATAATAAATAGCTGAAAATGAATCAGCATTTAAACAAATGAAATTAATACAAGAAAGTTACAACCTTTGTGAAGAAAAATATGAAGATCTGGAAACACAAAAAACTAAATTTCCAAATAAGAGCACTCAAACAGATTTACGCCCAAAATTGGTACTTTTTTGTAAAACATGTAAAAGCTTCAACCATACCTCATACAATTGTTCAAAGAAAACAACGAAAACTAAAAAGCCAACAGTTTTCAAAAAATTTTTAGACCTCTTTGCATAATCAAAATATCACCTATGGATTTATTTAAACAAATGAATATAATATGATTATTCATGCCCATACACATGTTCCGACAATGTAGATATCAAGTCTCTGGAAAAGATTAATTCTCTTATTGCCTTCTTTACATCATCTGTAAATTCTGTTTCGCTCTTCTCGATTGGTAACATTTGTGATGAGATAAAGAATTGGCATCATACATTTCCAAGCAAGCTTTTTGTGGACCACTCCATAGACATCTATTATCTGTGCATGATGCTGTTTTTAATTTTGACATATCATTGCTATAAACAAACAATTTGATTGCAAATTTTTAAAATTATTTTCATTGAAAAAAAACGATTATTATATCAAAATTATTGATTAAAGTTAACGTTTTAGGTTCATTTTTTTATTGTTCAATCGGTGAAATTTATACTTACCGAGTACAAAATAATAACACCGCTGTGACATGTTTACATCTCTCACTAAGTCCTGCTGTGCAACTACATTTTGATGACACTATTTTACCGTTTTTATCGATTATTGTTTTAATTTCATGTGGTTTATCTCGAAAAGCTGATGACTGCAAGCAGTATGACAGAATATTATGTTGATTCACACTTTGATTGTTTAATCCAGAAAAAATTAAATGCCCTGCATTAATAATTTTTTCTCTTTCCACAAAATTTCTACTGTTCGTAGTAGATTCAATAAACTCAAGTACTTCACTTAAGGATAAAAACATCTTAATTATTCGTGATAATACTATAAGCGTAATGTATAACTGTACACAGTGCGGCCACTACCATGTGTTTTAGGAGGGTACTTAAAAAAGTGAAAATGAAAATCAGCGCCGCCAAGTTTTGATAGCAAGAACTAATATCAATGCAAACGAAACCCTCGTCCCCCCAATCCGATGTATTCTAAAGAGCGGAAAATTTTGAAATATATTGTATGAAATCCATTTAATAAATTTAAATGATTTAAAGTTGAAAATAATTTGTTGAAGAATAAAAATAGAATAAGAATTTTTGAATATGAATCACGATGAACAGTAAAATACTGTACTATTAAACGGAGAAAAATAGTTGAAGTAATTTTACTTAACTCTGTCGATTCAACTCGGGACTCAAGGACATTTGAACATTTATTAAATCTTAGTCAGGTAAAATGAATTTGATAAATACCTAATTCACCCAAAGTGAATATCAATAAGCATTACATAGAAGATAGTAAGGAGTTGAGTAAAACGTTGTCGACGACAGGGCATCACAGTGCGTCACTGAGTTAACCTGAAATGTATAAATATATCAAAGACGCTTGAGGTGCTTCGAACGGTAGTTGAGTAAAATGAGCATCGGCTGTATTATTTCAACTGGCAATGATATGGTTGCTATGATTACAATAGTTTAAAAATGATATCGGTAGTGACAATAGCGCCTCCACTTGTTGATAGTAAACATTATAATTCGTTCTCTTGTTCTCCTATATGAGTGGACCCACTGTGAGCCCGGAGAAATCGGCCGCACTGACAAAGGGCACCCGTGTGCCAGGCACCACTGTAACAGTAAAAAACAGGGTATTAAACAAAATTCAATCCTACTCCTGCCTTGAGAAAGGGACTTAAACTAATTAGAAAACGATGAACAACCCTGGGCAGACAGAAGGCAGCAGAGGTGAGTGAATACACTCTTGTGCTATAGGCGTGGCCACGTGTGCTCCTGCTAGAGCCAGCAGCTTCAACGCACGACCGTGTACCACCTCCTGCGCCCTCCTGGCACTCACGGAACTGGCTTCTAACAGGGACAAGTCGAAGTCCAAAACCGAGGCAGGAACCGAATCCTCACAGGAAGAAAGGGGAGAAGGAACAGAGGAATGAGGACAGGAGGGACTGGATTCATCAAACCATTCCACTAGCAACGCGTCTAAAAAGTCATCGGAGGTTGACATCACGAGCTCCGCGACACAAGGGAAAAACTAATTAGGCCACCGATCACTCACCGATCACCCACTCGGGCACTGATGTGGGCACCCTCACCAAGGAGAGAGGGTAGAGGCGATTTTGAATAGTCCTCATAGAGGATGGTCTCGCTACTACAGGGTGAACTGTCTTCTGCCGTGGTTGCTGGAGACTGTGGAGAAAATCATCTCCACGACGAGGTGACATTGTGTCAAACATACAAAATCAGCCAAAAACTTGTTCACTTAAGGCACTTATTATTTTCAGCAAGGACGATGATTATTTTAAGGAATAGGGACTGTTACATCCTGGTAACTTTGAATTTTCATATTGTCCCTGCGCAAGGGCAACATGACATACACCAAGGTGAACGAACAATAAACTATTCACATGTAGTAAAATTCTGATAATAAATTATCACATGGGCCAAATGTCGATAAAATACTGATGCTGTCTTAATAACCTAAAAGAATGTAAAAAGTTATTAACATAGCCTCATTGAATATAACGTCTATATATTATATATATGTAATTATTATGATTAATTATTATCATATTAATATCATTTTATAACTATTATTTTTTTTTTTTTTTTATTTTGGTGCGGAGGAAAAATGGCAAAATCTTTTATAGACGTTGTACAGGACTCTCCTAGAATGGGTCTAGGCATACCTGTTAAAACCAAAAACCCCCTCTCACGAACCAAAACACCACCCGCGGAACCGCCTTTCGGCTTTAAACTTCACGGGTGGTTGGTTCCAACTTAAAGTCGCGTACGACACTTCCGTCATCCGTTCGCTCGGAACTCCCATCCGCGGCTACACGCCCGATTGGCAGACCCACTAGCAGCGCCAACCTAGGGAGGAACAAGAAAATTCCTCTCCCGACAGACGCGGATAGTCAAGTCCGACCAGGGCGCAGAACCGCGGATGGAGGCCCCGATGCGAATTCTACTGGCCCTCACCATTGTTACGCTCTCGACGCCCATCAAGCTCCCTCGTCTTCATCACAAGTGTGACGAATGACTCGATGAGCGTCCAGAACCGTTCAGACTGGAGCATGAGAGGGACCATCGTGTCAGGAGTAAGCTCGGAACTCACCGCCTGACCGAGGTATGTTTTTGCCCCTTTCCATGCCTCGTGCAGCATAGCATCCCCCTTTGAACGGGTGAATTTTCGCCGCGCTGCGAGGCATTCTCGAAGTAGGGCGGCAAGCTGGTCGTTCCACCAGTACATCGCCGAGCGCACAGTAGCTTCAAACGGCCCAGCAGGGCAGACCCAACCAAGCTCATCAATGAGCCTGGTTTCTTCGAGGTGTTCGCGAAGTCTTTCCCTGCTGAGTCGTCTCGTGTTCCATGAGGGGCTCCTTCCTTCGCCGCGCCTACCCTTATCCACCGCTTGACACCGTTGTTATAGAGTAAATTCGATGCACCGGTGGTCACTCAAGGTTATTACCTCGAGGGCCGAACAGTCGCTTATCCTTGAAGCGAGGCGAAGTGCAGCAATCGTGAGATCAATTATTGACCCACCAGCTCCTCGTCTGAACGTGAATTCCCCGCCATGATTCAAGACGATCAGGTTGTTCCTAGCGACCGACTCGCTAACCAAGATTCCCCTCCTATCTAGGCGGGCCTCACCGTTACTTATGTACCATTGATCATTATTAGTGTTACTGTTTATTAATTGCCGATAATTAATCACTTATGATCAATGGATAAGTCAATTATTGATCATGGATCATAAATGAAGGATTGATTAATTGATCATCGGCAAGCGATTATTGATCATAGTTTATAAAATAAGTAATACAAATTACGAACAAATGAATGCAGAGATGAGTAATTAAAACTGCACCTATTTGAAAAACTAGAAATAAAATTAGGCAATACAAAGACGAGATAAACTTATGAACTCTTGCAGAGATCATGCCTGGCCACCGATTCGCAATTCGTACGTGCCGTACGTGCCACCGATTTGTGATCCGTACGCGCCGTGCCACCGATTCACGATTCGAACGTGCCTTGCCAACGATTTGCGATGATCTTCTCACGCTTTTGGAAGTGTCAATAGTATATATATCCCAGATTTACCTCTGGTGGTTTATCATTAAATTCCAATCATCTCTACGGTCAACTCGATTCATTTCGGACAAGTAAGTCAACGTCGTGAGCAGACCCTTCGATAAACGTGGCTCAAAATTTCTTATTTAAAAAATTAAAGGTAAATTTCTAAAAGGAGCATTCTGATTAAGTTGACTCTATTTGAGTTCTTTGAAGTCGCGGTTTGGTCCGTTCATTGATACATCGCTGTCTCTCATGCGTCAGAAATAGTGGTGTCACTCAGCAGCAACTCATTAGTGATCTTTTTTACATCCGTATCACTCCTCTGGAACAAACATTCCTTAACACTGGAGTATTTTATGCTGGACCCATAAACATTCGCACTGTAAAGGGATGACGCCACGAATCTCACCAAGGATGGATTTGTAATTTTGTCTGGTGTGCTTCTAGAGAAGTGCATCTCGAATTGGTGTCAGATTACATCGCAAACGCATTCATCGCATCATATACTAGATTTACTTCTCGTCGTGGAATTTCATGGACATTATCCAGCGATGAAGGTACGAAATGTGACTCCGTTTCGCTGCATACTTTGTCTATCCGGTCTTATCGGATGTCGATTTTAGTCCGAGTTCGCTGAGCGACACGTTGTCATGTCTCTATACAGTTAGAAGAAAAAAATCAAAAATAACACAGGCTGTTATGCGTTGCAATAAGAAGACTTGTACTTTTCCGATTACTGCTGAGTCACGAATCGGTGCTCAGCTTCTTTATTTCCCAAGTATACAGTTACGACGTTAAAACAAAACTGCCTGCTGCTGCAGCGAGTTCGTGCTTATACACTTAAGGGCCAAGGGAGGGGCTATCTCATCATTACTCATAACAACCCCCTTTTTAGAATTCGATTTGTCCTCAAATTCTGGTATCTTGTATCTTAACTCTTCGCTTTTTAGGTACATCATTTGTGAGCGAGGGTTGTACTGCTGCGTTATACGTAACGACATGCGTTGGGGCTTCTACTTTCGTCTTGATACATAATAAGCAGAGTTTCGTCGGTAAACAATTCTTCATCATATCGAAAATACCTATTCTATACGTAAAATATAATGCTATTATTATTATGGCTGTATACCCCATATATATCAATACTTTTATTCCCGTTTCTTTCTAATTTTTAATCCTCCTATGACTGGCTATACTACTCAGAATGCTTTCTGTATCTTCTAGACTGTCTCGTATTACTTAATTCTTTACTAGTGATAATCTTAGGTAGTTGTATCAATTGTTGAAGTAGTTGTTTTAAATCGTCGTAATTGTATTTAATTTCATAGGTCACATTTAACCATTCCGTGTGTTTGTATGTCATAGTCGAGCTTAGATATAATATGTCATATTAATTATAAACTTTACATTTTTCTCCCTCCAGTTTCTTAGGTGTTACAATTTCTTCGTGTTTTACAAATGTTTCGCATGCTATATCTAAATTCACAGGTTGTAATGGTATTATCAAATATCCGTTTTGTATAGGGATGAACGTTTCGCGATCTAATAAAAAAGGAGAAGTGTGAAATTAAGCTTTTGTCGTTTTTCTTAATAATGTAGCTTCACATGAACTGCTTTCCCTTATCATTATATTAGGTTGCTTTCTCTGACAAATTTTGTATTCATATATTGATTTACAAGAGTCATATGTTTTAGTAGTAGGTACGTATGAGTCTCTGTATTTGATTATACAGGGTGTCTAAAAAGTCCCGCGACGGTTGGATATTTCCTTAGGTGAAATATTTTAAAAAAAAGTGAAAGTCATTCCTGAAGAAAATTTCAACGAGGAATTCAACGGTGACCTTGATTTTGACCTTGAAGTTGACCTTCATTACCTCTTGACCACATAACCCTGTATAATAGGCTGGGGCGAAAAACCAACATTGTGCGTCCTGGAAACGCCTGCGTGCGGAAAAGTGGCCCAGTCCAATCCGAAACTCAGCGCACTTTGAAATTTTGAAATCGGATAATATCTTCAGTCTTTTCTTTGAGGGTGAAATCTCGGAATTTCACTAAAAAACACTAAAATTTAAGGTTTTGCAAAAATGGGCTTAAAATCGATACCGATGCCTTCCAAGGGTGACTTCACGATGAAAAGTCATCAGAGGGTACTTAGAGGTCGGTACCGAGTCGCCAAAGTCACCCCATGCCAATCCTCATGGAGGGGGAAATGGCTCAAAGTTGCGTATTTTCGAGTAAAGCGCTCAAATACTTGTGCGATCCCTGGGTCATGTCTGTCTACGAGCACACTAGCGTCTGTGCCACCTCTACACTGAAGCTGGACCCCCACCCCCCGGTCGCCGGTCTCCTTCTCCCCTCCCCGTCCCTCTGGTCGAGCGTTGTCGAGACTTGTCAGAACCTGTCAATGGCTCGTACTGTCGGCTCACGCCTAATGTTCGTTCACTCGCAGGTGCTAGTCGACGTTGTCGTTATAGTTTCTTCTTCTTATTGTCTCGTCGTTGGTTCTTTTGGTGATAGAGATTCTGGTTCTGCCTGCACTCCCCTCTTTGGTTTGTATGCGACAGCATGTCGAAATTCGCAAAGAGAGACTTTGTGCAGTGCCCTATATTTGGTCCTCCAAAAGATTTTGGTCCGAACGTTTTTCCAACGAGGGCTGACGTTCTGCGATGTTTTCAGGACGTTCGAAGGCAAAAGGGCTGTCTTTCAGAAAAAGACAAGGAGCCTTCGTTCGGAGACATTGCCGACGAAGTCCGTTCCAAACTAATAGTTATTTGGGAATTTGCTTCTATCCCAACGGTCTCAAAGCAGCACATTAAGGAATGTCTCACGAATCTTCATAGAAAATACACTACGTTGAAAAATTTATTGAAGAGTAAAACATCTTCTCAAAGTAATAAGGATGAGAAAATAGCCACCTTCAAAGAGTACTGGTCTGAATTATTGAACATAGCCGCTTGTAAGTGCGTTGACTTGTCTAGGTGCTCCTGTCCCAAGGAAAAGAAGGTTCGAGCCGTAGAGCATGCCTTCTATCTTGACCAAAGAGGTAAAAGACTCATGGGAATCGCCAGCGTAGATGTCTCTGAAACGAAAAGCATACATAAGAGAGCAGAACGTAATGCAAAAAGAGGCAGACTTGAACGGGGAGAGGGTGTGGAAAGCGTTCCTACTGCATCGACCTCCACATCTTCCTCTACAATTGATATGGATATATATTTAGATTCCTTCTTTGAGGAAGGTGAAGGTGATAATCCTCCTCCTGAAATTAAGGTAAAGGTTGATCCATCTATCGGTGATGACGATTTTCACGACATACCACGCAGACTTGTGCAGAGAAAATCATCTTAGGCCAGACTTGACTTATCTGAAGCAGCAGTAGTTGCTCAGAGATATGGTATAAGTCAACGGGCTGCGGCACATTTAAGCTCGTCTGTACTCCTGGCTGCCAATCGAGCAGGTATGATCTCCCCGGATATTTCTCAAAAAGTACCTGAGTGTCTAGTCATAGATAAAAGTAACCTAAGGCGCGAGAAAATTAAAACGAGTTCCAAGTTGAAGGAGGAATCACGCCATGAGGATTCTATTCGTGGCTTATACTTTGATAGTCGGAAAGACGAAACATTGACAGCCTCCGGATTTATTATGGAGGAACACATATCTTTGGTGGCCAAACCAGGTTCTAAATATGTAGGCCATGTCGTCACACCATCGAGCCATGCCCAAGATGAGTGTGATTCTATTTATAATTACGTAACAACAGAACTGAATGGAGGCTTCGATGCAGTGGTAGTCGTGGGGTGTGACGGTACAAATACGAATACGAGCTGGAAGGGAGGAATTATTCGTCTACTAGAGGAACGACTTGATCGTCCCTTGCAATGGGTTGTCTGTCTATTACATTTCAATAAGCTACCGTTCAGAAGTCTTTTCGTATTTATTGACGGACCTACGACTGGTCCGAACAACTACTCAGGGCTAATAGGGGGACAAATTCCAACTTGTGAGACCCTCGATATTGTAAAGTTTAAACAAGTTGAGTGTGACTTACCTGAGATTGAGCCCACTGATCTCAGCTCAGATCAAAGGTATCTTTATGAGATATCAGATGCCATACGGTTCGGAGCGTGCACTCCTGAGCTGGCCTCCCGGAAGATAGGCCCCATCAACATGGCTCGCTGGCTAACAACTGCAAATAGAATTCTGGGATTATCCATATCAACAAAAAGAGCCACAAAGAAACTGCAAGTATTATTTGAATACTTACTCACAGTATACGTACCTCAGTGATTCTACATCCGACGGGATAAGTTTTAATTCAGACAAACGGCTTCTCTGCCATGCCAGAAAATATACTTCTTAGAATGGTAACCGACCCTAGGCTTACCGTTCGCCAAAACGCACTCACCAAAATCCTGGAAGCAAAACATAAGCAAGAGACAACTGTTAGATACAATATTGTGCCAAAAATTAATTTTGGAGCTAATGATTAAATGATGAGAAATGATAGATTGGGAACAGACAGATGTTTCACTTACCGTACCTTCAGTTTTAATTCCTATAACAGAGGATGAACTTACCGCTAAGCTATCTATGGCCGATGGCTTGGTACTGGACTTGGACTTTACATCTTTCCTTTGTCACACAGTAGCGGTGGAAAGAACTAGAACTGTTAGACTGGTAACAGAGGTGTCCAGACAAGGCATCGGTCCTGAGGCTCGGGACCGACAGATTCGCGCCACACTCCTTTCTCGAAAGACTGTCAACTTATTTGAAACTAAGAAAGACTTTGTGGGTGTAATTAATGACTCTGAGACTTTAATAAGCACGTTATACATATGGTTGGTTGGATGGGTAGGGCGTGGGTGGAGCCCGATGTGCAGCCACCTCTACGTGGTGGGCTCTGGGTCACTCGAAGTAGTAGAACTCAGTGAGCTAGGAGCTGCACAAGTATTCAAGCGTTTTACTCGAAAATACGCAATTTTGAGCCGTTTCCCCCTCCATGAGGATTGGCATGGGGTGACTTTGGCGACTCAGTACGGACCTCCAAGTACCTTCTGATGACTTTTCATCGTAAAGTTACCCTTGGAAGGCACCGGTGTCGATTTTAAGCCCATTTTTGCAAAACCTTAAATTTTAGTGTTTTTTAGTGAAATTTCGAGATTTCACCCTCAAAGAACAGACTGAAGATATTATCCGATTTCAAAATTTCAAAGTGCGCTGAGTTTCGGATTGGACTGGGCCACTTTTCCGCACCCAGGCGTTTCCTGGACGCGCAATGTTGGTTTTTTGCCCCAGCCTACTGCATAATCTCGTGTATGTTTCTTTTGTGACTTACAGTGATGGGCGAATTTCATACAATATACTAAAACATTCATCAACCTACTACCCCTCTACCCCATTATCCCTAAACCTCATAACCCTGTATAATGTTTTGTATGATTCTTTTGTGAATTACAGTGATTAGCGAGATTTATATTCTGTTACATCTTTTGGCAGTCCTAGGTCTCCGATCATACAACTTTATTCCAGTGTGGGAATTTTTTATGAAAAAATTTGCGCTCTCAAACTAAGAATGCTGCTACCTTAGAAAATGCTGGAAATGTTGACAACTGATTCAAATGAAAATGTGTAGAATAGTCCATTTTCCTGTTCTCTAAGGCAGCGAAGCTAGCGAAGGTACGCTGTCATTCAGATGGCTGGTAGGGTGTGAGGATGAAGCCAGATACTTAGCAAGGAGAACGCTTTCATCAAGATGTCAAAGAGATGGAACGGCGTTACCAGGGTAAATGCAATGTAAATATGATTGCAGACTTCTGTTGAATGTTGAAAAGAGAAAGTGTTGAAGATAGTAAGAAGCGCAAACTAAATCCGCTTCACAGGTCATTCGATGAAAAAAGGGATAGGAAAAGCAAACGATCGTTAAGTATTTATCAGTCATGTGGGTATGGATGTATAAGATTATGAGGTTAAGGGGTTACAGGTTTATGGGTGTTTGAGTTTATATATGAAGCTACCTCATGACTGTAAGTCACACACGAGAAATACACGAGATTTTTCGATTTTGCAGTACATGACCTTTTCGATGTGTTACGTCCCGAGCAAAAGTGGAGGGTAGTTTGAATTTTTGGATGTAAGGGATCTGGTTAGCTGATTATATCAGGTTGGTAAAGCCTGATAATTTGTTTTTATTTGTGGGTACATTGTCACTTGTCAGATCTATGAGCCCTGAATTGTTCACAATGATAATAAAAGACTGAATTTATAGGTTTATGAGATAATTTATTATAAAGAAATATAATGTTGGATAAGTTTACACAAGGAACGATACTTATGTGGTAACTATTTTTGTCTACCTCTTAGATTAGAGGGCAGAAGAGAGAATTGTCGTTTGTTACTCCTATAGTTGCAAACCAACGGCACAAAGTCTTGCAGGATAGTTTGGTTTCGTTTGAGTCTCCGTGAGGTAGCAAAACAACGATAAATTTCGCAGGAGGTAGTTTGGTGCAAGAGATGCAAGTCTACCAACTAGTATGACGAATTATCCGCTTACGTGTCTTGCTAAGTACACGAGAAATGAATCCGGCATGCACTTGTTAACAAGATAGGTTAGTTCGTCCCGATTTCAGAATTGAATCACTATTAACCGAACACAACTAAATACGTTGATACGCGTAATCCGAAGGAACTAGACAGCACTACTGTTTCCGTACTTGCACCACTGAAGGACCGAGGATTGTATTCACTAAGTACCGAAGGTAGAATTGTGCTCAAAGAAACCGATGAGACTTACGTTTACCGAAGGGACTGCTCACGACGTTGACTTACTGGTACGAAATGAATCGAGTTGACCGTACAACTGATCGGAACTTAATGACAAACCTCCAGAGGTGAACCTGGAGTATAAATATTATTCGATTTTTTAATAGTGAGGGTAGTGGGAGTGGATCACACGAAACTGGTATTAGTCACGTATCGCGAAAATTTGGTATTAGGCACGTATCGCGCAAAATTGGTACCAGTCACATTTCGCTCCCAATACCTTCTGTAAGTAGTTGTCATCGTCGATTCCAGACTTCGATTTTGTATCTTATCTTTTCTCTCTATTGCCTATTTTTATTTTTAGTCAACAAATTATTGTAGATTCAAATACACCCACTTGCATCTATTTATCGGTAATTTGCATACTTTATAGACTATTATCGATAATCGATTCCAGAAGATCAATCAATCGATTCTTTATTTATGATCTATATTCAACAATCGATGTTGATCATTGACAATCGATAATTACCAATTTCAATTATAATCGATGCTAAATCAATAACCAGGGTGGAAGTAATAATTATAAAATTAATCTCACTAAATGTTAGTGAAACCACGTTGATAAAATCCTTGACTTTCTCATCCGGTTATTAACACAGCATTACTACTTTATCGACACGCGGTGTGAGTTACTGACTCATTGCCACATGTGCAATGGTACCATACGAACAGAGCGCTACTCTTCTTAGTCACTCATTACCAAGTGTCAAAACGATCTTTCGACGTGAGGTAATACATTGGTTTACCTCACCCAAACAGTTATTCGGTCCATATGATAATTTATAATTAAAATGCTAATGTTCTATTTTCTCGTTGTCCGTTAACATTGGTGTGTGGCGTGGTGTTATTACACAGGGGCAATATAAAAATTCAATATTACCAGTATGTAACAGATGTTATTAATGTCGCACATTTACTCGTTCGGAACAGCGGACAGGCGAAGTAAAGAGATATATATTCTTTACAGTCCGAGTAGTTCTGATTAGTGCCAGGTTGTTAAGTTTACTGCGATTTTAATTTGGTTAGAACTTACTTTAATGGCTCTTATCGATGATGCTTAGGTAGGAAATTTTCATGATTTTATAGTCTTATTTTTGACGATATTGGAAAAAGAATTTCGCACTGTTTGAAAATACTTATGTTCTTCACAATATCAGAATGAGGTCATGCTGATCGAAAATTTGGATACATCCATGTCTAGATATTTGGTAGCCTAATTTTTGTTACTCTTTGCCAAGTGAAATTTTGATGAAGTGACTATTTTCTAATTTTTGTCGAAATACTTTATCATATTTTATGGTGCTAAGAATTTAAAATAAATGTGTTATCGATATTAATGAATTAAATCAATTATTTTGATCATTTGTTACGGTTCCTGATACCTCAATTATTCCTTATTATTAAAAGAATAATAGTTACAGAAACTTTACATAAACTGGCAGTCGTAAATTTATGACTATCCAATTTATTCCTTTAAAACTATCAAAATGTGCGTTTGAATAAGAAAAAGTAGGAAACTTCGAGGGGTTTGTCGCAGTGTGAATTTGATTATAAGTATATATTTATTCCTTTTTGGAAACTGCTATCCTTTTTTGCTTTCACTTCATGATTATTTTGCTTCCCTTGCATCCTGATTTTACAATAATTTTCAGTATAGTGTTCCAGAGTGGGTTCCTCATGTATCTATTTTTATCTCGCGGCTTTCGGGCGGTCGTTCAGCACGGGCTGAGAGCGAGTTTTAGTCAAATCGAGTTTTCAGTCCCTCGGGGACTCTATCACATACGTAGGAAATTCCTGAGGAATATAACATTCCACATAGTATACACAGTGCGACAAATTAGTTTCGAGACTGGTCGTGGAAAACATCATTAAAATAAGATATCTGAATATTCTGTGATCTTTTTATTCAAAATATTTTCCTCCAGTTTCAATATACTTGTTACAGTGATTTAAATGCGTGTTCTAGCTCATTTTATGGAATCTCCTCTAGTTCTTGTGTTGTACTTGTTTAAACGGTCGAAATGCCATTAAAGAAACATCCTTTCAACTTCAATTTCAATTTTGAGAATAGAGGGAAATCGCACGGGGACAAATCAGTTGAATACGGCGGATAATTCAACACACATACTTGATTTCGAGGCAAAAATTGACGAACACTGTAGTGAGGTGTGACTGGGTGCATTATCGTGCAACAGAGACCAGGTCTCTGGATCACGATATTCGGGTCGAATACAAAAGATTCTGGCCATGAAACGCTTCAAGACTTCGAGATAATATGCGCCAGTAATTGGTAGGTCATTCCGAACGAATTCCCTGTGGATAATTCCTTTGCTATCGAAGAATGTAATGAGCATTGCTGAAATTGACCTTCCTTGACGATTATCATCTTCTCACCCCTCTCTGCCTTTCAAAAAACGTTTATGCCACAGAAAAACATTTGCACTACTCAAAAAATCATTGCCGTACACTTGTTGCATCAAGCAGAATGTGTCTGATGCATTTTTACCAAGTTTTGCGTGGAATTTAGTAACTGCTCTTTGTTCTATGTTAGTATTTTAACATCGACAAAAAATTTGTTTTGGAAGGACTGTCATAACTTTACTATTTACCAACCGATTGAAGCAAAATTAGTACGTTCGGAAAAAGGAATGTCGCGGCCTCCAAACGCAGCTCTGAATACATAGATAGTGCTACTAGTTACTCAAATATGGTTTGAATCTCGGAACTTATTTGTCGCACTGTGTATATAATGATTATACTATATATACTGCAAGTTTTTTCATGCGGTTTTGCAGTCAATGTTGATCTGTTCAAGGAATATTGCTTGGACATTGCCAAAATGTTAGTTAACACCTATTCATGGTACTGCATACCTACGTCGTTTCATATAGTACTAATTCACGGACCCCTCATCATTAAATGGGCACCATTGCCGATTGGACAAGTGTCCTGGAAAGCTCAGAAATCGCGGAATAGGATATGAAAAGATATCGAGAGAATTTTTCGCATAAATGCTCGAGAGAAGGAACTATGACAGATCTTGTTCCTTGGTTACTCATGTCCTCGGACCCACTTATTTCTAGTTTAAGGTTAGATCCGCAGAAACAAACAGATTGTCTTCGAAGGCAATTAAATAATTGATTTGTATAGAGAATCCGAGCACGGAGTTGACATTACATAACTTTAACGTAAGCGCAGCTGCAGATGACGATTCCGCATCTGATAGTGATTAAGATAAGGTATAGTTATTTTGCTTTTTTTATAAGGTCATTACTCATTAAGGTGGTGTTTAATTATTATAATTATGATGATCAATTATTATGATATGGTTTTGTAAAATAAAGTTGATTAAATGATCCATATATTTAATTTTTTTCAGCAACTTCCACCAATCTTTCAAATCAGTTTTGTAATGGACTTGTACAAATCCATCATTTTAAATCGGTCATTATTAATGCTGAACTGCAAACAGAACGTCCAAAATAGAAAATCGAAAAAAACACGTACACAAATTTTGCTTTAACGTCAGCTCAATTTAAAGTTTAGCAGCATAAGTCCGACATTTTGTACCAGCAATTTTGCATTTTGGGAAAATATCATTATTTTTCAAAGGAGCGACCGAAAACACCCCCGTACTTAAAGTTTGGTTTTCTGAAAACATCATAAGCCGACATTTTTATACGGAATTTTGAAACTGTAACAACTTCTCTTATTCTCGCATTCGTTTTTGACATTATATTTAGGAAAATTTTGAGAAAATGAGAATCTTAATTCATATCTTGTAAACATTTCAGTCATATATTCTCTATGCTACATGGTCTAGATTTTGTGTATGAGGGTTGCAAGGGTATTTTCTGATTTTTTACCTGTTTCAAATCAGATCGAATCTTCAGTGGTGCAGCAATGTTGATACTTTAACGAATTTATTGGAAAGCACGTCATAAAAATTAGCACAAAATGTTGAAACATTTAATGATATGCTTTATGAGATACACTTTCAAGTTAATTGTATTAATTATGTTTACAATAAATCGTACGAGCAGCTGCCAATGCAAGAATATTATATTTAGTAAATAATATTTTTCAAAATCATCATTTTTAAATTTTCATAACACAAAATATCAGTAATATCAAGTTTTTCAGCATAATTCATAATCTCAATTTCAATTCTATACACATTTAAGTTTTATGAATAATATTTAATACCGGAAATTCATCATAAAGCTTTAATATCGTTGTTTTTTATCGAATGGAAAAATGATAATTTGTGATGTTACCACAGTCAGTAAAGTTGCAAGGTTTGAAATAAAAAATCCAAGAATTGAAACACTTCTAACCAAATTATATAACCTTAATGGACATTTTACATATTCCCATATTTTTTACAAGAATTTTATTATTAATTATATTTATATAACACATTTGAATTCACAATTAATGAAACTTTTCAATAATTATTTTTAATTTCATTTTAAAATGTTGCGTGCGAAATGCTTAGGCGTTATGCTTGAATTCGTCTTTAGCAGAGTTGAAGGACAGGAATTATATTTTTCTAATCTTTAATGTTGATAAATAAAATTATTAAATTTGTCCATTACCTTTTTAACGTCAATTGTAACGTAAATTGAGGACACCAACGAGTTCAATAATTATCTTGTCGCTTTCATGAGTTATATCACTAGTTTACTTTAGGTTCACTTAAGGTTGACGTTAGCTCAACGCCATGTTAACGTTGCAGCGTAAACCTTCCGTTCAACCGGTTCGCTAGGGCAACTGACGGCATGATGGAATATTTATATTGGCGATATTATTTGATGTTTGCCACTTTTGTGTGACACCATCACTGCGAGTCAGTCATCTCAGCAGTGACCTGCCTCTCAATTAAAATTACATAATGTAACATCAGCCAATGAGATTCACTGCGAGTGCAGGGCTAAAAGGCAAGAAGCACCGTTATGGTACTTTTTAACTATTCGGCTGTGGCTAAGGGATTCATTCACAGTACTTTATTGGTTCATTCCGTTGCTTAATGAACATGATTCAAAACAATCGACAAGTGACTAGGAACTACCATATAACTAGGCATAGATTATAGCAACGGAATAGAACATTGGAAGTGCAAAATTAGTCTATTAATGAAAATCAAACATTCATCTTATGCAGAAGAGTTCAATTAGTAAATTAACGAGAATGGTTAAACTCATAAATGTACATAGCTATAGGTGAAAGGGAAATGTTTTCACATGCTGAGTCAATGATTAGAATATATCAATTAAAATTCAAATCATTTAATTCTGCAATACGCATTAACTAGTATTTATTTGTCAAATTGTTCGAAAGCGTTTAATCGCAATAACTGTCTTACAATTTTATATTCTCGGAACGCATCTGCAAACATCCAATTTTAATATCACCTGATAGCATTAGATCGCATTAATGATGACTCAGATAGTAATAATCATTGAAATCTCCAGCCATCCGCTAATATGCCCTTTATTATGTCCTAAAATTTCAGCTGGTTTAATTTATTATTGTGTACACTCAACTAGTTCAGTGTATACCAGTTCTAGAAGTATGAAACCGGAATTTTTTTGCAAAAGTTACACGTCTGTTGCATGCAAATGATCAAAAATATTTTATTCAAAGTAATCTCCATTGCTATTCACACATTTTTCCCACCTCTACGGAAGGTGATGAATGCTTCGTCTCAGCTTTGCCTCAGCTATGTACGTCTCGGCTACGCCTCGACTACGCATCGGCTACACCTCGACTACGCCTTGGTTTCGATCTCCTGCGAGCATTGTCGCTCGTCGTGCAATAACCCTCATTGTGCGCCTAGGCACGTAATATACTATTGTGTGCGAAAATGTCGAGTTTTGAGCCGAATGAGCGTCATTTACGGGAACTTTTTATTTACTTCTTCAATTTGAAGAAATCTGCAGCTGTGGCGCATTGATTTCTTGTAGAAACAAATGGTGAGACTGCCTTAAGTAAGGGATGTTGTCGTGAGTGGTTTCAAAAGTTTAAGAACGATGAATCTGTCATCGGAGACGAAGAACGTAGCGGAAGGCCGAAAGTGTACAAAGACGCGGAATCCGAAGCATTATTGGATAAAGATTCATGCCAAATGCAAGAAGAATAATACAATGGACAATACTTCGAATGAAACATAAGGTACCGTTCTTTCACAATAAATGCCAAATTTTTGATAAAAAAACAGCGAAAACTTATTTGTACTCCTGATAAATTGTTCAGATTCTCTATGGCAACTATTTTAATGTGACCTCAGCAGCAATTTTGACATTTATAAATATTCAAACCCTGACTTAGTCGCTAATATCAGAACGTCACGATAATTATTTTTCTTCGATTTCGTCGCATCATTTCACGAAAATTCCGTTAAGGTGATACGTTTATTAGATTTTACATCAAATTATCTATTGATATCGCAAAGTAATTGAAAATTATTCTTATATTTATTCCTTGTCAATTTTAACTAGATATTTCATTACTTTTGGAACATTATTCTTCTATACAATTCTAGTCTCGTCAACAATATAGTATTTCTACCTGAACTTTAATTTCCAATTTTATTTTTATAATTGTTGAATTATTTTTATAAATTGTAATTGCAATATTAAATTCAATTTCTGTAAACTTTGAAATGATCAAATAATTCTAATTTTAAATATTTCAATTTTAACCAACTTCCGAATTTTACCAACACTATTTATTTTGTATCACTAATGTCAAGTGCGTCGATGTTTCCTTTTACATCTTAATTTAAAATTTTACAATTTTATTATATCCTTAAACTAGGCGAAATTTTTATAATTCGTAGTAAATTTAAGCGATTATTTATTATAAACAACAATCAATGAGATTGACATATATTGATTCGGTATTCGACATATTTCTATGCATAGATTCTGTTTCGGCTATTCCGAAGTCAATATCTATTTTTTAAATGTGTATTTTTTATCTAGTCTTCATGTAACTCTCTCTCCGAGTATTGTCAAACTTATTTTTTCTAATCTATTATCAAATATCTATCTATACATTTATATTGGATCTATAGCTTAATTCGTGCGGTTTTTTTCAAAATTTGAACGCTTATTTAAGAAAAACATGTACAATAGTATTAATCAAAGTATTGCCCATCTGAAGCTATGACTTTTCCCATCTTTCTGGCAATTTGTGGATTCCATCCTAAAATAGCTGCGCCGGCTTGTCGGCCAAGAATGAATCAAGCCAATTTTGGATACCCTGTTCTGATGTAAACCGTATTCCAGTGAGGGCGTTCTGCATCGTCCGAAACAAATGGTTGTCAGAAGGGGCAAGGTCTGGGCTATAAGGCGGGTGAGGTAAAACTTCTCATCCACTGTTTTCCAAATAGCTCTTAACCGGAATAGCAACATGGGGCCGAGCGTTGTCATGATGGAAAATTATTGTCTTGTGTCTGGTCGCATATTCCGGGCGTTTTTCGGCTATTGCTCTCTTCAAACGAATTAATTGTGTTCAGTAGCGTTCTCCATTTATGGTTTCACCCGGTTTTAGAAGCTCATAATAGATAGATCTTTACTCTTATCTTAACCGACTAGACTAATAACAAGTCTTGCCTCTGTTGGTTGGACTGATCTTTAGCCTTGCCTTAATTGGCTGAACTACTAAAGTGTCATGCCTTCCTCGGTTGGACTGATCTATAATCTTGTCTTAATTATCTGGACTACTAAATATCTTTAGTAGTCCAGAGTGTCTTTTGCCTTGATTATTTGGAAAATCTTCACATTGCCAGGGCAGTCCCATTACATTGTCTTTAGTAGCTATACTGGCTTTTCCTTTGATAATAATTGGACTGATCCACGTGTTGCATTCATTGACTGAACTGTCTTCCACCTTCAATATAGTATTTCGAACAGTATTTACATTGCCAGCCTTATTAGCTGGACTGGTCTTTTCAGTGTCGCTTGTGGTAATATTCATCGCGTTCAACCCCACCTATCTCGAAAACTTTTGATTTTTTGGCCTGGTACCCATTAGGATTTTTTGATCACGGGGCTTTGAAATATATTATAGTGCAATTTTAGCCAATTTAACTGGGGCCGAATTTTAGTGTAAAGAGTGTGGTGTCTTTTCAAACAAATTTTAAGATTGGCACTAAATTCACAGATGCTAAATTTACATAAACTGATGCATGTCATGAATATCAATTAAGTTACACTGTTTGTACTTTTGCAATGTAGTGCTCTATCAAATTAGAAACATTATTGTGCTAGGTTAAATATCTCAGTAGCCATCATGAAGAAAAAAGTACTGCGCATGCGTAAATCAACTATAGTTTCCCTTTGATACACTAATTGATTTTTCGCTTACTTTTTTAACACGATAGGCACTTTCGCGTATCCCGAAGAATTGTGAACTGCATCACGGAGGTAGAAGCAACCGTAAGGGGCTAGAAGCCCTTCTGAAAAACTAAGAGGAGAATGTTCCTGTCAATCAGAGATGGCATCGATGGGGTGCTGTCTCAGTTTCAAGGACTCTAAACGGATACGGAGTGGACGGAGGGTTGAGCCGCGTCGCTTGAGTACCATCTGGGAGTGGCGGGTAATAGAAAAACGAAGTGATCAATCAAAAGAGGCGGAGGTGGCGTCAAGGATAAGGGTTGCCAGACAACCCCACAACCCAAGTGGAGGCCATTCTGCAGGACGATAAGAAGCGTGTCAAACCTAAAGAACTGGATGTCACAGTCTAGGGGATCAGGGAAACACACTCTAAAGACCTTCTGGCGTTCTGGTCAAATGACATTTCAGAGGTAATAGAACGGTGTAAATCCTTCTGGAGGAGACATAGGCTCTGAAATCACTCAAGGTGGCCCACATTGAGATCAGGTGGGTCTCCTGCAGGGTTCGCAGGAAAACGGTGGCAAACCGGTGCTACCGCTGCCTTGGCTTCGGCCATATGGTGGTGGACTACCGAGTATGAAGGCAAGTGGGCAGTAAAGAAGGACGCTGCAGCTCGGCATAGAACGCCTATAGAACGTGACCTTGGAGTTAACAATTATTTTTGTGTTATTCTCTACCATTCTTAGTCCTAATAATTTACCATAAAGATTAATAAATAATATTTATATTTAGAGAAATGGATATTGTTAACCACTTAAGAATAAAATTGAAATTGTACGTGCCATCTTATGAACTTTAAAATTCAATTTGTGATTTGTTATGCTTATTTTGTATTTTCTTTCGTACGTCGTTTCGTACTTTCGTTACCTATTGACCTATTTTGGCGAGTTGCACTCGCCATTTTAAAGATGGCCACTGTGTGGTTTCACGAGTGTTGCTCGCCTGCTCAAAAGTCGTGGTATATAAATAAATAAATTTCATGATATTCTGTTGAATTTATTGAGGTTTTTATTCACTTTCATGATTGGATGTTGAACTGAAAATGGAATCATATTTCTAGACAAGTTTTCCACAGAATAATCATAAGCCAATGGGTTAATCTCTTTTTCCAATTCTCGATCGAAAGTGGACGAGAAAACATTTTGTAAACGGCACATTTGTTACGATCTCCTTTTTAACTATTTATAATGGAATATGTTTATTGCTCGCCTTTTGAATCACTTTTTTTCTTCACTGGGTACATTTAAAATAGTATATTGTGCAACTAGGGAAAAGAAAATTATTTTGCGAATGCGAAGTTTGATGCACGAGCAAAGCGGGGCTAACAACCACACGAGTAAAAATAATGTTTTTCCCGTTTTAAGCACGATTCTTTTCTACCAGGGCGTCAAAAAATGGATTTGTTTGTTCCACACGGGGCAATAAAATACACTTCATGACTCCCTAGTAGAAAAAAATTATTTTTGTAACTAATTATTTGATCTAGCAATGAGTTCATTGCATTAAATTTGAACATTAATTGCCGTCCCCTAAAAAAATAAACAATTTGACGAATTTTAATTATTACACGTAAGATATTAGGATCAATTATTGAATTTTTCTTAGAGGACTTATTTTTGATACGTAACAAAAAGTTTTAAATAAATATGTACTTGACAAATTTACTGGATTTTCATTGCTTTAAGGTACAATCAAATGCATTTCTTGTGATATATATATATACGTTTCTGAACTAAATTGTTTATTCTACACCTTATAAGGCTTTATATTCTGTGTTTAATAAATTCATATCTTCAACTTTTCAAAGAATGTATGTTACTTAGATAATTGAATTGATTGACAGTTTTTTATTATGCAAAATTACACTGGAATACAATGGAACACATTGGAATAAAAAAAAATAATACATTTAAATCCAAAGAAGATACTAATCAGCATTTAAGGGAGGTTTCTACCTTGTAAAGTCGAAAAAATTATTTTTTTTTTTTTGCATTTCCGGATAGATACATGTTTTAATTTTACTCTCCCAAAATTTTGAGTCGAATTCTCTTAAATTACGAAAGTTATCGGCCGTTTGGTGGACCGGTGTCAAGCGCGCGGGTCGTATCGAGTAAACGGAATTAACAATCGCGATGTTCAAAACGGAAAAAATTTGTTAATAAAAATTGTGTAAACAAATTAATTTTGCAAATTTGATGCCAGATTCGTAATCATTAACAGAATGCCAGTGCCAAGATTGGTTTGCTCGTTTTCGTTCCGGAGATTTTTACCTCGAAGATGCACCACGCTCTGGACGCCCAACTGAAGTTGTTGACAACATAATAAAAATAATGATAGAAAATAACCGGCGTAGTACGGCACGATAGATCACAGAGAAGCTTAAAATATCAAATACATGCGCTGAAAGGCATTTAAAACCAATTGGACAAAAAAATCAAGGAAAAGCGGCCAGAACTGGCAACTCGTGAAGGCTTCATCTCCTATCAAGATAACGCTAGACCACATAAATCTTTGGTCACTCGCAAAAAATTATTGGAGTTAGGCTGGGAAGTAATGCCTCGTCCACCGTATAGTAGAAAAATGGCAAAAGGTCATCGAACAAAATGGTCGATACATAATTGATCAATATTTGTTATTTGTATGAATAAACTTGCTTTGAAAATAATGAAAAAAAAATGAAATGACTTTCTTGTCAAGCCAATACTTTGGTATGTTTTCGGAACTACATTCAATTTAATACGAGGTCTCTCCGGAAACTATCGGGCCTACCTTTATATCTCCGCGCTGGCGTTATTCTTCATCATCGGGCCGGTGGCATCCTTCAAAGTAATCACCACTTGATTGAATAACAGGGTTCCAGCGATGTTTCCACTTTTCGAAACAGTCCTGGAACTCACTTCTAGGGATGGCCTTGAGTACGCTCGTCGCATTACTTTCAACCATAGTTTTGTCAACAAATCGCTGTCCTTTGAGTGGTTTTTTGAGAATGGAAACAGCCAAAAGCCACAGGGGGCTATGTCGGAACTGTAAGGAGGTTGTCGAAGCAATGCGATACTGTGTTTACTCAGAAACTGCTGCACAAAATTCGATGAATGCGTTGGCGCGTTATCGTGGTGAAGAAGCCAGTCACCGCACACATGCGAGTCATTTCTAAAATCTTGTTCGAAATTTCCCAAACAGTAGTTTTCGGTATCCCGAGATCATTTTCTAGTTCACGAACAGTTAATCGACGATCACCTTCAATCGCAAGTCACACCCGCTCAATATTATCCAATGTTTTTGTCGTCGAATGTCGGCCAGAGCGAGAATCACTATTAACAGAAGTGCGGCCTCCTTTGAAACGTTTATACCACTCTTTTATTTGTGTTTTGCTCATACACTCATTCCCAAAGGCCTTCTGCATCATCTGAATAGTTTCTGAACTCGTTTTTCCGAGTTGAGAACAAAATTTGATGCACTTGAAAAAAAAACTCAAAAATATGTTTAAAATTAAAAAATGAAGTTCAAATAATTTTTTGTTATCTAAAACCATTGCTTTCAGCGTCAAGCTGGTGAAAAAGCGTTTCTAGACGTCCATTAAAAAATTAATTTGGATAAGTTTTGTAGAAGTTATGGTTAATTGAGTATTAGCGTGCGCGGTAAAAGGTTGAAAATTCGAGCCCCTGTATACTGACAACCCGTCGTACTAGAGAAGTTCTCTTAAGGGAATTAAAAGAGGTTCACTAGGACAATAATTTCGCGGACTTTCAAGGAAATCGGATACAAAACGTTTTTAGGCGGGTACACTTGACGAATTTTGCCCCATATACTGAAGCTTCTTACATAATTAAAAGACCTATCGATATTTTATTCTTAAGCTCTGGACAACGATAATCCTCTATGAATATAATTCAAAGCGTCGATTATTATCATCTAAATATTTAATTTTATGAGACTTTTCTCTGTGTTTTTTTTTTACTCATTTATGTTAATTAATGCAACAAAGCATTCCCCAAAATTCTTGTTCATTAAACACTGAATACCTTCATAATTATATCACCGAATATGATTCTGTAATTCCCACTTACTTTTAGACTATAATATTGAGAGGTAGCTCTTCACACACAAATAATTTCTGTTATTTTTGTATTTTTGTTCCATCATCGTTTTTATGAATGAATCTATATAGTTACACATAAACTATTTCGTAGTTCTATATTCAATGCAACTATTATTGTTCGAGAGAATTCGTTTATACACTATAATTATTTGATAGTATATATTGTACATACGAGGGCGACAAATGGTCTCTCAAGGAAGAGATGACATGTGGCGCCCCTCAAGGGTCGCGGGTAGGTCCACTCGTCTGGAACGTCATGTACGACGATTTCCTGCGCATGGACCTGCCTGCTGGAACGAGCATCATCGGCTTCGCGGATGACGCACTTGTCGTGTGCGCCGCTGACGACGTCAAAATCCTGGAGCTGAGGATCAATGATAGTCTGTGGCGGGCAAAGCGTTGGTTGGATAGCAGATGCCTGAAAATGGCCCCTGAGAAGACCGAGGCTTTGCTGGTCACAGACAGGAGATCCTTCAAATACCCGAGGATCGTTCTCGGGGAACATGAAATCAAGTGGAAAAAGAGGATTAAGTACCTGGGTGTGCAGTTGGATCGAAGGCTTAACTTCGGCGAACACCTGCAGATCGCGACTGCCAAATCCATCCAATGTGGGGCCGCCCTGACGCGGCTCGTGCCCAACATTGGTGGTCCTAGGGAAGCTAAGAGAAGGCTGGTGGCGAGCGTGGTAAATTCGAAGCTGCTTTATGCAGCTCCGATCTGGACAAGTGCCCTTAACAACCATGCTATCCTGAAGAAGCTGTTCTCGGCACAGAGAGGTGTGGTGATGAGAATTGTCTCAGCATACCGAACTGTGTCGACGAGTGCTGTGCTGGTCCTGGCGAGCGTCCCGCCAATAGACTTATTGGCGGAGGAAAGGCAGGAGACCTTTCAGCTTCGCAAGGAGCTTACCTGCGCCGACCTGCAGGAAACCGCTCGCGCGAAGGAGGCCATCCGCAAGGATGGAAGGCGCAGACTCGTCGAGAAATGGCAGATGAGATGGCATGGTGACCAAACCGGGAGATGGACACACCGTCTGATCCCGGAGCTCGCCACCTGGCTGGATAGAAAGCATGGTCAAGTCGGCTTTTACTTGGCGCAAGCGCTTTCGGGCCATGGTTGCTTTAATGCGTACCTGAAGCGCTTCAAGAAAAGAGACGATGAGTCGTGCCGCTACGGTGGTTCCCTTGTGGATAATGCAGAGCACACACTCTTCGTCTGCGCAAAGTGGGGCTATTGCAGCGGTTCACTACCACACGTGCTTCGAGTCCGAGCATGCCTAAACAAGCTCAAGCTTAGTTGCAGCGTGCGAGCTCCTCGTTGCAACGCGCGGGACAGATTTTATAAATGAATCACACCTGCAGTTTTCATTTCTCCATTCTAAAAACATTTTATAATGAAAACTGCTTTTACAGTGAGGTGTTAGAAAAAAAAAAATTTTCCCAAGTGCGAAACTTAAGAAAATTATATCTTGAAATTTTTAAGTATCACATTGAAAAAAAAATGTGTCTATTATTTTCGAAGAAGGCAAAAAAAAATATTTCGTCGAAAAAAAAATTTTGACTGTCAATCTCCCATGAAATGACCCATATATATAAAGGGTGATCAATTTAGAGGTATAGGATATTAAATTGAAATAAAACAACGAAAATTGAAATTGATAGGGCAATCTTTTTTATTTTTGTGTAGAACCATTCACGACATGTATTTTTTAAAGATAACCCCTTTCAAATGTTGGCCGCAACTGCGCTTTAATTCGTCCATCCGTAAACACCAATTTTGAATGACTCGCTCGAGGACTTCGGTCGGTATCTCGCTAATAACTTCAGTAATGTTGGCTTCCAATGCCTCAATAGTAGCTGGTTTATCCACAAAACATTTAGACTTTACATACCCCCACAAATAAAAGTTCAAAGGTGTGATATCACACGATCTTGGAGGCCAATCCACCGGTCCGAGACGAGAGATAAATTGCTCACCGAAACGACTACGCAGTAAATCCATTGTTTCACGGTCTGTATGACATGTAGCGCCGTCTTGTTCGAACCAAATGTCGTGGAGATTACGGGCTTCAATTTCCGGCATCAAAAATCGCCCAAGTCGTGCCATAAGATAGGCCAAGTTGTTGAGATCGGCGCCGAATCGATTCTTCCGAATCGACTCTCATTTACAGCCGCAATATTCTCTACAGTTCGGGCTGTACGTGGTCTAATCGGTCGAGTATCATCTAATAATGTTAAATTATTCTCGAGTTTGCCGATGGTATGCCGAATAATGCGTTCGGTAGCATGTTTAAAATGTTGGTATCGCAAAGGGAGCAGTCGAGGCTGGATAGTTTTATAGTATAATATAAGTCTTTTGTGACTATATGGTCTATTTCGATGGGTGATGTTACCTCGGACTCAAAGAAGGTATGTTTCGTTATATAACGATCCTCGCAAACAAGATTTTTTCAATGACATTCATGTAAAAATTTTCGGTCAGGGTTGTGCAACAGTATTCTGGCCATAAACGATGTTCAAAATACGGCATTTTTCTAAGGAGAAATTTACAATATTTAAAGAATTTGAAATATTTATTTTGCAAAAATTTATAATTTTTTAATATTAAGAATTCTATTCAAATTTACAAAATCTTTCATGCTTGAGTGCATGCGTGGAAGGTAGATGCGTATAAATCACGCAGGGATGTTTTCTACCAGAACTTCGTTTCTTTGACTAATTTTAAATTTGTCATTCAAATATTGTTCAACGCATTCTCTGCTTAAAATGACGGATAGAACCCAGATAAGAACCGGAAAAAAGTCGTTTCTTATCCGGTGCTACTGGATTTGTACCCGGTTTTTGTCCCCGGTTTATACCCGGAGATTATCGGGTTCTATCTCGAATCGCATAATATCTTTCCCCGGTTTCTATATGCTTCTTATCTGGAACCTTTGAAATTTTTATCCGGTTTGAATCCGGATCCTTAAAATACTTATATTGGGTCCTTATCCGGCACTTAATCGGTTTCTATCTGAGTTGATATAATATTTTGCCCGCTTTCTATATGGGTCTTATTTGGGCTATGTAAGAGTTTTATCCGGCTTGTAGACGGATCCTGAAAATACGTATACTTGGTTCTTATCCGGCGCTACTGGATTTGTACCCGGTTTTTGTGCCCGGTTTATACCCGGAGCTTGACCAGGTTCTATCTGGGATCGCATAATATGTTTACACTGAGAGAAAAAGTACAGGGAAAATTCGAGTTAAGACTAATATTTACTGCTTTTAACGTCAACGGAAGGATATTTGCTGCTAATATTCGATATAGGTGAATATTCGGATCTTTTTGAGAATTATGCCAATCTTTGTAGGTCATAATGTTACCAAGTTTTGAAGAAATATTTGTAACTTTTTGGAGAATTGTATTATGAAGTAAGAATAAATTTTCTTTGGGTCAGTAAAGGGAGGTTTCCTGTCTCACTGTCAATTCTAAAAGTACTTTTTGTATCTGTTGCAAGAATGGATCATTAGTTTTAGAAATATTCGTGATATTACGAGCTTGTCTAGATATAGATGTTATTTCTTCGAGAAAATAGTTGATTCGTTGTTCTATAAAAACAAGTTGTGGTTGATGATCGTATAAATTGCAATTACTGCCAATATTTGAAAGTATGTAATATTCATATAATTTATGTGAGAAATCTATTATTTTGTATTTAAGTACGTCTGGTTGAAAGATATCGATATAAGATGATTAGTTTAATTTTCCTGCAAGCAAACTCGCGATCCCTCTTTACAATGATTCATTAAAGTCCTTTTTTAAATGTACATAAAAGAGTAATACCAGAGAGGGATCGCCTACCCTAACAATCAACCATAGCTTTTTTAGTTTTTTGAGAATACAATATATTGCCCAACTATCTAAAATTAGTCTATAAATCTGTCTAACATAACTCTATACATAAATCTTCGTAAAATGTACGTACAAATATCATCTAAAGATGAGTATACAAAATTATCTAAAATGAATCTAAAAGTTTATCTAGAATGATCATATGATTCTGTCTAACTTCAACATAGGCCTTTATCTAAATTTATAAATCTAAGAAATCATCTTTGGCAAAATGACGAATGAATGACACTATTCGTGATAACATTTCGGTGGACAAATCTAACCGAGATGATCAATTCTTCAAATACGCCGAGAGCTTCTCACGCACTCGAATGTAGCCGCAGCCTGGGATTCTCAAGCTCTCTTTTGAATGAATGATTGATTCATCAAAAAGATCGCTTCAAGTCTCCTTTAGAGTTAAGGGTGCCAAACTCGGATTCAGAGCTTTTACGGGGTCGCGAGCATGGTTGCCGTTCTACAGGGGCTCGTGGAATGACAGGTTACAATATAAAATGATATTTTTCAGAAAAATGACGAAATTTTGATATTGGTTCAAAATAAATGCCTGAAGAGTGAGAAAATTGTGCGTCAATGAAGTATTTTTCTGCTTTAGAGTAAAAGAGTGGAATTAAAATTAAATACACTCCGGATGCTAGTTGCTTAAGGTAATTCATTATGCTTCTTGGAAAGCTGAAAAAGAAAAGTAGGATTAATATTGGATAAAATAGGATGCTTACATGTGGTTGGATTTAGGTCTAGAAGTTTTTTGAAGAAAATAGTCTGCTAAATGTTCAGGAGTTTCTTGGCGGAAGTGGAGGGAGAAATTAGATTGATTTGTCAACTCTTAAAATATTTCGTCTACTGCACTCTTCTGTAGCATGTATTTGTGTGTTACAGATTCTACAGGAATTTTCCCAAGGTATTAATACCTATTATATTAATAGTGTTATAAGATATTATTATCATTATTATAAAAATTTTCGTCGCAGAGATCGTACGATCTCATTAGTAGTAATAATAGTTTCAATGCTGCTCTATTTTCTGCTAATTCACTAATAGGGCTGGCTTGTATAACAAAATGTTCATTTATATTAATTTGTGCAAGAAAAAATGATTTTGTTCTCGAATTCGGATATGGATGGACTGTATATTGCGGTAACGGCAATCCATATTTTATCGTGAAGTTCCTTACAATTTCTACCTGATTTAAAAATCCCATGGAGTCTGTTCTGTATTTCTTTTTTTGGTAACTTGGTACATGGGTAGGCCCGTCGTAGTAATGCACCATTGCAGTTGATTTCCTGAATCGGTATGGAATGTTTATATTAGAATTTATTGTACTGATTGGGAGGTCTATATCCGCATTTAAAACATTTTTTTAAGCGTTTCGTAGAGGAAGAGGATGTAGTAAGATTATTTTATTTAACATTTTATATAAATTAGTATTTTTAATACGATTGTCATTTAAAGTAATAGGTTTTGTTATTTGGCTACTCGTTGAACTTTTTGGATCGTTTATAGATGATTCTTGAATCGTGACATGCAAATGTAACGTCCAGCGAAACTGACCCTTGAACTGTAACAACTTTCTCTCACCTCATGTCTTAAAGTCTATGTAAATATTTTTAACATTTTAGAGTAAGATCAAGTCCAAATATCGGCTTTTAAATAAGATTTATAAATGTACTTTGAAACTCCCACATATCTTTATTTACCTTAGACTTACTATTAGGAACAGCGACAGATACTATAATCTAAAGGGCTAGAGTACATTAAGATTTTTGAACGATAAAAGGATGAAATGAAAAAAATATGTATTCACGAGAATCTTTCTCATGAAATCGATGAATCACTCTGAACTTTGATCGAACTTTTAATCTAAGGGCGTTTCTATTCACACATATCTCCAACGAATAGAAAAAAATAGGCACTCCCGACCTTACCAAAAACAAGAATGGAAAGGGAAGGAAATGCATCTTATAAAAACTCACTGCACATAAAAAAGTTCAGTTCAGCTTAGACGAAAACTTTAATTTTTAGAGAAACAGTTCAGTTCAGATCAGTTAATAAAAAAATATATTCCAAAAAAAGGGTCGTTAGTAATTCGGCAAAGGTCAAAAAGAAAAATAAAATTCAACAACTTTCAAAGCGAGGTGCTTCATCGATTTTACTCAAAGATTTGGTACACTACAAATAAAAAAGTAAGTTAAATAAAAATTATTTTTCAACAAATTCTAATTTCTTGTCCTCTTTTTCTTCTCCTATCTACTATTTATTTTCTTTAATATTAATTTAAACAAGTCACTGGATGCCAGTAACCATCCTGGTATCGTGAATTATATTTTTGATTGAAATGTTTGAAATAAACTCTATCCTTTCCAACAAATCCTGAGGTAAAGACATCTGACGTGCTCCTTTTTAAAGTGATGTTCGATTTGTCTGAACCTCATCCCACAAAATTTCCAACCTGTGTTAGAATTTAAGTCATAATCATAATAAAAGGATTGACAAATTTTTCCCGAGCTATTAGGATTAATTTCCTAGGCTCAAATAAGTCCAAAAACGTCCTAGACGTTACACACTAATAATTTTTGGAGGCCCCGGAGGGATAATTTTGTCAGTCCTTTTTACATGGAAATTTTCCGAAATTGAAAAACATCCTATTTTTACTTAATTTTGTTTTTTCTCAGATCTTTATATAAAGTCATAATATTCAAAATTCAAAAAAATATTTCGGAAGTTTTCTTACAATCTTCTATTTCTTTCTTTCTTTCTTTCTTTCTTTCTTTCTTTCTTTCTTTCTTTCTTTCTTTCTTGTATAAGGAAAATCTCAATAAAAAAAGTGGAAATCATAATTAAAAAAAAAAAACAACAAAAGAAGCATTCAATTTTTATGATATTCTCATTTTGGAATTCAGAAGATGCTGATCAAAGTTTTTTCTCTTTTTGCTGAAATTTAATTTCAAATTACACATAGTTTCAGCTACAAAATTTCAATCCAAAAGGAATAAATGCTTCATTCTACTTTATTATAGACCAAAAATTGTAATTTTGTGAATAACCACTAATAATAAAATTGGTGTAACTAAAACAAAACTTTACGAATTTCACAAATTTTCTAAATTAATCAAAATTCTTCAATTTTCACAAATCAAACAAGATTTCATACATTTTTCTAACATTATAACCTTCAAAAATTTTCCAAATCAAACTAAATTTTACCAAACATTTCAAATCTTACAAGCTTTACGAAATTATCCAAAATTTCCAAATTTTACCAAATTCAAAAGGATAAAAAAATATATATCCAAACTTTATAAAATTCAAAAAGATAAAGAATATCCGAACTTTCCAAATTATAAAATTCAAAAGGATAAAGAATATCCAAAATTTCCAAATTATACTAAATTCAAAAGGATAAAAAAATATATCCAAACTTCATAAAATTCAAAAAGATAAAGAATATCCAAACTTTCAAAATTTTACAGAATTCTAAAGAATAAGAAAAATATATCCAAACTTTATTAATACCAAAGGATGAAAATATAAAGAAAAATCCAAAATTTCTAAATTTTACCAAATTTAAAGAGATGAAAAATATATATCCAAACTTTCCAAATTATACTAAATTGAAAAGAATCATCAAAATATCCATACTTTCTTAAAGGATAAGAAACATCCAAACTTTATAAATGATACTAAATTCGAAAAAAAAAAATATAAAAATATATTCAAACTTTGTTAATGAAAACTCAGTAAAACATTATCAAAGGATAAAAAAAAACAAAATATCCAATTTCTATTAAATGAAAAGATTGAAGAAATATCCAAATTCTCTTAAAAATTCGAAATTCAAGAAAAAAATTATCCAAACTCCCTAAATGTTACTAAATTCGAAAGGATGAAAATACATACAAACTTCCTAACTTCAAATTACTAAACATCTATTCCCTTGAAATTTGAAGGGATTATTCAAACCTTTTAATTTACAAAATTTTAATATTACAAAAAAGTACTAAAATTATATTTAAATAAAATTTTTTTTTCTTTAAAAACAAAAAAAAATCTCTTTTTTCAAAAGTTAAGTGCAAAAATTGAAAAAAATCTTAAATCTTATCAATTCTAATGTACCTAATTGAAACTTCCAAATTCATAAATATGCATTAAATGTACTAAATTTCATAAAAATTCTAAAATTGTATAGTCTACTAAAATTTAAATTGATTTAAGTTCAAATAATGCTAAGTATCCTAGAAGCATCAGGAACAGAAGCTGTCATTTCTGAAAATCTTGAACAAACATCGGAACGAATAAATAATTTAGAGGATTTAGATAAAGATCGATGGGCTACCGTCGCCTATCTTTGTGATAAGGTAAAATCTTTAGAACAGAGAATCAAAAACATAGAAAGAGAAAACGAAATCTTCTTCAATTGAATAATAAATTGAATAATCAAAATAATAAATTGAGCGATAAATTTGTGCAGATTTCAGAAATGCAAAATGAAATAATCAGATTAATGAAACCTCAAGATTTGAAATTATGATTTCCAAATTCTAATTATTCTTGCATGTGATACACCTGATAAAAAAATCGAGTGATTGATTTGCGTAACCTTCAAATATTAACTTTGAAATCTTGAGATTCAAATAATTTTATTATCAATAGAGAATCTTATTTAGGTCGCAGTTTTCAATTTTCCAAATATTCCTTTTATACTGAGAAAATTTCTTCTTTCCCTATAGTGTACGGAGAAGCATACGGTTATCTTAGTCATAGGCGGAATAGACCAACTAAAAGGCAAAGGCAAAGAAGGAAAATTAAAGAGGCTAAACGAAAGAAAATTTTAGAAGCTGAGCAAGAACAAAAAATTGAAAATCCTCCACCTGCCATCAACTCCCTTGCGAATCTTGATCAACCAGTTCTCGAAAAAAAGATATCTTTAGAAGAAAAAATAAAACTGTTTAGAAATAGTTTTTGTGACACGTGTCTTATCCATGGTGTTAGACTTAGTTGTTTTAAATGTTTTGAAAAAAATAGTCGTAATTATAAGATTCCAAAAAAATCATAAGTTACAAATTATAATTAGATATATGTGAAATCAGTTAATAAAATTGGATAAAATTAGTATGAAAGAAATTTTATGACCCTACAATTTCTTTTAAGATTATTTTTTTTTCTGTATTAAAAATTATTTACTGTATGAATAAACCAATATATGTATTTAATATTTCGATTTTTTGTATATATTTAAGTGTATGTCGGGAAAAAGAATAACGCGTACCCAAGCTGAGCGCAAATCAGATTTAAAAAGAGAAATAGAAGAATTTAATCCTTTCGTGCCAAAAAAAGAATTATCACGTGGCGAAGACGATCATTCTTTTAATATTTCAGCATTTTCTGCTACGTCCACGGAACCATTAAACAATTCACGTAATCTTAGTCAAGGAAACTTCGCCGATAGTAACCTCATTGATCTTTCAGTGTTATCTAATAACACTACGAAAATTTTGATAGACTTGGACAATTCCTATTTAAATAATACTTTAGGAAATAAAATGGCCTCACCAAATGAAGAACGTCCCCAACCTCAAGTACCTCAAGTAACTCAAGTAGTTTCTCTCCGAGATGCTATCATGGTGATACCTGAATTTACGGGCAAAAATATCCCGCTAGGCCAGTTCCTAGAAGGATGTAACGAAGCTAAAGAAATGGTATAACCTGCTTTTGAGGCTAACTTAGTAAAACTAATTAGAAGTAAAGTACTGGGCGAAACACGTCAAGCAATATTAGGACATTCTTTCGCTACGGTGAAAGAGATCAAAGATTTTATGAAAAATATTTATGCTCCGGAAAAAACAACTACCCAACTGTTAGGTGAACTGGGAAATGAATTCCAGCACGATGACGAGAATGTAATATCTTTTGCCAACAGAATCAGGGATATAGGTAGTAAAATTTTGGATGCAAAAAGCATTAGTAATAATGGTCAAATACCTGTAGCTTACAGAAATTCAATCGAGACTACACTTGTAGATTGTTTTAAAAGAGGATTAAAATTAGAAATAGGGCAAAGACTCCTTACTGGAGAAGATGAAAATAATGATGTCAATGATATTGTCAAAAATGCGATAGCTATTGAAAGACAATTAGCGGCGAGAAGAGATCTTAGAAAAATAGACCAGCCTAAATTCGACGGAAACCAACTCAAAAATAGAAGGATATCTTCTTGCACAATATGCAGTAAAGTTGGACACGAGGCAGAAAATTGTAGGAATAAATTATGGTGTCAGCATTGTAAAATTACTGGACATACTACTGAGTCTTGTTTTAAAGTTTCTCAAAATTACACTCAGAATAATACTCCTTGCCAGTTATGTAATAAAAATGGTCATACAGCTAATCAGTGTCACTCTTTTCAAGAGTGTCAAATTTGCAAAAGGAAAGGGCATTCAGCTAAAAATTGCTTTAAAATCAAAGATAATAATCAGTGCACAATTATATGTCAATATTGTGATAAACCAGGACACACAGCTGATAACTGTTTTCTTTTGAAACCTAAAATATAATCAGCTAATAAAATTGAAGTACAACTAACATGCCAATTATGCCAAAGAAATGGTCACACTGCAAATTCTTGTGGAAAAAGGTCAACTGAAGTTAAGGAATGTAGATATTGTAAAACTAAGGGACACATAATTGAAGAATGTAGGAATAGAATCTATAATGAAGAGAAACGAGCGGGAACCGAACAGAATCTTCCAGGATCAAGCGCAGCCAGGGAGATAGCAACACGACATCAGCGCTCCATAATTCAGAAACCGATGACCAATTTGTTAGAGGAATTATTTCCATCAGTTTAGAAAAGAATAATTATTTATTACCCTATATCGAATTTGAACATCCACACAAAAGTAGTAAAATCAACCTTTTATTAGACTCAGGATTAGAAATAAATTTATTGAAAATCGGAACAATTCCAATAGGAAATCCAATCGATACTGATAATATAATTTGGATCAAAGGTATTGACAATTCTATAATCCCTTCAATAGGAACAATTGAGCTGAAATTTCTAAACGAAATTATAACGTTTCATGTGGTTCCTAATAATTTTTACTTATCGTTTGACGGGATTTTAGGGTCATAATACTTTTCTGATAACGGTGCAAAAATAAACTTTAAAACGAACAGCCTTCTCGTGAGGGATAAAAAACTTAAATTTAAGCAAAGATTTAGTTCAAAATCCAGATTTACGTTAGGAGAAATAACGAATTGGAATCCAAAGCTTCCCTTAGGTGTTCTACCATTCATAGACATCTTTAACCCGTCATCTAATAGTACAGGAAGATTCATGGTAGATAGTGGATCAGAAGCTAACATTATTAAGTCAAATCTTTTACCTCTTGAGATTGATATAGATAAATATAAAACTATTTTATTAAAAGGAGTTTGTCAAGAATTTCATACAACAATCGGTACTATAGAAATAGCAATTTTTGGAAAAACAACTACTTTTCATGTAGTTCCCGAGGACTTTGATATTCCCTGCGAAGGAATTCTAGGAGCAACTTACTTGACTCAAACACAAGCAATAATTGATTACGAAAATAAAATTCTGCAAATAGATGATGCCAAGCAACTCTAAAATTCAATGAAATAAAAAGCCACGAAGAAAAGTATTTCACAGGACAATATCAAATAACAGGTACAAATCAAAACATGGAGCCACAATCACAAATCTATGGAAGCAAAATTATTCAGGTAATGAATACAGATTCAACTTGGAGTTTAGAGGTTAACCATTTATCTGAAAATGAAAATGAAAAGAACAAGAATGACAAATTATTGAAACCAATTCGAATAAAATCTGATGAAGACCCGCTTAGTTTAAATGTTGAAAAATGTTCTTCAATTCCTTGGACTCAAAAAGAATTTATTTTTGGATATTCTTTCAAAGAAACAATCAATGATGTAATTGAAATTCTCAACATTGAACCCTATACAAATTGGGAAATAAAAAGAATTTACGAAATTTTTCATCCACAAATTCCAAAAGATTCAAAAAAATATATATTTTCAATAAACAATCAAGAAATAAATATTGAGAACAATCCAATTATCCAGCGTTTAAGAATAGATCATTTAAATGAATCCGAAAAGGCAAGTATAATAAACCTTGCTCTCACAAATATGGACAGATTTTTACTAAGCGAACAAAGATCAGAAGCAGCAAGTACTGTGATGCACAGAATCATTACCGCTGATGATATACCTGTAAATGTAAAGCAGTATAAAATCTCAATTTCACTTACAGATGAGTTGAATAAACAAGTCCAGGAAATGCTAGATTGAGGAATTATTTATTAATCCCGCATCGTCACCATACAATTTTCCTTTATGGATATTACTCAAGAAGGTAGATGCTTCAGGTAAAAATAAATGGAGAATAGTCTCAGATTTTAGACTATTAAATAAAAAAACAATTAGCGATGGGTATCCATTACCGGATATCACCCAAATTATTGATTTAATAGGAGGCCATAAATACTATACAACTTTAGATCTGGCAAAAGGATTTCAGCAAATCCTAATGGACCCAAGAGATTCTCATAAAACCGCTTTTAGCACACCCTTTGGTCATTATGAATATGTACGAATGACGTTTGGTTTAAAAAATGCACCCACTACATTCCAACGTTTTATTGACGAAACATTCAAAGGTTTGCAAGGAAAGATCATGTTCAGTTTCACTGATGATATTGTAGTATTTACTGATTCTCTTGAAGAACATGAAGATAAAATGAAATTAATAATGGAAAGACTTAAAGAAGCCAATCTTCAACTGAACATTGACAAATGTGAATTCTTATGCGACAAACTCTGTTATTTAGTACACATGCTTAGTAAAAATGGCGTCAGCCCTGACTCAAGAAAACTCGAAGCATTTAAAGATTTTCCGCGGCCCAGAGTGTTAAAAACGTTAGACAATTTTTAGGCTTAGCCTAGTATTTTAGAAGATTTATCCAAAATTTTTCTCAAATTGCTAAACCCTTAAATAAACTGTTACAAAAAGATGTTGATTTCGTTTGGGATGATAAGACTGAACGGGCTTTTTTCACACTCAATGAACTTCTATGTAACCCTCCACATTTAGAATGCCGAGACTTTTTGAAAGCATTTAATATAACAACTGATGCGTCCGAGTATGCTATTGGGTGAATACTTCCTCAAGGTGAAATTGGTAGTGATCGACCTATAGCTTACACATCAAGAGTTTTGAGAGGACCTGAATTGAAGTATGAGGTATACGAAAAGGAAGCAGCAGGTATAGTTCATTCCGTTCGAATTTTTAGGACCTATATCTATGGAAAGAAAATAAATATAATAACAGATCATCAACTTTTAGTTTGGTTTAAAACAGCTGACTTAAATACACGAGTTCAAAAATGGCGTTTTAAGTTATCAGAATTTGATTATGATAAAATTTACAAACCTGGAAAACTTAATTTAAATGCAGATGCTCTTTCCAGAAATCCTGTAGAGTCCGATATACTCCTACAATGTAATGTAGTAACAAGACTTCAGAAAAAAGTAGAAAATTTAAGCTGTCCAACCTCTGTAAAAACTAGAAATTTAGATGCCATACCACAAACTGATATCATCAAAAAAATTGAAAGATGCCAGTTGTCTACTAAACGATACACAAGAAACCCCAAGCCAAATTATGTAGAAAGTGAAGACGAAGACTCAAGTAATTTCGAGATCAGAACTATTTCAAAACATAACAAGGAATCTTTTAAATTGAACTCACTAGATAATGAGAGTCTGGAAGATACTATCTTAATGGACCAAACTGAATCCACGGAAAATGCACTCAGAAAAACAAGTTTGCATTCTACAAAATCTAACCATTCAAGCTCAAGTTCAAGTTTTTCAAATCAAGAAACACAAATTTTGGATCCGAATTTAAAATGTCAAATAATAGAAACAAGAGATTTAAAACAAGTTCGACGAGACAATATAGTATACTTTGTCTCTAGTAATGGAAGTCCATGTGACGTAGGAGCTGCTAAATTAATCGAGTTCAACAAAATCGAAAATCAACAAACTTTAAAACATTTGGAGATTAAACATACAAAGAGGAATAAATGCAATCAATTTGCTGTTTGTATCAGAGGAGAAAATTCTGAATCAATATCTACTGTTAAGGATAACTTGTATACTCTTCTAAAACATTTAAAGGACCTTTTAATTGAATTAAAATCAAACGAAATAAGTATAGCAAGAAGTGACCACATTGAAAAATTGCCGTGGTCGGATATAGTAATTCTACTAAAAATAGTATTTCAAGATGTCCCAATAAAAATTATTGTCTGCAAGGGCACTTTGAAATATGTTCCTAAGGAAAAAAGAGACGAAATCTTCGAAGAACTTCATCTTTCACCAATTGGAGGTCATCGTGGTGTTTCAAAAACCTATAAAGAATAAAACAAAATTACTACTGGGAAAATCTAAAAGAAGACATTCAACGAAGAATCCAACAATGTTTGAAATGTCAGTTAAATAAATTAGTCAGGTTAAAAACTAAGCAACCTATGGTAATCACTGATACTCCAGGTACGGTTTTCGATAAACTAGCTCTGGATGTAGTAGGTCCACTACCCAAAACTAAAAATGGTCACGAATATATTCTTAAAATGCAAGACCAACTATCTAAATATTGTATTGCAGTTCCTTTGAAACATACGCTCGCTACCACAATAGCAGATTCTTTTGTAAAACGTTTCATATGCACCTTTGGAACGCCTCGCGTAATAATTACGGATCAAGGTCAAAATTTTTTGAGTAAATTAATGACGAGAGTAGCCAAACGTTTTAAAATAAAAAAAATCCGCACTACCGCGTTCCATCCACAGTCAAATGGCTCATTAGAGCGATCACATCATGCATTAGGAGAATTTTTAAAACAATATGCTACGGTTGATCAAGAATGGGATGAATGGATAGAAGTTGCAATGTTAAACTATAATACTTGTGTTTCAGAAAGTACAAAACATACCCCGTACGAAGTAGTTTTTGGAAAATTAGCTAGGTTACCCTCTAGTGACCCATTAAGGGAAACTGATCTCCTTCCTACTTATAAAGGTTATTTAATAGATTTAGTTACCAGATTAAGTGGTATCCGTACATTAGTTTATGATAATCTAATAGATTCTAAATTTAGGTCCAAAAAATATTATGATAGGAGAATTAACCCAAAAAATTTTAAAGTAGGAGACTATGTCTTTCTATTGAAAGGCCCTAAACCAAAAAAATTTGGAAATCATTATACTGGACCTCATAAGATTCTGGAGATAATTAGTAAAACTAATGTTAGAATTTCAATGCAAAAATCTAGTAAAGTAGTCCATGCAAATAGACTTAGGGTCTCACATATCAATCACGAAGTTAAAGAAAAGAAAAGAAAAAGGAGCATTAGTTTCTAATAATTCTAGGGTGTAAATGAAAATAAAAACTGAAGAAAACCGGAAATGGGGGAAAGAATAACCTGATAATTAATACTTTTTATGTGATTACAGATGATCAACAAAATTTTTATTATTTTATTCCTCTTCGACACTACAACAGGTTTTATTGGATATGATTGTAGATCAAGGCAATTGAACGTCACAACTCTCTCATTACGAGAAGTGGAAGAATGTGACATACCTACAACAACAGTAAATAATACAAGACAATATTTGCAGTTGTTACAAATAAATGAATATACAGATACGAAAGTTATTCAATGTAAAATAGAAATCCATCGCACGATTTTTTATTGCGGAATGCATTCGCATGTATCAATTGTCCTTAATGGAGAAAACGAATATACTATTGACGTTAATAGAGAAACTTGTATTGATGCGCACAAGACGGGTATTCTTAAGATAAGTGATACACACGTTGTACATCGTATAAAAATAAATCAAACAATCACTCAGGGATTGCTTTTGGCAGGACAAGTCAGCGGAGACGGAACTTGTGAAGGAACCGGGTATTCCGATCCCTTTGGAACTTGGAAAAATGTATTAGTCCAAGGTACAGGTAAATTACTTTAACAGAGCAAGTAGCTCGAATCAAATTAGAAGCTGATACGATTCATTTGAATTTTGGTACAGTATGTTCCCTCTCCGAAGGCACCTGTATAGATCAAGAAGGTGGTCACACCTTTTGGAACACTATACCCATAGATAGTTGTAAATTCCAACATTATAGTGTACTATATGAGGGTTTTGCTAACAAAATGACAGATCAAGACTTTAATCATAAACAAATAATATATTCTCTTTCGACTGATGATGTAACCTTTGCATTAGCTGCAAAAGGAAGTGAATCAGTATGTGGCTATATAGTAATTAAGACTGAACATCCCAAACTTGTAATTTTCGAAACCACAAAAGTAGAAAATTTTGCACCACACAGAAAAATGTCTGTTTCTAATTTAGATATATTTGCATATGTAAACTCAAAATTCATTTATGTAGAAAAACACATACGAACCCAAATGAAATTGTTATATATAGATGTTATAGTGAAAAAATGTAACCTAGAAAAACAAACACTCAAAAATTCCCTATCAATAGCAATTCAAGTACCAGACGAATTCGCGTTCGATTTAATGAAAGGACCGGGATACATGGCTGTTGTTGCTGGTGAAGTGGTTCACATTGTCAAGTGTGTACCTGTTGATGTAAAAATTGAACATGGAGATTCCTGTTACGCAGAGCTTCAAGTGACTAGTAATAACAAAACCTATTTTCTTAATCCAAGGACTCACATTCTGAAATCTCAAGGTACGCAAATACCCTGCAACAGATTGCTTCCTTCTCATTACTTTATTGCGGGAAAATGGTACAAAATTCTACCACTCCCAACAGAAGCTGAACAACCTACCATTATTAAACCAATGACGAAGCCAACATGGGAATATATCAACCCCGCAGAATTGGCAACTAATGGCATCTACACCGAACATGAACTAGAACAACTCAGGGAACGGATTATGTTTCCTGTAGAAAAACCTGCTCTTCTAAATGACCTAGCAAGAGAAATGAGAGGACACCCAATACTCAACAATGAAGGAGCCCTACTCAAATTTTTAAATAATGATGCTATTGAAAAAATTATCGAAAGTACATGAAGCAAGATGTGGACTCGATTCATAACTTTTGGAACCTTCAGTGCTGGAATCATAGCTATTATAATGCTTATCCAATTTTTCAAAATTTTAATCGATATAATTATCCAAGGCTATGCTTTACATTCAGTATATGGATGGTCCATACACTTACTTGGAGCTATATGGAGTTCAGTTACGAATTTATTACTTCATTTAAAAAAACCTTATCAACCTGTTGATTTGGAAGTTGGAGAAGTCAACCCTATAGAAACTTCACCACAGGATGAAGGTACCAACGAATCATCAAGAACTTTCTTCAAACTCTAACATTCAACATCAATGATACATCAATAATGAAACTTGGTATGTTTGCCTCTTCTCTAGTGACAACACACATGCACTAAGTCCTCAATAGTTATTTGGTACAATTCCCTACTTTATATTTCAAACCTGTATTTCATACGATGCATATTTTTGGATACTATAACTAGGAATTATTAAGAAAATTTTTTTTTTAGATAAGTACACAGGGAGACGCTTGCTATTCAATTTACACATTGCTAGCAACCGTTTTACGGTGGGGGTGTAACGTCCAGCGAAACTGACCCTTGAACTGTAACAATTTTCTCTCACCTCATGTCTTAAAGTCTATGTAAATATTTTTAACATTTTAGAGTAAGATCAAGTCCAAATATCGGCTTTTAAATAAGATTTATAAATGTACTTTGAAACTCCCACATATCTTTATTTACCTTAGACTTACTATTAGGAACAGCGACAGATACTATAATCTAAAGGGCTAGAGTACATTAAGATTTTTGAACGATAAAAGAATGAAATGAAAAAAATATGTATTCACGAGAATCTTTCTCATGAAATCGATGAATCACTCTGAACTTTGATCGAACTTTTAATCTAAGGGCGTTTCTATTCACACATATCTCCAACGAATAGAAAAAAATAGGCACTCCCGACCTTACCAAAAACAAGAATGGAAAGGGAAGGAAATGCATCTTATAAAAACTCACTGCACATAAAAAAGTTCAGTTCAGCGCAGACGAAAACTTTAATTTTTAGAGAAACAGTTCAGTTCAGATCAGTTAATAAAAAAATATATTCCAAAAAAAGGGTCGTTAGTAATTCGGCAAAGGTCAAAAAGAAAAATAAAATTCAACAACTTTCAAAGCGAGGTGCTTCATCGATTTTACTCAAAGATTTGGTACACTACAAATAAAAAAGTAAGTTAAATAAAAATTATTTTTCAACAAATTCTAATTTCTTGTCCTCTTTTTCTTCTCCTATCTACTATTTATTTTCTTTAATATTAATTTAAACAAGTCACTGGGTGCCAGTAACCATCCTGGTATCGTGACTTATATTTTTGATTGAAATGTTTGAAATAAACTCTATCCTTTCCAACAAATCCTGAGGTAAAGACATTTGACGTGCTCCTTTTTAAAGTGATGTTCGATTTGTCTGAACCTCACCCCACAAAATTTCCAACATGTGTTAGAATTTAAGTCCTAATCATAATAAAAGGATTGACAAACTTTTCCCGAGCTATTAGGATTAATTTCCTAGGCTCAAATAAGTCCAAAAACGTCCTAGACGTTACACAAATGTTCTAGTGAGTTTATCAAACCGGTATACATTTTACGATATGCACTACTTCTCCTGCAATTACTGACATATATCCTGGGGCCTTCATTAAATGGTATGCAAGTGATTGAGTTGCTAGAGTTAATGTATTTCTAAAAACTTGCTGTCCAAGTATGCATCGTTGAATAAGAATATCGTGATAAAGTCTATTTACTTCAGTGCGTATGTGTCGTTCCACATATATAAATTTAGAGTTAATGTATGTAAAAATGTCCATATTTTGAAGTTCTACATGTTTATTTTCTAAAAATGAATTCCCAGGTCTGGTTACAAAAATTAATAATTTTGGGTGTTCGGTTTGTATTAAAACGTAACTACAAACGGGTTTTCTTGTTCATTCAGCCACTACAAAAGTTATATTTTCAGTAGTTAATAAATGAAGGGTTTCAGAATTGTCTGTCGTGATGTCACCTGTTTTAATTGCTGGTCCTTCATAGATAACTTCATATTTATTGAAATTACATACGTCATTAGGTAATGTATCTCAGAATGTTTGTCCATATTATACGTCTGCACAGAATGTGTCAGAAATTGTGCATATTATTCCAGATTCTAATTGAATTTTATTTGAATTTAAATGAATAGTCGCGTAATGTTCTTGTAAAGATATTTTGAATATCGTTTGGACCACAACATGGTTCCATGTTCCGTATGGCTCAGAAAATTGTGTGCCAGTATAGTCTCCTTTAGGTGTTACAGAACCTGCTAAAGTGTCAGTGCATACCACAATAAGAAATAGCACGTCGAATTTCAACTTTGCATTGTATTACTTTTGTATTTGAAAATCCAGTTAATTGTAAAAGTCGTATATAAGTTCTTTTAACATATACTTGAGATCGAGGTAGATCGCATTCTCCTACCTCTAGTAAAGATAATGTCGTAATATTTGATTGATTTGAACCGCAATCAAATCCTATGATGGCCTAGACTGTTGTTATGTAGTTGAAATTGCAAATGAGCAGTGTCAAGAGGAAGCCTGGTAATCCCATGTCTGAAAAAAGGAGGTTCCAATTAGCAGCTTATTCTGCTTCGTAAGAATATTTATTAAGTTTGTATTTCGTGAACCTAGTCTATTACCTCCAACATGTCGGCTATGACTATATGATCTGATAGGCGTAAACTGAGAATTAAGTTTTTGTAAGCATCCGGTCCTCTTGTTTTTATTGTTGAAAAAATGTCTTTTATTGTATCTGGATCAACTAGGTTTCTCCTCCATGTGGAACTATTACAGTCATCTTGGTTAAAAATTCCAGTTTGATTTGAATATCACCAGAGAGCTACAATGGCGATAAAACAGAGAACTATTTCAATGAGATCATCTATGCATTTGCGATGAATTTGTTCCATTATGTCTGGAATAATGTGTTATGTTTAAAATTTCATGATTTTTTTGTTTTTTTTTATATATGTTTTTATTTCACAATACTTAGGATAGTACGTGCTGATTCATGGTTTTTTAATTTTTTAATTTTAGTCAATCAATAAATTCAGATTCAGAAGATAGTACGCATGGAGGCAGTATGGGAACAAGATTCGAGGTACGCTCTTAATAAGTTACTTACGCATATTCATTAATAACATTTTGACCTTTGAAAGTATTTTTTGGGCACGAAAATTTTTTTCTAAATGTTTATATTTCACCATATTTTTCGATAAATCAATGATTTCTTTATATCTGCAGATAACAAAAGGACCGAAATAGAAGATAACGTACTTCTGAGTACTGAAGTGAACAGCGATTACGAAAATTTTGAGATTGAAGACGAAGTACTTCTGATTGTTGAAGAAAATAGCAATGATGACAATTTTAAGGTTGAAGAAGAGCATCATCGTGTACCCCCAGAGGACCCTGAACCAGAGGAACCAGAGAATCGGGATGATCCACTCCTGTATGAAGCTTGATGAGCATTCTCACATTCGTATTAACATATTCTTTGTCAGGTTTTGCTTTAAGTGCTCTTTAAAAATTGATTATTATTTTCTGTCCAGCACAAAATTTCTGTAAAAAAAGTATGTACTCATTTTACAAGCATTTTCAATCCCTTAACACGCCACTTATTAGGAAATACTATTGCTCCTTATGCTTCCAAATATTAAATTCTGAGAAATCGATTTGCAAAAATTTTCAACAGTCAGAAGTCGCGTATTTTATTGAAATACTTATTTTGCGTCAATTGCAAAAGCTTTATAAACGACCAGGATTTCTTCAACACTTAAGGTGGCGTTTCCAAATAAGGAAACGAAATATTGCTCATTATGAGGATATTTACGATGGGAAAATCTACACAAGAATTTATCTTTATCAAGCAGACATTAAAATGAGATATCAGATCGGAACAAATAATTTTTCCGTGGAAGCTAATCTTATCAATGTGTCAAGTTTTAATATTGAGGGTGAGAAGATTATTTCGATAATGGCAACTGGTTATATTCGCTCAACTGGTATCAATCCAATGCACTGTGTTGAAATCGGTGTTGTAAAAGCTCTATTGCTTTTATGGTTACAACCCAGGGCTGGACTGCTTCTTAATTGCATGCACATCGTAAATGAAAAAATTTGTTTAATAAGCCCACCCGATTTCGTTTCACGTTTTCCACGATCTCTCTGGGAAAATCTTTCGTATCTGAAAGCGAGTCAATTAAAAACTTGTTTCTTCTGTTATCCCTTGCCAATTATGCAAATTTTCATGCCTGCTTTGTATTTTAACCATTACATGCTGTTAGTATACAGCATATATATCTTAAGTCAACCCACTATTTCAGATAAGTCAGTCAATTTAGCTGAACAATTAATTCATGAATTTGTTATGCAGTTTTCAGATCTGTATGGTCTAAAAAATATGACCTGTAATCTTCACAGCTTGCTACATTTGCCTCAAAATGTGAGAGATTTCGGTCCTTTATATACAACAAGTTGTTTTCCTTATGAAAACGCTAACGGAATATTAAAAAAATTAGTTACTGGTACCAAATTTGCTCAATTACAAATTTGTTCTACTCTTTCTTTATCTACTCTCTTTATTTATAATATTTAAAGAATTTGAAAATCTTTCTGTGGAAAAAAGACGCTTTCGACTGCGCTGGGATTCGAGCCCAGGTCTTCCGATTGCCAGGCTCAACTAATTAATTGGATATAATTTATAATTTCTACATCTTCAGATTCTGATGAATCCTTTCTAAAATATAAATTTAAAGGTCTTTCTAAATTATTTGATTCTGAGTTTGACTCTAATTTATCAATATATAACTTCCTGGTTATTTTTTATAAATACTAATAGGATTATTCGAATTCAGCGGCGCATTTATCGGAGACATTATTAAATTTTCGTTAACATACACTGCCCTGCAAAAGTTTAGACTCATCTGTTGTTTTATAAAAATTGAAACACTTCGACAATTCATTAAACAACAGATGAGTCTAAACTTTTGAAGGTAATAAGGTTGCAAAGTACCCTGAAAAATCTTTTTCTTGCCTTCTCAAGCAGAGAAATGTATACATAGGCATCTCAAAACCTATTATATTAACCCATTATTAAGCAAGCCGAATCTACGTCAGACAGCACCAAACTAACTATTGCATCACTGTCTAAACGAAAAAAAAATTTACCCGTGTTTTTTATTTTTGCGATTCTAATTGTTTATGCGAAATTATTCAAACAAATTAACAAAAATTTTGCAATTTCAGAAAACTAATAATGCCAATCGATTCTACGGGAAAAAACAAGTCGAAAACTTCGACATCATTTTTTTGTCAGATTCTATTTTGTTAGTGTATTATCGTTAGAAAATAAAATACTCAGATTTATCCGGAAATCAAGATTTTATTCGAACCGATCAGGGTTTAGGGTTGCTTTCAGGTAACAGATTACATGTGTACAAAAAAAATGATATGGAAGTTTTCGATTTCTTTTTTCTCATAGAATCGATTGGCATTATCAGTTTTTTGAAATTGTAAAATTTTTGTTAATAAGTTTAAATAATTTCGCATAAACAATTGGAATCGCAAAATGAAAAACACGGATAAATTTTTTTATTTATTTGAACAGTGATCCAATAGTTACTTTGGTGCTGTCTAGCCTGGATTTCACTTAAGTAATTATGGGGTAACTTGAAGACGCATATAATAGTATAGTATGTGCCTAGAAGCATAATGAGGGTTATTACGCGAAGAGTGACAATGCTCGCAGGTGATCGAAGCCAAGGCGTAGTCGAGGCGTAGCCGAAGCGTAATCGAGACAAATCCGAGACGAAGCCGAGGCGCGATCAGTCCTGCGAGCATTTTAAGCGAGTCTCGTAATTACCTGAATTGTGTGCATTGGCACATATTCTATTTTATGTGACTTCGGCGCATATAAAGGGTTTTCCAATAGGAACATAACAATTTTGTATCATTATATGAACGCACCCTTAAACATTTTTAATGAACTGTAAATATCAAAACGTTAGTTAGAGTCAACATTTTCTTCATGGTAATGTTCACGAATCAGCAACGTTTGGAAATTATTAAAAATTACTACCGAAATTCTGAGTCGGTGGTCGCAACTTTAAGAGCCCTTACTCCAATTTTCGGCCGTAATAATCGTCCCACCGGACAAGCTGTGCGTGCTATAGTGGATACATTCAAGACCAAATTTACACTATTGGACGTTCCGGTGCCAAAAAGACGTCGTGTTGCTCGAAGCGAAGAAAAAGTCGCAGCCGTAAGTGCATCGATTCAAAATGAGCCAAATCAGTTGATTCCACGTCGTTCTCAAGAATTGAGCATCACTCAAACGACACTGTGGCGTATTATGCGAGAATATCTTGGCCTACATGCTTTTAAGATCAAATTGACTCAAGAACTAAAGCCACTTAATCATTTGAAACGCCGTAACTTCTCCAATTGGGGTCTGGCAAAGCTTAAAGAAAATGAAGAATTTCATCGAAAAATCATCTTCAGCGATAAAGCTCATTTCTGACTCAATGGCTTTGTTAATAAGCAAAATATGCGTTATTAGTCAGCAACACACCCAAATATACTTCTTGAGACACCGTTGCATCCGCAAAAAGTGACTGTTTGGCGCGGTTTTCATGCCGGAGGTGTGATTGGGCCGTATTTTTTCGTGGATGAAAACGACCGTCATGTTACCGTCAATGGAGAGCGCTATCGTGCTATGTTGGAAGATTATTTTTGGCCAGAATTGGATGAACTTGACATCAACGATATGTGGTTTCAACAAGACGGTGCCACTAGCCACACAGCACGCGTCACAATCGATTTATAGAAAGACAAATTCGGTGAACGTGTTATCTCGAGGAATGGTCCGGTAGAATGGCCGCCTCGTTCATGTGATCTAACGCCATTGGATTTCTTTTTATGGGGCTATATCAAGTTACTGGTCTATGCCAACAAGCCAGCAACTTTAGACGACCTCAAAGACAACATCCAACGCGAAATTGCCAACGTTCCGGTCGAAATGTGTGCCAGAGTGGTGGAAAATTGGGTCCAAAGAATCGACCGCTGTAAACGGGCTCATGGTGGTCAATTTGAACTCAGTATCTTAAATATTTCTGTATTTTATTCATAGATAAAATTGTTATGTCCCTATTGGAAAACCCTTTACAAGTAACAAATATCAATCAATTATGTATTGACCATTTTCTTCTTTTGATGAATATCGGTTTATGATGTCGAGTGTGCAGGCTCATCTCGCTTGCTCCATGATCTTCTTCGCACGACGTTATCGTGAACAACCCATTTTCCATTGCCCGTTATGATTCGCTTTAAAAATGGATCGATTTCGTTATGTTTCAGCAGTGAATCGCAAATGGAAATTCGTTTGGTGAGCTGAGTTCCGTTCAGTTTATGAGGAACCCAAATTACGAGCTTATTAGCTTAATCAAGTTGTTTTAGATCTCTTTCAAGGCATGTATGTGATATGTTAAGCTCCTCTGCGATCTCTCGTTTGTACTACGCCAATTATTTTCTATCATTGCTTTTATTTTGCCGACTTCAACTTCAGATGGGCGTCCAGAGCGTGGTGCATCTGGTCAAAATCTCCGAAACGAAAACGAGCAAACCAATTCTCGCACTGGCGTTCTGTTAATGATTTTTCACTATAAAAATCATACAACTTTTTCCGAGCTTGCCTGCGTTTTTACCTTTTCGCAAGTAATAATGTAAAATGTGACGAAAGTGACCGTCTGAAATCTCCACTTGAAATCAATGGAAAATAGTAAATAAACAACAAAACTTGAAACTTTTTTTTATTGAATAATCTATGAAATGTCAGCTTTCAAATACCATGTATAATAACTTTGATCTAAATTCAAAAACGAGTCATTAGGAGTATTTATCACTTCAGCACTTGTGAAGATTCCTCAGAGTAAGACGCTCAAGGATGTTCACAACCAAATTCAATAGTCCAAATTTTTTTTTAATTTTGGGAACGAGTTTCTTTTAGTATACTCTATCAAAGTTATTGAGAGTCCAATAGCGCAAGCGGTGTGAATTAACGACTTATTTAATGTCAAATTTAGAAAGTTTTGTTTGGGGTTTTTATGGAAAGCGCTTTTCCGGAGCGACATTTGTCTTCACTACAGAACAAGTTTGCCCAAAATTTTACTGTAATAAAATATATCCTCGTTTGACATAAATCTCTTTCCGGAAAGCCATTTTTTTATGTTTGTAAACGCATAATATTTTCAATCTATCTTTCGTTCTTTTTCTAGGTAATCAACGGAGATGATTCCGTTCGATTCTCAAAAAACCGTCCCCATCACCTTGCCAGCCGACTTCACTGTCTTTGCCATCTTCAGGGCTGGTTAATCTAGTGCTGTACATTGTTTCGACTGTTCTTTTGCCTCAGGTGTGTATAAAAGAATCCAAGTTTCATCAGCAGTGACGTACTGACGAAGAAATTTACTAGGATTGCGACGGAAAAGCGCTTGACTAGCCATCGGTTGCATTTTTTCTCGACGGTCACTACACGTGGCATCCATCTTGGTGACAGCTTTTTCATAGACGATTTCTTATGCTAAATTGTAGTTACCGTGCCATGTGATATGTCTATAGCTTCAACAATTTCTCGCACTGTCACTCGTCGATCCTTTAAAATCATATAGTGGATGTCTTCAATGATTTCTGGCATCGCTACCGTAACTGGACGTCCCAAACGGGGTTCATCACGAGTGGATGTACATCCAAATATAATTTCATTCGCCCAATTGTATACAGTTTTAAACGATGACGCAGATGTGCCATAAACTTCATCTAACTCGACCTTTATTTCTTTTGGTGTATCTCCTTTTACATAAAAGCTTTTAATTACTGTACGAAATTCGTTTTTCTCAATATTATTGGATTCACGAGACTTGTTTGTTTTGGTCAATTATAAAAATTGAACTGCATGACGGATTTGGCTGAAAAACTGACAGTAGTCTATTAAAAGATGTCTTTCTTCAGAAATATACTTCTTTACATGTTTTGAGCGCCATCTGGTACATTTTGTAAGGACTTATTTACCTGCCCTTATAAATATATGACCCCACATCAAGTCTCTACTGAATTCATTAAGAGATTTGTCGTCATACTGCTGCTGTACCGTCCTTGGTACCTCTTGAGTCACCCGTCTCAGACCCTCAAGATGTATTCCGCAGGAAGAATTCACCTAAAGAAACCCTCTGGGAACCGAACCCTCACTCTACTCCTTTATGGATAGATACCCGATTCATGCATTGTAGCATTTCTCGTATCTACTTCATCATTACGTTTGGAAAATTTTCTCTCCGCTTCCCCACATATTACCTAATGTGGTGTTAGATTTAATTACTTGTTGACATCTAAAATTGCGCCTGAAGCAAATCCTTCTTTACTGAGCTTCTTAATCCTGGATACTACCATGTAAAAATCGGAATCTCATGAACGCTCCGCATGCTCCTCGTAGGCTTCGCCCTTTTAAAAGGCCTAAGTCTCTATACACTCCACCGTAGGACTCTCATTTCTGAGGTGTAAAACTCGGGAAAGATAGTTGAACGAGGGTAAGAAAAAATAACAAAAATTAATTCTATTCCTCTAGCTCATCCACGTTCCCATATCGATCTGGGAATGTTCGCAACTTTGTCTGTAGTTCACCTGTAAAGGACTCCTAATTTGTTCTCCAATTCATTTTGCATCTCTTCTGTTAATCTCTTTGTCGCGTTATGTAATTTTCCTGAAGATTACCTTCCATATGCTCAAGTGAACCTGGTTATTTTTAGGTCCCAGGGATGTCCGTGGTTCCTCCAGAGGTCCATAAATCGACGCTACACAATGTGAAGCCTCTTAAGGAACGTCAGCCCCACGACCTTCAACTGAGCATCCTCACTTGGACTTATTAAAAAATTAGCATGAAATTTATTTATAATCTCTCAACACTTAATAATACATAGAATCGTCTAAAAACTACCTCACAAGATGATGGTATGGTATATAGTGGTAACTCTATCTCAAATAAACAGAGAAATTTGCTATACTAGTACTTGCACGAAAAAATTTTCATAAGTGATTTTGTATTTTATCCTTGCAATAGCCCTGATTTCGTACCAGACGAGTTCATATTCAATTCCTTAGAAATAATTTTGGAACTTTTTTTTCATTTTGTTTAGGACACTATAGTTTGGAACGGTATAGCCCAAATCTCAAATAAGTCCAAAGGAAACCGTAGGATCGACGAGGAACGCCAGGTTTTAGATGCTCAACTTTGTGCTCCCACAAATTCCATACCAATGGACCTAATTCAAATTCTTTTTCTTTCTTTCACTCGTTGTACTGTCCTTTTAATTTGTCATACGATTCTCCTTCTCACTCCAGTACTCATGTTACAATCTCGTTTTATTTTTTGTCTTATGATCCATTAACCCTTTAAGGGCCAAAATCGCATAAACGATACACCGGTCTTTGAGGCCGTGTAACTTATGCTATTCGCGACTGAAAAAATTGAGAGGAATATCTTTTAAAAAACACCCCGACAAAATTTGTATGTGTTCTTTAACCAATTTTAAGAACTTTTTATTCTTGGTCATTTTCACCATAATTCTATTGCTTTCAAGAAAAAAATTCTCAATAGTCTCGAAAGTACCGCAGTATATTCGATTGATCGAATTAAGGCGATGTTGAAAAAATTTGGATATCGAGAGGCAACCCCGGGTGAAAATCGTTTATGAGTGCAGCAGGCCTGCTTCTGATCACACGCCTGCAAGAGGCCTGCAGCACATCCGCAGATTGAACATTTATATATAAATGTAATATTTTTATTCAATCTGCGGGTGTGCTGCAGGCCTCTTGCAGGCGTATGATCGAATACAGTCCTGCTACAGGCCTGTTGCAGGTCTCTAACTGAGCTGCAAATCTGCTGCAGTCGTAAACGATTTTCACCCGGGACGCCGGCATGAGAGAAAAGCTTTACAGAAATGAAGACACTATTAACACTATCGAGCTTAAAGATTCTATCCGTCTGTATGTTTATATCTCTCCCGCTTCTTCTCTCACTCATGAATTGCACTGGAGATATGGGATTTTTTTCGGGATTTTGTTCACGACTTTACATCGATAAATCTGTCGATACGCGGACTTTCTCATCGGATACTAATTTGATCTTTGAGAATTTTTTTCTTGAAAGAAATAGACTTATGGCAAAAATTACCAGGAGTAAAAAGTTCTTAAAATTGGTCAAAAAATACATACAAATTTTTCCGGGATGTTTTGAGCAATTTTTTGATTTTGCAAAAATTATGCTATTTGCAAAATTGAAAAGTTGCTCGAAACGTTTTGAAAAAATTCAGACGTATTTTTTGAGTGATTCTAAGAACTTCTTATTCTTAGTAATTTCCTCGGTTTGTTTATATTTTCTGATAAAAAAATCCTGAATGTATTCGTGAAAATTTTGTAATTCGGGTGCCATTTTGTAAAGACTAAAGTGAAAAATTAATCTCTGAACCACACCTTCTTAAAGTTCAGACATTCATCCCACCGTTTGAAAATGTTGCAGGTCGTTGACAGGCCGGGAAACCTTTCAAAACTCGCTTTCAAAAAAAAAAGATCGAAAAAATCGTGCTTTTTTTTTAAACTGAATTTTTTTATCATTAATAATTTTTTAAATCAATTTCGTATTTACCATCGAAAAGGGCACGTCTTGAACTTAAAAAATATGTCCCTCTCAATATTTTCAGTCGCGAATAGCTTAAGTTACACGGCCTCAAAGACCAGTGTATCGTTTATGCCATTTTGGCCCTTAAAGGGTTAACTGTCTATACACTGATTCTGACACTTACCGATTGTTTCCAAATAAATGCATTTGACAAATTGAAGAGGTGAATATAAAGAGTAAAAGGAAGAAAAAGAATTTGAACTAGGTACATTGGTATTGAATTGGTGGGGGCACAAAGTTGAGCATCTAAAACCTGGCGTTCCTCGGCGATCCTACGGTTCCCTTTGCACTTATTTGAGATTTCGGCTACAACGTTCCAAAGTATAGTGTTCTACACAAAATGAAGAAAAAATGATCAAAATCCAAGTAGTATTGACTGAGAAAATGCATGTCTACCGTGAGCGCTCGAATTCCGGCCCAATTTTTGACTTAGTCCCCTTAAACTGAAAGACTAATTTTGCATGACTTCTTCTGCACAAAGTTATTGCAACCAGCTATTGTCAATGAATCTCGAAAGTGGAGCTGTTCGATATGGAAAGCGTCTGGTTCCCTCGGTGCGTGTACGTTACAAATACACATGCGTATATACAACATGTACCCTCTGTAATTTAAAATATAAGTTCTGGACCCAAACATTTTATTAGAACTTTTTCGTTCATCCTTTGGTTGTCTTTGCACCCCTAAAATTAAAATTACATTACAAATTACTTTGTTCACAAAATAACGATATCATTTGATCTTTTCTTCTATGGAAGTGTTTCATATTTTTAGCATCAATACATTTTTCTTTGGTAAGAATCAAATATATGAAAAACACATTCTAAATAATATAATGCTTTTTTTTATTATTCAAGAAATTTTTTTTTAAACGCGCATTAAAGAAGTACTTTGAGTCTATAGAGCGGTTGTGAGGAAGTCCATTTACGACCGGCGTTTTTATATTGTATCTGTTTTTGTTTTGCAAAAATTATCGTGTGTGCTACAGAGCTCAGCCATTTTGGGACTCAGCCGATGTATCAACTCCTCGTCTCCAACTGGCGCCTTTGACGCGCGCTCGGTTATAACTTGGCCTGAATACATTAGTTCTCGCCCCAAAATGTCTGTCTTCCCTCCTAGTAAGACAATATACCATTCAGATAAACTGATTGAAATTTGCTGTAAACATATTTTTATTAGTCGCAACGAAACGTTTTATTTATCGTTGATACCAACAGGACTATTTCAATTAATATTACGAAAATTTTTTCTCAGTGTTGATGATTGATATGATTGACTGAAATTATTATTAGAAATATTCAATACCTTCTTATTCTCAACCAATCCTTCTTGTAGTTTCTTGATTTCCCTTTTTAAGTACATTATTCGTGTATAATTTTCTTCTTTTTTTGCGTCGTATTCTTCAAAATTCGCTTTCCTTTGACCCTCTATAAAAATGAGTAATATTGAAATTACCATCCCTTTCATTAATACTTGATTAGACAAAATGTGATTCTCTCTGCTTAGAAACGATTACAAATAATTGTTTAGCTTTTTACTTTTCCTCATCAACCTATTAGGTTCTGCACGGGCGTTTTTTGGTAACTTTATTTAGCGGCACTTTGTTTTATGAAATTCGTTCAGCAAGGATTTTAAAATCATCGTTTTTGGAGCAAAATTATCAGAACTTTCAAAATTTGTGTCCAAACATTTTGGAAATTACGATCAGAAAAATCTAAGTTGAATTATTTAACAAAAAGTGAATTTTTCGCTTATATTTTTTTCAATCGATGTTTATTTTAACGAAATTCTGTGGTGGTACCTGCAGGGAGCCAAGGTGGCGCGTCCATATACACAAAATCCATAAGTAATTTTTGCTTATATTTGTCACTCATCTGTGCACAACAATCTTGTTCAATGAAAATCGCGCGGTGAGCTGCATGCAAGCTATTTTGGGGTTTCCAATTATAAGTCCATCTTCACATTTCCAGAATTAAAAATAGTGGATGTAATATGGTGGACAAAAACTCTTAAATTCCCTTTTTACAGTGTCAATTCGCATATATGCTTGTTCAATGAAAATCCGCACTCAAGGGTGCATATGCAGAGGTTTTCGAGTTTCAGTGTCTATTACAACCAAAAAAATGCAGACAGAATGCATTCCTTAGCTGCCTTAAGATTTTGCCGTTTTCCAGCATTCAGCACTAAGAACTGGACGCAAAATGGAGTCCCTTATTTTGTTTTCTTATTTTTTTCGTATTTTTATTTTTTATTTATCATCAAATATCCATCAAATTAGAACACACAAGGAATAGCGAGAACAATGATGTTTATTGCAAAGGCAAATTCTATTTGTTTTTCTAATAGATGTACGTAAAACAGGAGGATTACAGACATGAATTTAATGATTAAAAAAAGCAAACAAATAATAGTCTCCATTTTGCGTCCAGCTCCTCGTGGTGAAGACCGTGCCACAGCAAAGAGTTTAGGCAGCTAAGGAATGCATTCTGAATCCATTGTTTCGACGTAATAGACACTTTTGTGAAAATTTCTTAATTATTTTGTTTGAAAATTATATGTGGAATTCTAATATAATTATTGTAACATTCGCATTGTGTATAAAAAAAATTATAAAGTGAAATGCACAAGTTTTTTTGTAATTTCAAGAGAAAAGGAAAAAGAGAAAAAGTTATAAGTAATTTTTTAAATTGTTTTTATAAAAGAAAAAATAATAATATCAGGTGTACACATAATCTTGCGCCGTTTGTTATAAAAAATTGGGGATTTATTGTGAATGAACGGAACCTTATCTTTTATTCGAAGTATTGTCCATCGTATTGTATACTTCAATGTATGAGCTCAACAGTTCATACAGTATACGCTCAACTTTTCAGTGTATACACTGAACAGTTGAGTGCATACACTGAAATTTTGAGTGTTACATTCAAATTTCAGTGTATACTATGGAGTTGAGTCTAAAGCATTACTGAAGAGTTGAGTTTGAATGTAACGCCCAATACTTCAGTGTGTACTCTTCAATGGAGCCTTACACTCAACTTTTCATTGTACACTCAACACTTCAGTGTATAGTCTGAAAAGTTAAGTGTAATACCCAACACTTCTGTGCATACTCTGAAGGGTTGAATGTTCCACCCAGCACTTTAGTGTATACAGATTTAAGGAATACTGGTTTAAGAAAAAACAAATCTGTTGCTCTGTTGCCACTTTAATTTGATTCCATTCTATTACACAGTTTCGTAACTTATAAGTCGTCATCCAAAGGTACAAGAAAACATTTTCGTTGAAGGTCTTCGGAAATACTTCAGAAAATAGTCCATAATCCATAATATAATATAAAAGTAAATCATTTTATGTATTGGGAGTACAAATCAGTTCGGTCCATTTTCAAAAGATTGCTCTGGCTGTTATACATTTTTCATAGTAACAACTGATTTCGGTGGATTCAGAGACTTTAGACATCTGGCAATAACATTCAGTTTATATCGCTTTGAGTTTCATGAAAAAAATTTGTTTTATACTGTGTTAAATATGTCAAATTTTGTGTTACTACTTATTCTATACCTCGATTAAAATTTATAATTATAAAAACGCACATGATCTAGAGTCCGGGCTGTGTTCAATCGCTCATCGATCGCAAGCAATCAAGAGAGTGCTGACATATATGCATAAATCTATGATTTTAATATATCTTTTTATGTGAATGAATTTTAAACATTCTCTCTTCTACTTTGTTATTAATTTTATTCTTGAGACCATTTCCGTCGATATCGAATCATCTCACAAGGACATATGCAAATTGACAATATCTTCTGTCATCTTGGATTCGCCATCCTGAATTTAGAAAATATAACAACTGATTCGTAATCAGCGCCTACGAAAACCCCTATATACTAATTTTCACGGAACGAACGGGAATTTCAATCTACCATATTGAATCCACCATCTCGATTTCGATAAATGTGATGATAGATGCGTAAACGGCGACCCAAAAAACCCCTATATACCGATTTTTACAAAATGACCGGAATTTGGGGATTTTAGGTCGCCATATTGGATTCACTATTTTTAGTTCGGGAAATGTGATGACGGATTCGTAATCAGTGCCTCCAAAAACACACATACTACATACATACCAATATTCAGAAAAAGCAGGAATTCGGGGATTTTCGCCTCCATATTGATTCCACCATTTAAAAATCGTGAAATATGATGATGAATTCGTATCCGACGACCATATAAACCCTTTATTCTAATTTTCACAAAAAAACGAGATATCGGGGATTTCTATCCACCATATTGCTTCCACTAATTGTAATTCAGGAAATGCGATAACGGATTCGTAATCGGCTACCCCAAAAACCCTTTTATACAGCTTACCGTGCGATTTTGATCAAATAAGATTCTTATATCCAGATAAGTGATAAATATAAAAAAAAATTCGGCATCGAGCAGTCATATTGGACGTCGTCATCTTGAATTTCATCAAGATTACTTGCGGATTTTGAAGATTAGGATCCATGGACGCAAAATCTTGGCTCCCTGGAGGAGTCGCCATAAAATTTCAAAAAAGAAATAGCTGCTAAAAAATGTTAGAAAATCGTTCGTTAAGACAATGCGTTGTAATATGAGAAAGCAGATATACATTTGGAAATAGTATTGTAGTAACAGTCTCGATTTTCATGTAATTTTTTTGGTAGAAATAATACGTGCAGGCTCCAGTAATAGTAAATTGTTAAATATGGATTTTTCCCCAGATAAACATAATATTTGCCATGGATCAATCGAGCATGCGCTATATGCATGGTAATATCAAAGGGAATGGAAGATTGTTGTTCACGACCATTTTCAATAAAACTGACTGATATGTACGTTCCACAAGTTCCTGTAAATGCGTGAAGGTTGAATTACAAATTTAAAGATCCTTATTCTACCTTTTTGAAGGTAGATTTAATTACGCGCATGAACATTAGAGGATAGAAAAGATTTTTACAAAAGTTTCTGAACGGATGGCAGTGGCATGCGCATAAAAGAGATAGGATTATAGGTAGACTCTGAAACAATAATTTCGGAACTGATGGTTCTTCCAGACCTATAATTAATAAACGATGAAGCTCTGCCTTCTACGGAGAACAATAGAGTTTGCTAGGGCCTCAATGACGTGATTAGTCAGCATACCATTTATATAAATTGGGGAAGAATGATCCATTTTCCGGATCCCTAAGGCAACGTAGGCAGCGAAGGCGCACTGCCATGCAGGTGGCCGGTAGGATGTGGGGATGAAGCCAGAGTGTGTCCGGCGACGAGTTGACACTATTCTAGTCAGAGTCGGAAAGCCCTCATACTTAGCAAGGAGAACGCTTTCATCAAGATATGAAGAAGATAAAAGGACGTTACCGGGGTAAATGCAATGAAAATATGGTTGCAGACTTCTGTTGGATGTTGAAAAGAGAAAGTTTTGATGATAGTGAGAAGTGCAAACAAAATCTGCTTCACAGAGAAATTTCTACGAGAAATTTTTGACCAATTTGGTGAATTTCCTCTATTACATGTTAAAAAATATATTAATATTTGTGATGAGATTAAGGTTACCAAAGCTAGGAAGTACTTTCTACTGAGGTGTAAACACAATGAACTTTTTCCTTCTCACATTTATAGTATCAGCCTTAAATTTAAAAATATATTTTTTCATAGCACTTCTTGCCGGAAAAGATTTAACAACAAACTTTCCCAGCTCAAAAAACAACTTAGAGAACTAGAATTAAAATACTCAAACATACATCTTAATTTTCTTTTCAAAAACAAGTTAAATCTAGAAAACTCAATTAAAAATCTACTTCCATCCAGCTACTATGAATTATTAATAAATTTTCAAAACAACAAAATTTTAAACCCTCTTGGCTCTAAACTTTTAAATAAATTCCACAATTTACAACAAAAACAAAATCCAGAACTTTCATTAACTTTGAACAAACACAAAAGGTTAAACTTGTTTGATAGTAATAAGGATCCCTGGATTGTCAACTTAACATCTCAATTTATTCCTGATAATGTTTTGGATATTTTGAGAATGGGTGAAGGTTTCAGTTCACAATTTATTAGAAAAAAATCTGATCAAGTCATTGAGCCTGTCAAGGATTTAGAATCAAATATTACAAAAATACCAATAGATGATAGACAATCTTTCAGAAATACATTCATTGAGGTTTCACATCAATACATCCGAAAACAACAACACAAATGCTTTCGAAAAAAGTTTGGCCAAGAATATATCCTTAACCAATAAATTCCTACATGAAAATAAAGACAATTTTGTTACCAAAGCTGATAAAGGCAACATCACGGTTCTCATGAATCATAGTGATTACATTACAAAAATGGAAGCACTACTTAATGATACAAATAATTATAGACTAATCAACGACGATCCTGTCCTAAAACTTAAGAAATGTACGCAAAAGATACTAAATGATTGGAGGCTGAAAGGTTATTTGGGTAAAGATATTAAAAAACATGAAATTAATAATGATAATTCTAACATAGCTAGAGCCTATGGTCTTCCTAAAATACACAAGGAGAACAACCCCCTCAGGATAATAATCTCTGATATAAACTCTCCTACTTGCATCTTATCGAAATACCTCAAAACAATAATTACTAAATCTCTACAGACACCCTTTTCTAACATTAAAAACTCTTGGGAGTTCAAGCAGAAAATCGAAAAATGAAAAGTTCCATTGAATTATGTTTTACTTCCCCTTGACGTTATTTCTCTTTTTACTAACATTTCTAATGAGTTGGTTTTGATTGCTCTTGAAAAAAGATGGGAACTAATTAAAAATAATACTAGTATTCCAAAAAAATCCTTTATAAATGCAGTTGAATTCATCCTTAATTCTACTTTTTTCAAATTTAATAATAAATTCTACAATCAAGTTTCCGGCACTCTCATGGGCTCTTCTATCTCCCCTATCATAGCTGATATAGTAATGGTGGATTTAGAAACAGAAATTTTACCTTCTTTTGACTTTTTGATTCCTTGGTATTTCAGATATGTGGATGACACAATATTGTGTGTACCTCTAGATAAAGTGGACACAGTTTTATGCAAATTTAATTCTTATAATCCGAGACTCTAATTTACTTATGAAATGGAATCTAACAACACTTTAAGTTTTCTAGATGTTAAATTGATAAAAGTTGCTAATGAAGATATCATTACTAATTGGTATAGAAAGAATACCTACTCTGGTAGGTTTTTAAATTTTTTGTCTTGCCACCCTTTTAGCCAAAAACTCGCAGTTATTAAAAATTTGACAGATCGAGCCATTCTTTTGTCCCATAAGTCTTTCCACAAAGAAAACCTTTCATTATTTAAACAATTATTACTGTTGAATAACTACCCTATCAAGCTCATTAACAAACAAATAACAAAAAGGATTACATATCTTAATAATAACAAAGACAGAAACTTATCTTATAATCAAAAACCAGACAGTAACAATAAATATATCACAATTCCCTATTTCGGGCAAATATCACAAAAAATAAAAAACATCCTTAATTCTTATAACATCAAAACTTCCTTCAGGAATAATTGTTCATTTAAACATTTTATTAAATTGGGTAAAGATGTCTTAAATAATTGTGACCAAAGTAATCTAGTTTATAAAATCAATTGCGAAATTTGTGGTAAGAGTTATGTGGGACAGACAAAAAGACTGCTAAAAACTAGATGCAATGAACATAAGAATAACATAAAACTTAATTCCCAATATCATAATGTGATCACTAAGCATATAGTTGAGAACCGCGATCATTATTTTAACTGGAACAAAACTCAAATAATACACAAAGAAAATAACTTATCCAAAAGATTGATTGCAGAAATGATATATATAAAAAAAGAAAAAGATAACAGTCTTAATAAAATTATTGATTGTGATAACCTCAGTGATTCATATTTTCCTCTAATCTCAGATGTTTCTAACTATCGATTTTCTAACTAGGTGATTTTAAATGTTAATACGATACTGGTTGATAATTTTCCCCCTCCGCCCTCCTAACTCTATTAATTCTTATACTCTCCTTATTGCTATACCTATTCACCTCAGTAGAATAGTCTTTCTCAAAGGCGGGAGATTGCCGAAAATCTTGCTCTCCCCCTCTTTCTTTTCTTCGTATTTTTTTTTTAATCAACGACGTTTTCTATCTTAATATACTACAGTTTTTTTTTAAATCTACAAGATGGAATGGATGGTACTAGTTGTCTTGACCATTATATCTTTCTACGAATCAGGAAAAATTAACTATTGAAGGTTCAACTATCCAAATTTTATCAACCTGGACAAATTTTTATTATATTTTGACATTGGTTCTGAACCTTGACTTTTTTGAATCTACAATTGTTATGATGTTTCTCCGTTCTCCTAACTACTAAGGTATTCTTAATTTTTCTATTTTGCTAATCTACTTTATCGTCTTTTTATTTTCCATTAAGTTTATAATTTTTTCAAAATTCCTATTTTTTGTCTTTAATTCTTATTTCATTTTATCACAAATTTATGTTTGTAATTCTCTTAATAGAAATTTTTTAATAAATGTAGGCCCTGAAGAGGAAGACTGTTCCTGTCTTCGAAACGTTGGCCATTTAATAATAATAAACATCAATTATTGTCCAGCTCGGTCATTTTCCTTATTTTGATGAACTATCACTAACTGGATGTCTCCTAACGAAATTGCTTCACAGATCTTTTGATGACGAAACGGTTAGGAAAAGCAAACGATCGTGAGGTATTTGTTAGTCATAAGGGTATGGATGTATAGGGTTATGAGGTTAAGGGATTATAAGTTGATGAGTGTTTGAGTTTACTATATGAAGTCCACTCATCACTGTAAGTCACAAAAGAAACATACATGACATTTTTCGATTTTGCAGTACATGACCTTTTCGATGGGGTTATGGGATTGAGAGATTATGGGGTCATAGTGTTGAGGGGTTATGGGGTCAAGGCATTACATATTTTAGGGCTTATTTGGTTATGGAGTTATAGGGTTATATGTATATTGAATTTAATGATTTTTCCAAGTGTTTTTTGAGGTTAGCACGAAATTCTGACGTGTTGGAGTCAAACGGGTCACAGATTCGGCTTCCGTCCCTAGCGAACTGGCTGAACGGTAGCTTTACGCTGTAGCCTGAAGCTATCGTAAGACTATCGTAAAGTTATCGTAAAGTAGCATTACAACTCATGAACGAGGCAAAATAAACATTCAAACTGTTTTTATCCTTATTCTACGTTGAAAATAACGTTAACTGGTAATTGAAATATACAATAATTTTATTTATTTACGCCAAAAGTTGAAAAAAACATAATACCTGTCATTCAAGGCAGTGCAGTGGTTCATCACTTTCCATGTCTTCACTGTCAGGATTGACTATTTGTTAGAGTGAGATGAAAGTATAGTTGTGTCTCACTCCAACTAATGGTCAACTTTAACGGAGAAGTTCCCCAAAAGGTGAACCACTGCACTGCCTTGAATGACAGGTATTATGTTTTTTTTAATTTTTAGCGTAAATAAATAAAATTATTGCATATTTCAATTACCAGTTAACGTTATTTTCAACGTAGAATAAGGATGAAAACATTTTGAATGTTTATTTTGCCTCATTCATGAGTTATAATGCTACTTTACGATAGCTTTACGGTACAGCGTAAAGCTACCGTTCAGCCAGTTCACTAGGGGTGGGAAAAATACATAGGAATATCATAATGGCACTCTTCGCGCAGAATTTTTTTTGTGAGCCTGTGTTCTTTATTAGAAATACTATACGTTAAAGGCGTTCAATAACATCTCTCAACAATGCTAATGCCCAAATAGTTTTATGAGTCAGGTGCTCTTACGAGGGAACCACCAGATGTCGCTATTTTTCTTTTTCATTATACTTTGTGTAATTGCAGTTCATATGCAGACACATAAATTGGTAAGATAGTAAAGCGCACTATTTAGCAGCTGTCGAGAAAATAGCTTGGATTTATTTGTAATCGTTTTTTTAAAATATATTTCATTTTGATCCATACGTTTCTTGTTGACCCGTCTAGTCACACCCGTTAATAACAAAAACCTATTCTCTCGAACCCATGTATCGCTTGCGGAACTGCCTTTGGGTTTCAACTTGCGCGAGCAGTGGCTTCCGGTTGAAAGTCGTTAACTACAACCCAGACACGCGCCGGGCGTCATCGGACTAAAGTATAACGCCAGGGGGATACAGTTATATACTTTTGTATAAGTAATTACACCTCGAGATTCCTTTTCTATTAAGAACAATTCAAAAATATTTCTTCGGAATAAAATATCTTAAAAAATGTTTAGTGTACTTCGCATCTTTTAGAATATTTCATTCAATGTATAAGTGTAAACAAAATATTCCATTATTTATAAGAAATTAATAAATTATGTATAATATTTCATACGAAATTACACCTTAAAACTCATTTGCTATGTAGAATCAATAAATTGACTTTAAGTAAAACCACCAAATACGTTTGAAACACATTTAAAGTTTAAAGTCTCACCGAGTCGCCGTCTTGCTCCTCTCTCCCTTCCCCGAATCTATCCATCCGTCAACTTACTTCTTGTCGGAACGTCCTCGTTGCCGGTATAGTTGTCAGAACTGAATCTGTCCTCAAAATTAGAGTCTAAATTTGGACTGTGACTAGATATCCATGCCTTTGTATGATATGCAGAAGTTCTTCTTCGGAAAGGTCCGTCGCGATCGCCGACTCTTTCCACCAGGTATCGATCTTTCCGAAAAACGGAGATAACTTTGTAAGGATCAAAAAATTCAAGGTAACACTTCAGTCCAGGTCCTTGTCAAGTTTGCAAGATTGCCACGAGATCTTCGTCTTCGTAGGACTTAGCCACCTACTTTTTCAGATGCGATTCTATCTATTTCCACTTTTCTATTTTTGCAATCTTGGAAATAGCTTCATCACGAAGCTTAGAACATCGCTGCTGAAGAGCGCTTATGAGTTCTTTTTCCAGAACCGAACGTAGTTGTAGATCATCTTTGAGCTTTATATTGGCTCCGATTAACAACTCAAAAGGAGTCGTTTCTATGCTCCTACAATATGATAAATGGAGGTGTAACTGGACAATCTCGAAATGCTTGTACCACTCAGTTGGATTTAAATTCAGAAGCTTAGTAAATACTGGGATGGTGATTTCATTTACCCTCTCAACTTGTCCATTGCTATGTGCTACCTATGTCCTAATGAATACAAGTTGAATGTCTCCTTGTTTATAGCACGTCCTGTATACATGGAATGTGAATGCCGTACCTCTGTCCGTTATGATGTGCTTGTTTAATCACCTAGTGCTGCATAGAACTTGGGACTACTAACAGAAAATCACCCCCACTCTCTTTGTACAGAATACTCGGCCTTAGTTTAAAGTCCTCTCGTTTCTCTTTCTCTACTGTCATGATAATTTTCCCTTGTTCTGGATCATCTCCCTGCGTTATTTAAACTTGCGAGATGAGTCCATCGTTTTTTTCTTGGATAAAAGAAACAGATATGGGATAAGTTTCTTAAAGGATTGGATAGCGGTCTCACTATGGTGGAATATTAAGGAGTGAATTTCCTGAAGTGTCCAGATAATCCTAGAAAACTCTGTACAGCCTTTGTGAACATTGGTTTCGGAAACTGTAATATTCAACGATTTTTTTCGGACAGTCGAGCAGTTCCATTCTCAAAGACGTAACGTCGTAGATTTTCTATGTTTTCTTTTCCCAACTTTACTAGTATTACCAAATCGTCTGAATACATCAAAGTGATTATCTTGACTATCAACTTTTAAAAATTTCCCTGATGTGCACGAGCACTCTTCTCTTTAAAAGATACATACAGACTAGATTTTTCTAAATGAAGGTCACTTGCCGAATCAATCACTAATTCCACTTTTCTACCTAAAACCCCTATCAGCTTATAAGTCCTTTTTTCGCTTGCCGAGACTGCATCACATCTCGATTTTACTTCTTTCGAAGTCAAAGCACGTGGATTCCTCGACATATTAGGGCTGTTTCGGGCAAAGTGTATACTTATGGAAACTTGCGGTGACAATGTACCAGCGCAAGACGCCTGTGTGCGTTGCTTCAGACGATTCAAAGATGATGATTTTTTTTTGAAAAACTAAAAACGCCTAGGTCAACCGAAAAATTTGAAAATGCCGAATTTCAAGCATTTTTGGACAAAGTCGATGCGCAAACTCAACAACAAATGGCAGGAAGGTTAAATGTTGGTCGCAGACTCATTTGTGATCGTTTACATGCCATAGGAAAAATATAGAAGGCAGGAAAATGGGCACCACGTCAGCTGAACGCAGATGAAAAAACAAAAACGGTGTTCGAAGTTATAAGAACTTAAAATGCAGTAAATCATGAGTTGATCCAGGAAAAACATCAACGTCGACCGTAAAACCGAATCGCTTTGAAAAAAAGACAATGTTTTGCATTTGGTGGGACCATAAGGTTTTGAATCCAGGTCAAACAGTTGATACTTTTCGCTACTGTTAACAAATGATCAATGTGAATCGTACCGTGATCGTAAAGCGATCAGAATAGGCTACAGAAAATGGATTCGTCCGTCTACTATTTTCGTTATGCGTGTCTTTGTCCTATATGATTAATGGTTGATTTTAATTTTGCCTTTTCGATTTCAGGAATACTGGGACGCCCTAAGCTTCTGCCCCACCAAGCTATTGGTAGTCTTTTGGGACAGATTTTGTCCTTGCGGGAGCTTCCTCTAATGTGAGTCCCAGGATGTGACGTTCAGGTGTGGGACTTTTCATGTGCACGATTTGTGTATGTACCTTGATTCTTGTTTATTTTTACCTGTTTTAAAAGATTAAAAAATTTCTTTTTTTCTTTTTCTTCAGCGCCAAAACTCGAGGTCGTCTGGATCGCGGAGGATCAAAATGATTCCGGCTGGTCGTTGAGATTTTTCGTTGTTGCTATTTCCCACTTCTTTTTAACGTTCTCTACGTTTTTTCTTTTTTCCATCATTAATTTCAAGGTTATAATTATCAATAATAATAATTAAGTTATAAAATTTACTTGTGGGGGATTTTTGTTACTTCCGCAGTAACTCCCGCAGATTCAACAAGCTGTAGAAGCAATTGCAGTGGTAAAATCTGTTATGACTATTATTTACCCCCTTTTGTAAATATGGGGTCATCAATCAATAATTTATGACCCTGTCTGTATTGTACATTATTAGGGACCAATTTTAAAATCAATTGACTCTTTCTACGCTCAACCATCGGCCGGATGTGACAATTATCCCTAGAAAAATAAAATGTCTTTAAGGTTGTGTTTTAACGTCAGGTAGTAGCATTAGCAGATCCTGCCAATAAATAAATTCGATAATGTTATTAACGATGGCAGAGCTTAAGAATACGCAAAGTATACCAACCATTAAAATAAAATAATTGATTTTAAGATTAATTCGAAGATATTTAAATTTTAATATGTAAAAATGTTTTTCTTAATATTTCTACTATATTGGAAATTTTATAACATTGAAAATTTATAAAATTTGAAGGTTTATTTATTCATGTAACAATTTGTATATTCGAAATAAATCGCACATATAATTTAAAATGGCTTCAATCAAACAATTTTTGAAATTAGTATCAGTTGTGACAACAAAAATGACAATCCCACCGCTGCTGTTACATCCCGGTAACTTTAAATTTTCACATTGCCCCTGTGCAAGGGCAACACGCCACACACCAAGGAGAACGAGCAAAAAACTATTCACATATAATAATATTTCTATGATAAATTATCATGTGGGCCGGGTAGCTGTTAACGTGAGGTAAACCAACGTATACGTCACGTTGACAGATCAGGTTGACACATGGTAACGAGTGGAAAAAAAGAGCAGCCTCTGTCCATATGGTAATTGTACCCGTGGTAATGACTTAGTAACTCACACCGCGTGTCGATAAAATAGTGATGCTGTGTAATAACCTAATGAGAGAATAAAAAGTTAACCACACAGCCTCATTAAATATAATATCTATATATTATACATGTGTAATTGTTATGATTAATTATTATCATATTTAGTAACTATTTAGTAAAATAGAATTGATCATTATTGATGCTATTGATTGCCGATAATTAATCACCTATGATCGATGGAGGGAAGTCGATTATTGATCATGGATCATGGATGATGGATTGATTGGTTGATCATTGGCAATCGATTAGTGATCATAGTTCATAAAATAAAAAATATGAACCACGGACAAATAAATGCAGAAATAAGTAATTAAAACTGCATTTATTTGAAAAGTAGAAATAAAATTGGGCAATAGAAGAGATGAACCCATGAACTCTTGCAGAGATCGTGCCTGGCCACCGATTCGCAATTCGTACGTGCTGTGCCACCGATTTGCGATTCGAACGTGCCTTGCCACCGATTTACGTTGATCCGCTCAAAAAAAAGAAAAATATATATGAATCTAAGCATTGTGACTTCGCGACTTGAAGCGATCTTAGGTCATTGAGTATAAGTCCTCCTAACGTTCGTTGAACGGCGACTGTATTACATTACAGGCGAGGCTAAGTAGTGGTGAGATCGGGTCGACTATACTCCTGGTGTTCCAGAGCACTGGTCGTTCCTTAATAAACCAAATACACTACTATTAAAATCTAAGGAATTGCAATAGGCGATTGCTTCGAATTTTATAGTATTAAAAAAACCGAAACATTTAATATTGTAACGCGACACATCCATTCGTTACGCAAACCATCATCAAAATAGGGAAAATATGTGAAAATAGGCACACCGGCGTTTTACAAATATCAAAACGGTACTTCGTACCAGATCGACTCGTCACTTTCTATAAACCTTCCATCCGCGACAGCTCCAATGTCTAGAGTTCATTCACCCGTCCGGGCCAAGTCCCCCTCCCACACCACGGAAGAACTGTTAGGACGAATGCTCGCCCAAATGGAATCTCTCACTCTCTCTTTCAATATACTTAAAAGAGAAAACGACAACAGAAAAGAAGAGATCTCTAAGCTGGCAGTGAAAGTAGGTTGCTCGGGAGAAGTGGAAACCGACAGGGAAACGACACAACGCCTAGAAGTGACCAATGACTCTTCGTCCGAAGAAGAGCGAGAAGCCAAGCAAGCACAAGAAAATTTACGACTCAGAAATGAGAACATCAACACACAGCCTTTCGTATGATTCCCCGTCCCCTCAGCACCACACATCATTGAAAAGGACAGAATCAACGCAAAGACCGTGATTGAAACTATACGAGGGATCAACGGACAAGAAAATATAGGAATAGAAGATTTCATTAAAACTGTAAAGAGAGCAAAATCGAGATGTTCACAACCTAATTTACTACTGGATTTAATTATGGCAAATAAAATTACTGGCTTCGCAGAAAAAGCAATAAGATATCTATAAAAAAATTCATACGAAGATTTATACGATGCACTGAGACAAAATTTAAAATCATCAAAATCAATTTTAGCTTTAAAATCAAAACTAGAGAGTTGTAAACAAGGAGCAACTGAGTCTGTCCAAAATTTTACACTTAGATTCAGACAGATTATAAACGAAATCAATTACGCTGTACAGGCACAGCATATCAATCCTACCGAACGTCGATTGAAAATTAAGCTCGAAGAACAGGAAGCAGTGAACCGATATCTTTTAAACCTTAGGAAAGAGATAGGTATACAGATACGACTTTTAAAACCCAATACAATAACGGAGGCACAGACGCATGCCATAGAAACCGAAATGTGGTTAAAAGAAAGTCAACCTACAAGAACACAGGTAGTCACGAGACCTGTATTGAAGTATCTACCTAGGTCGCAACCACCATCACGACCTAACGCCAACACTAGTGGAATAAAAACACCCAATCATTCACTACCACTGGAAGACAGGGTAAGAATGAATTGTTATAAATGTCGTAAAACAGGTCATTTTGTAAATCAATGTCACATTAGGCAGGGTTTCCAACCTGGCCAGAACGTCAAAAGACCCCCAAAACTCAGATCTATTAGATCTATTAGAGCAAGAAGAAGAACAGGAAGTTACCGACTTCTAGTCGACTCTGGAGCAGCAATCAACCTGATAAAAGAAAAAATCCTAGACGAACGAGACGTTAGACAAAAACACTTTAAAAAATTTGTTATGGGACGGGACGACCACGTTTCAAGTGAAACCGTAAAATTTAACTTTTCCAATAAAGAACACATATTTCATATTATCCCCAACGATTTTCCCCTACCGAAAGATGGAATTATCGGACTCAAGTTTTTCTCGAAACATGACCGATATGCAATTACATCAAATTTTTTAGTTTTGGATAAAAAGAAATTACCGTTACAGGTAGATGGAGATTTTATACCGGCAAAAACATCAAAAATATTTATAATTCCGGCGGCAGGAGAAGATCAAGATGTATTAATAATTGATCAAGACACAGTACCGGACGGGATATATAAAATTAAGAACAGAATTATAAAAGTATTCATTCAAAATCACTCAACGAAACCAGCAGAAATACCAAAAAGAATTAAATATGAAGAAATTTATACTATGTGTTCCCGAGACGTGGACTTTCCAAAAAGGGATGAATCATGGCAACGATAACAAGAAATTCTTAAATTATCAAAATTGGAGCATTTGGAACCAGAACAAAAAGAATTTATTAAAAAGATAATAAGAAAATATCAAGAAGTTTTTTCACTTGACACTGAAACTTTACCATGTATAAATCTAACGGAACACGAAATTGTACTTAAAACTGGAAAAATCATTAATTTACGATCACACAGATTACCCGAAAAACACAGAGAATTTGCATTATAAGAAACGGAGAAACGTTTGAAAAAAGGAATCATTAGAGAATCCCAATCACCGTTTAACTCTCCATTATGGATTATACCTAAAAAAGGAGATAAGTTGAGAATGGTCATAGACTATCGAAAAATTAATGAAGACACAGACCAGGATGCTTATCCCTTGCCCGTGATAGACGATATCCTTGATTAATTAGGCAAAGCAAAATTCTTTTCTACCTTTGACTTATGAGCGGGTTTTCACCAGATCCCGATGAAGGAAAAGGACAAAAAATATACAGCTTTCTCTACTTCACAAGGACACTTTGAGTACAATCGAATGCCTTTTGGATTAAAGAACGTACCTGCAACCTTCCAGCGAATGATGGACAATGCATTCCGCGGATTAATTGGTAACAAATGTTTCGCTTACATTGACGATATAGTTATCTTCGGAGAAACTATCCAAGAACATAATCAAAATATGGAAGACGTTTGGCAAAGAATCAAACAACTTGGACAACGTTTAGAACCCAGTAAATGTGATTACTTGAAACCTGAATTAGAGTCCTTAGGACACATAATAACCAAAGAAGGTGTGAAACCTAACCCAGAAAAGTTAAGCGCGATCAAAAACTTTAATGAACTGAAAACCGTGAAAGACGTGCAATCCTTCCTAGGTCTATCTGGTTATTATAGAAAATTCATAAAAAACTTTTCAAGCATTGCAAGACCACTCACTAAGCTAACTGAAAAAGATACAATATTCGACTGGACATTAAACTGCGAAAAAGCATTCTATGACTTGAAAAATGCATTAATATCAGCACCAGTGTTAAGGTTTCCGAATTTTAAAGAACAATTCACCTTAACAACTGACGCCTCAAATCAAGGCTTAGGAGCAGTTCTTAGTCAGAATGGACACCCATGCTTATTCATCTCAAGAACCCTCAACAAAGCTGAAGAAAGATACAGTACCTCAGAAAAAGAGCTTTTAGCTATAGTATGGGCTATGAAGCGTTTGAGACAGTATCTCCTTGGTAACAAATTCAAAATCCAAACGGATCACAGAACTTTGATCTGGCTTCACAACGTCAAGGACCCTAGCTCAAGATTTCTACGATGACGATTAAGAATGGAGGAATTCGATTACGACATTGAATACTTAAAAGGAAAAGAAAACAAATTTGCAGACTGTTTATCCCGACTTTTCCCTATAACATCTGATATTTCAAAACAAGAATTGTTGGAAGCAGGAATATCCAATGAGGAAGATGGAACTGCGGAATTTAAAACTCAACCACAGAAAATCGAAATTTTCGGTACCCCAGTTATAACAGAAGATAGGGTTTTACAAGGAGAGGAAAAGATCAATTCACCACCAAGAAGGATGAGAGAACCTTCGGAGGAAAGAGAGAACGAATCTGCAGAAGACATGACAACCGAAAAACTTGACATGCATACGGAATTTATAAATTGGAGACTGCAACCCACCTTCGGCAAAGTTAAGACAAAACCTAACGCGATAGGAAAGTTATGGAAGGAAATAAAAAAGGAGGAAATAACCGAATATGATGGAGAAGATTGGCTCATAAAATTAAGCTGGATTATAGAGGAAATTAACAACAAAAAATTAATCATCATAAGGCTTATTTTCGGAGACCCACTATTTATCCCACTGCAAAAGACTACCAGAGAATTGACAAAAGAAGAAAAGCAAGCTATAATCAATGAAGCACACTCCACTCATCTTGGAGAAAAGAATACGCTGTAAAAGGCTAAGACCATCGGCTTATGGCCCGGAATGGACAATGAAATTAAAATATACGTACAGTCTTGCCCCATTTGCCAACTACAGAAAACAACGCGCATAAAGAATCAAGCGAAGAGCATATTACCTGATATACCTTTAGCACCTAACGAAAAATTGGCACTAGATATCTTTGGGCCACTCCCCGAAACACAAAAAGGAAATCGTTACATACTCAGTATGCAAGATAGACTAACCAGATATACAGTCACAGTGGGTCCACTCATATAGGAGAAAAGGGGAACGAATTATAATGTTTGCTATCAACAAGTGGTGGCACTATTGTCGCTACCGATATTATTTTTAAGCTGTTGTAACCATAGCAAGCATATCATTGCCAGTTGAAATAATACAGCCGATGCTCATTTTACTCAACTACCGTTCGAAGCACCTCAAGCGTCGGTGATATATTCATACATTTCAGGTTAACCCACTGATGCATTGTGATGCCCTGTCGTCGACAACGTTTTACACAACTCCTTGCTATTTCCTATGTAACGCTTGTTGATATTCACTTTGAGTGAATTAGGTATTTATCAAATTCATTTCACCCGACTAGGATTTAATAAATGTTCAAATGTCCTTAAGTCCCAAGCTTAATCAACAGAGTTGAGTAAAATTACTTTAACTATTTTCTCCGTGTAATAGTACAGTATTTAACTGTTCATTGTGATTCATATTTAAAAATTTTTGTTGTATTTTTATTCTTTCACAAATTATTTTCAACTTTTAATCATTTAAATTTATGAAATGGATTTCATACAATATATTTCAAAATTTTCCGCTCTTTGGAATCCATCGGGTTGGGGGACGGGTGTTTCGTTTGCATTGATATTAGTTCTTGCTATCAAAACTTGGCGGTGCTGATGCTCATTTTCACGTTTTTAAGAACCCTCCTAAAATACATGGTAGTGGCCGCACTGTGTATACAGTTCTCATACCTTTGCAGAATGAATCATCGAATTCAATAATAGAAGCCTTAATCGATCACTACATTTATACTTTCGGAGTACCTAAAACGATACTTTCTGACCAAGGATCAAACTTCTTATCGGAATTAATGACACAATTTGAAAACGCATTGAACATTCGGCATATTAAAACAACTGCATTCCACCCGCAATCAAACGGTAACATCGAAAGAATGCACTCTACACTAGTCAACCTGATCAAGACTAGTATTGCCGAAAATAATAAACAATGGGACGAAAACTTAAAATACATCAATTTCGCCATCAACACTACTATCAATCAAACGACTGGACATTCTCCCTATGAATTAACATTCGAAAGAACACCCAATATCTCGTCAAGGTCAACACTTCACCTAAATTAACTTATCAGGATCTGATAAGGAAATGGAAGAAGAAACACGAAGAGATCATATCCAGAACCCGAGAGAGAATTCAGGTAGAAATTGAAAAGACAAAAACGAGACTCGACGAAAATATAATTAGAAAACATCCAATATATAAAGCAGCAGATCTTGTCAAAACACTCAACAACACTAAGCAGAATAAATTAGAACCTGCCTGGAAAGGTCCTTTTGAAGTCATAGATTACATCGACAATAACAATCTAAGAATTAGAAATAAAGATAAGATCATTCGAATACACATATAGTAGACCAATGTATGCCGTATTTTTCAGATGCTGATACAGATGATAACTCTGCTAGCACTAGCTATGATTAGTCAAACTGTACATTAGTTACAAGTTCGGATTATTTGAATTGTAAAAAGAAAAAAAATTTTATCCCGAAAAGAATATGCTTATTTTGCGTTGAAACTAAAATAGACACACACACGCATGTGATCACTTACAATGCGAGCGTTCAGCCTTTGCTAACTGAACCACCCCAAAATAGACGTATCAAAATTTAGGGACTAAATTCATTCTAAACAGGGGAATGTTATGCCTAACGTTAAGATACCCCTTCTATTAGCATTCGTGGCCTATATAATGTAGAGCGCAGGGACCGCTCCTCAGTTCTTGTCCGACCAATAAAGTTATAAACACTGCGCTTTCTGAACAAACGACTCAGCCTTATTCTTGAAACGTCATTCTTCGTTATTACGCATAACAGTATACGATTTTTCGAATTTTCTAAGAAATGATCTTTTCGACATAGCAAGCGCAGATTCAAGCCTGTTTAGCTTGAAAACAATCGTTCCCACGAAACTTTTTCCAAATTACGAAAATTAGGGTTTTGACTCTTCTTTACAATGATTCAGCCATTTTGATTCAATCGTCATATTTTATAACAGACTTCAAAGAATCTAAATCCACCGAAAAAAGAAATTTCAAAATGGGCCAAATTTGGAAAAAAACGATTTTGCGTTTATTTCCTTAAAGAAGAATCAAAACCATAATTTTCGTCATTTGGAAAAATTTTCGTGGGAACGATTGTTTTCAAGCTAAACAGGCTTGAATGTGCGCTTGCTATGTCGAAAATATCATTTCTTAGAAAATTCGAAAAATCGTATACTTGTAAAAAAAATTTTTTGGCCAAACAAAAAAAACGTGTCTATTTATTGTTGATAAAGAACCGAAAAAAAATTATCTCGTTCAAATCTGCGACATCGACTGTCGATCTAATATGGAATGACCCATATACACTACCGTCGGAAATTGTGCGCAAGGTGCTTGTGGGCGCTATTAAAAATTACTGCTGACTTCGAACCATGATATCTCGGTCAAAAAAAGAGATAGGGCATTTAAAAACAAAGTTGGAAAGCTTATGAAATTCCACGTATAGTGATGCTCAACAAATTAAATTTTAATCAACGATCACGGTTCTCGGCCGGTTTGTTGCTCCCCTTCTTTGTTGAGGCAGGACCGAATAGGCCACGAACAAAGGTGACGCTTAAGTGGAGACCTCCTATATGTATTATTGATTCTGTTCATAATCTCGATATTAACCAATAGAACAATGATATTTAAACTTTTTTCATGTCTTAAAATTCATATTAACTAGAACATTAATAAAATTTTAATAGCCATTGTAAATATCAACTAAGAATGAAAGGAAAGGAAATAAAGGAAAAACGTTCTTGGATCAAAAATACATATAAGAGGGCTCCACTTAAGTGCCAACTTTGTGCGTGGCCTATTCGGTCCTGCCTCAACGGAGGAGGCTAGGAACAAACCAGCCGAGAACCGTGATCGTCGATTAAAATTAAACTAACATACGATTGAACATTTTTAATCGTATCTTGGGTACCCATTGAATATTTTTGAAGTTTTCTTGTCTTAAATTAAAGATAAGATTTTAGACTTTATGTCGTATAATTTTCAGATTGTGGAAAAATTTTCCCTAGGTCAGGCTAAAAGTTGAAGTTGAGGTAGAGAATTTGAGAAAATCTTGAATTTTTTTTAACTTCCCACGTGCTGTATTATTTTTAGTAGGTCAAAAAAATATTTGTTTAGCATCACTATACGTGGAATTTCATAAGATTTCCAACTATTCTTTTAAAAATGCCCGGTCTCTTTTTTTCACCGAGATATTGTGGTTTTAAGTCAGCACTGATTTTTAATAGCGCTCACAAGCACCGTGCGCACAATTTCCGACGGTAGTGTATACCCCAGATTTACCTCTAGTGGTTTGTCATTAAGTTTCGATCAGTTGAACGGTCAACTCGATTCATTTCGGACCAGTAAGTCAGTCGTGTACTCAGCAAGATACGTAAGCGGACAATTTTCATACCAACTGGTGGACTTGCATCCCTCACAACAAACTACCTCCTGCGAAATTTATCGTTGTTTTGCTACACACGAGATTCAAACGAAACCCAACTATTTTTCAAGACTTTTTACCGTTGGCTTGCAATTAAAGGAGTGAGAAACGACAATTCTCTCTTTTACCCTCTAATTTAAGAGGCAGACAAGTAAGTTACCCACTAAGTATCGTTTCTTGTGTAAACATATACCAAATCTTATTTGTTTATAATAAATCATCTCATATAATTATCAATTCAGTGCTTTATCAACATTGTGAACAGCTCAGGGCCCATAGACCTGAAACATTTCGACTTTGTGAGAATTCTCAATTTATTGATATTGAAATGTTTTTAGAACTATCTTTGCCTAATTTGGCTCAAAAGTTTTGCTTTTCAAGTCGAGCTTGAATTTAAAGTTTGTAATTTTCAATTTCATCAATTTTCTAGATTTTTAAAAGCAATTTTGCCCTGTCTTGGCTCAAAATTACCGGAAACTCACTGGGAATTATTCATGTCCTATATGGTAAAAACCGGGAAATGACCGAGAATATTTTTTAATTTTTATTTAAAAACTAAAAAACTCAAAATGACATTTCATTATAAAAAGTAGCCAAATTCACGTTGTAATTTTCAGAATATTAAACAGAAAACATTTTTAAACTTTTAATGACCGGGAAAAAATTTCCGATGACCGTGGAATTACCAGCAATTATCTTCGTCAATGAAGACAGTCACCCTATCACTGATTAAACTGAATACTGATTGCAGATTTTAAAGTTAATATTTCACAACACATGGGGACTTCAACAGCGAAGACAATTAAGAAGCCGCAATCTACAGCAAAGGAACTTTTGACAGAAACTTCGCCAAAGGGACTTGCACAAGCTGAGTCTTCCGAAAAAGAAGAGACATGCTGGCCTTCTACTCCGAAAAGATACGTGCGAACACGACCCCATACTCGCGCTATTTGGAGATAAAGCAACACTCAGATTTTCAAATTTATAGCCCAGAAACATAGTATAAGACAGAAAGTTTTTAAAATCAGAAGATTCAACGCAAAATCAAATCAGAAATTTGGTAAAAAAAATGTAGTTGAACAAAAAAACAAAAATTAATGAAAAAATAAATCATGATATCAAAATATGCATGCCGAGCCATAAATGTTCAAATAGAGGACCTTGTTGCATTCTTACATTGTCAACTAATCGTCCTTAAATTCAATATCTAAATTACATATATAACGTTTAATAAAAACTATCAGATAAAATGTCTCATTTCCAAGAAAAAACTATATTAAAGGAAACTCAGAGTAGAAAATTCATAGATGACGTTTTGTGCGACCCAAAAGATGCTATGATAAAGTTAATGGCAGAATGTTTTGCCATGCAACAAGGGGTTATGAACATTCTTATATTCAATGGCAAAAACATGCCCGTTAGCGATTTTATCGAAGATATAACTGGACAGTCATTTGTGCCTGCAACTTGCGAAAAAAGATACGTTATAGTGGTGTTAGCGCGATTAAAAGGTGCTGTACGAGACAGCACTTATGGAAAAACATTTTCTAACCTTAGTGACCTAATTCAACATCTCGAACAGCGATTTGCCCCCCATAAAACTTACTTGTGGTACGTACGTGAAATAACTACCATTCAAATGCTTCAAAATGAAGGTATTTATGAATTCTACGACCGATTAACGCTTTTAAGGTCAAGAGCTCAGGCATTTCTTAAAAATAGACATGGAAATGCCAATCAAATGATACTTCCCCTCGACGACTGTGTCTTAGAAGCATTCATTCGGGGTTTACCTGACGGGATGTCGGCAAAGATAGAAGTGCGAAATCCAGTGACCCTGCAAGAAGCTCTCGAATATGCTATTAACTATGAAGCAAGACACCAAACTGATAGGCTTTTCTTTCAACACTTTTCGCGGTATCAGCAGCCGAGCTATCGCGATTCGGGGGAAAAAATTTTTAGCCCTGAAGGACGTTTTACTCCTAATGGACTAAATTCTACGAACCCCGCGCAAGACCCAGATGAAAGGCTTAGCAATTTCGATAGTCCGGTGTTTGCAAGTAACTTCGACCAGCAACAGCAGCATACACAAAATAAAAAATTTAACCCCTATCGAAATTGGTCGATGCATCAAAATTATAACAATCGCCAATCTAATCATAGCCCAGATTACAGACTGGACTATCGACACGAGTGGAAACTTCATTGTACTCGCCAAATAGAACCTGTAACAAGCACGAAAATGAAGGAACGTCAAATAAGTGTAACAACTCTCGGGCAACGTGAAGAATTATGTATGTCAAAATCAACGGATTTAATTAATGCATTTACAGAACATGATAATGTGAAAGAATGCGAAACCACACGCTTCGAAAATACCCTAAAAAGTGACTTAATTCTAGATTCTGAAGTTTTTTCAAACTCCATCATGAAAAATCTTTTAGGGAAATCCGGAAGATTAAATACAGAAAGAGTAACAACTGATGTAACTAAAAAGGAACACTTGATAAGAGAAGAAAAACTTATTGAAGAATGCAGAAAACGAAAAATAAGTAGGTCGGATCCTCAAAGTGAAGCCCCTTTGGCTCTGAAAATAGTAAAAGCATCGACGCTATTAAATACTAATATTCCCAGGACATTATTCACTGGTTCTGAAAAGACTGCAAAAGTTACAGAAGAATCGCAAGATGCGTTAACAGAATCATATAAGCATTATAAATCGCGAAGCATTCACACGCATCAATCAAGCGTCCATCCTACTGCATTACCTGAAGCTGACATTCAAACGGCCTCGTCTATGCCTGACCGCGCTAAAGCACTGATTATTAACATGCCTATGGAGCTAAAAAAAGGATACAACCAGCAACTTAATTCTGGAATCAACGAGTTGTTCTGGACACGGTAGCCACTCCAGCGCACACTGGAAAGGGAGCCATGTGATATTGGTTAAGTGACATGTATAATCACTTTCCGGATAATATGATGACTCCCAGTCAATAATGTGACATTAATAACTCATAAAGTTTATATGTATCACAATTCTCACCTACTTTTACGATTTTCCTATCGTGTATTTGAGAGGTAATATTTACAATAATTTTTTAATCCTTTCACTGCTAGTTGGAGCATCTGCCTCATACAGTGAAAATTTTTTACTATTATTTATTGTCGATCATGCCTTATTTGAGGCGAAATTAAAAACTCAATTATTGATTTAATTAACAGTGAATTCTCAATTCTAAAAGAGCATTTTTAAGTAAGTACAGCTTAAAAACTCAATTATTGATTTAATTAACAGTGAATTCTCAATTCTAAAAGAGCATTTTTAAGTAAGTACAGCTTTCATTTGACAAGACTTAAATCTTGATTTAAGGTAAACAATTCTTCAAATAATATTGTTTTAAGATACTAATTACTTCATGATAGTAAGCATAACCAAAAATTGATTCCTTATACAGAAATTATTTTTAAAAATCAAATTCTAGTAATTAAAATATAATTCTTTGTCTCAATTTAGATTTCATTGTTTATGAGATTTAATAGTTATAACTAATATATCTATAAATTATTTATTCAAATCACTAACTAGAAACATTTCAGCTTTTAACTGTTAATTTCTTTCATAGTCGTTTTAGATGTTAGTTAGTATTAGTGTTTAAAGTAATATCCTCAATTCAAATAATATTCGAATCCAGAATTTCTTATCGTGTTTTATTTTATTTGAGATAAAACATCATCTAAGTAATATCAATTACAATAAAGATAACTGTGTCAAATCTCACTTACAAAATGCATAGCAAGTTCTGCCGGAATATGAGATAATTCAGATTGTGTATCTACATTGCATATTGTACTATCTAACAAATTATATACCACATTATAGGAACGTAATCAACTATACTAAAAATTAGTATATTAAAAAAAAAATAAGAAAAATGCGATTTCATTAAAAATTATATCTCAATTATAAAATTATTAAATAGAAAAACGATTTCAATCTCTACATAACTAACAATTTTATGCTATTAACACCAACTTCATAGCATCAATAGTTCATACAAATAAAACATCCGAAGTGATTATTAAATGAATTTTTGAAAAAGTTTCAGCTAGATAATATACGATTTTTGTGTGTAGTTATGGTAGACAATGAACATTAACTAAATTAATTGTTGGTAGCTAAATTTTCCAATGACAATCTAACACAAATCCTTTCCATGAACATCCAAATATTTATATAACTTTCTGAATGTAAAGGTGCGGAACAACATTTTCAGGAGACATGGATATTTGATGAAGCAATGCTTTTTATTTGCTTCCACTCTAGAAATTCCAGCACAGCATGAGATACAACCTTTTCAGCATTCAGAAAACCCAAGGCTATTTCCACGCTATTCCCAGACAAACTAGATGATGACCTAAGCCTCAAAAATCAACGAACGCAAAGAGTTTGTCGTCTGACCATTCGCGACCATCAATCACTGGCATCCATTCAACACTGCCTACAACTTGTGAAATGCCCAGAGAAACAAGCATTTACAGTAGTAAGAACGTGCGCGTTAGATATAGTAAAAGCAGAAGCAAATAATATTTATCAGAGCTTAAACAAGGAAAATAAATGAAACTATTCACAAAATAGAATCACAAGGATAATATTGTAACGACTACATGTATTACGAAAAAACAATTCAATGGTCAACACGTTTGGAACTAAAATTAGAATAATATAACAATTCATTAAAATAACAGAATACGCACGAGAAGGCAAATTACACCTTTCGACAATTTCCCAAGCCCAACTACAAGAAGTAATCATCGAAATACACGCTTAAATGGAAGATTACAAATTTGCGATTCCCACTTCACACATTATAGTGGAATTACTTTTACAAATTGGCAAAACGTACCTCAAAATTACATCTGGAAAACTACTAATATCAGTAGACATTCCATTGCTAGATAGGAAAGCACTACTGTTATATAAAATTTATCCATTTCCTGTATACCAGAACATTTCAGGAAATTATACAAGAGCCGTCTACATTTTACCAAGAAAACAATATATTGCCCTGACAGAAGACGAAAGAGAATTGTTTTTGACAGATAAAGATTACTATGACATATTACAAATTAAGGAATACAAAGATTAAGGGGTTATATACACTTGTGTTGATTGAAAAAATCGAAAATTTTTTTATTCCACTTTCTGAAGGTACATATCTCAGAGAATCTTTTTCCAAAAAATCATACAGATCTGAGCAGTGGAACCGATTTGGCAGCTCTTGATAGCGCGCTATCTAAACCCTTCATTTCATCTTCTCCGCCTTTACACGCGATTGTCTTGAAACTTGATTTTTCTAAAAGTGCGGTTGCGGTGAGCACAGTTTCTCGAGAACCGTTTCTCAGATCAGCCGGATTTTTTGCAGGCTTACTAACAACAATAATAGCCTCTGAGTGGACGAAGGATTTTAAATTTCAAGCAAAACTTTTTTTTTCTTGCTGCAAAAACCGAAAGCTCAGACGTTCGAAAATCAAACTTTTTAGAAAAACGATCACCATTTTTGTAAAAAAATGAATTTCGCGAAATCCTTCGTTCACGCACGGCGTAAAGGTACCAACTACAGTTTTGTTTTTGTTTTGTGTATTTCAAATAAGCAGTTCCTTCTTTATCATGCTCACTGCAAGAGATGTCGGGAAAATTGTGTTTTAGCACAATGGCAATATTGACTCCAGCTATGAATTTTTTTTTGTTGAAAAAATTCGTGAAAGATTTTTCGACATGTATAAATAAATAGGCGTTCAGTTTAAAAAAAAATGTGTTGTTTTTCCAAAAATAATCGTAAAAATCCGCTTTTTTTCTCGAACACAAGTGTATATAACCCCTTAAGTGCAGGGTGTACTGCCAGAACGGAACACACAACGTTGATTGGAACCCAAATAAATGTAAACTCAAAAGAATTCATCTGCAACCCAGGATTTTCATTAAATATATCAGAAATTTCCTCCATAATTTATAAAACCATGCACATTCCTAGCATCAAAACATTTTTATAGGAAACTGAAAAAGATAAAAAATTGAAAAATCTGTATACGGAAAAATCACTATCTACTATAGAAGAACAGCTTCTTGACCTGGAAAGTAATCATTATAAACATAAATTAACTCAAAAATATTGGTTAGGAGGGTCCAGTATCCTAACTTTATTAATAATAGTAACTGTTTTATACTTCACACAAGGAATTATCCGCAGAAACTGTAAAACCTGTAACAATAAAAATTTAATCATTAAAGAAAACCAAGAGGGACAAGTACCCAAGTAGACAAAAATTTTTCCAAAATTCACAATAATATAGACATAGATTATACGAAATAGAATGTACGATAGTAAAATTGTAATAGGGAGAGAGAAATAGTAAATTTATAAATAAAGAACGTTTATGAATGAAACATCGTAACCCTAATAAGGGTGTTAGCAAGGGAACCCCATCGGAATGTCCTAAGTGCACAAGAATATCGACCAGCGCAGCAAAGGATGAAAATTAAAAAAATGAATCATCTCAAGGAAAAAAGGAACGTAGGGGAACCCAAGAGAAGGCCAAGTTGAAAGTTTCCCCAAGTTTACCCTTTTCTTAATGTATGTAACTGGAAGTCAAGAAACTAGGTTTTCCACGCGCTAGGCAAGTGACCCTCAAGGGAGTTTTCGCCAGGGTAGATGAGTGCATAAAAGCAGGTGCTTTCTTGCGAATCCAGCCGTTCTTGGTCAGTTTTTCTTCAGTCGTCGTCGGTAGCAGTTCTTCTTCAGTTTTTCGTCAGTCTTCGTCGAGTCTTCCCAAAAAGTCTTCGTCCAGTTCTTCGTCGGCTTTCTCCTGTCTAAGTTCCATCGCCAAGTGACTCTGTCAAAAAGGTCTTCTTCAGAGTCCGTCACCACGAGTAACTACCCTCCTGATTACTGATAAACTAAAATAAGAAGTAAGTCTAATTTAAACAAATTCAAGAAGGAATATTCTTTAAAATTTCTCTCTCTCTCTCCCGTGGTTTTCTTGTGTAGAAGCAGTCAATAAGAGTTTAATAATTGTAAATTTTTTGAGTATTTATTTATTGTTAGCTTCCCTCACCCTGTTTCGGTTTAGAATTTCTTTGGATTTCTTCACCGATCAAAAACGAGGGGAATCTATCTAATAATAGTGAAAGGTGAGTAACTAGGACGTTACACAACCATAATGAATTATAATCCAATCATATAAATAAATGCAATGTGACACCTTACAGAACGCAGCGTATCACCAGCAGTCGAGACTCCCGACAACATGGCCAGACCGTAACTCGAACCGCCCAGCGATAAGAAGACCCGCGACCGCCTGGAATGAATCATATACACTAAGCAGTTCTCCTGTACCTATATGAATGCCTGTTGCAAGTTCATTATTAGACTTGCCAAAAATTCATATTTCAGCAGGCCTTACACCAATAGATGCACCGACAAGATGGCTATTATTATTAAAACCTCCATGGTGGCCCCGTAACAATGGCCATCTCATATAAAAGCATGGTTGGACAAACAACTACCATGGAGGCACGAATGAGACATATAGGTATGCAGAACAGCGAGCTCCACATACGGTATGTTATCCGGTAAGAAAATTTTAAACGGATAATCAAATTCGGGAGATTCCATTAACAATAATTGAATAATAATCACGAAGAATAAAAATGTGCATTGCCACATATCCATAAACCTTTAATTATGTGAATCAATCAGAATTGAGCCACATAACTAAGGGTTTCTCAGAACTATAATGGCATATATCTCCATTGGTACCACAGTACAAAACTAACTGCGACAATATTTCAATTAATCAACTAATTAACTATCTTATGGAATAACGCCAACTTTTGCTGTGAATATGGCAATTATCAAAGCCATTTATTGGAGAAATCGGGTAACGAAAACTCAACCCCGAATTCTGGAGTATAATTTAACCGATCTGGCCAATGAATGTGCTTGTGCCAGCTCACCTTACCTGAAAATGAGTAATAATGGGAATGAATAAAATAGCCATTATATTGGTTCCCAGAATTTGAATTATGGCCAGACCATCAATTAAAATTTGGGATGGAACTTCTGAAAATGCTGTTACTTTTAGTAAATTGAAAAAAATGTTTCTTAATTTCCAATCAAACAAAAATAATCTAACACTTTGGGCGACTGAAGTTTTACGCGGTTGCACATTACAGGATTCTGTTACCGAATTTTAATTTTGTCACAAAATTTATAAAACTGTGTTACAGATTCATAATACTAAGAGGAATTTCAGAACATTCAGTGCATTTTTTGCAATTTTAAGACACCTATGCTCCAACGCATCGTGAATACCGCCAAATTTTACATAGAAAATTGGTCAATTTCGAGAATTTCTGACAATGTTCAATTATACTTATAATAAGAACCAAACTCTGATGTGTCTTTATCTTAATCAAGAGACAATTTCGAGGTTGTATACATATATTATATAAATTGTATGTATTATACATATTTATACACATAATGTTATAAATACATATGCCATTTCGACATGCTAAAGAGAGAGAAAATTTCATGGCGACCCCGTAATAATGGCTACCCAACGAGCACACAACTAGACAAAGCATGGTTATCTAAACCACTACCATGAAAGCTTTAGTGAGATATAACAGCATGGATGCTCCTCAAGCAGTATGCTAGCCAACTAAATCCGTACTAGTTCAGCGAACAAATTCGGGTGGTGCAAACAGCAGACGAAGGAGGCTAGTGAACGCAGTTTTGCGCTTCAGAAGTGGTCACGTGGGCATCCACAAGTGACAGCAGCTCTGCAGCTCGCTCACTGGCAAGCTCTTGGTGGATCATGGCCGCGTGTTCGAGGGAAGCAAGGTAATGAGCCACAAAAACTTCATTTCGGGCCCTACCTTGACTCGGACCCCCAAAAGTGCCCCTGGCACGTCCAGTATGATCCGGTAGGCTGCAACGTTGACCCTTGAACAGGTGATTGGAGATCTCCGTGCCCAAAAGCCGCACCTTGGCCAAGAACAACCCGGGGTTGCACCGCAGCTGCCTACGAGGACGACCGTGGATATCTGAAAACAAACAAACCAAAGGGTAAGAAGAGATTAAAACAAGTAGACAATAAAAACAGAATAAATTCTTAAATATGAACAATTTCGATGATCACAAACTGAAACACGCACCTAGGCGAAGTCCACGAAATATCCGTGCAGTTTAAAAGTGTCCCTGCCCGCCAGGATTTGCCGCTTCAGGACAACGGATGTCACGCGCAATAAAACTCCGTATCGTCGGCAATATAGTTCCTTAACCAGGGTAAAATCAGCCTTTTCAACCCGCAACCCCAGTTCATCACGACACAGCGAAACTATTAAAGGTATTGCAGCACTACGGAAAGCGTGCCAAAACGCAAACTGATGCACACCCAAGAGATGTTCGATCTCCGAGACCCGGAGCTTCATGCTATCCCGGCATAAAACAGCCCCACTGAAGGCAGCCACGGGAGCTTTTTCAGCCATGGATTCACCCTCATCGACCGGTCCTAGCAGCGACAAATCAAAGTCAACCGCACTCTGAACAACCGAGTCGCAGGTTAATCCCATTGAATCATTGTCATTAATTATCGGTGTGGGAACACTAAAGCATTCCGCGAGGGAAGAATCAAAAGAGTCAGCCCGATTTAGTGAACCCGACATCTCTTCGCGCACTTATATGAAGAATCTAATTAGCATTCAGTCAGGCTCGCCACACTTGGAGGAATGAATAAAGGGTACTCACCACCAGTCTCAGGCACCACCGAAGATCCCCTCTTCAAAGGAAGGAGGTGTCCCTGGTCGACGTAGAAGTCCTCATAGGACATGGTGACGTAGCTGGAGCAGGATGCGGCGCTGTCCATAATTACCAGAAAATTGACAGCAAAAGCAAGCAGATGGCCCTGCATCCAGCACATGACATCACTATAAAGCCCTGGCATCAGCTATGATATCCATCGAGACAACAGCATTAAACCCAGGTGCACCACGACAAAGTACAGGATCCGAAATCACCATGTCAACTTCTACAGAGAATTGACTCACAACAGCCGCAGCATGGAATCACTATCCAGCATCTCTGGAAAATGACATCATTCCACATCAGCTGAATCCTCGGGTAACACCATTCTCAGGATACACAAAGCCTAAGTGAAAGAACAAAACAACAAAAACGCTGCGTCTAATTAGGACGAAAATTATGTCATCCGATGAGACCATCCATAAGCAGCTGCAGTATAACATTGCTAGTAGTAGAAATAAAAAAATACAAAATTAAAAAATGATACTCTTATGACAACTAGAAATGAGAAGATCTGCTGCACTCACTTGGGATACCTGAAGCGTCAACGCATCACACGCATAACAAGCCATCGAGACAAGATGCAATCACTCATTGAACACGGAATTCACTTAACCCGAAAACCCCTATAATTTTCATCGGGGACGATGATTATTCTAAGGAGGGAGGACTGTTACATCCCGGTAACATTAATTTTTAACTTTTTATTATTGCCCCTGCATATGAGCAATGCGTCATACACTAGCGTGAATAAATAATAAAATTCAGTCTTATAGTAATTACTATCTGGACCGGGTAACTGTTCTACAGAGGTAAACTAATGCGCTACCTTACATCGATAGATCGGCTCGACACTTAGTAACAAGTGATAAAGAAGAGCATCGCTCGGTCTATATGGTAATTGCCCGCGCGGTAATTAGTCAGTGAACCATGCCGCGCGTCAATAATATAGTGATGCAGCGCTAGTAACCTAGTGAGACGGTAACAGGTTACTGGCGTGACGCCATTGACATTGACTTATTATTGCTTTAATTAATCATTAATATACCATCCCTGTTAGTATTTAAGCATACAATTATTACCTATATTGATAAAAATAATTTATTAATTAATCTTAAACCAGCCACAAATAAGAAAACATGTTATCACAAATATTGATTGATTGATTATAGAAAATCAATCAATCAATCGATTATAGGCTGTAACACATAAAATATAAGCTACAACTAGGTAGATGCAGGTATTCTTAGTCATACCTGGCTTTACTTGTTGATTAGAAATAAGAATAGGTAAGAGAGAGAATAGAAGGGATATAAAATCCAAATTGCAGATAAACATTAACCAATAGTAATAGACCGTGGTGGGAGAGAAACATAGATCTTTGATCAAACGTGACTTTATACAAATTTTCACAACGCGTGACTTTATACAATTTTGCGCCAACCAATCCCACTGCAGTCACTATTGGGAGATCCAATAATATATATACCCCAGATTCACTTCTGGAAGTTTGTCATTAAGCCAAGGCAGGCCAACCTCTAATGTATTGGGTGTCCCCGTAGGGTAGTTCAGGTGCAGGGACATACGCGGCGCTAGTTGTCGGAAGCGGATGGAGTGGGGCAAGGGGAACGGCTTCGTATGAGTTCCGCCATTGTTGTATACTCTTTCTGAGCTACATCAAGCTACATGCCATTGGTGAAACCGTTTCAGAATTAAATAAGACGAAATATTTTATTATTATTAAAACTTAAATCTATTTAACTGTATGGAAGGAATATAAAAACAATGGAAACTGTTATTAACATATTGGTTTATCTATAAACATATTTTTATTTATGATCTTTCGGCATCATGAAAGTTTAATAAGAGTGCAAATTCAGAACGGCACACAAATATTCACAATCGTTCGAAATTAAATACACACATATAATATGTTTTTATTAATTTCCATTTTCTTCATATTCTTTTCATACAGTAAAATAGATTTAAATTGTAACAATAATAAAATATTTTGTCTTATTTAATAAAAAAAAAAATGTCGTAATCTGTATCGGATATGGTCCCAAAATCCTACGTCGTTTACGATATCACGATAAAATATCGATAAAACCAAGGAGTTTTTTAATTATATGATTATGTTTATTGAAGCCTTGTATAAGCTGTAAAATTAATATTTTTTGTCTCTCCGATTTCCGTTGAAGTCAGCAGTATTATCATTTCTCATAACATTTTTTATTATTAGTATATTTCGTATATTTTCTGTATATTTTCTGAAAATAAAAATCAATAAAAATACAAATTACAGATATTTTTGATTTTTACTTATTACGACAAAACCAAGATTTAAGGGAAAATTGTGAAAATTTAATTCAAGAGTGAGTTGTTATTAACTTCTCACTCTTGAATTACATTTCACAATTTTGCGTTAAATCTTCAATTTACTTTTAATTATATTTGAGTATATTCTCTGTAACACATTTAAAGAACCTACGTATGCATTTATATGCACTAACACGTGAACACGTAATGGTAGTTCATGTGCAGGGATATAAGCGGCGCTAGTTGCTGGCGGTCCACCACCTTTCCATTAGGTTTGCACGGCCTGCATTAAGTTCCGATCAGTTGTACGGTCAACTCGATTCATTTCGGACCAATAAGTCAACATCGTGAGCAGATTCTTCGATAAACGCAAGTCTCAGTGGATTTCTATGAGCAAGATTCTACCTTCGGTACTTGGTAAATGAAATCCTTGGTCCTTGAGTGGTGCAAGTTTTGCTACCTCACGGAGAGTCAAACGAAAACCAAACTACCTCCTGCGAAATTTATCGTTGTTTTGCTACCTCAAGGAGACTCAAACGAAACCCAACTATCCTGCAAGGATTTGTGCCGTTGACTTGCAATTATAGGAGTAAAAACGGACAATTTTCTCTTTTGCCCTCTAATTTAAGTGGTAGACAAGTAAGTTACCACCTAAGTATCATTCTGTGTGAAAACTTATGCAGCATCTCATTTATTTATAATACATTATCTTATATATTTATAAATTCAGTGTTTTATTATCATTGGCAACAACTCAGGGCCCATAGATCTGATAAGTGACAACGTACCCACAAACAAAAACAAATTATCAGGCCTTACCAACCTGATATAATCAGCTAACCGCCGCCCTTACATCCAAAATCCAAACTACTCTCGCCTTTTGCTCGAGACGTAACACATGTAATGCGATTTGCGCTGGCTCATTTGACGTTCCTACAGAGGTTATTATTAATTATTATTAATCATTATTATTATTATTGATTATTGTTTGCTTTTTAAAGTAATTGGATGTTCGCAGCAAGGTCATCGGAAAACTGAAAGGTACGTGTTGTTTGAACATGCTTAATTTATAACCTTACAATTTTTTTAGCAATGTCATCGTCAAATTCAAGTTCCCAAAATCCTGAAATAAGCTTGAACAATAGAGGCAGTGCTACTTCAAATGTCTCTAGTGAAATTGACGAAAATGGTTCGAGCAATTTAATCTCGGAAAGATCGATTGAATTGTTATATTCCGGTTTTTCATATGAACGCAAAGACTTTCTCACGTTTTTGAGAACTAGCAGTCAAGGAAACATGATTATTTGAACGCCTGAAAGAAAAAGTTGGACATTTTTTTTAAGTTTAAAAGACTTGTACATAAATGTGTTCGGTGGAAGAATTAGATAAAAAAATTCGCGTAGAAACATCGAACATCCGCCTTTTATGAGTATAAACCGAACATGAGTCATCTAGGGTGAAAAAGCGAACAAAGACGGGTTGCGAGGAAAAACTGAACCTTGCGATATTCGGTTTTTCCTCGCAACGTGTCTATATTCGCTTTTTCACCTGAGACGACTCATGTTCGGTTTTTGAACCTATGTTTTTCCAGACTGAAAAATATGTATTATCTTTTCTACGTGATATTGACATTTTTCGGACTCGGGACTGTCTGCACATTATTTATTACCAGCTTTCCTCACGCGCTCACATTACAAACGCGTTTTTCACGCTCAGACGTTTTAGAACATATTGTGCACAGAAAAAAAAGTCTTGAAGGAAGTCCAAAAATGGGCTTCTTTTTAGGTGGGATATAAAGTAGACCATTAGAGAAGGGTAGACTTATGCGCTTATACACAGGGTTGCTAAATTTAAGCCAAAATCGTCTATTAGACGTGACAGATTAAAGACTTTTTTTTCTGTGTGCATTATAGGAAATTGACCAATCGTATCTTATTGTACAAAGTGTACATTCGATTATTTTTATTAATAATTGATTATGATTTGTTGAAATTGTTATTCAATAATCTTCACAAAACTTCATGAGTAATAATTGCCTAATGAATATCTGCGTTTTTCAATAAGAAGTATTGAATTCATGCAAAAAATGATTATTTGTTAATTTTTGTAGGTTTCATAAAAAGTAGTTGAAAACAGTAGTAATAATTTTTTAATTTTTTCATGAAATTCGACTTTCAATTCCATTCTCATAACGTTACTTTATCAGAAAACTCATAATAAACTTATTCGATTATTATAAGGTCGAGACCTATTAAAATACCTCATATCGAAGTTTCAGAAAACTTTAATAATGATTGTAAAATGACATGTTTGATAAAATGTCTGCTATTATATTGACCCAAAATGCATAGAATTTTTATTAATTTCTCGTTGTTTTGGCATAGGTTCAGATTCTTTATATTTTCATCGATTCAAAATTATCAATTTTGGATATAAAAATACGTAAAAAAGAAAGTCAAACGTTTCGGCCACATATGGGGGCCCTCTTCAGTGCTATAATTTAAAAGATTAATTTTAAATTTCTGCAAAAGACAGATATAGATATATATAGATATAGATATAAGATATAGGAGATAATTAAAATAAGGATAATCATAGAACTCAAAAACTTCACATAGCTTGCAAAAGAATCTGACCCTATGCCAAAACAACGAGAAATTAATACAAATTCTTTAATAATGATGTCAGTCACTAGAATATGCATATTGTACGTAATGAAAAATTCAAAATGTATAACTTACAATTTGGTGGATGCTGGGATGCTCATGGAGGATTTAATTATCCTATAATTGCAGGAATTTCCTTAAGACTCAATAACCCAGGTAGAAATTTACAATTGGCTCGGTACTGTGCCAGTACCGCCGAAGGATTTCTGGTACTGGCGCGGTGCAGGCGTAATACCGGATTCCAATTGGCTCGGTACTGCCATTATTCCAAAAGGTAACTCGGCTGGGAGTTGTCTGTCAGTATTGGGGCGGTACTTCAGATAGTATTATGCCTGTACTGAAAGTCTGTGCCGGCGCGGTACTGGGATTATTCCAACAGATAACTCGGCTGGGAGTTGTCTGTCATTACTCGGGCGGTACTGGGAAATGTACCGAAAATCTGTATTGTACTAAGATAAAAAATACAGGGAAAGTTCGAGTTAATACTAATATTTACCGTTTTTAAATTGGGCAGAAGTTCGAGACGTCACCAGAGACGCAATTGAAAAATAAATTTAAAAAATTCAAATCCGCATAGAAAAGTGAAATGACCATAACAAACGCATATTACATGCTTTTGCAATAAAAAAAAAATAACAACAAATTGAGGCTAAATAATAGAATTCGAGACGGTCGTATAGGACATGAATTTCAAATTTATGAAAAATCCATAAGCCTGTCTTATCTATATTTGCCACCGGCTGAAAGAATACACGAAGAGACATTACTAAAAAAATAAAAACTATAAAAAACTACCCCGCGTGGTAGCATTACGGCTCATAAATTTGAAATACGTGTTCTATACGACCGTCTCGAATTCTTTTATTGAGCCTCAATTTGTTGCTAATTTTTTTTTATTGCAAAAGCATGTAATATGCGTTAGTTATGGTCATTTTACTTTTCTGTGCTGATTTAAATTTTTTGAATTTATTTTTCAATTTCGTCTGTGGTGACGTCTCGAAATTGTGCCCAATGTTTTTAACGGCAACGGAGGGATATTCGCTTGGTAGGTTAAGTCTACTGTTTTCACAGTAAAATATTTGTTTTCAAGCTAGAAAATTTTTAATGAGTTAAATAACAATAGTTTTTCGTTACACGTACACCGAAAAAAAATCTCAGTAGGTTTGACTACTCTTTAACTTACTTTCCGTAGTTCGTAAAGGCCCCAGTGTCATTTTTGAAGTCAAGTGAACTGCAGGAATATAGATAAATCAAATAAGAGCAGTAGTTGAATCGATGAAAATCTTTAGTACATTTCAAGTCTTTATTTACTTTCAAGCAGACTCTAACTTACTACTTTAATATACAAAATTACCTACATATACACATTCCCCTCTACACTATACAAACGCTCGTTTAGGTAGTATTAAAAGTTATTCTTGACGCTGCGGTTTCGAACCCTCTCTACTTATAATTAACGCATTACTAACCTAACGACTAAGCCTCTCGGCTGCGCACGCTTGGAATACAAGAAAGAAAATAGCGCTTATCACCTTCAACTACTGCAGGGCTGTGTAATAAGTTTATAGGCCCCGTGTAATCGGGAATTTTCATATTTTATCCCAACTTATGATTCTAATTACAATTTTTAAGATTTTTAATTATTAAATCGATTTTCTATAAAATAAAATATTTTTTGAAGGAAAGCGAACAAATTTTTGAATTAAAGAACATTACGTAATAAAAAGATTTATATACATTATAGACTTATTAACTTTTATTATTGTATATTAGTCATACTTTATGCAGGTTATGATTCCTTTAACTTTTGTTTTCAAGAGTAACATCAACGTAACACGTGGAACAATAAGTCCCGGGAGTGACACATAGATGGCGTTGCCAGAAAAAGTTCTGTATGATTTTTCATGAGTACCAACCTTCAAAAGATACCTGTCAAAATTTCATGACATTCAGATGTTTTTCCACGAGTTACAGTGATTTAAGCGAAGCTAGTCTTGATATTCTCAAAACAATGGATTCAAAACAGTTTCGTGTGTTGATTTACCATTGCTTTTTGATAAAAAAAAAACACAGTGCAAGCTCAGCAATGGCTTGAAAAGTGCTACGGGGACTCTGCTCCATCAAAAACAACCATTTGTCGGTGGTATGCTGAGTTTAAACGAGGTCGTACAGACAATGAAGATGCTGCCCCCATAGCACAATACCTTCCCTGAACGTTCTATGAACGTTCCCATGGAATGTTCGGGAGGTTCCATTGGAACGTTCAAGGAACGTTTCTAGAACTAAGAAAATGTCCGGAATTTTTGAACGTTCTAAAACAATGTTCTCTGAATGTTCCTGTGAAACGATCCAGGAACGTTCGAAAGGAATATTGAGAGAACGTTCCGCAGCAATATTCAGATAATATCCAAAGGGAACGTTCCTTATAACCTTCCATAGGAACGTTCAGAGATCATTTTTATCGAACGTTCGTAGAACTTTTCGCGGGAACATTCAGGGAACATTCGCAGAGAATTATTTGCTACAGCATTCAGGAAACTTTCCTTATAGATAATCCTGCAGCTCCAAACATACTAATGTAGGGAATGTTTTTTATAAATAATTTTGGACATTAATTTATAGGTAAAATCAAAAGAATTAATTACACATATTAGTATTTGAATTATATTTTTTTAAATACTTTAAGTACAAAGAGGAAGACGCTATAACATTCTAAAAAAATGTTCCCTAAATGCTCCCGCGGAATGTTCCAAAACGTTCTCTGCGAATGTTCCCTGAATGTTCCCGCGAAAATTTCTACGAACGTTCGATAAAAATGCTCTCTGAACGTTCCTATGGAAGGTTCCAGGAACATTCAGAGAACATTGCTTTGGAACGTTAAAAAAACCCGGACATTTTCTTAGTTCTAGGAACGTTCCTTGAATGTTCCAATGGAACCTTCCAAACATTCCATGGGAACGTTCATAGAATGTTCAGGGAAGGTATTGTGCTATGGGGGTGAACGCTCCGGCCGGTCATATAAGGTAGTTACACCGGAAACCATCAGAAAAGTCCACTAAATCGTTTTCGAAAACCGTAAATTAAAATTGCGTGAGATATCTGACATCTTAAAGATATCATACGGCAGTATATACGTTATTTTGCATGAACATTTGTCTATGAGGAAGCTGTTGTCAAAGTGGGTGCCGCGTTTGCTCACGGTGGATCAAACACGACAACGTGTCGTTGATTCCGAGCGCTGTTTGGATTTATTTCGCCGAAATAAACCGAATTTTTTGCGTCGGTACGTGACAATGGACAAAACCTGGATCCATCACTATACTGCGTTTGAAGAATGAAATCGGTGAACAACGGCTCCAAATGAAGAAGAAAAAAGTGCTCTTTCACTAAGACAATGCGCCGTGTCACAGGTCGCTCGCTACCATGGTGAAATTGAATGAATTTTGCTTCGAATTGCTTCCGCACCCACCATATTCACCGGATCTGGTCCCCAGCGACTACTATCTGTTTGCAGACTTCAAAAAATGCTCCAAGGAAAGAGATTCTACTCCAACGAGGAAGTCATCACTGAAACGAACGCTTATTAATACACCTGTTATGTTCAGAATCTAAAAATTTTGAGTTTTTTCAATTCCAAAAATATGATGAAACTTTGGAATCAAGAAAATTATCTCATAACGAAATTATGCATTCAAGTTCGCGATAAGTTATTCCAACTTATGAAGTACTATTAAAAAAAATAGTACACATGGACTCCATACTGGGGCAGTACTAATCAGTACTGCGCCAACGCTCGGCGCGGTACTAATGATCAGTACTGGCATTGCTCCTTATTTACAACTGGCGCGGTACAATGTCGTTTGTAAGATCCGGCATAAGTCCAACTTTTCCGCCTGGGAAGACTTGCAAGAAAATTTATTAATAATTTTCGTGAACGTCCATAACGATACAAAACTTATGAATCCCTGAAGATTTCAAACATTGTATGGAACGTAGTTGAAGTTTTTCTCGGACATTTAAAAATTGCCATGATATCTACCTTTTTTCAAAAGTTTCGATTATCTGCAGTATAATTTTTTTTAATTTACTTTAAAATTTTCACCTCTAATAGAAAAAATTCGAAAAATCGTAAGATTTACGCGTAAAAAATAATCGAAGCTTGTGTGTAATTTACAAACAATCCGGTCGTTGTGGGCGTGTGCTGGCGCTATGTACACTACCGGTCAAAATTGTGGGACTACCTGTTTTTCGATAATTGCTTAAATTATTTTAACTTGTATTATGTGAGTGAACAGATTTGTTCTCTTAATTAAATTCAAAGCTATCAAAATTCTTCATAAAATGAGCCCAGCATGAATTCGTTTTTTAATCTTCGAAGAAGTTATTGCAGAAAAAGTCAAAATTTCAATGCTTTCTTAAATTTTAAATCACTTTCGAAATAATCAACATTTTTTATTGTTCTTGGACTAATTTTGAAGCTTAATTTCTACAAAATCGAACAAAACTCTTGGAATTGATGTGTAATTTCTTTCTTACATACTGCTTAAGGATAAAGTTCAAATAAAAAAGTTTGAAAAATTCCAATATTGCTTTTGCTGAGAAAAAATAAGAAAATAAATAAAATACTTTACAGAGCTATATATGGCTGCAATGAATTTATATTTTTGAAAGTATCCAGTTGACTTCTCCATAGTTAACACTAGAAGTACCGGACTTCGCCGTATCCCTTGAAGTACAAAGTGGGTCATTTTGACCCACAGTAGGAAACCATTGCTTTATTGGTATGGGTGGTGTTTTGGGTGTCGCCATGTTAACAATACTAGGGGGTTGAAATTTTGGCGTTGATTATGAAGGGGGTCGGGCCCTCGACAAGCCCTCGTGCACTGAGAAAAATAGATACTAAAAATGAGATACTAGAATGTTGGATATTACCTTATATCATCTAGATGATGCTACATAATATCTGATATATTCTCTTAAATATACAAGATATTAATGGCCAATAACAGTTTATATTCAAAATTTACAATATTAGATATTAAACTTTAATATCTAAGATGTTATGAACAGTAGCGTGCATGTGCCTGAAGAAAAGTCACGTGATCAGAGTCTTTGAATTTCATATCAAATTTGTCTATCGCGCTCGCCCATAGCTTTTCTGGTCTGGTGGTTTGAAATGAATTTTCCAACCTCTCAATAGCACGTTCTCTGTGTAACCGTTTTTAAATTCAACATCGAATTGGAATTTGCTTACTGGAATTCGTAATAGATTCCAAATGTTTACAATTATGTTGAACGATTCTATAATCTCCATTTTTCAACAGGTTGCCTTGACTTTGAGAATAATCAACCAAATATGGACTTGCGAAAGCTCTTAGATCGAGGAATTCAAGAAAGAAAGGAGATAATAAGAATATTTTGAATTCCTTAATCAATCATTATTTATATCATGTTATATTTTCTTAATTTCATTTTTTTCTTTCAATTTCTCAATCAGCATTTTTACATAATTATTAGACAATTGCATTCAATGACATAAATATTGACTTTAATTATCTAAGATATTACAATTTAATATCTCAAATACTATAACCTGATATCTATAATGTATTCCAGTTTAACATCTGAGATATTTCAAATTAACATATTGGGTTCTATAGCTTAATATCTTATTGAAACATTTCGACTCTTGGAATTTTAATTTTATTAATATTTAATTCTTTTTAACACGAATTTTTGCCTATCTGAGCCAAAAGTTTCGCTTTTTAAGTCAGAGTTTAAATTTTATATCTACAATTTTTAATTAAAACGATTTTCTAAATTTTTATGTGGCAATTTTGCCCTATCTTGGGTCAAAATGCTCCTTTAAAGTCTACGTGTGGGTCACACGAAGGGTGAAAATTTCGCGAAGTGGAATTCTTAATTTAACGAGCAAGAATACCGAATAAAACTCACGATATTCAAGTTTTTTGAGAGAGCAAAGCAAAATGGGCGCGTCCTCGTGACTATAGTCCGTGATTCCAATCTTGAGATTTCGAATCTAAGAGCATAGGGATATTTTAATTAATTTTCATTTTGAATAATTTCGCGCAAACGCGCCACGAACAAAAACACGTTCTATATTTGGGGAATTGTCCCTATACCTGAAAATAAAGGGTTTTGATCAATGGTTTTTATATTCGTCGCATACGTAATTCTTTTCCATTTCTCTTCTTGGCCAAACCAACTCCTCCCTTCTATTCAAAGTTAATTTTAATAAAAATAAGCATCAGGTGTGAACAGGGCACTGCAAAGTTTGTGACACAGGCCTGCCACTTATCATCATTTGCTTCCTCCCGGAAAACATTCAATATTTATATTTTACGCGCGCAACTCGGCAGGCTTTACCCAGTGGAAAATAATAAAATCATGAAAGGAGTTGAAAAAGAAAGGAGTTACCAAGCAAGCGAAGCTCCCCGTGGGGATTCGACACTTGCGTGGCGTGGATGTGGAAAAGGAATTTCAGGTGAAGCTCCCCGAGGGGATCCGACACCCAAATTTCCTTGGAATTTTGTTTATTTCAATTTGTTTGAATGCCACGTTCGATGTGTCTCTCGATATGAGAGTTCACACTACTAGTGGCACGAGTTGAGCTAACCGAGTTGTAAAAAGAGTTTTCTCTTCCCTTTTTAAAACGTAAAAAAATTTTTTAAAAGAAATTCCCAAGAAAATAAAAAATTTAGACACCCAAAACCATTGATCCCTAACTAGGGGGGGACAGGAGTCATGTGCGAAGAGTTCTCACAAAGATTAGGTGCGGTGATGCTACAGTGCACCACACCTAATCTCGAGCCTCGATCTGTCTTCCTTGGATTTTGCGCAAGGCAATAAGTCCTTACCTTATTAGGGTGCGCAAGCGGACTGAAATTTGAGGATCTGCAACCAAGCACGTCAACTCGGTTTTCCACCTCTTTAAAAATTTCCCCCCTTAATTGATATGCGCGCGCCTCAATTAGCGACCGCGATCGAGTCTAATCAAATCAATAAATTAAAAATTTTATACACGGTCTTTTCCCCCTTTTCGCGATGGTTTTAAGGTTGGAAATCGGTATCAGAAAAAAGATAATATTCTCGCGATTATGACGATGTTTTTCAGATTTCAAAAAGTCGCATATTTCGTCCCGTGGAAGCATTCAAAAATTGATGTGCACTCAAAAGCGAAAACGCACCGCGTGACGATTACGAGAAAGCCTTTCCCCCATTTCACCTCCCGCTGGCGTGTTCTACTTGCGTGGGCGCGGGTTCCTATTGGACAGCGGTGTGGGCAGGCTTGAACGTCGTGTGACGATTTTTATAGTAAAAAGGAAATTTCAATAAATCAACCTCTATTTATTATCGTTAAGTGACCCATTTTTATAAATACAGTTATTCGTAATGTTTAATACTAATGGATTTTACGGTACAATGATAATTATCTTTACTTATAATATCAAAGATCTATAATACTTGCAATGTGGCAATGATTATACTTATTTATTTAAAATGAAATAACAATTATATTTGCTTATTTACAATATAATAATAACTGTATTTATTTATAACCATACAGTTTGGTTCATTTATTTATATATTACATTTGTTTATTTGGTTATTTTATTTAATCATTAATTAAGACTCCCATACATGAAAATGAACAAATGATCCTGCAATAAATAATAAAAAAGAATATAAAAAAAAAAGTAACAGTAGTGTGGGACGCCCGCCTACCCAGCGGACCATGCCACACGCTGCTTGATCTGAGTAATTGGTCGGGTGGCAGCAACCACAGGTTAGTGTGGCGCTCGCTGAGAGTACGAACGAAAATGTCCGTGAAAAGCAGGCTGCCTCGTTCTCGCCACATTCACTTCCGGTTTGGAAGTAAATCGTCTATTACTGGGCAAATACTTAACGAGACATCGCAATTCTTTCGTGCGAGTCTCGTGGAAACCTACTTATTCTAAAAGTAATCCTAATTTTGTGGATTGCTTCCTCCTTTCGTCGCAAAAAGGCGGATACTGAAGGCTGGGCCGTCTCATTATATATTGCTAAAAAACATCTTTTTTTAATATCTAGAGATACTCTGTTTCAATATTTAGATGGCTGTCCCATAGTTAAATCGCAAATATATTATCTGCTAATATCAAGATATTGCGGTTTACTATCTATTTTTCTTCGTGTGGGTCAAAAATGACCCACGTCGTACTTCGAGTGTTAATGATATAATTTACAGATGTAATTAAAATCGATAATCTCGAAAAAATGGTGAGTCCTTGAGATTTCATCGAATGAATTTGTCAAGATTACCCCCCTCCCCCCACTCCTCACACATCGCTTTTTGTAGAATTAGGAAGGACCTTGTAGGATGATCGTATACATTCTTGCGAATTTCGATAAATTTGTAATGTTTGTATCGGTATGGACGTTCAAAATAATTATTAATAAATTTGCAAGTAAATAAATTTTCACTCTTTTTCACAAAGTGACTTTTGACCGCATAATCATGTGAACTTTTATAAGAGTGATCAATTTTTAAGTATAGCTATACTCTCTAAATCTGAATCAGTCAAATTTTCACTGATTCATCAGTGAAAAAATATTTTTCACTGTTAAATCAGATAATTTTCACTGATGAATCAGTGATTTGCCTTTTCACTGATTCATCAGTGAATAAATATTTTTCACTGTTAAATCAGTCAATTTTCACTGAAATAGTTAGTGAAATTTGACTGATTTACAGTAACCTCTTTTTAGCTATTTGAATCAATCAAATTTCACTGATAATCAGTAGATTTTGACTGATTTAAATTTAGAGAGTAACTGACATGTAATTACTAAAAATTGTGAAGAAGCACGTGACTTTATCAAGATTATTTTTCATTAAGTGTAGCTAACTCGTTTCGAGTGAAATAGAGAGTAGATACTAACGGAGTTAATGATGGAGATCGTGCTCAGAAGTCGTATAATTCATCATTTCATCATCTTTTATTTTGAACAACTATAACATTCTCAGTCGCACAAAAAAAAACTTTAACTATGAATTTTTCTACTCTCGTTAAAGCCACTCATTGCTTAGTTTGCTTTGTACTGCTCTAGTTTGAGCCAGTTACATATGGGATAATACTATTTGAATTGAGTCGAACTATGGTGATTATACCCTCTTGTTTTGATTCACTTGAGTAATAAGAGTTCAAATTTTCACTTTATATGAAAAAGCAATCTATTTCGCTCTATTCGAGCCAAATGTCCTACAAACAAAAGAGAATCTGATTTTACTCGAAAAATTAGTAAAAATTTAATTTTTAAAATATTAAAGAGTAGGATCATTGTGAATGAAACTGTTTAAAACTTCGATATTGACCTCGACCTTATAACAATCGAATAGGTTTATTATAAGTTTTCTGATGCAGTAACGTTTAAAAAATGACATTGAAAGTCGAATTTCATCACAAAATTGAAAAATTGTTACTACTGTTTTTAACTACTTTTTTTAAAACTTACAAAAATTGGAAAATAATCATTTTTCTCACGAATTTGAAAATTCTGATTGAACAACGCAGATAACAATTAGGCAATCATTTTCTCATGCAATTTCGTTAAGATTATTGAATAACAATTGCAAAAAATCATAATCAACTATAAATAAAAATAATCCGATGTACGCTTCATGTAATAAGAAACGATTGGCAGATTTCTTATAATGCACAATGCGTTCCAAAACGTCTGAGCGCGAAATACGCGGTTGTAATGTTAGCGCGTAATGAAAGCTGGTAATAAATAATGTGCAGTCAGTCCCGACTCCGAAAAATGTCAATATCACGTAGAAAAGATAATACATATTTTTCAGTGTTAAAAAAATATAAGTGCAAAAACCGAACATGAGTCGTCTCAGGTGAAAAAGCGAATGTAGACAGGTTGCGAGGAAAAACCGAACATCGCAACGTTCGGTTTTTCCTCGCAACCCGTCTTTGTTCGCCTTTTCACCCTAGACGACTCATGTTCGGTTTATACTCAGAAAAGGCGGATGTTCGATGTTTCTACGCGAATTTTTTTATCCAATTCTTCCACCCAACACATTTATGTACAAGTCTTTTAAACTTAAAAAAAATGTCCAACTTTTCCTCTTAGGCGTTTATTTATTACTATGAAAAACATCAAAACTTGAGCGATTCTTTGCAAAACCATTTGAGTCAACGCCTAATGGATCACAAATTGTTGTTTATCCTCAACAAAGAAAAAGTATCGATTGGCAATCCATTAACAAAATTTTCTTAATTCACATTGCTCTTCTCCAAAAAATCATCATTGCTTTTTTTTAAATTACTTTCGAGTCAAAGCAGAAGCAGACAGAACAGCGGGAGAACAAGAAATGCACGTGCACATTTACAAGTGCCGTGTGTACGGGCATTAGTTGTCTATTTGAGTTTTATTGTGGGAACGCAACATTTTCCAAACTTTTCGGAAAATTTTATTCAGAGATATAATTGTATCAGAGAAAATTAATTATTCAATTTAATTAAACTACTATTATTAAGGATTTTAAGTAATAGAAATGTTCTGTTTTACCGACACAATCATGTAATTAGATATATATTTTATAAGTAACTTTGCACACAATTTTCAAATCAAAATAATTTGTTTTAAACGCGTTTAAATTATAACATCTTTACCTACGAATAAAAATGTTAAAACAAAGCAATAGAAAATTACTATTCAAAGTTAGATTTAGAATAAGTGCTTATATTTTTGAGAAGTAAATTCCATTAAGAGAAAACTGATGCATAAATTCATCCATTTTGTTTATTAAAAAACTTATATAATTTTAAACAAAATATTCGGCGTTTAATAAGAATAATTTAGAAACTTAACTTCGAAATATGCATTAATTTTCAACAATAATGATTCTTTTAAATTTGAAATATAGACATGGCTATTTTAATGTAAATTAACGATTTTGTAAGTTAATTTAGGATATAAATGAAACATTTCATTGTTGACTCTTCGAGTAGTTGAAATTGGCGAAATCTGTAAACATAATTGTTCAAATAATTAATTTTCAAAGTATTTTATTTTAGAATATACCAGGTGTACAAGTATGAAACCGGTAATTTTTTTGAGAAAATACACGTTTATTTAATAAAAATGGTTATACATTCAAATTTCAAAGTAATGGCCATTGCTAGCCACACATTTTTCCCATCTCTCTGGGAATTTGTGTATGCCTCGCCAAAAGAATTGCTTCTTTTTTTAGTCAAACCAGTCATCGAGCCATTTTTTCACATTTCCGTACGAATCGAAGCGTTGTTCAGCAAGTGCGTGCCCCCAAATGGAGCCAAGTCTGGTGAATAAGCCGCATGGGGGAGGGCTTCCCAGCTGTACGAATTTACCAATTCCCGAGTCTTTTTTGTTTGATGTGCTGGTACATTGTCTTTCAGTCAATTCATGCAGCACCCATCTTCCCACCTTCAAAATCAATCCCATGGCTTTTAAACGTTGAGAAATGCATTATTGGGTCACATTTAATTGTTCTGCAAGTTGTTGTTGCGTTTGACCATCATCTTCATCCAATAATGCTTGCAATTCGGCATCTTCAAACTTTTTCGGTATATTGCCTAGAGCATGCTGGCCGTAAGCTTCCACAAGCATTCGATGGGCTTCCAAAGCAGATTTCTTCAATTGGTAAGAGAAAATCAATGATGTCCCCGAATCGTAGTTTGAAGGCACAAAAATCGACATTTTTACTAGCGAAAAAAAATTAGTTGTTGCATAAAACTTTATTGTTTATGAACTGAATATTGTTGACAGAACTCAATGCGAAGAAATGGCGTCAATGATTTGGTTTGACAGAGCGGATAGTTTTACCTAGCGACACATAGATGCCATTATCGGTTTCATACTTGTACACCTGGTACATGTAGCGCCATCTCTTGGGAAATCGATGAATCTGGAAAAGTTTGGAAACTCCTACGAGGCCCAAACCAATGGATCAGCCATTGAGATTTTCGTCGACTATTGCGGGGGCGTAACTATGTCACTATAGGTATCCAACCAATCAAACAACTAAAACTAGTAGTTTCAACTCCCCTAGAAGATTTTTAAGTAGAAAGGGAAAAGATGAAAATACATAAAAGCTATGCATTTTCATTTTTTAAGTTAGTGTCTCCAGAACGTGGGATTTTTCGGCCCCCACCACGTTCCCATCTGGGAGAAACACATGCAAACGTGGCGTGTCAGTGTGTCGGCTCTGCTACACGCTGCGGTCACCAGCTTCGTGTAAAGCCGAAGGTGCACGAAGACGGACTTCGTTACAATGCTTGAGTTTTCAAGTTATTTTTAGATTTCACGCTTTCGTTTATCGAGTCGAAATTAAGAATTGTATTTTTCTCGAGTACGTGCAAAAGAGGCGCGAAGCAGACGACGAATTTGAATTTACGAAGTATATAGTTCAAGAAATAACACTTTTCTTCAATTTCTTGAAGAAATTCTGCATGAAATAAACATCAGTATGATCTTGGAAAATTTCATGAGGATTTCAACACTTCAAAAATAAACTTTCAGTGAAATTTAGTGACAATAAATGTATAAAATTTGAATCAATATATAATTTTCCATTCAAATTTATATACTTCTTACTAATTATGTACATTTAACAATTTTTCAATTAGAACAATATTTTCTATCAAGATAAAATGAACATAAAATTCAAGTTCATAATTTATATTTTCAGTTATATGTTAGAAATATTTTCATCTCACGTTTTTGTAGCCTAAGCACAAACTTTTCATTCCAAAACTTAAAATCTCTACGGAAATGGAAAATTGTCTAATAGCAGTAGATAAATTAAAAAGCTAAAATATGTGTTTATTGGTATTTCCATATTAACATATAAATATCAATCAACTTTAAATTTTACATAAAAATGTTCGTTCGAAGTGTTCAAATATTGTTACAATTTGACAAGATTTTATGGAGGAGTGCAATCTTTTGGATGAAATATTTTGTAGTTCTTAATTTGTCTGTCTGTCTGAAATCGTAGTAAGATTTGAACAGTAAACAACAAATTTTCCAATAGAATTCAGGATCAATAATAATTGATTCAGGAAATACTTCAACTCTGTAGAGCATTTTTGTATTTCGAATTCAAAATGTGTGCTTAAGCCACAAAAAAGTAAGCTGAAAATGTAGATATAAAACTAATTATGTCATGTTTATGTCTTCTTAATGGAAAATACTTTGCATATAATTCTCTAATTCGATATTTTTTTAATGTATGATTACAATTGCATTATTTTGCAAATACTTTAACATCTCTTCAATCTTGAGAATTCTTACAGAAGTTTATTTCATGTGAGTGACTTTTTCTTTTTCTAATGAAAGATTTCGTAATTCTAAATTCGGCCCAATTCGTAACATTGTAAAAAGATTTTAAAACTTCATAAAAAATTTTTTTCTGTTTTATTCAAAGTCAATAAATATTCAATGTTTGGAATCGAAATATTAAGTAAATGATTTTTAATTTCTGGGAATAAACTGCTTTAATAAGACAATCTTTCTTCTTTGTGAGAAATCTCAATTTTAAAATTAAAATTCTACGCATAGGATACAAAAACATAATATGAAAATACTTTTATTACAGAATTTTGAAATATACAAGTTGACCAATTTTTAATCGAGTAAATCGGCTACTTTAAGCAAAAAATTATGTTAAAAATATTTTATCAAAAAAATAAGACACATTAAATTACGGTTTAAAATCCACATTCATAGATTGATGGTAAAAGCAGTTTAAAGTTTTTTAATCTTATGTTTTAGTGACGTATGCACAGACTTTTAATCAGATAAATGAAATGCTTTATAGAAAGTCAAAATTTTCTTATTACTGCACTTAATCAAATTTATAAAGTAAAAATATTTTTTAATTGATGCTTTCACTCAATTCTTTAAACATTCATTAATTGAAAATTGTACTCAAAATTTAATCTTGCAGCATTCCAATATTCCCACAATGTTACAAAATCTTATTAATCATTATTTTAGTCGAATTATTTTCAAAATATTTAAAAAATAAATGTAAATATTTTGATTAAATACTCTGTCAAATTTTGCATTTGACTGATCTTGCAAAATTGTTGAAAGTTTTGAATACCGATAGAAGAAACTTTTAATGAAATTTTATGTCCATAAATGCTTAAAGTTCTATATAGAAATATCAACTACAACATTCTCAAATTTTATAAATAAACTACTAAATTCAAAAAGTTTCGGATTTTTTTAAAAACTGTACAAATTTCAAATATGAATCAGTCAAAATCTACTGATTATCAGTGAAATTTGACTGATTTAAATAACTAAAAACAGGTTACTGTGAATCAGTCAAATTTCACTGATTACTTTAGTGAAAAGTAACTGATTTAACAGTGAAAAATATTGTCTCCACTGATGATTCAGTGAAAAGGCAAATCACTGATTCAATCAGTGAAAATTTGACTGATTCAGATTTAGAGTGTATACAAATTTCAAATATAAAGTGAACTCTGTACATTAATCAAACAAATTTAGAAGATGAATATTTTAATAAATATTCCAAAATATTATTGGAATATGATACATATCGATTTAGAAAAACTTCTTCAAAGTACTCAGACATTTTTCTTATTTTACGACATTTTTGCACCATGTTTGACCTTTGGGTAGGATTCAAGAAAACAATTGTAGACATAATTTCATTACTTAGTAAAATACTATGAAGACTTGCTTTTTAAATTAAAGCGAAAACTTTTAAAACCTTTAACAATCGGTTGCATAGATTCTGCTCTAATCTTGGACGCAATTAGAGAAACAGGTTTTTTTGCTTTTTTTAGATCTAGTTTTTGCCTTAAACATAAAAGAAAGAAAACACATTTGAAATGTTAAAATAAAAAAGCTGGTTCATTCTTAGAGAATCCCAAATATTCTTAAATAAAACTCCTTTCCACACCACCACGGAGGTAGAGTTTACTAGTAATAGTTCAATAAATTTTATGTACTCTAAATAAATTTTTTCGTAATTGCAGAAAACTTATTCCAAATACAAAAATTGTATCTTTAAATGTACAGGATAATTAATTATAAAAATCGTTCGAATTTGAATTTCAAGGACTTGTACACACTTTCAAGGCACATCGTTTTTCCTTTTGCAAAAATTTTTAAAACTTCTAATTTTTCAAGTAATTGGGAGAAGTACATTTAAAAAAAAATTGTTTTCTCTACTTCCACTCGCGCTAGCTTAACAAATTTTCAGAATTTTACGATTTTATTAATATTGTATTAAGTGTCTACATTTTCTGAAACTATCTACAGGAGAAAAATTTTAATACTTTAGTAAAGAAAGTTTTCTGAAAAGTTGTAGCTCAATCAGATTAATAGCCAAAAAGTTACCAATGTTTTAAATCGCAAACGAACGGTATAGAGGTCAAATTGGAGACGAAAACAAATAATAATAGCAACCTTCTTTTTTTTTCTTCTAAGATATACTTGATGCTCGCTTTATGCGTTATTTGAGAAGGCAAGAGTGTGGATTCTTCATATTTTTATCGTAATTCCTTATTGAAAACGGCAAAAGTAAGAATATTATATTCTTATTTGGTGATACGTGAGTGCTCTTACGTACGATATTGTTTGATGCTTGTGGGTAAGTTTATTTTGTGAAACTTAATTTGTGTGCAGATTACAAATTATTCACATTCGCTCAATTTTATCGACTTTTCATCTTATTAATTCTTTTCAAATAATTCTGTTTTCCTTCGTCGTATAATTTATTGTTCACAATGAGTAATCCGGTTGACCCAAATTCGAGTGTTTTGAAGGACAGCCAGGTTCAAACGAAGGTTGACCACCGTTTGAACTCTGGTTCAAACGAATGTCAACCCGCTAGAAAAGTCATGAAAAATGCAAAAAACTTTCAGTTGGGATGGTTTGAGGAATTTCCGTCGTGGAGAGAGTGGGTGGTTACATTAGCAGATGAAACAAGATTTCATTGCAAAATTTGCAATAAAACGTTGCTATGTGGCAAATCGGAAATTGAAAAGCATGAAGCATCTTTATCACACAGAAAGAAGCAAGAGTTTTCAAATAAATTAGAATGTTATGGAGTAGTAAGTGAAAATTCTTCTAATGTAACTGCCAATTCTTACAGTGTTGAACCTTGTGTAGCAAGTTCTTCTGCTTCAGAATTCACAAATTCCACGATTCCGGAAAGTGTTACTTTCAAACAGAAAGTACAAGAAGCAGAGATTAGGATTAGTACATTTCTCGTAGAGCATAATTTACCATTCGCGATTTCATCAGAATTGATATGACTTTTCCAAGATATGGAACCTTCGGTTTTAAAAGACGTTAGATTGAGCCACACTAAAATGGTCCTAGTTGTAAATAACGTCGTATGTGCTGCTGAAACTGATCGCATGGCAAATATTTTGCGTAAGCAATCATTTTCAGTGTACGAAGACGAAACGACCGACAGGACTCTAGAAAAGTGGCTGTCATTAATGGTTCGATATGTGGAGCCAACGACATTTTCTGTCAGGGTGGAATTGCTCCAGCTTATTAATGTAAATGCTTCGGATTGTTCTGCCTCTAAAATTTTTGATGCGTTCGAAAAAGCATTGTCCGGGCAGAAAATCCCTTTATCTAATATCTGTGCTTTAGCTTGTGATAATGCACAGGTGATGGTCGGCAATAGGTCCTCATTTAAAACAAAATTAAAGGAAAAAAGTCCCCGTTTAATTGTTTTCCCGTGTGTCTCGCATTCGTCAGCAATTGTAGCAAAATATGCTTGTGCCACAATCCCAGATGTAGAGGATTTAATCAAAGATTTGCCAGCTTTTCTTAATGCTAGCTCCAAGCGAACGGCTATTTTTCGATCGATTGTTTTGGAATTAGGAAATGACTATCAAAAAATCCCTAGTCATTCTGAAACTCGCTGGCTTGTCCGCTATCGATGCATAGATATTATAATAAAGAATTGGGAAGTTATTCTTCAGTATCTTATGGTCCTCGTATCTGAGAAGGTAGAGAAGGCCAAAGACTTGTTAGGAAAAATGCAGAATCCTTTGATACTCGCATATTTCCTATTCTTGAAATTTACTTTGGATAGGTTCATAGTATACAATGCGAAATTTCCAAGTCGCGAAACAATGGTTCAGGAACTCCAGCCAAACTCGGCTAAATTCTTCGTATGGATTCTTAGCAGTTATTTGAAAGAGGGTCTTCTTCAACCGAATTTATTCTTTCAAATCATTAGAAATGTTAACTTTGCAGATCCTAGTAATCAAAAGCCGCTTCAAGACATTGACGTTGGTAAGGAAACACGAGAATATTTCCAGCAGCAACTTACAAACAAGAAATTGTAAATAGTAGAAGTTGATCTATTTCTTCGTAATTGCTTGAAATTTTATGTCACAGCAAGCGAAGAAATTCGCAATCGACTTCCTTTTGATGACATCTTTTTGTCTTGCGTTGCTGTTTTCCGGCCTCAAGTAGCTTTCTATGCTGATCGAAGCGAAACTTTTCCTAGGGTCTGGAAAGTTTGTCAAGATTTAGGGTCGTTTGATAGAATAGGTGTACAAAAAGAGTGGGATTCTTTACTCAAAATCAGACAGGAACTCAAAGAAAAGTGGTCGAATTTATCTTTTGACGAAATGCGGTCTAGTATCGGTGTATCTTCGACGAGTACAGGAGAAAAACTTTTTCCAAATTTGACCTCAGTATTGAATCAGGTTCGGAGTCTTCCTCATTCAAATGCTGAGGCGGAGCGAGGTTTCTCCATGCTCACGGACGCGAAAACTCCCAAAAGAAATCGCTTAGGAAACAGGACGGTCAACTCAATTTGTGTTACTCGATCAGCCCTAAAGGCGAGAGCGGAAACAGCCAGAACAACGAGCATCACTTCGAAGCATTTGCAATTAATGACCGAAAATCTATATGAGATGGCAGAAAGTGATAGGGAAAGTGGTTTGTCGCTCTTCGCTCACGAAGGAGAGGATTAATTCTAATGGCCAAGGCATGGCGTTAATCAATTTCAAACCCCTTTCTTACTCACAAAATAATGACATTTTATTTCTTATATCAGAGATACGTTCTTTATTCCTTTCTTCGCATGCCTCGGGTATGGAAATTGTTTAGTTTTAATTATTATTTTGTGAGTAAGAAAACATATTGAAATTGAGTAATATCACGCTTTGGGCATAAGTGAGAGGCAAGGGGACTCACAATAATCAAGCACCCCAAATCATCCCGAATTAATCAAACTTCTTCATTATTTGATTTAAAACAAAACATTTTTGTTCGACGTATACTGGCATTTGATAGAGGCAAGCCTGAAGTACGGGCTACATTTGTAGCGTTTTTTACCACTTTGCTTCATTTTTTTCCTTTTTTCTTTTTGCTTGAAAGCAAAAACCCTTTTCGTTTCGTAGGACGTGGACTAGGCCTACAGGGGATACCACGTAAAAAAAACGAGCCTTAAACTCTACCTCCGTGGTGGTGTGGAAAGGAGTTTTATTTAAAAATATTTGGGATTCTCTAAGAATGAACCAGCTTTTTTATTTTAATATTTCAAATGTGTTTTCTTTCTTTTATGTTTAAGGCAAAAACTAGATCTAAAAAAAGCAAAAAAACCTATTTCTCTAATTGCGTCCAAGATTAGAGCCGAATCTATGCAACCGATTGTTAAAGGTTTAAAAGTTTTCGCTTTAATTTAAAAAGCAAGTCTTCATAGTATTTTACTAAGTAATGAAAGTATGTCTACAATTGTTTTCTTAAATCCTACGCAAAGGTCAAACATGGTGCAAAAATGTCGTAAAATAAGAAAAATGTCTGAGTACTTTGAAGAAGTTTTTCTAAATCGATATGTATCATATTCCAATAATATTTAGGAATATTTATTAAAATATTCATCTTCTAAATTTGTTTGATTAATGTACAGAGTACACTTTATATTTGAAATTTGTATACACTCTAAATCTGAATCAGTCAAATTTTCACTGATTGAATCAGTGATTTGCCTTTTCACTGAATCATCAGTGGAAACAATATTTTTCACTGTTAAATCAGTTACTTTTCACTGAAGTACTCAGTGAAATTTGACTGATTCACAGTAACCTGTTTTTAGTTATTCAAATCAGTCAAATTTCACTGATAATCAGTAGATTTTGACTGATTCATATTTGAAATTTGTACAGTTTTTAAAAAAATCCGAAACTTTTTGAATTTAGTAGTTTATTTATAAAATTTGAGAATGTTGTAGTTGATATTTCTATATAGAACTTTAAGCATTTATGGACATAAAATTTCATTAAAAGTTTCTTCTATCGGTATTCAAAACTTTCAACAATTTTGCAAGATCAGTCAAATGCAAAATTTGACAGAGTATTTAATCAAAATATTTACATTTATTTTTTAAATATTTTGAAAATAATTCGACTAAAATAATGATTAATAAGATTTTGTAACATTGTGGGAATATTGGAACGCTGCAAGATTAAATTTTGAGTACAATTTTCAATTTATGAATGTTTAAAGAATTGAGTGAAAGCATCAATTAAAAAATATTTTTACTTTATAAATTTGATTAAGTGCAGTAATAAGAAAATTTTGACTTTCTATAAAGCATTTCATTTATCTGATTAAAAGTCTGTGCATACGTCACTAAAACATAAGATTAAAAAACTTTAAACTGCTTTTACCATCAATCTATGAATGTGGATTTTAAACCGTAATTTAATGTGTCTTATTTTTTTTTTTGATAAAATATTTTTAACATAATTTTTTGCTTAAAGTAGCCGATTTACTCGATTAAAAATTGGTCAACTTGTATATTTCAAAATTCTGTAATAAAAGTATTTTCATATTATGTTTTTGTATCCTATGCGTAGAATTTTAATTTTAAAATTGAGATTTCTCACAAAGAAGAAAGATTGTCTTATTAAAGCAGTTTATTCCCAGAAATTAAAAATCATTTACTTAATATTTCGATTCCAAACATTGAATATTTATTGACTTTGAATAAAACAGAAAAAAATTTTTTATGAAGTTTTAAAATCTTTTTACAATGTTACGAATTGGGCCGAATTTAGAATTACGAAATCTTTCATTAGAAAAAGAAAAAGTCACTCACATGAAATAAACTTCTGTAAGAATTCTCAAGATTGAAGAGATGTTAAAGTATTTGCAAAATAATGCAATTGTAAAATTGCAATTTATATCAATATTTGACAAATTTTTAGCTTTCTCAATTAAAGCATTATCCGGAAATTTTTAGTTCCTATAAACAGATGGAATATTTATCAATTTCTTGAATGTTCATACATTAAAAAAATATCGAATTAGAGAATTATATGCAAAGTATTTTCCATTAAGAAGACATAAACATGACATAATTAGTTTTATATCTACATTTTCAGCTTACTTTTTTGTGGCTTAAGCACACATTTTGAATTCGAAATACAAAAATGCTCTACAGAGTTGAAGTATTTCCTGAATCAATTATTATTGATCCTGAATTCTATTGGAAAATTTGTTGTTTACTGTTCAAATCTTACTACGATTTCAAACGGACAGACAAATTAAGAACTACAAAATATTTCATCCAAAAGATTGCACTCCTCCATAAAATCTTGTCAAATTGTAACAATATTTGAACACTTCGAACGAACATTTTTATGTAAAATTTAATGTTGATTGATATTTATATGTTAATATGGAAATACCAATAAACACATATTTTAGCTTTTTAATTTATCTACTGCTATTAGACAATTTTCCATTTCCGTAGAGATTTTAAGTTTTGGAATGAAAAGTTTGTGCTTAGGCTACAAAAATGTGAGATGAAAATATTTCTAACATATAACTGAAAATATAAATTATGAACTTGAATTTTATGTTCATTTTATCTTGATAGAAAATATTGTGCTAATTGAAAAATTGTTAAATGTACAAAATTAGTAAGAAGTATATAAATTTGAATGGAAAATTATATATTGATTCAAATTTTATACATTTATTGTCACTAAATTTCACTGAAAGTTTATTTTTGAAGTGTTGAAATCCTCATGAAATTTTCCAAGATCATACTGATGTTTATTTCATGCAGACTTTCTTCAAGAAATTGAAGAAAAGTGTTATTTCTTGAACTATATACTTCGTAAATTCAAATTCGTCGTCTGCTTCGCGCCTCTTTTGTACGTACTCGAGAAAAATACAATTCTTAATTTCGACTCGATAAACGAAAGCGTGAAATCTAAAAATAACTTGAAAACTCTAAGCATTGTAAAGAAGTCCATCTTCGTGCACCTTCGGCTTTACACGAAGCTGGTGACCGCAGCGTGTGGCAGAGCCGACACACTGACACGCCACGTTTGCATGTGTTTCTCCCAGATGGGAACGTGGTGGGGGCCGAAAAATCCCACGTTCTGGAGACACTGTTTTAAGTTAGTTAGATCTCCTCTTACAGTTCTTCTTCGTACAAAAGTTTTGATACAGTTCTCATTTTACGAAGTTATTCCGAGTTCTCTTCAAATACGAAATTCAGTTCTTTCCACAAAAAACATTTTTACAGATACTCGCCGGTTTGGATATCTTCAAAGTTTTAAACTTTATATTCTCCAGCTTAGTATTTTCGGAGTTCTTTTTCCTACTCAAATTATATACACGGTCACCAATTTAAAAATATTAAAGAGGAGTTACGAGTTCCAAGTTCCACGACTAGATCAATTTCCCAAGGGATTATTTAGGGAAATATTTCGTTTCTACCAACAAATAAAAACAAAGTAAGTAAAATAAAAAATGGCTTTCTAACTATATCTCTCTCTTTTATTTGAATACAGTTGAGTCTCGTTTATTTCAAGTCGAGCGTTTCGTTTATTTCAAGTTTCACGCTCTCCTCCACGCCCCATTATTTCACTGTCACGTGACGCTCTGAGGAGCGATCGGAGAAAATAAGAAGAGTGGGGACGAGGTGTATTTAGTCGCTATGGCAACTTAGGCAGTGGTGGGAACCCCTCACGACTTGAAATAAACAAGACCCTTTCGTTTCGGGGTACTTGAAATAAACGAGACTCGACTGTATTTAAATTTTTGTGTTCCTCCATATGAATATTTGGGTGCCAGTAACCAATCTGGTATTGATATTCATACCTATTTTTCCTTAAACCTATCCCCGAGTTTTTAAAAAATCTGGTGTGCTCCTTTGAGAAATTCCAAACGGAATGGTTATCTTTTGATTATTTTCAAAAACTCGTACTTTCATACCTCCTCAAGACATTGACATCCCTGAAGATTTGTTTGAAAAAGAAGTAACAATGAAAAAGCGAATCAGAAAATAATTAATACACAGTTTGATCCTCTTCGTCATGTTCTTAAACAATTTTTTGCGCTGCCCAATATGTATGAAGAAACAATTGAGTAGTGCCAAACTCTTAAAAACAACACTGTTATAACAAATGCTATGCAAGGGGAATGTTGGAGAGCAAAAAAAATTGTTTGGCGATCGATGCGTACTACCAATGTTTCTTTATCGGGATGATTTTGAAACGAATAATCCTTTAGGGTCACACAAAGGCACAGAAAAAGTTGGAGGTGTCTACGTTGTACTTCCATGCCTTCTCCCTTTTTTACAATCTCAAACAGAAAATATTTTCTTATTACTCATGTACAAATCATTTTATAACAAAAGTATTCTTTAGCTAGAGTAATAGGTGATAATCTTGCAGTGAATACGATTCTTGGATTTATGAAAAATTTTTCATCCAACTTGTTTTGCAGTTTTTGCTTGACTAATAGCAATGAGATAAACACAATAGTTTACGAATCGGCGTGTAAAATGCGTACAAATGAGAACATCTTATTCTGAGTGAACCTAGTTCCATAGGGGTTTCTGAACTTTCGGTTTTGACAGAACTAAAAACGACTTCAACAATTGATCTTCTTACAGTCGATGTAATGCACGACATTTTGGAAGGAATATGGGAATACGATCTGGGATTAGTATCACATCGTTTCATTGTAATTGGTGAATTTTTCACTTACAATAATATAAATACACGAATCAATGAATTACACTATCGAGGCGAAGATCGCAATAAACCGCGTGAAATAATGATGAACCACGTTAAAAATAAATTTATTAAAATGTCAGCGAGTGAAGCGCATACTTGTATCAAAAATATCGGAGTATTGGTGGGAAAATTTATTCCATTTGATAACGAACATTAGAAATTAATTATTTATCTTACAGAGATTCTCGAAATAGTTACTCCTCGCGTTGTCACTGAAAGATTATCAGATTACTTGGGATCAATGATTAATGGATATCTTTGCTTACGAAATAAATTATTTCCCGAAATTTTAAAACTGAAGCATCACATTCTGGTGCATTATCCGCGAATAATGAATCGTATGTGTCCTTTGTGGAATTTGTCTGCCATGAGATGCGAAAGTAAAAATCGTGATTTCAAGATTATTTCGCATGTATCACTTAGTCGGGTAAATATTTGCAAAACTTTGGCCATAAATCCCAATTGCGCTTGAATCATATATTTCTTTGCAATGCTCCAGTTAAGAACGATACATACGAAAAAGGACCATCCGAAAAGAAACACGTATGGGAGATTAGCAATGTACACGCATTTACCTCGCTTCTTGCCTATGCATCTGACAGATCATATTTTGGAATTGCAACATATCACTTTCGGAAGTCACACCATCCCAAATAATGTTTTGGCCATTCCAAATGATATCGATCCCTTACCTTTTTAGGTCAAATGCATTGTTGAGAACCGACATAAAAATCTTTACGTAATAACAAAAGAAATAACTGCGTTTGTGCTATACAAGTATGAGGAGCATTGTCAAGCCTATCGGTTCCATGAAGATCCTGCAAACAAGTCTGATTGTTGGTGGGTTTCGAAATTTGAAGAACTCAAATCTTGTTATGTTTCACACGTAACTGACTTTGGTGATTGTGGAAAATTTATTCCAAAACGTTGGGTATAATGTACCCACGATGTATATATTTAATATGAGAACAAAATATATAAAAGTAAATTTATAAAAATCTTCAATGGTATTTATTATCTTGATTTATATGCACATACTTTATTCTGCCCCCAAAACAAAGCTTGCGCTAAGAGTAATATTTGCTATACCTTAAAAAAATAACAGTTTCACACGCATTTATGTGACAACAATATCATCTGTTCTTAATTAAAGATAATATATTTTCTTCACAATTTTTAAATAGCTCATTTACCCTTTTACTAATTATAACCTGAAAACATCGATGTGCCGAGTCGATGACTGATCTGTCTTGATTATTTTTATTCATAAAAATTGCCAGATTTCATGGATAATTATTTTTTAAATAAAAAAATCAAAAATTATATTGAAGATTGAAAAAAAGTTTTTACTTGAAGTTACGTAAAGTATTTTTTATTTGTATTTATAAAAATTGCAGATTTCATGGATAATTTTTGTTAAATATAAAAAATCAAAAATCGCATTGAAGATTAAAAATTAAATAAAATATTTCAGAAAAATTTAATATTCAAGATTAAAAATAAAAAATTATATTTATCAAAAATTTCGAATTGAAAACTTTTTAACTGGGCCACGTTCTAATTTTGATGAAAATGCTCATGCGCACTACGTAAAAGTTTTGGGGCACTGCTCTGCTGTGAAAAAGCATCGCGTGTCTAGCGCACGGCTGCTCCGTGCGCGGAAACGCATGAGCTGCGTCAACCCATCGACACTATGGGTGTTTTCACACAAGAAAATCGTCTCGACTTTGCTCTTTTACTGAACAACGCAAACTTATGTAATAATTTTTGGAAAGAGAATAATTCAATAAGTAAAACGAAGATTTTTCAGGATGTAATTTTTAAGCTTCTTTTGAGTCATGCATCAATTTTCTTATTTTTGCGTGAGGAGTCTTAAATTTTTCTGAGAACATTATCCAGATATTTTTCTCTCGAATGTTTTGTTATATAACGACAGGCTATTAAGGATCTATCAAGAACGTTTTTATTTTAATTGAAAATTACTGTTGCTATTTGGCGCTTTGATCTATCAGATAAAAAGTAAAATGGAAGAGATAGACAACCATCCGCACCCTTAGAGGACCAACTAATTTCTTCACTAAGCAAATCAGGAATCTTGAAGCCGGATTTTAACCAACCTTCATTTTTACAATTTATTTTTTTTACGTCCTACCACTTCTAATTCCGTTCAGGTGGACTAAAAAGTACGTTAGGTATTTCACGTTTTCGGGACTGGATATTTCTACTGACAAAAAACTCCAATTAACAAAATTAATGTCGCTCTGAGAAATGCCAAACTTGAAACAGAGACCGATCAAAAGAAAAACAAAAGTGATTTCGAGCAAAGTTTTGGGAAAGAACAAGAATTTGTTGATCGATTCATTTGTCGTGATATGCTAACTCGTGAAACACACGCAATTGATTTTGGCTCCGATATATACGTTCGATATAACTTCATTAAAAGACAAAAGTAGAAGCACATTTGTAGGAGAATTAGCCTGTCAGCCTTTACTAATCTCGGCTGTTGTTCAGGTAGATTCTTCATCATGTGGTCTAGTTGGTTACAGTAGGTCTCTGCTGTGATTAATTGACCAGGTTTCATGAAGCTATAATGGATTAAACAATGGCTACTCCACCAAGCAGTAACCATGAGTTTCTTTTAATGAATGTTTGGTTTTGGGCTGTGTTTTTGTACTTCATCCTCATCTAACCAGCTTGCTGAATGATTACGATTATCATAGAGGATCCATTTTTCATCTCAAATAGCGATACGGTGCAGAAGAGGATTTCCTTTATTCCGCAAAAGCAAAGTAACGCAAGCATTGAAACGTTTTTTCATTTGACGTGCGTTTAATTCGTGCGGAACCCATCTGTCAGACTTTTTTACTTTGCTGATTTGATGTGAGTAATCCAATATGGTTGGGATGGAAACACCAAACTTTGATGAAACCTCGCGAGTAATTTGAGATGTGTTACTCTCTGCAATAGGTAGTGCAAAGTGTCAAAATTCGTACATAAGAAACTTCCAACTTCATACTTAATGACCTAATAATATAAGGAATTTTGTACCCAAGATATTTTCAAGACGATTTCGATGAACAATAAATAGTTCATACTTGGCAAATAAATTTTTCCACATAACAATAAGGACGTTGATTAGAATTAATTTATATGATTTTGACGGACTAAAACGATATTATTTCTGAAAGAAGTCTCTTGGAATTTTTATGTAACTACGTTTACTTATGTGTATGCAAATAACAATTTTCTTTAATTCTGTTTAATCTGTTTGTTTCTCCCCTGGGTGGCGCGGCTAGTCGGTTATCCTAGTGGGCGTGTGGCCGCGGATGGAAGTTCCGAGCGAACGGATGACGGATATTATTTAACATAAATTTAGTATTTTTTATGCTGACAATACTAAATATCATCGATCCCTTCGATCAGTCATAACTCGTTGCGTATCAAAGCTCGATCGAGCGTCATGGCGGCCAGTGTTTATATCTGTGCGGAACCGGTCACATCTCCGACGCCGCTGTCCTCTAGTGCTGTCGTGCTCGTATTGTGCATGAGACACACGAGACAGGAAGCATAAGTGCGGGTAGTGCGTGGTGATTGTTACGAGTGCTCTTGGGTGGGGACGAAGTGTGGTCTTTCGCCATACGACTTTTTCCCCTGGGATGTAACTCCACCTGTCATACCAATGAGTTTACGAGAACATCTTTTTAAGTGACCGTTAAAATTTACCACGTCATGAGTACTACAATAAACTGTAATTGTATTTTGTATGTTTTTAAATGATTTTGATTATTAAATATAATGACTTGGATCACCAGCATGCTGAAAATTCAACACGTTTTTCAAATTAAAAATTGTTTATGTGTGCCCAAGGTGCGGATTACTTTCATTCGTTCCTACGTGAATACATGTAGCTATTGGAATAAATCTTGCTATTCACCCTATACTTCTAAATTTTACTCAATTATCATTCATTTTTTAACATTTAATATATCAAAAATAATTACAGTGATACTAAATAACTTCTAACTTGTCCTTATCTTACAAATTTGATCAGAAGTTGAGTAAAATTACATCAACTATTTTTCTCCGTATAGACACCGAGATGCAGTGTAAGAACAAGTATTATCAGGGCAGGTCGACCTCTAATGTATTGGGTGTCCCCGTAGGATAGTTCATGTGCGGTGGTGTACGCGGCGCTAGTTGTCGGAAGCGGGCGGAGTGCGGCAAAGGGAACGGCTTCGTATGAGTTCCGCCATTGTTGTATACATGTATCAACAATTCGTACGCGATCGCGCTTTATAATCATTTAAAATGAATTCGAAGTACGAAATTCAGTGTGTCGAGTGGAAGTGATGTGAACATTAAACCGGCGAGTGTTTCTTCCCCATCAGACTTCGAAATTTTTATTCCCGAAGTAGAAAAACCTGCAGAAGGCACACGAGACTTTGAAGAAAGTAGCGTGCAGTTTGCACACGTAAGTAACAATATTTTTAATTTCATACGATATTGTATATAATTTCAAACTTTTCGACTCTGATCAGAGTCCTCATTAGTGATCTTTATTTCTAAAATTTTAAGTGCAATAAATAAAATATTACATATATGAGCCCTATTTCGAAGTAAACTTTGAAAATGTGAAAAAATGTAAAAATCGTAAGAAAATTTACATAAAATAGTACAAGAAACTTCGATGAAGTATCTAAAACTTCCTTAGGAATGACAATAAAATTCTAGCACGTAATTTTGAGATAGCAAACTAAAAAAGTAGTATATACACTACCGGTCAAAATTATTTATTCACCTGCTGTGTTAGCTATTCTCAAAGTGTCTTAATTTTTATAATTATTTAAATTTTGCATCTACTGAGCCCAAGTTGAAGGCAAGATGATAATTTTATAAGAATATATTGCAAAAAACGTCAAATTTCGATCTTTTTGAATAAATATTAATAACACTGAAATTAATTAAGACCTTTAAACGTTTCTGGTCTCATTTTGAAGGTTACTCTTCATAGTATTTTGTTAACTTATCAAGATATTTTTAGAATTTTTCTTTTGGATTCTACCCTGGGGTCAAACATGGTACAAACATGTCAAAAATTTTCAAATGAAGAAAGTAATCTATAAATTTTATTAAAATATGATACACATTGGTTTTTAAAAATTTCTTGTAAGTATCTACACATTTTTAAAATTTTATGACCTTTTTGTATCATTTTTGACGCCGGGTAGAATCCAGGAAAAAAAATCTGAAAATATCTTGATTAGTTAGCAAAATACTATGAAAACCTACCATTTAAATGAGACAAAAAACTTTTAAAAATCTTAATTAATTTCAGAGTTGTTAATATTTTTCAGAATGATTGAAATTTCAAGTTTTTTGAAATATTTTTTTATAAAATTAACATTTTGTTATTTTTTCTGATTTTTCTAAATCATTTCAGTCGATTATGTCGATCATTAGAAGAGTGTATCACTGTACGTGACAACGGAACTCTACTATATCGACCTTATTAACCTCTGATTTAGAATTAATCCAACGTTATTGCAAAATTTTATTAACTTTTATTTTATGATAGGGAAAAAAATTTCAACTTGTTATTATAAAAATTAAGACATTTTAGGAATAGCTGAAACAAGAAGTGAACAAATAATTTCGACCGGCAGTGTACTTCTGTCTAAATGTTACTGAAGATATAGATGCAAGTACATATATAGTATAAAATTACAAAGGATTATTTATGAAAAAATAGCTGAGAATTGCCAATACAAATTCCACAATGTCAGAAATTCCCACCACAATTTCGTGAAACATGTGACTGGAGTTTTATTTTATAAAATTTATTTTTATTTATTTTATAAAATACCTACGAAATAAATTTCAAATATTCATATAAATTAAATGCTTTTAATCTATATTCCAGAAAAAATAATCAGAAGATATCCCAGAAGCAGGAAGCAGCAAGGATGTATTTGGAGAAGACTTTCACACAACACCGAAAAGAGCTATCTCGACCCCACAAAGTGTTCGATTATCTTGTAGTACAAAAATCAACGCAAAATGTGCTAAGCAACTATATTTTCTGAAAATAAAAATACAACTTACAGATATTTTTGATTTTTATTTATGACGAGAAAACCATGATTTAAGGCAAAATTGTGTAAATGTAATTAAAGAGTGAGTTGATATCAACATAACTTCTCACTCTTGAATTAAATTTTCACAATTTTGCGCTAAATCTTCAATTTCCTTTTAATTTTATTTGAATATATTCTTTGTAACACATTTAAAGAACCTACGTATGCATGTATATGCACTAACACGTGCACACATAATGGTAGTTCATGCGCAGTGCTGTACGCGGCGCTAGTTGCTAACGGTCCACCACCTTTCCATTAGGTTTGCACGGCCTGAAGTATTATGCTACTGTGGGTAGAAAATAAGGTGAATTTTTAATTTGGACTTCGCGGGCTAACCGATTCGGGCAATTGTGCGATGCATAACCGGATGCTGCGCCTCATATCCGGCGGAGCATCCGGTTATTCATCGCACAATTGCTCGAAAAGAAAAAAAAACACCATCCTGAAATTCTTTTATTTTATAGGAAAAAATCTCAGCTTTTTAACTAGATGATCTGAAAAAAATAAAATGTGTCCAAATTTAAGAAAAAGTCAAATCTATTTTTGATTTTCGAAAATGGAGGTCAAATTTTGATTTTTTTCGAAAATGGTTACATCCAGTTGAAAGGTCAGGAAAGACTGAAGAAAACATATGAAGTAAAATTTTGCCTTATGCAAAAAGAAATAAGTTATATTCGTTTGAAGAAGAGGCTTCCTATCAGAAGTCTGAAAATTGACCTCCCCATCCCCCCTATTTTAGCAAATATTTGTCAAAATGAAAAAAAAAATTTTGTAGGAAATACCATCAAATAGGACTCCAATCAGCCAAACTTTAAGCCCGATCGGACGATTTCGTTTTTTGGGCTGGTATCACTTGAGAAATTATGCCCAATATGGGACATTCTTTTACATATCGTACGGATTTAAAAAAAAAAAAAATTTTAACATTTTTAATAGTCTTTAATTTTTTGTGTGGCATTTTTTTATTAATTTAATCGACACGTGTATAGGGATTTTGGTAAAAAAAGAATTTTTCAGGAAATATATCAACTTAAACTTTTGATAAAATTGGATGAAATGCTAAATTATCTTATACTCAAAATTCATTATCTTCGGTTGAAATAATCAAATCCCCTCAGCAGAAAACTTTGGGAAAAATACTATCATATGCGCTATGTCTGAATATAACTAGCGCATATTTAATAAAAGTGGACACTCAATTAGATCGGAAGATATTAAATATTATTGAGTGCGCGACGTGTTTAATGATGTCCGAGTCGACTGAAAGCACATTATGTCTCGAAAAAGGCTAGTTCTGGCTTGACTCAGATATGATCAAACACGTCGCGCGCTCAAAAATATTTAATATCTTCCGCTCTAATTGAGTCTCCACTTTTATCAAATATGCGCTAGTTATATTCAGACATAGTGCATATGATAGTATTTTTCCCAAAGTTTTCTACTGAGGGGGCAAACATGCAAAAATTGTAATTGAAAATCGTAAAGTTTTTTTGCAAAACACATAATATGAGTGTCATGCATCAAATCATAAATATTTGAGAAAATCATATTATGTGTTTTGCAAGAAAACTTTACGATTTTCAATCTCATGGGCTAATGAGGGATAATATTAATTTTCAATTAGGAGTACGCCACGCGTACACTTTATTGCTTCCATTTTCATGATCTACTACCTGCTTTTGAGTTCGACTTCAAGCAGTCCGACAGAAGTTGTGAGACGATTCGTCCTATAGCATATATGCACATATGCAATCTTCGCGGACTTCGCACATGTAGGGTTAAAATATAAGGAGTGTTTTTTGCGGTCATTTTTTGTTAACTCGAAGTCGAAATATTGTCGCGTGTCCCAAGGGTTGTACGCGTGTAAGTGTCATCCCGAAGTTAGGTATAAAAGTCTTTTGATTTATAGAGGTATTGTTTATTGCTTCTATTGTATTTTTTCGCTACCTGATCTAGGGATAAATTTCCGTCTCTTATGAGAATCTTTCTTCATTTTTCGTCTCAAATTCGTCACAAGTTTGGGTTTGAGACGTCTTAAACTTCTATATCATAAATTGATTTGATTATTTAAGCCGGAGATAATGAATTTGAAGTACGAGAGAATTTAGCATTTTATCCAATTTTATCAAAAGTTTAAGTTGATATATCTCTCGAAATTTTTTTTTACGAATATCCCTATACACGTGTTGGTTAATTTATTAAAAAGGAGCTATAAAACTTTTTTAATGTAAATCTAAATTCTGAAAAGAATTCCCCTTATATAGATATACTAAAATGTACATTTGCATGTTCAGCAGCATTTACCAGATGTGTAGTTATCAAATGTGTATTTTTTTATTTATCTTTTTAATGATACTCAATAACTCTCAAGATAAATATTGAAAGCAGTAAACAAGCTTTAAAAAATATAATCTTAAATCAAAATAACGCTTATGATCTTATAATCAGGAAGAATTATAAATGTAAATATTGATTTCCACCATTTTTAATTATTATACATATATATATGGCGTGTTCCATGGCAAATCGGACGGGTTCAGGACTCCATGTTTCGGATTTCCTTGAAATTTTAAGGATTGATAAACTAACATAAATAATGAAGAAACCCAAAATTTGAGATTATTTCATGCATTATTTAAAAAGTTGTGGGATAAACGAACAAAAAAAATATTTTTGTTCCTTTTCAATTATTTAAAAACTGAAACTAGAAAAAATTCTGAAAAAAATTACAGAAACGTATTATTAGATGGCCGATGTAGCAGTATTTTTTGAGAGAATTTATACTCCAAATTTAATGATAAAAAAAATGTTTTTTCCAAAAAAAATGATTTTTTGAAAAAGCGCCATCTTTGAAAAATCCGAAAAAATTCATAGTGATAGCCGCAAGTATTACGCAAATTTTAGGTATATAATTAAGGTGCGCACTCAAAAATTGTGCGAAATATGAATTTTTTTGTAAAATTTATTCTTCGATAACAATATTAATATTGATCAACAGTAACTTTAACATCACACATCCAGTAATACTAATCTTATTACAATAATTATTATTACTTTTATTAATATAATTTTAATATAAAATAAACCGTATACATAAATTTTCTGTTTTTCTTTTTAAGAGTTACTCTTTCGTGCAATTGCATGAAGTCACATTAAATTAAATTAAACAAACGAATTATACGATGAATTTAGCGACACTACTGAGCCGAAAAAAACAAAATACGGCCACAAAAGTCGTTCTTTCTGGAGTGAAATGCGGCCTGGAGGACAGTACTTTCGGCTTGGAGATCAAGAAAAATAATTTTTTTTATTATCATGAAAATAAATGTGTTCGTAAAGAAACCACGAACAAATTTTTTACGTCAGAAGTATAAAAAGTGATTTTTTGAATTGTACTTTGATGAGAAGTGATAAATCGCAAGGACTGATTTTTTGTAAATATTATTGTCTTCGAGAGATTTTTGGAACCGGATGGTACCTGGAGGCCGTGAGAAGGAAGATTTTGCGAGTCATTCACCGATTTCTGGTAATTTTAACAATTAAGGAAGAAAACCTAAATGCTAGGAGGAAAAAATTATTTTATGTGCCTCAGTCGCGGAAACTCGTTTTTCCGTTACAGCTGAGAGTAAAGCAATGTTTTATATTCCGTTACAGAGGAATACAATGTAGAAATTGAACTGCGCATGCGCATTATAGTCTCACAGCGGAACGAAATCTATTTCTTATTCTTCTTCTTATCACTCATTCTTCGTACAGCGGAACGCAATCTATTTCTTATTCTTCTTCTTCTCACTTCTTCTTCGTACAGCGTTAGCATTGACTACTACACAAGACCGATAAAATCAAAATGGCCGGGACTAGTCGCCAATTTGCGCCCGCTTCGTACAACTAGCGCAGCAAAAAACTACAATAAGTACTAGATTAGATTCCAATGTACGCACAAAAACTCGTATACGCACCACAGTCACATAAAATAGAATATGTGCCAATGCACACAATTCAGGACATTCCGAGACTCGCGACAATGCTCGCAGGACTGATCGCGCCTCGGATTCGTCTCGGCTTTGTCTCGACTTCGTCTCGGCTTTGTCTCGACTTCGTCTCGGCTTTGTCTCGACTTCGTCTCGGCTTTGTCTCGACTTCGTCTCAGCTTGGCCTCAGCTACGTCTCGGCTACGCCTTGGCTTCGATCTCCTGCGAACATTGTCGCTCGTCACGCAATCACCCTCATTGTGTGCCTAGGCACATAATATACTATATAGATCAGCACGTGATGATTTCACTATATTTCTATTTGTATCGAGAGTGAAAAATCACGTAATATTCACTTACGGTTTTTGTTTTTGTATGGATTACAACAATGTTTCCTTTTCTGTCGAATCATGGCAACTGCTCTTTGAAAATAAACTCTCGTGGATTTTTTTCCAAATAATTTATTTTCATGATAATAAAAAAATTATTTTTTTGATAATTTATGTATAATTATAAAACTCATTACATTATTCATATGTTATGAGTATAAAGCGATAATTAAACAATTAATCATCACTTCCCATCACTTTTTGATAGTAAAGTTCTGGAAAAAGCAGATAGTAATCGAACATTAGTGGAAATTGCGCCCGACGCCATCGATCGAAGATCGTGATTCCACGCGCATCACTTTACAAAAAAATTCATATTTCGCACAATTTTTGAGTACGCACCTTAATTATATACCTAAAATTTGTGTAATACTTGCGGCTATCACTATGATTTTTTTCAGTTTTTTCAAAGATGGAGTTTTTTCAAAAAATCAATTTGTTTGAAAAAAAACATTTTTTTTATCATTAAATTTGGAGTAAAAATTTTCCCAAAACATACTGCTACATCGGCCATCTAATGATACGTTTGTGTAATTTTTTTCAGAATTTTTCATTTCAGTTTTTAAATAATTGAAAAAGACCAAAAAAATTTTTTGTTCGTTTATCCCATAACTTTTTAAATAATGCTTGAAATAATCTCAAATTTTGGGTTTCTTTATTATTTATGTTAGTTTATCAATCCTTAAAATTTCAAGGAAATCGGAAACATGGAGTCCTGAACCCGTTCGATTTGCCATGGAACACGCCATATATATATATATATATATATATATACATACTTTAATAATTTTGTTTATTAATTAGTTAGTTGAGTTTGAAATTTTTGCCACTGCCTACATTATCGGAGGATCATTAGTCTTTTTTCCACAGAAATATTTCAAATCATATATCGCATTATTGCGATATAAGAATTTAAAATTCTCTACGAGGACACCTGTCGGAAATGTATCCTATCTGATACGCGACTAATGATCCTCCGATAATGTAGGCAGTGGAAAAAAAACGCCTGTATAGCTCAATTGGTCAGAGCAGTCGACCGGCAATCAAAAGACCTGGGCTCGAATCCCAGCGCAGCCAAAAGCGTCTTTTTTCCATACAAAGATTTCAAATTCTTAAAATTTTTTTTTAATATCAATTTTTTTTTTTCACATTTTTGCTTGAAATAGATTTTATCTCAATATGTTTTATAAGGCCTACGACGATGTTTTCAGTTTTATTGAAACTAACCACTTAGCGTAATTTAGCAAATTACATGTTGGGTAAAGATCTTTTATTAAGGAAATTATGAATCACCTCAAAAACTTTTAATTTTAACAGTTTTCTTGTAAGCAACAAAATGTAGGCAACTGTTACAGAATAGTTCCTAACTTTCGTTCTTTGCTTGTTCTAGAACCCAATTATAACACTATTCTAGAGAATCGAAGTAAAACCGTTATGGCACAGTTAACAACTTAACCTTATTTATCTATGATAATCATATGATCATTTATTCCGAAACATTTCCATAACCACTGTCACGGAATGATGCCATCACACTGTTCTAGAATCGTTCTGTCTCAAAACTGTCAGTTTTGGATCACTGTTCTCTTTCTAGTCTAGAACCAAACTGTAACAATGGTTGGATTCAAAAACCCAGATAATCTCTGTTGCCTTTTACTTTGTTTAATAACATCCAACCGAAATGGAGCTTACCTGATAAATGGATTTTTTTTTTTATTTCAGCAATTTTTCTGTTTAATGTACTATGTTTACCCTCATGCTTAAATGCGACTACTCGTTGCAACATCATAAATAAAAATACGCTATGTATTGACTTAATAATGGTAGTTACCTAGACTACCATTCTGCGTCGGAGGGAAAGAACGTATCGAACTCGAAGTTCGTTACGTGATATTTTGTTTCAAATAATTAATTATTTCATTTTTAATTGGAAGAACAAATTGTCGAATCTTTATGTTGCATTGCTATTGTCCTTATCTGCAAAAGAATTATCTATTTGAGTTGTTTGTGATTAAAATGATTCAAATGGTAGTTTTTATTTTTATAAATAATTATGTACTTAGATAAAAGTTAACTTATTCCTTTTCCGCGTATGCTAACTCAGAAATATTAAGTGCAGAAAAAACACTGTTCTGCTATAAAACGTATAACAAAAATTTGCTGCTCGCAGATAGAACATTTTATTTCATTAAGGATGACATAAGACGACCGTCTCAACATCCATTTCTGAACCCTGATGCTGCCAAGCGATGTTTTTTATTCTAGTTTATTTTTACAATACAACTTTGTGCATTCTCTATGCTGGAGAGAAATTTAGATGAGAAACGCATTTCATTTTCTCATAAATTTGAATTTTGTGTTACAAGACGACCGTCTCTGTTACGTACGACTATTATTAATTTAAATAAATTGCAAAAAGAAGTAAAAATAGTTGCCTTCAACACATCTTACCAATTAGTATAATAAGTACGCGGAGGTCGTCCAAACTTCCGAATTCAGTTGATACAAGTATTAGGTAAATTCGTTTATTATTATGTGGGGTCGTTGGTCTTCTACTTTCGGACTGAGAGTGTATTCTACAAGTGCCTACGCTTCATGACTCTTAATTTTGAAAGATAAAGGGGAAAGGTGCTTCAAATAAGTCAAAATCAAGCGGTTAAAATTCACATAAATAAAAAGACAATTTATTTTTAAACAAAACAAAACAACCAAACCGATGTGATGTCCTGGGAGCAAAAGCAAAGAAGGAAAATACGTTCTAAATACTGAAGTCCTAGAGATCCGGGCCGAATTCGAGTTGAGATTGTCGTGGTTCCAAAAAGAAGGAACCACTCTTATCCTTACGCGACTCACTCGCGCACACACCCTTTTTTTTACTTCAACCTGATAGCTTTAAGATGAGAATGACACAGATAGCTTTTAACTAGAAGGGAGGCAGTACTTTCAAATTGCCTGTCCTTCGCCACTCTTGTCTCACAGTAAACCTATTTCTGGTTTTAAGAAAATAAACTCCTCATAGTTTTGAGTTTCGACTAGATGTAAATCCTCTTAGCTAGTAGTATTTAACGAACTAGATTTTTAGCTCCAGATCGCGACACACTATTGATACTTGCGGCCAATTGACTACCAGCGAGCTTTTACGTCTGAAAAGTTCGAATCTTAGTAGTAAGAGTACTTTGGAATACTCTTGGTGGCACAATCCTGCGTTTGGCTTCAGTCGGAGAGAAGATTTTGTTATTCCCTAGTGGATCCGGGTGAGAGAACGCTCAGAGGAAACTCTGACCGTTCTCTGACCTCGCATTATTACGGCTAAGAAAGGTAAAAAAAAAAACATTAAAAGCATTGCAATTATTAGAAAGGTAAAAAAAAAACATTAAAAGCATTGCAATTATTATTTTGTGGTGAAATTTGAATTAGAAGGTGTAGCAAAAAATACAATTATTTTATTTTCCAGCGATAAAAACTGAAAGAACATAATACCTGTCATTGAAGGCAGTACAGTAGTTCACAATTATCGGGACGTCTCCACCGCTAGGTTTGGCCTTTGGTAGAAGTGAGATAAAAAGTAGTTGTAACTCACTCCAACTAATAGTCAACCTTGACGGTGGAGACGTTCCGCCAATTGTGAAACACTGTACTGCCTTCAATGACAGGTATTATGATTTTCTAGTTTTTATCGCTGAAAAATAAAATAATTGTATTTATTGCTAAACCTTCTAATTCAAATTTCGCCACACAATAATAATTGTCATGCTTTTAATGTAACAGTAAGAGTTTTCTGTGACCGTTCTCTCACCCGGGTCCGCTAGGGTACATGAAAAGAAAACTTACAAGCTCCCTGCAATACGCGTATAGCGAATTTTTTCCAAGAGATTTTAGGTGGAATCCATTTATATATCCAAGTTTGCAATTTATTGTTGCTAAATCCTCGCATGGGATAATGACACATAAGGAGAGATTCAGAGGTATTAATCCATAGTGATGGTAACAAATCAACTATTTTTTTACCGTCTTCATCAATTTCGTCGATAAATTCTACGACGACATAAGATTTTTTCAGATACTTTTGCGTCAAAATAAGAAAGAATTTTATTCTAATAACAGAAATCATGGAGCTGACCTAGGATTAAGTAGATCCCTGCTGCAAGAAAACGGATTCAAAGAGATAAAATTTTGTTATCCATTTCAGTAAGCTCTTTGCATCCTTTTCCATCATTTTGTATTCGTTTCTACCATTGTTGCGAAGTAAGGGTTAAAAGTTATAGAGAATGATTGGTATGGATTCAAACGTATCAATTTGAAGGATAGTGTAGGAATTAAAGAGGAGAGACGGATATACCACGGATATAAACGGATGAAGAAGTATAAAAGAAGTATTCAAACAAATATCCATACACAAGAGACGGAATGAAGTGAATTTGAGGTCTTAAAACCTAAAACTTACTAAATCAGGCATTAAAAGTGCTTAATTTTAAGATTCAAAATTTTCTACATTGATTATTAATTCAAACTCAAGTCCTTAAAATATTATCATTCCTTGTAAACTTGACATTTCAAATGTAGTTGGATAGATTTTTGGACTAAGATTTGAAGTATTCTAATTTTTTAAGCATTCAACACTTATTGTCAAACGTTGAAATCGTTCAATTTTTAAAACATTGTTTTGAATACCTGAAACTTACCAAAATTTATGACGCTTTTGTCAGTAATTAGTAACTTATTTCATTTCATTATTTAATTGCTCATTGATAAACTAAGATAATGTATGAGTAGTTTCGTTCGTGTTATCCTGAAAAGTTGCAAGTATGAAATATGTACGTAAGCCCATTGACATTAAAGTAAAAACAAAAGATTAAGTGGTGAGGTTACGTGCATGTAAATTTCAAAATTTTTAAATGAAATTTGTACTGAAACCGGTGAATTCATATCTTTCCACTGTTTGCAATATCATAAATAGCTTGAATAAAATAATTTTACATATTACCATTTTCGCACAGAAAGCGTTCACCACACTCTATTATAATAAATTACGTACACGGAGAAAAGTGAACCTAACTGGTTACTCCCAAAACCACAACAGTTTCGCGCCGCTCGCGCAGCGGGGGAAAGCAGTAGCGTTAACTGTTTAAGCATGAGCGATTTCGGAGAGCGCAGTAACTGTCACGGTGCGAGACCAGAATGGAACCACAGTAACTATTACGGTCCTGGTAGTAACTATTACTGCAGTCGATCCACAAACGTTTCCACTAGCACAGTTTTCTGTTCAAATATCTTTTAAATGTCCGTTTTCGGTGTATAACAAAACACGACACGCGTATCTGAGAAACAAGATCAAGGGCCTTTAAGATTGAGGAACATTCATTGGGGCAGCGATCACGACTCACGAGTCCTACCACCATGTGAGCAGAGACGTCCACAGAGAGACGATGCCTCCCCAAATCCAAGCGTTGGAAATCAGAGGCTGGAATCTGAAAGACGTTTGCCGAACGAGTCTGTTGAGTTGTCTCCCAGCCTTCCACGAGCATTTCTGGAAGACTTAGGACGTGATCAAGACATTGCGAATCAGATCCCAGATTCGGAGAGAAGTTGTCCCCAGGAGACATTACCACCAACTACCAACGCTCCATCACCCTCGGGGAAGGACTCCTGATCTGAAAACGGAGAAGTCTCAATCTGTGGACAGATTTGAAGAGACTTTGTGCCCTGGAGACCGTACCACTAACTAATAACGCTCCATCGCCCTTGGGGAATGACTCCAGATCTGCAAACGGAGATGTCTTAAATCTGAGGCCAGTTTCGGAGAGATGTTGTCCCTGGGTGACCGTACCACCAACTACCAACGCTCCACCGCCGTCGGGGTAGGACTTCAGATCTGAAAAAGGAGACGTCTCAATCTCAGGCCAGATTTGAAAAGACGTTGTTATCAGAAGGCCCTTCCATCACCTTCAGACGCTCTTCTACCCACCTCTAGTGGAAAAAATCCACACCTGGCCGAGACGAGACGCACCGTCAGGGAAGTCATCCCGCCTCGAGGGAGCCAGTTCACGGAGATCATCACTCCGCCCTGGACCGTCTCCCTCCAATGCCTGGAAAGGGGGTGGGCCTTCAAGCTACCAAGATGCCGACCGCCGACGAAGACATCTTGGACATACCGACATGCTGTTCTCCAATAGAAGTCACTACATTGCCATGGTGATCAGCGTCTCATAGGGCCACAAAACGCAAGGCGTTCCACGAGCTTTTCGGGTAGGATTCTGATGACGAGTAACAACTTTTGAACCTTCAGAACCACCACCCAGTACAACTTACATAAAGAACTGCGCCGGAAGAAACGCTTTCGGTATAGAGGAATAACTGTTACTGCCAACACAGTAATGATTCCTCCAGGCCACATTCTGGTTTCGCGGAGTAATGGTTACAGTCTAAGGAGGCACTGTTCGGGCTAAGACAGTAGCAAACGCAGAATAGCTACAACACAAAATTTCTGCCCAACGATTGCGGTCAGCGCAGTAAACATTACGGTTTCGGTGGTAACTATTCAGATTTACTTTTCTCCGTGTGTGCAAAAGGCTTGCTAAGTATGTCATTTGCTCAACATCACCTCAAAAGCATTTTCTTACGATTGATGCTGTCGAATACTTCCTTAAAGGACAGCTTCAGATTCTTCAGGGCAAATATAAAGTCCTACTTCAGACGATGCTCTAGGATATTCAAATGCATCCTTTGTTTTCAATTCAAGGCCTTCAATGAACACATTGCTGATGTCCGAAGCTTTACAAAAGATACGTTTGACCTTTATGAAGTTGCCCATTGAGAATTCCACAATATCATTGGGACGAGTTACACTGATGTGGAACGACTTGATATTGATATCCGAGTAATCAATTTCAGAAACTTTTCGACTTATTTCCACGCGATTACACAACACCGGACGTTTTTTAAAATCTCCGAAGTTGAGGAGATTTCAGATAATCTTCTAAAAAGTTGGGCTAGTGGATTTCTAGGCGTTCGAATGAGTTTGTTAATTATTCCCAGTAGATTCTCGAACGGAAATGCCGAATAAACGCTGCTTGCATTTGCCTAACGTCGTTACTCAAATGTATCAAATTTGGAAATTGATGCTCTGTATACTTTCTCCATAAAGCTCCGGTAGTTTGGAAAAGAACTTCAGCAAAAGATCATCGGCAATGTCAGTATGAGTAAGTGCCAAAGTAGAATGGCACAAAATGCGACTTGCAATCAACAAATGCAAAAAATGCCGATACAATCTTTTTGGCAAAGTGAATTTCAAAAGCAAAGGTCCACCATACAATAAGAAAAATCTATAGTGAATTGCTTTCCAATTAGCTATATCTTCTGAATCGAATGTTTTCCTGTGAATCTCTGTTGAGATTGATACTTTCAATGCCGATAAAATATCCTTTGATTTCATTCGTTGGAGACGCTGTAGCTTTTCCCAATTCATCGTTTTGCCAATCCATCTTTCTAATAAAGTTTTCATAACACCATTACAAAGAAGATGCATGTAATCGAGAACGACTTGGCGTACAAGGTCGAATCCTCGAATAGGAAGCAAAGGTGATGGCATGTTTGGCTGGTGATGTCGTTGCTGATCTTTAGTCTTTTTCCGAGCGATAAGTGAATCCTTCGTTCGTTTTTGACAGTTCATTTTCGAGAAAATCCTTTTGCCACTGTGGGTTTTTCCACGTATCTGAGAAAAGTGATCATATTTATGTTATTTTGAATAAAAATTATTATTTTTTTATTACAGCATGTAAATTACTGATATGTATTATTTTATATTTATCTCACACCTTTCGCACGAATAAAAAGCAGAATGACCCTTGGAGCATTTTGCGAAAGCGCGGGCCGGTGTGTCACAGAAAATAAAGAAATTTCGACCTTGTAAATCGTATTTCCGATTTTAACACCCTCTTCAATCAAGATCGGCCATAATTGTATTAATGATTTATTATACAAAGGTAGACCGTCTATGTTGATTATAAGTTCAATTAATCTTCCTTTAAAATCTTCTACAATCTTATCTTTCAAAACACTTTCTATTCCTGTATAAACATAGGATGCATCCGTTCTTCTCTTCGATTTCATCGTTTTTATCTTATCTTCGGTTCGATTTGTACCCAATAATGTCTCCGCACATTTAGGTAAATCTCTGTGACCGTAATTGCGAAGCATGATTAACAGTTCATTTAATGCTGTTGTTGTTATATTATTTGTGTGTTTATTGGCCCATTCTTTCAATCTCTCTCGTATACGTTTTGAGGCTTCCAGTTCATTGACATCGCATTCTATATCATCATCAGGTTCTACCTGACGGTTCTCAAAGAAGTTCTTCTCCATTTCATTTTTTTTTTCATCTGTATCGTACTCTGATAGTGAAGTGGAACTTCCTGTGGAAAGATCCACACTATAAATTAAATTTCACATAATGAATGATTAAGTTATAAAATATTTTTATATATGAAAAACAAGCATACTCAGGAAAAATAAAACGATTTAAGGAATGCCTCTGTGTACCGTATCTTTCAGGAACGTGGGTTGCGAAATATATTACGTGAATCGGAATGAAGGATTGTATGTAAATTGGCCCTATAACTTAAATCAGAAACTTCCGACTGGATGAAAATCAAAAAATTGACAAATTGACCGAAGACACTATTCAACCTAGTTATGTATAGGAGTGTCAGATTCAATTGAATAATTAAATTTTGAGACTGTTCAGTGCATACCATCAAGATATGCGATCAATAAATTCAATAAATTGTTAAATCTAATACTGTGAATCAGAAATTTTATTTTTACTTTAAAAAACAAGATCCAACAAGGCTAAAGACCTATTCAAAATTTCCAAACGATTTTTTATTCCTGAATTATAAAAATTATAAATATATCATATCACTTCTTTATAAGTATATACCTTTCCAAAGGCGATAACGAATAGTCGAAGATATCATTATTTCTGAAAAAATGTTATACATGAAAGAACTGGAATACATTAATGTATTATATATTTAATATATAATTAATTTCCAAGATAAGCTAGGATTTTCAATTACTCTGGAAAGACAGAATAATCAGTAGCTTTGTTTTCTACTAATATTATATTATTTGATGGTGAGCAGTCAAACTCAGATGTGGAGACAGCCGATGATAAAGCATAACATTTTTTTGAAGAATCTCCATTACCGGCACTATCACTTTGACTTACCCTTGATCTTTTTAAAATTCGAGATTTGCATAGCCTATTATAATTTTTTGCCATGTTGAGTTTTAAATATGAATGAAATTATAGTAATTTCTTACAGACATAAGTATTTTTTTTAATTTAAAAAAAAAACAACGTTTCGAAGCTGGATCAGCTTCATATCAAATTAATAATAAAATTATCAATCAGAAAGAGAACGAAACATAACTAATCTTTGTCAGCTAGTGAGCAACGGACCGATGCTGTGCCAAACTCTGGTTTTCTCAGTTCTAGAATGGTTTGCCTTGCCAAATAATCGTCATTTGTGGAAAGTGTTGATTTTCTTCTTTCATTCGAAGAAAACGGTGGCTGAAGCGCATCGAGAGCTCCAAAAAGTTTACGGAGATGCTGCTCTAAGTGAAACAACGTACCGTGATTGATTTCGTCGCTTCAAAGACGGTGATTTCAATGTTGACGACCGTCCGCGTGAAGGAAGGTCAAAAACCTTCGAAGACGCTGATGTTATTTATTATGAGCTGTTGAAACCGAACGAAAACAAATTCATTTGTAACCATTTCTTCACAATAAAGTTACATTTTCATGAAAAAAATAGCGGGAAATTAGTTGCACAACTAATAATATAAAAAGTAAGGGAATGTGCTACTTAGAAAATTTTATTGATTTTAGGTTTCTACATGCTAATGCGTAAAATAAATTTTCTTTGCGTACTTCTGGTTTGAACAGTTGAAAAAGATATTCATATTTAAAATCCTTTTTAATTTCGGAGTTATATATTTTAAAATTGTGCAAGTTTTTATTGTTTTTAATTTGAGAGAGACTCCAAATTTAATTTTCCAAGAGGCTCTACATGATTCTCAATATTAAAACGCTTCTTAATAAAAAAAGAAAATTATTTACCAAGTATAAAGGGTAGTACTTGAAAGTAGCATTGAAAATTGTACATTAAAATTTGTGAATTTTCAAACTGAAAAGATAAAAATAAAGACTTAATTCCAACATTTTAAAATTCAAACGCAACAAACTGTTTCGAAAGGGTAAATCAGTTTTAAGACAAAATTAGAATCTACTGGATAAAAAAATCGAATTGATGTGTGAATTCAAAATTATTTAAATATTCAAATTTCTAATTGGTGAAACTTGATTCAAAGTTATTGATTTCTTATTGTTCTCAACTTCAAATTCAACAAATTAAGAATATCTGAGACTTCAGATTTCAGAATAAGCAATTTGAAACTGTTATAATTCTTAATGTTTTAATTTGGTAGAAATTATGTATTGGATCGATATCTTAATTCGTGCGGTTTGCTTAGAGATGGCGTAACTTAATTATGATTCCATCGTTCCAATATTCCAAACATGCGTTGGAAAGCTATTGTCATTGTGCGTCTTTTTCAGTATATGTCATTCATTTAAAGCGTAAACAAAAATAATTTTTTTCACTCAAATATATCGAACTTTGTGTCTGAAAAAGTGTTTTTTCAACGGCAAAGCCGAATATCCATGGGGCGAAGGTAATGCTCTGTATTTGGTGGGATCAGAAGGGTGTGCTGTATTATGAGCTGCTAAAACCGGGTGAAAGCATCAATGGAGAACGCTACCGAACACAATTAATCGGTTTGAAGAGAGCAATAGCCGAAAAACGCCCGGGATATGCGACCAGACACGAGGCAATAATTTTCCATCATGACAACGCTTGGCTCCATGTTGCTATTCCGGTTGAGAACTATTTAGAAAACAGTGGATGGGAAGTTTCACCCCACCCGCCTTATAGCCCAGACCTTGCCCCTTCTGACTATCATTTTTTCCGGTCGATGCAGAACGCCCTCACTGGAATACGTTTCACATCAGAACAGGGTATCAAAAATTGGCTTGATTCATTCTTGGCCGCCAAGCCGGCGCAGTTCTTTTGGGATGGAATCCATAAATTGCCAGAAAGATGGGAAAAAGTCATAGCTTCAGATGGGCAATACTTTGAATAATACTATTGTACACGTTTTTCTTAAAAAAGTGTTCAAATTTTGAAAAAAAAACCGTATAAATTAAGTTATACATCCAATAGTTTTAAACAAAATTAGTAGGCTTCGTTCTTAAAGGCTATGGAAGATACTTGTTAAATTGTAAATAGAAAAATTGAACTTGACGTCAAATTACTTCCAGTTTCATAGAAACTGGAATTCATAGGTAACTTAGATCCGATGTTCTAAACTTGTGCCGTTCTTCTCCCCTTTTCATAATGTAGCTTCTGCTATGTTTTGATCCTGTCCACTTGAGTGGAATTTACATTTCTCTGTAAATAAAGTTCTAGTATTTGAAACAGCAGTTGATCCAATAATAGCTCTTCTTTCTCAAAAAACCGGTGAAGCTCAACTGCTTGAACTGCTACTACAGCCCGTTCTTCCAAGATGCGTATGAATTCAACATCAGGCGAGGTGAACATTTTAAAATACCTGCTACTCACGGTATGCAGCTTTAACATTCAGATCTGAAACCACTGATATATTATATTTCACAATAGTATAATCAATGCAACGATTTATTCATCTCGTAATAAAAAAATAAAAAAATTAGGTCAAAAACGACGCTATTAACTATGCACAAAACAATGTTGTTTTCGATCTTAAAACTCGACGTGGAAATTGATGTCGTTTTCGGCTTACCTTACTACTTCATTTCCCAGGCGGAAAAGTCGGACTTATGCCGGATCTTACGAACGGCATGGTACCGTGCCAGTTGTAAATGAGCAGCAATGCCAGTACTGATCATTATTACCGCGCCGAGCGTTGGTGCGGTACTGATTAGTACTGCCCCAGTATGAAGTCCAAGTGCTGGCTAGAAGCCGACTTAGGGATTTATGCCCAGTTTTGACGCGGTACTGATTAGTACTGCCCCAATATGGAGTTCACAGTGCTAGCTGGAAGCTGACTTAGGGATTTATGCCAAGCGTTGGGGCGGTACTGATTAGTACTGCCCCAGTATGCAGTCCAAGTGCTGGTTGGAAGGCGACCTGGGGATTTATGCCCAGCATTGACGCGGTACTGATTAGTACTGCTCCAGTATGGAATCCAAGTGCTGGCTGGAAGCCGACTGATAAAAAATGTATCATTACTTTATAACGTTATACGAGGTCTGTACGGAAAGTATCGGGCCTACCTTTATATCTCCGCGATGGCGTTATTCTTCATCATTGGGTGGGTGGCATCCTTCAAAGTAATCCCCGCTTAATTGAATAACATGGTTCCAGCGATGTTTCCATTTTTCGAAACAGTCCTGGAACTGACTTTTAGGGATGGCCTTGACTACGCTCGTCGCATTATTTCCAACCGTCGTTTTGTCATCGAATCGCTGTCCTTTGAGTGGTTTTTTAAGTTTTGGAAACAGCCAAAAGTCACAGGGGGCTATGTCGGGACTGTACGGAGGTAGTCGAAGCAATGCGACACTGTGTTTACTCAGAAACTGCTGCACAAGATTCGATGAATGCGCTGACGCGTTATCGTGGTGAAGAAGCCAGTCACCGCACACACGCGAGTCATTACTAAAATTTTGTTCAAAATTTCCCAAACAGTAGTTTTCGGTATTCCCAGATCATTTTCTAGTTCACCAACAGTTAATCGACGATCACCTTCAATCGCAAGTCGCACCCGCTCAATATTATCCAATGTGTAAAAGAAAAATAAAACATGAATACAAGTCAAAGTCAGGAGCCTACCGAGCACATTGCGCTCGACCCTTGACTTTTGACTGTCACAGACAGCCTCGGGCATGATTCTCTGCTCGAGGTTTCCAAAAATTAAAGACTTTTAAAACAATCATTGCGCGTGGACAAGTACCACGTCACAGTATATAATTATCATTTCTGTTATATTTACAAACTGCGAAGAAATTATCGTGCTAATAAATGCAGTTAAATAAGAAAATTTAGAATTAATTAATAATAATAAAATTAATTCCTTTTACTTATAAGGGCATGTTTGGAATTATGAATAATTTCGTTGACGAATATTTTCATAAAAACCGGGAAACAGTCGAAGATGCAAGAATAAATTTTATACATGCGAAAAAATTATAACATTTACGGCCTTATAGTTCAAAAAACGATGCTTTTAATAACATATGTCAAGTGTAATCATAACAAGTTTCACATAGGCGATAATTTTCATAAAAGCTTACAAATAAAAGAGAACATTTGTAAACTGCAGCGATGATTAAACACTGACGAAAAAATGGTTGCATTGAATTGACGAGTTTTTGTACACGCTTAACGATGCCATTAACGATGTTTTGGTTTTTAGTTATCCGTGGCTTGTTATCCATGGACTCTCTAAGGCAAATCGAAATTCCTTTAAGGCCATGCAATTCTAGTTCTTCTGTTGAATCATTTACAGTTTCTCCTTGCATGGACATTTTATGAAGCATCGTTTTTCAAACGCAGCCTTTCAGTGGTTGCAAAAGTGGGAAATTTGAACGCTTCCTAGCAAGTTTCGTTCGGTTCTCGAAGAATGCCTCCAATGAAACAGCTTTCTTCTTCAAGTCAGCCTCACCAATCTTCAAATGTCGCAGAAACCCTTCCAAAAGGTGACAATCAGCCAAAGCGTCGTCAGCTTTATGAATTTGGAATTTCCATTCTGGCGTCGTTAGGTATTTCTTTGCCAATGTCTCCAGTTTAGCGACCCTTCCATCTCGCAGCAAAGGCACTGTATCTGTCAATCCGTACCAAATTTTGATCAATTCTTTTTCCAAATTGTGTTTTTCAACCACGTCAATATTTCTGGAGCATCGAAATTAATGATGCTGTGCCCAACAAAAATAATTTAGCACTTGAATTGTTGAATGTAGGATAAGAATTTCACAGTTCCATCAGCAGACGATACAGTCTCGATTGGCGTTTCTCATCATGTAGCGTATTTCTATCAGAGGTCAATCCAGTTTTTTCTGAAGCCATCGGGTGAGAGTTTTGATGTGGCATCATGTGGACATAGAATTCGATGCCATTGCCTAAGGCTGCGATTTGCACAATGTCCGACAAACTTGCGAATCCTGTCGTCTCTTTATCCACATAACACGTGCATCAATAGGTCCCGGGACTGACACATAGATGGCGTTGCCAACAAAAGTTCTGTATGCTTTTTCATGAGTACCAACCGTCAAAAGATACCTGTTAAAAGTTTCATGACATTCTGATGTTTGGTGCACGAGTTACAGTGATTTAAGTAACACTAATCTTGATATTCACAAAACAATGGATTCGAAACAATATCGTCTGTTGATTTACCATTGCTTTTTGATGAAAAAAAAACACAGTGCAAGCTCAGCAATGGCTTGAAAAGTGCTACGGGGACTCTGGTCCATCAAAAACAACCATTTCTCGGTGAATTGCTGAGTTTAAACGTGGTTGTACAGACACTGAAGATGCTGAACGCTCCGGCCGGCCAAATGCGGTAATTACACCGGAAACCATAAAAAAAGTCCACCAAATCTTTTTCGGAAACCGTAAATTAAAATTGCGTGAGATAGCTGACACCTTAAAGATATCATACGGCAGTGTGTACGCTATTTTGCATGATGCATTGTCTATGAGGAAGCTGTTGTCAAAGTGGATGCCGCGTTTGCTCACGGTGAACCAAAAACGACAATGTGTCGTTGATTCCGAGCGCTGTTAGGAGTTGTTTCGCCGAAATAAAACGATTTTTTTCCATCGGTATGTGACAATGGACGAAGCCTGGATCCATCACTACACTCCGGAGTCAAAGCAGTCGTCATCCGAGTGGACTGCAGTCGGTGAAAAGCGTCCAAAGCGGCCAAAAACGCAAATGTGGGCCGGTAAGGTTATGGCCTCAGTATTTTGGGATGCTCATGGAGTTTTGTTCATCGACTACCTTGTAAAAGGTAAGACGATCAATAGCGAACGTTACATTGGCCAATTGATGCGTTTGTAAAACGCAATCGGTGAGAAACGGCTCCAAATGAAGAAGAAAAAAAGTGCTCTTTCACCAAGACGATGCACCGTGTCACAAGTCGCTTGCTACCATGGCGAAAATCTTTCCTACGATTTGATTCATTCTTGGTTTTGTTGAACAATCTTCGTCTCTTGAAATTTTCGGTCCTCTGCCTTTCTGCTTTCTTCTCTCGTTTCTCCTCGATCATTTCCTGGTACTTCGTCCTCAATTTTTCAGATGACAATCCAAGTCTTTCATTTACTTTTGAAATGTGTTTTGCCACCTCATTTTTCTGCAGAACTGCTGCATCAACTCGGTACGTAAGAGCAGAAGTGCCAGCATAAAAGCGACTTTTCGGTGCTCTGGTATTGACCATATGGTTAAAGGATTCGTTGCGCTATGGTGAACAACATTGTGCTATCTTTTCCGCTTTTTTTACGTATGTTTCAAGTATTTTCTCGAATTCTACTTTCCAAACTTGACAATCAAATGGCTTTCTACCAGGAAAATGTTTGAATACATGACTTGGATTGCCCAGAGCCTGTCACCATTCTCCACAGTTATCGTGCTCTCTGAACGTGTGTTGGGCCATATTTCGCATTTTGCAGCAGCGTACAATTTTGATGAGAATTTTTTCAAGACGTCATTTTTGTGACTCCACTTCTTGATGAGATGTTTTTCTGCAGACATGATAATTTGAAGGGTCCTCTCTATCACGTTTTGCACAAGCCGTGGATTTCACTTCTCAGGCGACAAGTTTACCTGTTTCGTGGCCAACAACAGATCTTCGTCCTGGAAATAACATGAAATGTTGATAACATTACTATTAATATAAAAATGTGAATTTGAGTACCACTACGACTGTCGTAAAAGAAGCTATTTCCACGTCCATTCCATCCGAAGTCATATTCGCAAACTATTCCCACAGGTTCAGTTTTTTCGTCAATTTCTATTCCTTCAGATTTTTTGAAGCTCACGCCGCGATTCTTTGCTTTATTTTTGTTGAAATAGAATACAAATTAATACCAGTGAAAATGAAATGAATGATTTAACAACTTTGTTAACAAAAATCAAAAAATGAATCAATGACGTGCGATTGAGTGAATAGTGTAATTGAGTGAATAGTGCAATTAAGTGAGTAGGGACGCTTCTAATGAATAAAATAAGTTACTGATAATGCGATGATTTAAATTTCCAGTCGAAATGAGATTCGTGCATATACCAAGGCCAAATCATGCTTTGCATATGTATTTTCATAGCGCCTCGTTTGAAAATCCGATTTTCGGTACCTGTAGAGCGGGTTGAAACTACGATTTTCAACCCTAGGGTTGAAAGCCGCTGTTTCAACCCGCTCCACAGTTACAGCCAATCAGATTCTCAAAAGAGTTGCTATGAAAAATAGTATACATTACTCGAAACAAAACACAGCGAAAGCATTTCGTGTAATTGCAGCCCTCGTTTCACTCGGGCAGCAAACTTCACACTCATGCAATCGCTCTGTTTCGCCCCTTGTAATGTAATATACTATTGTACTGTACCTATTTTTTTGAGTACGTTGGCTGGCACGTACTGGTCCTTATCATCGTTTAATGCTAAATGTTTTCAATAATTTTAAAAAACTAGTTTTATTTACTGATATATACAATTAAAATATGATGAATTGCAAAGATTGAATCGGTAAATAACGATATGAAGGTAAAAAAGTCCTTTAACATTGATAAACACAAAAAAAATACACGAAAACAATGCATTATCTTGGAGAAAAATGAAATGTTTACTGTCGTAGCCCCAATTTTGAAACTAAATTCCATGAAGCAGCCATGTTTACTGTTGAATGCTAGACTTTCCTAGACAATGTCATACTGTAAATAACAGCAGTATAGTTTTTATAAATGTTAAATATCGTTATTTATACTTTTCAGTAGTCAGAGATTTTTCTTTATTAATTGCGGCACAGCAGGAAATATTTGCCTTTTCCTCAAAAGCTAGTCCAATGATAGACTCCGCATATTTCATAGTTTTATGATGCACTATTGGCAAATTCATTCCGTACAGAAACGTTTTTATCTGCTCATGACCTATACCAGAATCAATGCAGCCTGAAAATAATAATTTCTACTATATCCATTCGATAAAATAATACGTAATGTAATACACATTCGATATAATAATACCTAATAAAATGGATGGATTGTTCAAGAAAGAATGAAATTTTTTATGCTTAAAAATTGTTGACTATTTCTAATCATAATTTGTTCGTGAATAAAAAGTGTCGATACGTTGATAAAAATTATTAAATATCATGCATTTGTTTAAATGTGAATAATGTTAAAATATTTTCATGGAGACAAATTACAAGTTTTCTTAGTGGCAGCAGCTTTGCAATTTACCGCTAACACGGACTTTCCCTCTGGAGTGATAATAGATTTGGAGGATGGGACGATTATTATGTCAGAGAACGAAGGACAACGCATGTAAAATCGCGAACCTAATCCATGAATGACTTCTTTTCCTATGTGACTGAAGTGTACCAGGCAATTATATTTCGAACAACGCATTTTTTTCGCCAACAAATCAACATCGATGATCCTTCTGCCGGTTACAATGTTATCACTTTCACTGCTCACCTTATTTCTTAACCGTAGGATTTGTGCAAGCGCCTTTTTTCTGCGCGTCGCTTCAGTTTTCAATATGAACCGTCCACATTTTTTTGCGCGGAAAAACATTATTTACATTTTATTCTAATGTTCAAACATTTTCCCAAACGATTGGCGTAGCGCGAGGATTACAGGTTAGATTGTAAATTAATGGAAAATTTTTTTTTCTAATTGTTATAGGTATTAATAGTAAATTATAACAGAAAAAAATTTTCCGTACAATGTTCGGAATTTTGCAGCGCGCATGAAACATTTTTGATAAATTGTTATAGTTGCTAATTTGATCGCTACCGGAATACCTTAAATTTCGTCATAAAATATGCAAATAAGGACATTGATAAATTAGTGACTATTTCCGTTCTCTACTACAGTCGAGTCTCGTTTATTTCAAGTACCCCAAAACGTGAGGCATTCAAAGTAGAAATCCAGGAAATTATCACTGAAGGAGGCTATTCGTTGGATAATGTGTATAATGCAGACGAGACGGGTCTCTACGTTAAATCACTTCCTAAAAGAACTTTGGTCCTCGTCGAAGAAAAGCAAGCACCGAGGTACAAAGAATGAAAGGAACGCGTAACAATCATGAATTGTTCCAACGCTACAGGGACCCATAAAGTTCCGTTGCTGTTAATCAGAAAGTCTGGTCGACTTAGATGTTTCAAGAACGTGGTGCAATTGCCAGTTGTTTACAGGGAACAGAAGAGTGCATGGATGGACAGTATGACTTTAATTTTTGTACATTTGTTTCACTCTCACTTACAGCTATAAGTATAATCACTCTCAATACATAATAGCTTTTGGTATAAATAATTCACCTTCATTTACAGCTTTCAGTATAATTTTGTTAAATTAAATCAATCCATATTAACCCCTGGCTTAGCCATTGTTTGCTGCGTTCCATTTTTTTTATTTGATACACTTTTTAATTTTTGGTCGCATTTTTATTTATTATTTTGTTAATTTTTTCATTTTTGCTACTGCAGGTGACATTTTTACGGATTGGTACAAAAACGTATTTATTGCGTCAGTAAAAGAGAGGATGTCCAGTGAAACAGATAAATTTATGTTGATATTAGACAATGCGCCTTGCCATCCGTCACTCAATTTTCTGAATGCCATCGATCCACAATTTCAAGTGGTTTTTTTACCCCCGAACGTTACTGCTTTAGTTCAACCGATGGACCAAGGCGTCATTGAATCCATGAAAAAACATTACAAGGCCACTTTTTTGAAAGCATTAGTGCTTTCGGAGACTGTAAAATCGCAAGACATTAAAACGTTTTATAAAAATTGGAATTTATTAGACACAGCGTCGGCTGTTGCGTCTGCGTGGACCTGTGTGCCTCAATCCGCTTTAACGAAGGCATGGAAAAATCTTATTGGTCAACCGTCTTTGTCTGACGTTAATGCAGATCAATTCATGCAAATCACGACAATTCTCAACAACATTCATGGTAGCAACACCTACTCTCTTTCAGATGTCCAAGAATGGACTAATAAGGATTGTCAGCTCCCGACTTGCCACAACATTTCTGATCGGGAATTCGTATCTCAATTCTCAGTCTCAACGAATGTTGAGGTAACTATCTAAAGAATTTCAATTAAACGAAAAATTCGAAAAAATTCTTTACACGTGTAAAGGATTTTGGTAGCATAAATTTCTTTCGCCGGAAGAAATGATCTCAATTGTTTTTTCATTTGTACATTTAAGAAAGAGGCACGAAATAACGAGGACAACAGTGAAATCGCTGATTCATCCATAAACTCGGATTCAAAAAGCACGCAAGACGCCGAATGCGAGCTTCCAATTCAAGAAAATGTTCAGTCTATGAAAGATATGTGTTCTCATTTTCAAATATTCAAGAAATTTTACCAATCAGTTAGCGATTGCAACCAGGAAGACATTGTTTTTCTGAACCGCATACAAAACAATATACAAATGAGACTATACAATCTGATTCACAACAAAGATTAAGCAGCAATTATCTGAATTAACTATTATAATTAACAATGAAACGTTACAATTAATAAATGTGCAATTTACATTATTAAAACATTCTTCTTATATTTTTCTTAATAATAAAAAATAAACTTGCGTTATTTAAAATTAAAATTCATGTCAAAAAATTGTATTTTCATTCCAAAAGAGTAACTTTTACTGCAACTGTAATATTTAATGGGAAAAAGTTGTTTGTGCAAGGAAATATTTAATTATTTGCCTTTATCATCTTTCTTCGTACTTTCGAAAGACAATATGTTGTACATAATTTGAGAAATTTGTGTAACTGATACCTCTGTTATGCTGAAAATACAACAAATTTTTTTATTACATACATAGTTAAGAAATTATCAAATAAACTTTACATTGGCTACTTGTTTATTTTGATAATAAAATCAATTTCGTAATCGTCAATAAAATTATACTGATATTCTGAAGATCTAATGAAATAACGACTGTAAATCATGCAGCCATGACTTTAACATTAATTTATTTTGCGACAATAATTTTTTCTAGAAATTATAATTTTTTACACAAAATTTACTCACAAAAATGTAAAATTTGAGTCAATTTTGATGGAAACTTTCTGCAAATGCTTGCGTTGCGTGGCATTTGTGTTTTCAGGCCTCTTTCAAAATCACGAATTCCCGCGTCTTATATCATTGGCTGTCCGCATCACGTGACAGTGAAATAGTGGGGCGTAGAGGAGAGCGTGAAACTGGAGATAAACGAGACTCGACTGTATGTGAATAAAAAATGCAAATACTATATACTTATGAACGCGACAGAATAAAATGTATGTGAAAAGACACTGAATAATTTGCGTATTTACGAATAAGTTCATAAATATTAGTACTGTAAACTTTTTACAATGTCAAAAGAAGCAAACAACTATATAAAAACATTTAGACGAGCGACTATAGAGTCTCGCTCGAAGTCGATTAATTTTATCGAATGCTCGATATTAGCCCACGAGATTTTCTAAATTTTATATAGAAATTAATTTCATTCAGGAAATTCCCATTTTACTTAAAGAAATGACTCTGTGTGTCGTGAAAATCTGTCCCCAGAATACACTGTACACAGTACACTAGTTTAAGGATAGGAAAAGCTTAAGTCTGGTTGATAGGATTTAAATAAATTAAGTTTAAAATAGTGATAGGAATTTATGGAGGTAATATACATTTATTTTAGATAGGCTGAAACAAAACGAAACAGCTAGGTATATGGGTGATTCTCTGCGAGGACACAGTTTTGGAAGCCCAAAATTTTGTAAACGAAAATTCTCTTTTTGTACGGTTTTTGTGATTTTCCTTTGTGTTTTTACTACAGAAATATACCCTGAATGTGGTCAAGCTACAAGTGTCATGGTCTGTTCTTGGCGACAGAATCTTTAATTTTCGGTGCCACGGTTGTGAGCAGATTGCCACGGTTGTGAAAGTTTTCCTACTTTGGGTGCAGTTGACTGCTGTAAGTGGTTTCATAGAATGACAAAATACATTCGATAACAAAGTACACAATATTTATTATATTTTTCTTGGAAACAAAATTAAATACACATGTTTTTTACGTTGAATAATTACATAATAAATGAAAAGTAAAGCCAAATTATTGCACCAAATCAAGCTTCGATAAATAGTAACACAGCCACACAAAAAAAAAGTGTCGTGATTTGGGGATGCGACATATGCTTTCCTATGGATTTTGACGCGCTGAATCCGAATCCGATGTGAGAATATGTCCTCCAGGTTCGCGCTTCAACCTAACCTTAAAAAACGTGAAAAAATTAGTATTTCCTGTTCTGGGGATGAGGCATGTCGATTCTTATGTTTTTCGATGCATTGAATGTAAATAAGCTCTCAGAATCGATCGCACACGTTGTTCATTTGACTCTAACCTCGAAATAACGCAATGAAATGATAGTAAATTGTGATATACTGCCTTGAAGGCTAGTTTTTTTTTGAGACCCTAGCGGACCCGTGTGAGAGAACGGTCATAGAATACTCTGACCGTTCTCTGACTGTTCTATGACCGTTCTATGACCTCGCATTATTACGGCTAAGATCGGTAAAAAATACATTAAAAGCTTTGCAATTATGATTCTGTGGCGAAATTTGAATTAGAAGGTGAAGCAATAAATACAGTTATCTTATTTTTCAGCGATAAAAACTAGAAAAACATAATACCTGTCATTGAAGGCAGTGCAGTGGTTCACAATTGGCGGAACGTCTCCACCGTGAAGGTTTGCTACTGGCGGAGACGTTCCGCAAATGGTGAACCACTGCACTGCCTTCAATGACAGGTACATGCTGTATTCCTAGTTTTTATCGCTGAAAAATAAGATAATTGTATTTATTGCTTCACATTCTAATCCAAATTTCGCCAAAGAATCATAATTGCAAAGCTTTTAATGTCTTTTCTACCGATATTAGCCGTAATAATGCGAGGTCATAGAACGGTCATAGAACAGTCAGAGAACGGTCAGAGTATTCTATGACCGTTCTCTCACACGGGTCCGCTAGGGGAGCCTATATCAGCGGAATCTCATTCTTACAGTTGACGTAAACTAACTTTAACTCACCTAAACTAACCTTAACTCACCTAATCTAATCTAAACTGGCCTTATATATCCCTTATCTTCTATCGCAGATTTTACTACTCTGTAAAACGGTAAATTTCAACACGATAAGCAATGTCTTTACAACGAAATGAACATGAAATTTACTGTTTTATCCTCTCTATTCTAGGATTTCTAAAAGAATGGGTGAACATAATGATATTGCTGACCATTTTAGCATTTTTCGCTTGTGCCTGTAACCAGGGCACCTCCACGTGGTGACGGTGGGCAACGGATCCATACCGGCTGAGTCCCTGGGTAAACGGCGTTCATGCCGTCATGGCAGGCACAGAAAGAAAGTGCTTTACGATGCAGGGATTCGGAACCCCAGTATCAGCGTTGGGTCAGGGTGGGAAAGCGGACTCGCCGATGTCGTCATCATGCAAACGTTCCTCTTCATCAATGGATAACTTGGTTTATGGAGAGTCTTATGCTACAAGAAAAAAGACTTTGGGCTCTCTAAACGCGCACAACTGCCACAAAAATGTCAATTCCTTTTGTTATATTTGCACCAGATATGAAGTGACGTCTTTGCGGAAGAAAATTGATGACGAAGTTAGCACGCTCTATGAAAAATGTTTCGATCATAAAGTGTTACACCAAGAAACAAATTGGGTTCCTCACATCATCTGTAATTCCTGCAGACTGATGTTGTATTGTTCTCGAAATTTAGGTTTGCAAAAGTATTGGAGATTCTCCACACCAGCTATATGGAAACAACCGCTTCGTATGAAAGACTGCTACTTTTGCATGAATGACGCCAAAGCCGGGACTACCAGTAAAACAAAGAGTGAAATCTCATACATCAATGTGTCCACAGTAATAAGACCAACTGAAATAAGTCCAAAGGCGCGAAAAAGTTCAAGTTCTGTTGAAATAAATGATGTCATGGAAGTCGACAACCAACCTGAAGAAGATAGCGATGACACAGATAGCAATGACGAGAAAGAAGATGATTATGTTGCACATAACACAAAGTCGAAAGTTTCATTATTATTGTCGCAGCTGGAACTGAATGATTTCATTCGAGATCTTGGCTTACCAAAAGATTGAGCAGAATACACTGCTTCCTTTCTCAAGAAAAGAAATTTTAGAGCCGAACACAAAAGTCTCTTTTTATCGTAATAGAGACCGAGAATTCCGGAAATTCTTCACAAAAGATTAGGAGACCTCTCTGGTTTATTGCACTGTCGTGAAAGGCTTGATGGATCAATTAAAAAAAGATACATATAAAGATGAAGACTGGAGACTTTTCATTGATTCATCCAAACTAAGCATAAAAAGAGTTCTACTACACAATACCAACTCTTACGCTCCAATCCCAATCGCTCTCTCCACAGTGATGAAAGAGGAATATAAAAATGTGAAAATGCTTTTGGATAAAGTAAAGTACGTGAGTCACAAATGGCTAATCTGTGGAGATCTTAAAATAATAAGTATGATACTAGGGCAACAATCTGGTTTCACAAAAGAGCCATGCTTTCTGTGCCTGTGGAATAGCAGAGATCGTGCTAACCAGTATGTCAAAAAAGATTGGCCTAAGAGAGAATAATTAAAACCCGGTTCTCACAACATCATCAACCAGCGTCTGGTTGATCCTCAGAAAGTCTTGATTCCACCCCTTCACATTAAGCTTGGATTGATGAAGCAATTTGTTATTCAAAGACTCGGATTTCATCACCCAGATGACCAGCGTCGAAAAAAGCGCTTGGAAAAGCTTCAAGGCAGTGGCGACGAATTTCATGGGGAACAACAAAAGTCCTGACTACAAAAAAATTGTAAATAAGATGGTAATGGATTTAAAAAAATTGGGGTGTTTAATGAATTTAAAATTACAGTTCCTCGATTCACATTTGGATAGGTTTCCCGACAATGTTGGCGACTACAGTGAAGAACAAGGCGAACGGTTCCATCAAGATATAAAAGTCATGGAACAACGATATCAGGGTAGATGGGATGAAGCCATGATGGCTGATTTTTGTTGAATGCTGAAAAGAGAAACTGTTTTAAAGGGGAAAAAACGATGGCGAAACCCTTTACATCGATCCTTCGAAAAGAAAAGGACACGATATAGTGGAAAGCAATCAGACTGAAGACATTCAATCAATTTTTTTGACATGTCGTCAACTGAGATAAGGGTTATATAAGGCCAGTTTAGATTAGATTAGGTGAGTTAAGGTTAGTTTAGGTGAGTTAAAGTTAGTTTACGTCAACTGTAAGAATGAGACTCCGCTGATATAGGCTCTCAAAAAAAAACTAGCCTGCAAGGCAGTATATCACAATTTACTATCATTTCATTGCGTTTTTTCGAGGTTAGAGTCAAAAGAACAACGTGAGCGATCGATTCTGAGAGCTTATTTACATTCAATGCATCGAAAAACATAAGAATCGACATGCCTCATCCCCAGAACAGGAAATAATAATTTTTTCACGTTTTTTGAGGTTAGGTTGAAGCGCGGACCTGGAGGACAAATTCTGACATCGGATTCGGATTCAGTGCGTCAAAATCCATTGGAAAGCATATGTCGCATCCCCAGATCACGACACTTTTTTTTTGTGTGGCTGTGTAATCTTTCTTTCTGGTTACCTACTCATTGTCCCAAAATATTCAAAGTTGCACAAGTATTCCTCAAACTAACGATTATGTAGAAAAATATCGATGCATTTTTGTGAATTACAACTTTCATGAAGACTACAAAAATACGAAAAAAAATACTGGTTATCTATATGAAAGGTAATGTTTTCTGTAGAATCAATTTAAATACTATTAATGGTTGAAAATTTCAATACTATATAATCATATTCTAAAAATCTATGAAGCGATTCATAGAAATACTATAAATCTACCTAAATACCGGAAAATACTGCAAGTTTGTAAAAATAACATACAATCAACAGATTTTAGAAATAAACGAAATACTTTAAATGTGTACTGATAATTTACTCGAATATCTATAAAAATATTTAAACTTCTCAGAACTTTGATTTGTAGAGCATCGAATTTTATAACGCTGAATATAAATCTATAATAATATTAGATAATATTTTAAAGAATTTGAAAATCTTTCTGTGGAAAAAATGACGCTTTCAATTTGGAAAAATACTAAAAGTATAAGGAAAAAAAACCTAACATTCAGTGACCTGAAAATCCCGAAAATCGTACGCCGTTACATTAAATACAAACAGGAAAAATCTACAACTCTCGACTCCAAAGGTTGTATGACTTTAAAAATAAAAAAATTGAAAAATATTACTCTAGTAACCAGATCGTCAAAGAATTAAAATTACAAAATACCGAAGGAAATATATTTCTTTCGAAAAACCCCTCCCAAAAATGTTTTCTACCTACGCCCCTGATTCCTATTATTTTGTGCAGCAGCACACAATATTTTTATACTATTAACCACAATACATTGTTCAAATCAGTTGTGCACAACAAAATCACATTCTATAAAGTTTTTCTCCGAAGTAAAAAAAGCTGCAACGGTTATAAAATTTTGACAGTTATTTGATCATTACGGAGAAGCGGTTTGAGTTATGAAATTTTCCCAAATATTTTGAGGTTCTGCTAGAAAACGTCAATAAAAAATAATTAAATGCACGATAAATTATTTGATACTCAGAAGATACAAGTGCCACGGTTGTGACATACATTTTTTATACGTCCCGTTTTTTGATATTTCTCGGGTGATAAAATACACACAAATTTTTTTTAGACTGACATATCGCTGTCAAAACGTACAGAGATGACTTCTGATTCGAATTGACAAATGCAAGGCGCAAAACAAAGCACGATACAAAAGAAGCAAAATAATAATTCAAAGCATGTAATTTTTATCAAAACTGATGGACACTTTTTAAAGTCAAGTTAGGTAATTTGAAAAACGTGCAAGAATTACAAAAACTTCAAATATTGCAGGTACAATTACTTATTGCTGACACGTATAGCTCATTTACTATTTCGCGAAAGATTCAAGTCATGATTAGATAAAACTTTCAGGAAATCAGGGTTGAGGACATGCCACGGTTGTGACATTTGGAGTGCATTATGTACTTCAGAAAAATGAAAATGCATATCTGAACAAATAATTCATCGGGGTTAGTAAAATAAAAGTTCTTTGAACGTGTTCATGTACTCTATCATTTGAAAAATGCTAAGCTAAGCGTACAATCCTCAAAAGACACAAAACTGCATCCTCGCAGAGAATCACCCATATAGCTATAGAAACTATTAAGCCGCGTAGCCCTGAAGAAATCGAAAACAGAATGTCTAGTCGCTAGAAGAAAATAAAAATAATCCTTTAAGATTCACTGCTTTACTACCTTCTTTTGCGCTTTCACTGCAAGGACCATAAAAAACTTGCAACTGAGGCTAGAGGATAGGACTGGGGTTTCCCGTGTCTGGCTTCTTCGGACACGGATTCTCTCAGTCAACCTTCTCCAAGAAGTTGGGCTGGCCTAGCAAGGGCCAGCGTATGAAATTGAGAGAGAAGGAATGCGTGGGAGAGATCTGTAAAGAGGATGCGTGAGTATTGTAGAGTGCAAGTTTGACAGTTCTCGTTTTGATTTGGACATGTTCGAATAGTCTACAAGTTCACTCGTCGAACTTGTAGAATCTTTGTATTTATTCATAAGACCCATTAAAATAATAATTAGGCGTTAATTTTAGTCCATACTTAACGGGTTGAAAAAGGATCATAAGATTAGTTAATTAAACTGCCGTTTGTTACGTCCCGAGAAAAGGCGAGGGTAGGTTGGATTCTTAGATGTAAGGGAGGCGGTTAGCTAATTATATCAGGTTGGTAAGGCCTGATAATTTATTTTTGTTTGTGGGTACGTTGTCACTTGTCAGGTCTATGGGCCCTGAGTTGTTCACAATGATAATAAAACACTGAATATATAATAAGTTTTGAGATGCTTATTTATATATATAACTTACTTGTCTACCTCTTAAATTAGTGGGCAAAAGAGAGAATTGTCGTTTATTACTCCTATTATTGCAAGTCAACGCGCACAAATCCTTGCAGGATAGTTGGGTTTCGTTTGTCTCCGTGAGGTAGCAAAACAACGATAAATTTTGCAGGAGGTATGGTGTAAGGGATGCAAGTCCACCAGCAACTGATGTGATCAATCATATGCTTACGTATCTTGTTGAGTACACGAGAAATGAATCAAACATGCACTTGTTAACAAGATAGGTTAGTTCGTCCCGATTTCAGAAATAATTCACTATTAACCGACACGACTAAATAACAACCGTACAACTGTTCGGAACTTAATGACAAACCTCCAGTGGTGAATCTGGGGTATATATATTATTGGATCTTCCAATAGTGACTGCAGTGGGAGTGGATCACGCAAAATTGAATAAAGTCACGCGCGGCGCAATTCTGTATAGTCACGTTCGATCAAAGATCTATGTTTTCTCCCATCACGGTCTATTACTATTGGTCAATGTTGATCTGCAATTTGGATTTTATATCCCTTCTATTCTCTCTCTTACCTATTCTTATTTCTAATCAACAAGTAAAGCCAGGTATGACTAAGAATACCTGCATCTACCTAGTTGTAGCTTATATTTTATGTGTTACAGCCTATAACTGATTGATTGATTGATTTTCTATAATCAATCAATCAATATTTGTGATAACATGTTTTCTTATTTGTGGCTAGTTTAAGATTAATTAATAAATTATTTTTTATCAATATAGGTAATAATTGTATGCTTAAATATTAACAGGGGTGGTATATTAATTATTAATTAAAGCAGTAATTAGTCAATGTTAATGGCGCCATGACAGTAACCTGTTACTATCTCGTCAGGTCACTAGCGCTGCATCACTATATTATCGACGCGCAGCATGATTCACTGACTAATTACCGCGCGGGTAATTACCATATGGACCGACCGATGCTCTTCTTTATCACTTGTTACCAAGTGTCGAGCAGATTTATCGATGTGAGGTAGCGCATTAGTTTACCTCCGTAGAACAGTTACCCGGTCCAGGTAGTAATAACCATAAGACAAAATTTAAAGAGTATTCAGTACTTATTTACGCTTGTGTATTACGTATTGCTCATATGCAGGGGCAATAATTAAAATTTTAAAAATTTAATGTTACCGGGATGCAACAAAGTTTACCCGAGATTTGTGTGATTATTTTCATTTCCGGATTCAAACTTTCCCAGTTCCTGTTAGGAATTAGCACCGAGGAAGAACCGACTAATTAGCTTCGCTGCGAAATACGGACAAGCACGGCTCGTAACATGACACCCGACTATCGACAGCACCACCAGCTTTAGTCTAAAATTAACCCGAAGTAAGACCCGAAGCATTTACTTAAGAACATACTTTACCAATTCGGACACGGCCACTATTTTCAATGTCTTTATGTAATGAATGTAAATAAAGTCGACACACTTTCTAGAGTTTGTTGCCCTCTTTTACTTTCCCCTCTACTCTCTAGCTAGAAAGCGATATATGTTGCTTAGGACGTAAGGCCCTTTTCGTCAGTCTTTTGGCTACCATTGACCACGTTGATACAAGAATAAAGAAGTCCTGCATCGAGTTTAGGCATAAACATTATTCTCAGTGTTTATTTCATTTGTACCCTGTCACAAATTGACGGTCCACCCAGGATTGCGGTAAACGAATAAGAGGAGGATTCTTCAAGGTCATACTCTATTTCAAACTACGTAATATTCGACTACGAGCCCAGACCGTTGTCCAGCGGAGGACCATCAAAGAAGACAAAGAAGATGAGCAGCTAAGGATATCTTCAAAATCCACGGATACTACTTCTTCAACTTAGTAGAAGACTCCGAGTAAAATTCTACGGATTTTCTCGTAAAATCAAGCCGGTCAAATAAACGACAAGGTTGTCACAGGACACATCAGCAGTGTTGTATCACCGACTACACCCACTTAGACAATCAGCACGGAGTTCAAGCTACCACTGTAAAATTAAGCAGAAATAAAAGTAAGTATTTTACAACAAAAGCAAAAATTACGAGCTACAAATAAACATAGATAAATTTTAAAAATTATTGTAAAATATTCTTGAATGAAGAATATTGGTAGGCTTGCGTCAGTAAGTAGTACGTGGTGCTCCACGTCCTATGCTTTCTCTAATAAAAATAAAAAACCTAACTCTATCCTCTATGGAAAGCTTGTAGCAGCTTGTAAAGTGAAGAGTTTTAAAATAAAGCACAAGAATTGTAACGCGAAGCGCAGTACCATTATATCCGAGACATCCGACTTTAAGCTGGCTTTTAACGCGTATAGGGAAAACTTATCTAGAAAATATGGCACACAATCGGAGAGTGAGAGTTCGAGTTACAGAATCCACAATTGGTACAGAACCACAAATATGAGTCCCCCTGTTATAGCCACTCACGACAAAGAACTCCAAATAATCCTATCCAAATTAACCAACCTTGAGATAGGAATGTCAAAACTTAGTATTGAAAATGTTGATCGTATCGAGGGGATTGTGCAACTAGGGAACAGAATAGGAATTTTAGCAAGAGTAGAAACTGACGTTGGGGAAAACGTCACAACTTCCGATAGCGAAGACTTCGACGGAATAGAATCAGGAAATCGTGGGATCAGAGTAAACATAGGAGGAAATGCACTAAACAGAACAAATAGGGCTTCCATTTTTCAGACAATATGAAAGATATTCAATTGCACCACAGTACTTAATTTTATATAACAAAAAATTACCGCTTCACGATGATGGAGAATTCCTTAGTGGTAATACAGCTCAAATTAACCGAATGAATGTTAATGAACCTGATCAAGAAGTATTTTTTGAAAACGATCCGAATATATCAGATGGAATTTATTTAATAACATCGAACCAGTTAACGGTGCCTTATCACAATTTAATTATGGAAAGGAATAGCCTCTCACAATGACATTTTCAATTTGGAAGGAGACCCACTACCCTGCACTGAGCTCATAGAACAGGAGATCATACTTAAGTCAGGAAAAATAGTCAATATTAAATCGTACAGGCCACTTGAGTGTCACAAAAACGAAATATCTACACAAATGGACAATTTACTGAAAAAGGAAGTGATAAGATATTCCAAGTCGCCTTATAAATCTCCAATTTGGGTAGTCCCTAAAAAAGCAGATGCTTAAGGAAAGAAAAAGTGGCATATCCTTATAGACTTCAGAAAGGTTAACGAAGATGCAGATCAGGATGCCTTGACGCGACCCTTCAGCCAGGACACAACCTTCAGCACTAAATTATTCAAAATAATAAAAAGAAATAAAATAAAAAAAAAGAAATGCTTGGGCGCCAGATCTTGCTTGGATCAATAAAAAAAATTGAAGGATAAAAATTTGGATTTCAAACGTCAAATATTACAATAAAATAATCAAATATTAAATTGAATGAATTTAGTGAATCGGAAAAATAACTAGCTCAGACCCTTCGCTGGAAAATTGCAGAGGGGGTGGTTCTGAATTAAAATTAAAGAAAAATTATGCTAAAAATAGAAATTTAAACATCAATCTAAATTAAATTGAAACTACAAATAAATTTCATTAAGTGAAATTCAAATTTATTCAAGAGACATATCAAATTGGTAACATTTTGAAGATCGGAAACAAAACAAAAATATTTTATCGGAGACAAAATGGACGAAATAACAAATATTATGAAACAATTGAATAGCAATATAAGATTTCTAACTTGACAAAATTTGGCAGAGGTAAATCTAAAATTAAATAAATTATGATCTTTCGTCCGGTTTTTCCAAGATTGACGAAATATTGGAATATACAACATCAAACATAGATTCAAAAATAAATTAATTTAGGATAATCAACAAATTGGGAAATAATTTAATAATTTAAGGAGGGTTGTAACAGCATAGGGGAAATTTACTGTTAAATAAATGATTCAAAAGAACAGAAAATAATAAATTCACAATTTAGGATGGTCAAAATAAAACAGGAAAAATTAACATTTAAAATTCACAATTAAGAAGGGTCAAAATAACACAAGGGAAATTAACATTTAAAATTCACAATTCAGGAGGGTCAAAAGAACACAGGGGAAATTAAATATTTTTGATTCAGCCATGAAAAATCTCTAAAATTGTGTGCCAATAACTTCTAGGCTAAAATTAACTCAAAACTACAAAAGGCCACACAAAATCAGAGACAGTGTTCCTTCTTTGAATCAACGAAATAAATCTTTACCTTAATTGAAGAAATAATCCCAAAAATTGCACAAGACGCAAATAATCGGAGACACAATGAAATCAAATATACTAGAATAATACGTCCTATTGCTCTGGAAGCTGCTTGACGAAAGATCGGGAATTCTTTCTTCAATATGCGTTGTTATTTTTCTTAGCAACCGGAATAGTTTTGAAACAGTTGAAATGGAGCTTCTGATTGGGCAAGATTAGAAATTCTGTTTGAGGTTGCTATGGGTAGATTTTCGCAGGAAAATAATTGAAAGAATCAATCAATAAAATCAATGCAGGAGCGTGACTAAAGGTGTGCAGTGCCCAACTGGAATAATCTCTTCTGAATTGAGATTTCATAGCCCGATCAATTCGGTCCATAAGATGGTGAATTATTGCCCAAGACATCCTGTCCGAAATATCTGCCAATCACAAGGTGGCCACTATGATTTTAGTGAAACATCCAAATTAGAATCATAGCACACAGGAATGTTGACGGTGATATACAGGCACAGTGGCTATAGAGGTCCCTCTCGCATTGCCGGGGATCGATAATAAACCTTCTCAAAAAATGAGTTCTTGAATTTTACTCCAAGGTAAATAAATTATTGGGTGTCTCGAATTCGATGATAGCACAATCCCAATAGCATTCCAAGATCATCAATAAATAATGAGGTACGACCAGAAGGATGAGAATAGGTTGGCACGCTGCTTAAGGATCTGGCGGGAAGTCCTTTTAAATAAAATTTGAATTTCTTCAAATTCACACACGGCTTCCCAAATGTTTCATGAAGTCCCTCGATGGCTTTAAATGTTTCAGGATGGATCAGGATAATACTGGATAACTCAGGATAATTTAGGATAGCCCAGGATATTACATAATAACTCAGGATGATTCACTATAGCTTCCGGATCTCGCAAAGTTACATGAAATAAAAAGTAAATACAGGCAGACTAACTTCTTAAATTTAAAGGGACTAAATTAAATAAATTGCAGTCTTGGAAATCCGTGCAGCTTCCAGATTTTTTTTCAATAATAAAATATAGTAAATAATGTAGATTAAAAGATTCAATCAAATCATGAATTCTTGAAAGTGACTTAATCTTGTGACTTGCAAAAAGTGCAACATCACAACTGTCCTTCCCTTAAGGAGTTATATACACTTGTGTTGATTGAAAAAATCGAAATTTTTTTTATTGCACTTTCTGAAAGTACATATCTCAATGAATCATTTTCCAAAAAATCATACAGATCTGAGCAGTAGAACCGATTTGGCAGCTCTTGATAGCGCGCTATCTGCAACTGCGAGTCACCTGCAAGTCCGCCTTTACACGCGATTATCTCGAAACTTGATTTTTCAAAAAGTGCGGTTGCGGTGAGCACAGTTTCTCGAGAACCGTTAACCAGATCAGTCTGGATTTTTGCAGGCTTACTAATAACAATAATAGCCTCTGAGTGGACGAAGGATTTTAAATTTCAAGCAAAACTTTTTTTTTCTTGCTGCAAAAACCGAAAGCTCAGACGTTCGAAAATCAAACTTTTTAGAAAAACGATCACCATTTTTGTAAAAAAATGAATTTCGCAAAATCCTTCGTTCACGCACAGCGTAAAGGTACCAACTACAGTTTTGTTTTGTTTTTGTTTTGTATATTTCAGATAAGCAGTTCCTTCTTTATCATGCTCACCGCAAACAGATGAAATTATTCATTTAAGTATACTATATATTGTGTTCCATCTCCTAAATCATGAAACAATGCAACAAAACTAAAAGAAAGAAATCTCAAAATTTAAAATAAGCTATTGTTAGAATATAAAATGCAAAAAAAATAAACTTTAAGAATTCAAATCTAAATGACTCAAAATTAAAATTTTCAAACAATTAACAGGAAAAATTTATTTGAGATTCAGAGATCAATTAGTAAAAAAGAATTTACCATACGGAATTCCTTGACTGAATCAAATAACAATGCGTCATGAATAAGATAGGGTAACAAAAAGGAAATGAGTTACTTTAAATTAGATTTTATTAAGTTATTAATTACTAACATGTATTACAATATAGAATAAAAAAAAATTACATTGTCTTATGAATTACAGCTTAAATTGTTTATTCGTTAAGGAGGGTCTATATTAAAGTGTTAGGAAAGGTGTAGGGTCTAATGATTTCTTGATTTTTTAATACAGCGACATTCAGGGCAATCTTTCAAAGTTACGTTGGGTAAACCGCAGTTATAACAAAAGTTTTTCTTTTATTTTAATTTAATTAATAATTTTAATTATTTTTTTTTTTAGGTCAAATAATGAAGGGATTTTCCGGGATAGGGTCTTAAAGGGATATTTTTGGTTGTAATGGGTGGTATTTTAGAAGAAAATGTTCGAAGAGAATTGAGGTCAGAATGCTTTGGTTTGATTTGATCCAAACTATTTTTAGGGGGTAAATTCAATTGGGTGGAAGCATCTTTTCGGGTGAATTTATGTAGGGCAAGGGTTTGGTTCTCAATCGTAGATTCCTTGGGGTTCCAAATTTGGGTTACTGCATCATACAATTTTGGCTTAACTTGAATCGCCTCATCCTGAGTGGAAACATCTTTTTGAACCAGACCAAACTTTATTTTGAATTCAGCTAACAACTAGCCTTCAGATATAAAATTTGGATTTTCAACTCGACATGATGACTCTTCTTTCAAGTTTATTTCCTTTGAAAATCCGTCCACCATACTGGCAAGAAATCCCTCGTATCGACGATCAATTTGCTAGATAATGGGTGGAAGGGCCTTATATTTCTCCAACTTGGAAGCAATTTTTCCTTTTCATCATCTTCTTGGCTCCACTCAGCATCAATTTCGGCATCGATAGCCTTGATTTTAAACTTTGACTCAAGCTCCTTATAAGCTTTCTGCAACTGAAGATACTTTTTCCGAACATCAAGAAAAATAGAGAGACTTAAAAATTCCTCATTTTCCATTTTGAAGTTTCTTTAAAGAAGGGAAGATTTTGGTGGGTCTAGATGTGTATCCTATAACAGATTAAGAAAACACTGCAACAAAAATTAAAATTAAATATGAAAGAAAAAAAAATAATAGTGCAAATGGAATTGGGTCTTAATCATTCGGGTTGTAGGGTTTTAGGTCTTGAACATGGACTTTACTTAATTTATTATTAGTTAAATCACTGATCTGATAACATTAATTCTTTCCACGGGATTGACTTGGGAGTGATAAGTGGTAATTGTGAACAAATAACTATTATATTCTTTAGCTCGTGATTGAATACTTTGATTTACAAATTCTGTGCCATTATCAGTATGAATAACTTGAGGTGTTCCCCAACGATTAATAATTAGTTCTCTAAAGGCGTCTCTAATCTTAATACCAGTTGCTTTTCGTAAAGGTAAACATTCAACGCATTTCGTAAATAAATCTTGAATTACTAGAATATACTGATAACCAGATTTACTCCGAGGTAGAGGACCCATGATATCTGCTGCAACAACTATCCAAGGTTGCTCAACTATTCTCTTACCCATCATTCCAGGTGAAGCTTTTTGGTCAGCCTTACAACACTGGCAGACATCACACTTCCTCACATAGTCTACAACATCTTTAAAACATCCAGGCCAAAAATAATCAATTGCGATTCTCTTATAAGTTTTCTCAGTTCCTAAATGACCAGCTTGTGGAACATTATGAGCTTCAGAAAAAAATTTAATTCTATCTTCTTTGGGGGGAACTAATTTCCATTCGTTTAAGTCACGAACTAGAGATGTGATAAGAGGGTCAGGTCTAAAATGGTATAATTTATTGTCTCTGATTTTCCAATTAGGAAATCTTTCGGGAAAACTGGAAATGGCTAAGAATCGACGAACATACCATGAAGGAGTGACATCATTTATTGCATTAATTTGTTCTTTGGGTATCCCAAACATTCGTGAAAGGGCATCTGGGACATAATGATAACTTCCTTTGCGATGGATAATTTCGTAGTCATATTCTAAAAGTGAAAGAGCCCATCTTGCTAATCTACCAGAAGGGGTTTTAAGGTTATGGAGCCATCTTAAGCTACTATGATCAGTTATTACAGTAAAATGATATCCTTCAAGATAAGCACAAAATTTTTGAATGGCCCAAATTATAGCAAGACATTCTTGTTCTGTAGTAGTATAATTTTTCTCTGCGTCAGAAAGAGATCTACTGGCATATGATATTACGTGTTCCATTCCATCAGTAGTTTGGGTCAAAATTGCACCGAGACCTGTGCTACTAGCATCAGTCTGGAGAACAAAGGGGACATTAAAATCGGGACTTAATAAAATCGGGGCTTTAGATAAATATTCTTTGATTTGTTCAAAAGCTGATTGCTGATCATCAGACCTATACCAATTTTTCTTTTTCTTAAGAAGTAAATTTAAAGGGGCTGCAATAGTGGAAAAATTATTTATAAACTTTCTATACGAAGATGCCATTCCAAGGAAACGGCGTAATTGTTCAATATTCATTGGGACGGGATAATTTAAAATAGGGTCAATTTGATCAAGGTCAACAAGTAAACCATTCTCATTCACTACAAAACCGAGGTATTTAACTTGAGAACAACAGAATTCACAGTTAGAAGGATTTAGTGATAAATCAGCATCTTTAATTTTTTTGAGTACTATGGATAACCATTTTAAATGATCTTCAAATTTTTGGTAAGGGATAAGTATCTTGTTTGGTAAACTTATTCAATTTTCTAAAATCTAAACAGAATCGATAGCTCCCATCAGGCTTTCGAACCATAACGATTGGATTTGACCAACCACTATTAGATGGCTCAACAATATCATCTGCCAGCATTGCATCTAAATCAGCTAAGATAGCTTCATGAACTTTAGGGGAAACAGTATAATGTCTTTGTTTCATGGGTAAATGACCTTGAACATCAATGAAGTGTTCAGTAAGGCGAGTAAAACCGGGTTTTCCTAAATGTATGGGTAAATTTTTATTTAAAAACTCTTAAAGTATTAATGACTAATTATCAGTCAATTCATGTAATCCACAGCAAAAGTCTAATTTCCAATCCTCCAAATCGAAATTATAAATTGTAGAAGGGTCTTCTTTAAAAATCCAAGTTCTATTTTCAAAATCTATGTCCATTCTGAATACTTTAAGGAAATCTAAGCCAATGACAAAAGAAACAGGGAGTGAGGGTAAAATACGGATTGACATTTCTTTAGTCTTACTTTCTAATCTCATAGGGGCAAATACTTCTTGGGAAACCAATTCAACATGACTATTGGCAACCTGAACTAGTCCATGTTTATGGTTAATTTTAAAACCCAATTCATTAATTAACTTGAAACCTTCAGGTCCCATAAGTGACCTTGAGGCTCCACCATAAACTAAAGCTTTGATAGGGTAATTATTGATGTATAAAACAACATGCATAAGTGGTTCAGGACCAAATAAAGGTTTTGGGTGGTAAGGGATTTCCGATGAATGAAAAACTGGAAATATTGAAATTTTTTCATTGTTATTTAATAAGTTATCATTAATATGGAAAGAATTTACAAGTTTATCGGGATTTACAAAAGATTCAAGATCGATACTATGGTCTTTATTTTGAATTGAATTATCTAAATTTTCTTGAGTCAGGAAAAGAGTCGAAATAACTGCAGGAGTCGACATATTATTATCAGAATTACTTCAATTATTTGAGTCTGAATCAATGTCAAGAGTATTTAAATTATTCTGGGTTTGAGCGTCATCATATTTAGAGGGAATGTCAAAATATTTATTTTTATTAATGATTAATAAATCGGAAAAATCAATCAAATCATTATTCTTATTCAATTTAGCTGAAGGGACAAAATTAGATTCAGGAGCGATTTCAGACCCTTTAAGTAACTCCTTGTCTAGTTTTCGGAACACTTCGGACAAGTAGGCCGAGTAAAATCTTTTTTTTCACATTTATAACAGAACAGATTTTTAGGTTCTGAACAATCACCGAATCTGTGACCTTTTTTATCACAATTCCAACAAATAATTTCTTCAGAAGAATTGAGGGGTTTATTTTGGGAGTCTGAATAGGACAAAAATAAATTTCTAGACGTATTTGTAGTTTGATTACTAGAATTAGAATCTTTTTGATTACAATACTTAGGGTTATTATTTCTCGAAATATTGGAAGTTTTATTAGTATTGTGTTTCTGAGATAACTGAGGATTTTGAGGATAGGGAGTATTTTCTTTAGCAAGGAAGAATTTATCTATCAAATTTCCAGCGGGATTTTTGTTACCAAAATTAGATTCTTCTAACAAAGATATTGATTCACGTTGCCTATCACTATTCCGAGGCTTATTATCTTTATAGGCTAAATCTGGAAGAAAGGAACGTTCAGGGACAGGAGGGGGTCCAAATAAGTTTGCAACTCTGATACTTTTCTCAGCTGCAACAGATGATTGTTCCAGATGGGAGAAAGTGAAAACATTTTGTCTGGGAATAAGTAATTGTAATCGGGGCAATAAATTTCTGTGAGCAAAACTGACTTCTTCAGATTCAGAGAAATTGGGAACTACTCGATCAAAAAGGGCCATCATACAAGTTGAATAATCCGCAACAGGTTCATTTTCACCTTATGTACGTTTATAAATTTCTTGTCTGAGCTCAAATTGAAAATCTACATCTCCAAATCTAGATCTAAAGGAAGCAGAGAATTTATGGAAATTTTTCCAAGTATGTCGAAAACTACGATACCAATGTGAAGTTATTCCAGATAAAAAGAAAGGGATTATCTGCAGAATGATCAAATCTTCTACAGGGACTATAGTTCTACCCTCAACAATTGTCATCAAAAATGTTTCAGGATCTTCATTTTTATTACCAGAAATGGTAATTTCTCATAATAGCAAATGCTAATGCTAATAAAATTTCTTCGGGAATTAAAATTGGGAGGATCATTTGGTTCAACAACGGGTGGATATACATAGGAATTATAATTAATACGGGGTCTAGAAGTATATTGATTAAAAGTATTAGGTTCTATTGAATAATTATTTTCAAATTTATAACTGTTGGTTGGTAATTCCGGAATATAAGGTGTTTGGCGGGTAAGACCAGGATTGACATTAATAAAAGGGTTTCTCTGAGGGAAAATACAATTAGAGAACTGGTCAAAACAATCAGAGTAACAACTTTCTCTATAAGGATTTCTAGGGTAACTTTCGTTAGGAAACTCAAATTTGATATCATTGGCATCATTCTTAACAAAGGCTTCAGAATATTGCTGATTTGGAAATTTTCCAAAATTAAATTGATTATGATTATCATATCCCAAATGGGATTGATAATTTTCGCGGAAATTTTGTTTATTAGAAGGGGAGAAATGAGGGTCTGTATAGTTTTGACTCTTTCGAAATGCTCCTGTGGAATGTTGATTAATTGATTTATCTTGATCATCTGAATTTTTATCAAATTTGTTGGGTTCTATTTCCAAACCTGTTCTGGGATTTACATTTTTCGTTGAACGTTGTCTCGAAGGAGAAGGATTTAAATTTAAAAATGACACATGATTTGACATTACTTCATCTATTGTCGTTAAATCATTAGAAGAAATGGGAGATCCAATAGGTATTTGAAAATCATGATATAGAAGTTTGAGACGTCTCAAACCCAAACTTGTGACGAATTTGAGACGAAAAATAAAGAAAGATTCTCATAAGAGACGGAAATTTATCCCTAGATCAGGTAGCGAAAAAATACAATAGAAGCAATGAACAATACCTCTATAAATCAAAAGACTTTCATACCTAACTTCGGGATGACACTTACACGCGTACAACCCTTGGGACACGCGACAATATTTCGACTTCGAGTTAAATAAAAATTACCGCAAAAAACACTCCTTATATTTTAACCCTACATGTGCGAAGTCCGCGAAGATTGCATATGTGCATATATGCTATAGGACGAATCGTCTCACAACTTCTGTCGGCCCGCTTGAAGTCGAACTCAAAAGCAGGTAGTAGATCATAACAATGGAAGCAATAAACTGTACGCGTGGCGTATTCCTAATTGAAAATTAATATTATCCCTCATTAGCCCATGAGATTGAAAATCGTTAAGTTTTTTTGCAAAACACATAAAATGAGTGTCATGCATCAAATCATAAATATTTGAGAAAATCATGCGTCACTTGCATTCAGGAAGTATGGTTTTTCCATTACAATTTCTGTATATGCATTTCTGGATTATTCAAATTATTTATCAAACAAGTAACTTTTTGAGATTGCGTTACTCTTTGTAAAAGAGTAACATTTCAAGCTCACGTGACTACGGAAGACATGGGGCAAGCCATCAGTGTTTTGCGAAGGGAACAAGTGTTGGAGCAAACACTAGTGGCATAAAACTGACTGCCGATATGGTACGAGACATTTCCAAAACTCATGTAATAAATTGACTTCGTAGACGGTCGAAGAAAACTATGACGTCCTCCTATTCTTTAAAGTTTTAAATCTCCAGCTGATAGAGAAAACCTTTACGAAGCGAAAGAATCGTATTAAAAAGTTCGCGTCGAATGGGAAGTTGGTTTTTTATTAAAAAAAAATATATAATTTTCTGGAATTTGGGGTCTATTTGAACACTCAATTGCTCCGAGCTAAACGGCATTTCTGATTCGTACTCTAGCAGGGATGATAAAGCAAAGTTTCAACTTCATATTGCAGAAAAGTATGTCATGTAAATGTGCATAGAACTTGAGATTTTGCTCTTTTTGCAGTTGCATAAATTCGTCTAACTTGCAAGAAATCAAATTTTCTGAATGCCAGATATGAGACGAAAATCGTCTCACAACTTCTGTCGGACCGCTTGAAGTCGAACTCAAAAGCAGGTAGCAGAACATGACAATGGAAGCAATAAACTGTACGCGTGGCGTACTCCTAATTGAAAATTAATATTATCCCTCATTAGCCCATGAGATTGAAAATCGTTAAGTTTTCTTGCAAAACACATAATATGAGTGTCATGCATGAAATCATAAATATTTGAGAAAATCATGCGTCACTTGCATTCAGAAATATGGTTTTTCCATTAGAATTTCCGAATATGCATTACTCGATTATTCGAAATACTTCCAAACGAGTAACTTTTTGAGATTGAGTTACTTTTCCGAAAAGAGTAACATTTCAAACTTATTCAACTAGGTAAGGAATGGGGCAAGCCATCAGTGGTTTGCGAAGGGAACAAGTGTTGGAGCAAACACTAGTGGCATAAAACTGACTGCCGATATGGTACGAGACATTTCCAAAACTCATGTAATAAATTGACTTCGTAGACGGTCGAAGAAAACTATGACGTCCTCCTATTCTTTAAAGTTTTAAATCTCCAGCTGATAGAGAAAACCTTTACGAAGCGAAAGAATCGTGTTAAAAAGTTCGCGTCGAATGGGAAGTTGGTTTTTTATTAAAAAAAAAATATATATAATTTTCTGGAATTTGGGGTCTATTTGAACACTCAATTGCTCCGAGCTAAACGGCATTTCTGATTCGTACTCTAGCAGGGATGATAAAGCAAAGTTTCAACTTCATATTGCAGAAAAGTATGTCATGTAAATGTGCATAGAACTTGAGATTTTGCTCTTTTTGCAGTTGCATAAATTCGTCTAACTTGCAAGAAATCAAATTTTCTGAATGCCAGATATGAGACGAAAATCGTCTCACAACTTCTGTCGGACCGCTTGAAGTCGAACTCAAAAGCAGGTAGCAGAACATGACAATGGAAGCAATAAACTGTACGCGTGGCGTACTCCTAATTGAAAATTAATATTATCCCTCATTAGCCCATGAGATTGAAAATCGTTAAGTTTTCTTGCAAAACACATAATATGAGTGTCATGCATGAAATCATAAATATTTGAGAAAATCATGCGTCACTTGCATTCAGAAATATGGTTTTTCCATTAGAATTTCCGAATATGCATTACTCGATTATTCGAAATACTTCCAAACGAGTAACTTTTTGAGATTGAGTTACTTTTCCGAAAAGAGTAACATTTCAAACTTATTCAACTAGGTAAGGAATGGGGCAAGCCATCAGTGGTTTGCGAAGGGAACAAGTGTTGGAGCAAACACTAGTGGCATAAAACTGACTGCCGATATGGTACGAGACATTTCCAAAACTCATGTAATAAATTATCTTCGTAGACGGTCGAAAAAAACTATGACGTCCTCCTATTCTTTAAAGTTTTAAATCTCCAGCTGATAGAGAAAACCTTTACGAAGCGAAAGAATCTTATTAAAAAGTTCGCGTCGAATGGGAAGTTGGTTTTTTATTTTAAAAAAAAATATATAATTTTCTGGAATTTGGGGTCTATTTGAACACTCAATTGCTCCGAGCTAAACGGCATTTCTGATTCGTACTTTAGCAGGGATGAAAAAGCAAAGTTTCAACTTCATATTGCAGAAAAGTATGTCATGTAAATGTGCATAGAACTTGAGATTTTGCTCTTTTTGCAGTTGCATAAATTCGTCTAACTTGCAAGAAATCAAATTTTCTGAATGCCAGATATGAGACGAAAATCGTCTCACAACTTCTGTCGGACCGCTTGAAGTCGAACTCAAAGGCAGGTAGCAGAACATGACAATGGAAGCAATAAACTGTACGCGTGGCGTACTCCTAATTGAAAATTAATATTATCCCTCATTAGCCCATGAGATTGAAAATCGTTAAGTTTTCTTGCAAAACACATAATATGAGTGTCATGCATGAAATCATAAATATTTGAGAAAATCATGCGTCACTTGCATTCAGAAATATGGTTTTTCCATTAGAATTTCCGAATATGCATTACTCGATTATTCGAAATACTTCCAAACGAGTAACTTTTTGAGATTGAGTTACTTTTCCGAAAAGAGTAACATTTCAAACTTATTCAACTAGGTAAGGAATGGGGCAAGCCATCAGTGGTTTGCGAAGGGAACAAGTGTTGGAGCAAACACTAGTGGCATAAAACTGACTGCCGATATGGTACGAGACATTTCCAAAACTCATGTAATAAATTATCTTCGTAGACGGTCGAAAAAAACTATGACGTCCTCCTATTCTTTAAAGTTTTAAATCTCCAGCTGATAGAGAAAACCTTTACGAAGCGAAAGAATCGTATTAAAAAGTTCGCGTCGAATGGGAAGTTGGTTTTTTATTAAAAAAAAAATATATAATTTTCTGGAATTTGGGGTCTATTTGAACACTCAATTGCTCCGAGCTAAACGGCATTTCTGATTCGTACTCTAGCAGGGATGATAAAGCAAAGTTTCAACTTCATATTGCAGAAAAGTATGTCATGTAAATGTGCATAGAACTTGAGATTTTGCTCTTTTTGCAGTTGCATAAATTCGTCTAACTTGCCAGAAATCAAATTTTCTGAATGCCAGATATGAGACGAAAATCGTCTCACAACTTCTGTCGGACCGCTTGAAGTCGAACTCAAAAGCAGGTAGCAGAACATGACAATGGAAGCAATAAACTGTACGCGTGGCGTACTCCTAATTGAAAATTAATATTATCCCTCATTAGCCCATAAGATTGAAAATCGTTAAGTTTTCTTGCAAAACACATAATATGAGTGTCATGCATGAAATCATAAATATTTGAGAAAATCATGCGTCACTTGCATTCAGAAATATGGTTTTTCCATTAGAATTTCCGAATATGCATTACTCGATTATTCGAAATACTTCCAAACGAGTAACTTTTTGAGATTGAGTTACTTTTCCGAAAAGAGTAACATTTCAAACTTATTCAACTAGGTAAGGAATGGGGCAAGCCATCAGTGGTTTGCGAAGGGAACAAGTGTTGGAGCAAACACTAGTGGCATAAAACTGACTGCCGATATGGTACGAGACATTTCCAAAACTCATGTAATAAATTGACTTCGTAGACGTTCGAAAAAAACTATGACGTCCTCCTATTCTTTAAAGTTTTAAATCTCCAGCTGATAGAGAAAACCTTTACGAAGCGAAAGAATCGTATTAAAAAGTTCGCGTCGAATGGGAAGTTGGTTTTTTATTAAAAAAAAAATATATAATTTTCTGGAATTTGGGGTCTATTTGAACACTCAATTGCTCCGAGCTAAACGGCATTTCTGATTCGTACTTTAGCAGGGATGATAAAGCAAAGTTTCAACTTCATATTGCAGAAAAGCATGTCATGTAAATGTGCATAGAACTTGAGATTTTGCTCTTTTTGCAGTTGCATAAATTCGTCTAACTTGCCAGAAATCAAATTTTCGGAATGCCAGATATGAGACGAAAATCGTCTCACAACTTCTGTCGGACCGCTTGAAGTCGAACTCAAAGGCAGGTAGCAGAACATGACAATGGAAGCAATAAACTGTACGCGTGGCGTACTCCTAATTGAAAATTAATATTATCCCTCATTAGCCCATGAGATTGAAAATCGTTAAGTTTTCTTGCAAAACACATAATATGAGTGTCATGCATGAAATCATAAATATTTGAGAAAATCATGCGTCACTTGCATTCAGAAATATGGTTTTTCCATTAGAATTTCCGAATATGCATTACTCGATTATTCGAAATACTTCCAAACGAGTAACTTTTTGAGATTGAGTTACTTTTCCGAAAAGAGTAACATTTCAAACTTATTCAACTAGGTAAGGAATGGGGCAAGCCATCAGTGGTTTGCGAAGGGAACAAGTGTTGGAGCAAACACTAGTGGCATAAAACTGACTGCCGATATGGCACGAGACATTTCCAAAACTCATGTAATAAATTATCTTCGTAGACGGTCGAAAAAAACTATGACGTCCTCCTATTCTTTAAAGTTTTAAATCTCCAGCTGATAGAGAAAACCTTTACGAAGCGAAAGAATCGTATTAAAAAGTTCGCGTCGAATGGGAAGTTGGTTTTTTATTAAAAAAAAAAATATATAATTTTCTGGAATTTGGGGTCTATTTGAACACTCAATTGCTCCGAGCTAAACGGCATTTCTGATTCGTACTCTAGCAGGGATGATAAAGCAAAGTTTCAACTTCATATTGCAGAAAAGTATGTCATGTAAATGTGCATAGAACTTGAGATTTTGCTCTTTTTGCAGTTGCATAAATTCGTCTAACTTGCCAGAAATCAAATTTTCTGAATGCCAGATATGAGACGAAAATCGTCTCACAACTTCTGTCGGACCGCTTGAAGTCGAACTCAAAAGCAGGTAGCAGAACATGACAATGGAAGCAATAAACTGTACGCGTGGCGTACTCCTAATTGAAAATTAATATTATCCCTCATTAGCCCATGAGATTGAAAATCGTTAAGTTTTCTTGCAAAACACATAATATGAGTGTCATGCATGAAATCATAAATATTTGAGAAAATCATGCGTCACTTGCATTCAGAAATATGGTTTTTCCATTAGAATTTCCGAATATGCATTACTCGATTATTCGAAATACTTCCAAACGAGTAACTTTTTGAGATTGAGTTACTTTTCCGAAAAGAGTAACATTTCAAACATATTTAACTAGGTAAGGAATGGGGCAAGCCATCAGTGGTTTGCGAAGGGAACAAGTGTTGGAGCAAACACTAGTGGCATAAAACTGACTGCCGATATGGTACGAGACATTTCCAAAACTCATGTAATAAATTGACTTCGTAGACGGTCGAAAAAAACTATGACGTCCTCCTATTCTTTAAAGTTTTAAATCTCCAGCTGATAGAGAAAACCTTTACGAAGCGAAAGAATCGTATTAAAAAGTTCGCGTCGAATGGGAAGTTGGTTTTTTATTAAGAAAAATATATAATTTTCTGGAATTTGGGGTCTATTTGAACACTCAATTGCTCCGAGCTAAACGGCATTTCTGATTCGTACTGTAGCAGGGATGATAAAGCAAAGTTTCAACTTCATATTGCAGAAAAGTATGTCATGTAAATGTGCATAGAACTTGAGATTTTGCTCTTTTTGCAGTTGCATAAATTCGTCTAACTTGCAAGAAATCAAATTTTCTGAATGCCAGATATGAGACGAAAATCGTCTCACAACTTCTGTCGGACCGCTTGAAGTCGAACTCAAAAGCAGGTAGCAGAACATGACAATGGAAGCAATAAACTGTACGCGTGGCGTACTCCTAATTGAAAATTAATATTATCCCTCATTAGCCCATGAGATTGAAAATCGTTAAGTTTTCTTGCAAAACACATAATATGAGTGTCATGCATGAAATCATAAATATTTGAGAAAATCATGCGTCACTTGCATTCAGAAATATTGTTTTTCCATTAGAATTTCCGAATATGCATTACTCGATTATTCGAAATACTTCCAAACGAGTAACTTTTTGAGATTGAGTTACTTTTCCGAAAAGAGTAACATTTCAAACTTATTCAACTAGGTAAGGAATGGGGCAAGCCATCAGTGGTTTGCGAAGGGAACAAGTGTTGGAGCAAACACTAGTGGCATAAAACTGACTGCCGATATGGTACGAGACATTTCCAAAACTCATGTAATAAATTAACTTCGTAGACGGTCGAAAAAAACTATGACGTCCTCCTATTCTTTAAAGTTTTAAATCTCCAGCTGATAGAGAAAACCTTTACGAAGCGAAAGAATCGTATTAAAAAGTTCGCGTCGAATGGGAAGTTGGTTTTTTATTAAAAAAAAATATATAATTTTCTGGAATTTGGGGTCTATTTGAACACTCAATTGCTCCGAGCTAAACGGCATTTCTGATTCGTACTTTAGCAGGGATGATAAAGCAAAGTTTCAACTTCATATTGCAGAAAAGTATGTCATGTAAATGTGCATAGAACTTGAGATTTTGCTCTTTTTGCAGTTGCATAAATTCGTCTAACTTGCCAGAAATCAAATTTTCTGAATGCCAGATATGAGACGAAAATCGTCTCACAACTTCTGTCGGACCGCTTGAAGTCGAACTCAAAAGCAGGTAGCAGAACATGACAATGGAAGCAATAAACTGTACGTGTGGCGTACTCCTAATTGAAAATTAATATTATCCCTCATTAGCCCATGAGATTCAAAATCGTTAAGTTTTCTTGCAAAACACATAATATGAGTGTCATGCATGAAATCATAAATATTTGAGAAAATCATGCGTCACTTGCATTCAGAAATATGGTTTTTCCATTAGAATTTCCGAATATGCATTACTCGATTATTCGAAATACTTCCAAACGAGTAACTTTTTGAGATTGAGTTACTCTTCCGAAAAGAGTAACATTTCAAACTTATTCAACTAGGTAAGGAATGGGGCAAGCCATCAGTGGTTTGCGAAGGGAACAAGTGTTGGAGCAAACACTAGTGGCATAAAACTGACTGCCGATATGGTACGAGACATTTCCAAAACTCATGTAATAAATTGACTTCGTAGACGGTCGAAAAAAACTATGACGTCCTCCTATTCTTTAAAGTTTTAAATCTCCAGCTGATAGAGAAAACCTTTACGAAGCGAAAGAATCGTATTAAAACGTCCGCGTCGAATGGGAAGTTGGTTTTTTATTAAAAAAAAAATATATAATTTTCTGGAATTTGGGGTCTATTTGAACACTCAATTGCTCCGAGCTAAACGGCATTTCTGATTCGTACTTTAGCAGGGATGATAAAGCAAAGTTTCAACTTCATATTGCAGAAAAGCATGTCATGTAAATGTGCATAGAACTTGAGATTTTGCTCTTTTTGCAGTTGCATAAATTCGTCTAACTTGCCAGAAATCAAATTTTCTGAATGCCAGATATGAGACGAAAATCGTCTCACAATTTCTGTCGGACCGCTTGAAGTCGAACTCAAAGGCAGGTAGCAGAACATGACAATGGAAGCAATAAACTGTACGCGTGGCGTACTCCTAATTGAAAATTAATATTATCCCTCATTAGCCCATGAGATTGAAAATCGTTAAGTTTTCTTGCAAAACACATAATATGAGTGTCATGCATGAAATCATAAATATTTGAGAAAATCATGCGTCACTTGCATTCAGAAATATGGTTTTTCCATTAGAATTTCCGAATATGCATTACTCGATTATTCGAAATACTTCCAAACGAGTAACTTTTTGAGATTGAGTTACTTTTCCGAAAAGAGTAACATTTCAAACTTATTCAACTAGGTAAGGAATGGGGCAAGCCATCAGTGGTTTGCGAAGGGAACAAGTGTTGGAGCAAACACTAGTGGCATAAAACTGACTGCCGATATGGTACGAGACATTTCCAAAACTCATGTAATAAATTGACTTCGTAGACGGTCGAAAAAAACTATGACGTCCTCCTATTCTTTAAAGTTTTAAATCTCCAGCTGATAGAGAAAACCTTTACGAAGCGAAAGAATCGTAATAAAAAGTTCGCGTCGAATGGGAAGTTGGTTTTTTATTAAAAAAAAAATATATAATTTTCTGGAATTTGGGGTCTATTTGAACACTCAATTGCTCCGAGCTCAGCGGCATTTGGGATTCGTACTTTAGCAGGGATGATAAAGCAAAGTTTCAACTTCATATTGCAGAAAAGCATGTCATGTAAATGTGCATAGAACTTGAGATTTTGCTCTTTTTGCAGTTGCATAAATTCGTCTAACTTGCCAGAAATCAAATTTTCTGAATGCCAGATATGAGACGAAAATCGTCTCACAACCTCTGTCGGACCGCTTGAAGTCGAACTCAAAAGCAGGTAGCAGATCATGACAATGGAAACAATAAACTGTACGCGTGGCGTACTCCTAATTGAAAATTAATATTATCCCTCATTAGCCCATGAGATTGAAAATCGTTAAATTTTCTTGCAAAACACATAATATGAGTGTCATGCATGAAATCATAAATATTTGAGAAAATCATGCGTCACTTGCATTCAGAAATATGGTTTTTCCATTAGAATTTCCGAATATGCATTACTCGATTATTCGAAATACTTCCAAACGAGTAACTTTTTGAGATTGAGTTACTTTTCCGAAAAGAGTAACATTTCAAACTTATTCAACTAGGTAAGGAATGGGGCAAGCCATCAGTGGTTTGCGAAGGGAACAAGTGTTGGAGCAAACACTAGTGGCATAAAACTGACTGCCGATATGGTACGAGACATTTCCAAAACTCATGTAATAAATTATCTTCGTAGACGGTCGAAAAAAACTATGACGTCCTCCTATTCTTTAAAGTTTTAAATCTCCAGCTGATAGAGAAAACCTTTACGAAGCGAAAGAATCGTATTAAAAAGTTCGCGTCGAATGGGAAGTTGGTTTTTTATTAAAAAAAAAAATATATAATTTTCTGGAATTTGGGGTCTATTTGAACACTCAATTGCTCCGAGCTAAACGGCATTTCTGATTCGTACTCTAGCAGGGATGATAAAGCAAAGTTTCAACTTCATATTGCAGAAAAGTATGTCATGTAAATGTGCATAGAACTTGAGATTTTGCTCTTTTTGCAGTTGCATAAATTCGTCTAACTTGCCAGAAATCAAATTTTCTGAATGCCAGATATGAGACGAAAATCGTCTCACAACTTCTGTCGGACCGCTTGAAGTCGAACTCAAAAGCAGGTAGCAGAACATGACAATGGAAGCAATAAACTGTACGCGTGGCGTACTCCTAATTGAAAATTAATATTATCCCTCATTAGCCCATGAGATTGAAAATCGTTAAGTTTTCTTGCAAAACACATAATATGAGTGTCATGCATGAAATCATAAATATTTGAGAAAATCATGCGTCACTTGCATTCAGAAATATGGTTTTTCCATTAGAATTTCCGAATATGCATTACTCGATTATTCGAAATACTTCCAAACGAGTAACTTTTTGATATTGAGTTACTTTTCCGAAAAGAGTAACATTTCAAACTTATTCAACTAGGTAAGGAATGGGGCAAGCCATCAGTGGTTTGCGAAGGGAACAAGTGTTGGAGCAAACACTAGTGGCATAAAACTGACTGCCGATATGGTACGAGACATTTCCAAAACTCATGTAATAAATTATCTTCGTAGACGGTCGAAAAAAACTATGACGTCCTCCTATTCTTTAAAGTTTTAAATCTCCAGCTGATAGAGAAAACCTTTACGAAGCGAAAGAATCGTATTAAAAAGTTCGCGTCGAATGGGAAGTTGGTTTTTTATTAAAAAAAAAAATATATAATTTTCTGGAATTTGGGGTATATTTGAACACTCAATTGCTCCGAGCTAAACGGCATTTCTGATTCGTACTTTAGCAGGGATGATAAAGCAAAGTTTCAACTTCATATTGCAGAAAAGTATGTCATGTAAATGTGCATAGAACTTGAGATTTTGCTCTTTTTGCAGTTGCATAAATTCGTCTAACTTGCCAGAAATCAAATTTTCTGAATGCCAGATATGAGACGAAAATCGTCTCACAACTTCTGTCGGACCGCTTGAAGTCGAACTCAAAAGCAGGTAGCAGAACATGACAATGGAAGCAATAAACTGTACGCGTGGCGTACTCCTAATTGAAAATTAATATTATCCCTCATTAGCCCATAAGATTGAAAATCGTTAAGTTTTCTTGCAAAACACATAATATGAGTGTCATGCATGAAATCATAAATATTTGAGAAAATCATGCGTCACTTGCTATCAGAAATATGGTTTTTCCATTAGAATTTCCGAATATGCATTACTCGATTATTCGAAATACTTCCAAACGAGTAACTTTTTGAGATTGAGTTACTTTTCCGAAAAGAGTAACATTTCAAACTTATTCAACTAGGTAAGGAATGGGGCAAACCATCAGTGGTTTGCGAAGGGAACAAGTGTTGGAGCAAACACTAGTGGCATAAAACTGACTGCCGATATGGTACGAGACATTTCCAAAACTCATGTAATAAATTGACTTCGTAGACGGTCGAAAAAAACTATGACGTCCTCCTATTCTTTAAAGTTTTAAATCTCCAGCTGATAGAGAAAACCTTTACGAAGCGAAAGAATCGTTCTTGTTCCCTTCGCAAACCACTGATGGCTTGCCCCATTCCTTACCTAGTTGAATAAGTTTGAAATGTTACTCTTTTCGGAAAAGTAACTCAATCTCAAAAAGTTACTCGTTTGGAAGTATTTCGAATAATCGAGTAATGCATATTCGGAAATTCTAATGGAAAAACCATATTTCTGAATGAAAGTGACGCATGATTTTCTCAAATATTTATGATTTCATGCATGACACTCATATTATGTGTTTTGCAAGAAAACTTAACGATTTTCAATCTCATGGGCTAATGAGGGATAATATTAATTTTCAATTAGGAGTACGCCACGCGTACAGTTTATTGCTTCCATTGTCATGTTCTGCTACCTGCTTTTGAGTTCGACTTCAAGCGGTCCGACAGAAGTTGTGAGACGATTTTCGTCTCATATCTGGCATTCAGAAAATTTGATTTTCTGGCAAGTTAGACGAATTTATGCAACTGCAAAAAGAGCAAAATCTCAAGTTCTATGCACATTTACATGACATACTTTTCTGCAATATGAAGTTGAAACTTTGCTTTATCATCCCTGCTAAAGTACGAATCAGAAATGCCGTTTAGCTCGGAGCAATTGAGTGTTCAAATAGACCCCAAATTCCAGAAAATTATATATTTTTTTTTTAAAAAAAAAACCAACTTCCCATTCGACGCGAACTTTTTAATACGATTCTTTCGCTTCGTAAAGGTTTTCTCTATCAGCTGGAGATTTAAAACTTTAAAGAATAGGAGGACGTCATAGTTTTCTTCGACCGTCTACGAAGTCAATTCATTACATGAGTTTTGGAAATGTCTCGTACCATATCGGCAGTCAGTTTTATGCCACTAGTGTTTGCTCCAACACTTGTTCCCTTCGCAAACCACTGATGGCTTGCCCCATTCCTTACCTAGTTGAATAAGTTTGAAATATTACTCTTTTCGGAAAAGTAACTCAATCTCAAAAAGTTACTCGTTTGGAAGTATTTCGAATAATCGAGTAATGCATATTCGGAAATTCTAATGGAAAAACCATATTTCTGAATGCAAGTGACGCATGATTTTCTCAAATATTTATGATTTCATGCATGACACTCATATTATGTGTTTTGCAAGAAAACTTAACAATTTTCAATCTCATGGGCTAATGAGGGATAATATTAATTTTCAATTAGGAGTACGCCACGCGTACAGTTTATTGCTTCCATTGTCATGTTCTGCTACCTGCTTTTGAGTTCGACTTCAAGCGGTCCGACAGAAGTTGTGAGACGATTTTCGTCTCATATCTGGCATTCAGAAAATTTGATTTCTGGCAAGTTAGACGAATTTATGCAACTGCAAAAAGAGCAAAATCTCAAGTTCTATGCACATTTACATGACATACTTTTCTGCAATATGAAGTTGAAACTTTGCTTTATCATCCCTGCTAGAGTACGAATCAGAAATGCCGTTTAGCTCGGAGCAATTGAGTGTTCAAATAGACCCCAAATTCCAGAAAATTATATATTTTTTTTTAATAAAAAACCAACTTCCCATTCGACGCGAACTTTTTAATACGATTCTTTCGCTTCGTAAAGGTTTTTTCTATCAGCTAGAGATTTAAAACTTTAAAGAAGAGGAGGACGTCATTGTTTTTTTCGACCGTCTACGAAGTCAATTTATTACATGAGTTTTGGAAATGTCTCGTATCATATCGGCAGTCAGTTTTATGCCACTAGTGTTTGCTCCAACACTTGTTCCCTTCGCAAACCACTGATGGCTTGCCCCATTCCTTACCTAGTTGAATAAGTTTGAAATGTTACTCTTTTCGGAAAAGTAACTCAATCTCAAAAAGTTACTCGTTTAGAAGTATTTCGAATAATCGAGTAATGCATATTCGGAAATTCTAATGGAAAAACCATATTTCTGAATGCAAGTGACGCATGATTTTCTCAAATATTTATGATTTCATGCATGACACTCATATTATGTGTTTTGTAAGAAAACTTAACGATTTTCAATCTCATGGGCTAATGAGGGATAATATTAATTTTCAATTAGAGTACGCCACGCGTACAGTTTATTGCTTCCATTGTCATGATCTACTACCTGCTTTGAGTTCGACTTCAAGCGGCCGACAGAAGTTGGGAGACGATTCGTCCTATAGCACATATGCACATATGCAATCTTCGCGGACTTCGCACATGTAGGGTTAAAATATAAGGTGTGTTTTTTGCGGTCATTTTTTTTTAACTCGAAGTTAATATATTGTCGCGTGTCCCAAGGGTTGCACGCGTGTAAGTGTTATCCCGAAGTTAGGTATCAAAGTCTTTTGATATATAGAGGTATTGTTTATTGCTCTTATTGTATTTTTTCGTTACCCGATCTAGGGATAAATTTCCGTCACTATGAGAATTTCTTTCTTAATTTCCCGTCTCACAATTCGTCACAAGTTTGGGTTTGAGACGTCTCAAACTTCTATATCATTTGAAAATTCACGTCAATAGGGTTTTCGGAGGCATTATCCTGAACATTTTGAGGAGGGTCTACATCTGCATCATTTGGACTACAAATAAAATTATCAACTACTCATTTTGCTTGATCAACTATTAAAGGTAAATTTATATTTTTCAATAACCTATTGCGTCTAGCAACCGCACTACCAACTACAGGAAGTCCACGTTTACGTAACTCCGCGGTCATATCTTCCTTACTTAACTGATGAGTCCAAATATCAGGATTCTGAATACCGTCAGCCATTATAATAAATAAAAAATTACTAAAATTCTGTCACAGTATGGAACAATGAGATTCAGGGAATACAGGGACTTGATTTAAGCTTATTATTAAAAAAATAAATATTACAGTTTACTTCAAGGATTGGGGCTAAATCAGGGTTATGTAGAATTATTTATATCTTATGATTATAAAATTGAGAATAAGAAAATATTGGGACTTTATTATTATATAATAGAACAGAATATATTGCGTAGTTGAACTCTTAGAATGCAGGAATGTCAGGGACGAATAAATAATTTAATTTTGAAAAGAATCAAAATTAATTAATTATTTTTGGTAAAATAAATGTTGAAATTAAATTAAGTTTAGATTTTATAACTAAAAAAATAATTTAAAAGCAAAATTCAAAAGTTTCCGATGTCAAACTTTATGACCTAAAATTCAAATGAAACTGAGAAATTAACTATTACATTAATTAAGAAAATAAGAAAAAAAAAAAAATTTTTAATTTTAATTGGGGCCCCACGTTGTGCGCCAAAAATTGTAACGCGACCCTTTAGCCAGGACACAACCTTCGCCACTAAATTATTCAAAATAATAAAAAGAAATAACATAAAAAAACGAAATGCTTGGGCGCCAGATCTTGCTTGGATCAATAAAAAAAAATTGAAGGACAAAAGTTTGAATTTCAAACGTTAAATATTACAATAAAGTAATCAAATATTAAATTGAATGAATTTGGTGAGCCAGAAAAATAACTAGCTCAGATCCTTCGCTGGAAAATGCCTTAAAAAAACTTCCACTTAACACCCACAATCAAACGGGAGCCTATAAAGATTTTTTTCTTGGAATTCAAAAATATTAATACGTACCTTGAGTCCTGGGACACCCTGTATATAAATTGTGTCGTGCGTTACTCTGCGTGCGCATTAGCGCGCCAGTGTCAAGGTGTATAGACAAGTATAGATTTTCCAGGCTGTTAACGTGGATACGAAAGTAATGAAATAATTTTAATAGTTTGGTGATATAGTGATTGATATACAGGGTGAGGCACACAAAGTGTTACAGAGCGATAGCACTCAACATATTGATTATATCGAAAAATGTTTTGGACAAAAGTTTCAGTGTTCGAGAAGGCCGTCATACTGGACCACCCTATTTTTTAATCGGTAAAGGCGCTGAAGCGACGTCAAGGTCAACTCCACTTTTTTAAATGGAACCATGTATTTTTTTCGATGACATTATTACCGATTTTAAGACGAATTTAGCGACCTACAACAGAAGGTCATTCTACACACGCAAAGTGACCACTAGGGGATGCCTCATCGTATAGACCAATATGTTTATTGGATACGATGGGGAACCTTCTGGAGGAAATGACCCTACAAAGACTACAGGGTCACATGGTCCGCGAGAATGGTCTCTCGGAAAACCAGTTCGGCTTTCGGAAAGGCAGGTCCACAGTTGACGACATGCAGGCAGTGGTGGACATCGCCACTGAAGCAAGAAGAGGAACTGGTAAGCGTAAGGGATTCTGCGCGTTCATCAGCATTGACATACGCAATGCGTTCAATACCGCGAGATGGAACATCTGCATCGAGGCGATGGTGCGGAAAAAGGTTCCAGACTACCCGTTGCGAATGATAGATGACTATCTGAGTGACAGGTGGGTGATATACGAGGGCGAAAAATGACCTCTGAAGTAAGAGATGACATGTGGCGCCCCGCAAGGTTCGCGGGTGGGTCCACTCGTTTGGAACGTCATGTACGACGATTTCCTGCGCATGGACCTGCTTGCTGGAACAAGCATCATCGGCTTCGCGGATGACGCACTTTTCGTGTGCGCCGCTGACGATGTCAATATCTTGGAGCTGAGGATCAATGATAGTCTGTGGCGGGCAAAGCGTTGGTTGGATAGCAGATGCCTGAAAATTGCCCCTGAAAAGACCGAGGCTTTGCTGGTCACAGACAGGAGATCCTTCCAATACCCGAGGATCGTTCTCGGGGGACATGAAATCAAGTGGAAAAGATTATTAAGGGGGTCTTCTCATCAGTAACTCATAAAAAAGATGGTTTTTTAGGATTTTTTTTTAAACATGAAAACAGCAAGAGAAACAAATGATCTTTTGCGTATCTTTAAACATATATTTATTCAACAATAAAAAGTTTTTTGAATGTCAAAGTAAATAAAAATGGTGGATTTATAAACAATCTCGCGCAGCAGCTCGCCGCGGACACCTCAAACTCCGTGAAAAATTCAGCCCGTAATTTTTACCTGAAACAAAAAAACCCCTTAGGTGCCTGAGTGTGCAGTTGGATCGAAGGCTTAGCTTTGGCGAGCACCTGCAGATCGCGACTGCCAAAGCCATCTAACGTGGAGCAGCCCTGACTCGGCTCCTGCCCAACGTTGGTGGACCCAGGGAAGCTAAGAGAAGGCTGGTGGCAAGCGTGGTAAATTCGAAGCTGCTTTATGCAGCTCCGATCTGGACAAGTGCCCTTAACAACCATGCTATCCTGAAGAAGCTGTTCTCGGCACAGAGTGGTGTGGTGATGAGAATTGTCTTAGCATACCGAACTGTGTCGACGAGCGCTGTGCTAGTCCTGGCGAGCGTCCCACCAATAGACTCGCAGACTCGTCAAGAAATGGCAGACAAGATGGCATGCTGACCAAACCGGGACATGGACACACCGTCTGATCCCGGAGCTCGCCACCTTGCTGGATAGAAAGCACGGTCAAGTCGGCTTTTATCTGGAAATTTTGCCAGGAGGGTGGACGTTGGGGTACTGCAGGCTCCTCGTCAATACGCTCCTGCGATACCTCTGCACAATATCCTAGCAGAAGTGGGCCGCCAGCCAATCAGCGCGCCGGATCAGCGGTAAGGGAAGCAACAGGAAGGCACGAGCGACCGGCAAGCGACAGCATCGTCCTATTACGTCCGCAACCTTTGAGGAAGCCAGCTACTTCACCGCAGCGTACCACATCCTCCAGCTCTTGCGGATTACTATTGTTAAACTGTTTGTTTTCTTTAGATATCGAACTATAAGTGTGTAACGACCCGGAGTGAACAAGGCCATCGTTCTCAGTCGTCGATTTTGGCATTGTTGCCTTTCTATAAGGTGAGGCCGCTTTATTTTATCCTTTCCAGGAACCCTACCGACACGTGACCACCGTTTTGTTGAGTTGGCTTTTAGATTAATAATCTGGCACGTGTCAGGACGGATTCCCGGACTGGGCTGCAATTTTAGTGACTTTCCTTTTGTATTGTTGAGAGTTAAGACCCCCAAAAGTGTTAACGATTCTTCCCTATTTTTCTCGATTCCTTTATTTTAAACTATTTTCGACCCCGTCCCTAAGTACCGGACAGGCAAGCTACCAGACAGGAAGGACGCCTGCTGGAGGTGTGGCGGCGCGTCGCACGTGACCAAGGGGTGCAAGACTCCGCCTAGGTGCCTGTCATGCGGGGATTTCCTGGAGACCGACGCGGGGTTCGTTTGGGTGGAGGTGGCGGGTGTGCGTGTGTACAGCTGCTACTTCTCTCCCAGCGAACCTCTCGAGATCGATTATCGACCTCAAGTATTCCGCGCCCCGTCTTGCCTCAAGGATAGTCGACTGGTGCGTCCTCCAGGTAATAACCTTGAGTGACCACCAGTGCATTGAGTTTAGCATCCGGGAAAGGAGTCACCCAGTGAATTCGGGAAGGGGCGGCAAAGGAAGAAGCCCCTCCTGGAACAAAAGACGACTCAGCAAAGACAAGCTACAAAAATATCTTGAGAAATCCTGGCAGAGACGGTAGCCGCCATTAGCTTTCTTCGCCATAACGATCGGTGTTGACCAATTACTGAAGGACTCCTTCATCACGCCTTCGGCCAACATCCGAACAACCTCTTGGTACATGGCCTCTAGGACCTTTGGAGACACTACTCGGCAACGTTGCTTAATGTGAGTGTGCCCCTGAACGGCTATATGGTGCATTGCCAGATGAGTAGCCCTCAGTTGGCCCTCTACTCTAGGCGAGAGCTTTCTTTCCACCATTTCTCTTAGCCTCGCCTGTTCGTCATCTGCCAAATCTGCTATGGCACCGCAACCCTCCTCTTCAACTAACCATGTCTTTGAAGGGTTGTGTCTCTTCGGCTGGGAATTCTTTACTCTGTCTCCAAAGTTCCAACTCCTGCTGGGTATTTGTGGGCTACACGCTATCATCTGTTAAGTCCATACTATTATACGTGAGCTCACGAGGTTTTTCCCGACTCTTCACATCTAAATTTCCAAGATCCTTTACAATATCTTTAAAACCTTCTATTCCATCGATGATTCGATCGCTAACTACCGAGTCGAATTCATCGATGCCAGACATGTTCACACCTTTACATCCTGGAATATCTATTGTCGCGAGAACTGCCGTAGACGTTACCAGGCCCGAGACTTTGAAAGTGCATCCGATACTGATCTTAATGCCTGAATCGGAATTCTGTTCGGTCACGAAAGGTTGAGAGGCAGTGCAGATCGGTCTCACTCCTTTTTTTTCCCGTTTCCCAAGCAATTAGGGCAGTTTTTAATTGTATAGCCTTCCGTTTTACAGCGGTAACACGCTCTTTTCCTCAGTAATGCGCAACCTATTTGAAAATGGCCAGGTTTCTGGCACCGAAAACAAATTACTTCTTTCCCTGTTCCAGAGTTCTTAAGGGCCTTTTCAGCGAACGTACTTGGACGCCGCTGACCTCCCCACACCTCAAAGGCAACCCTGTCGTCCTTAAAATCCCTTTTGCCCTCAAATTCCTTGCCTTTGTTGAACTTATCCTTCGCGGATCCCGGTTGATGGCCGTTGTCCCTAAATTTATTTGACAGGTTATCCAAATCCAAAAACAAATTCATGACATCCTCAAGTTAATGAATTCTACCTACAAGCGGTCAAATATTGCACTTCCGAATAACAGCCCCTCTCAAATTTCAATTGCCCGCTCAATCCAACCTTCATGCTTTTACTCTCAAAATCAAAAAAAAAAGGAAGAAAATGTCAAATTATACATATTTCAATGCCAAAATGAGTTTACAAGACTTCTAATACAGTACCGGTCAGAATTGTCCAGCCACCTATTTTTCGTTATCTGTATAAATTATCCTAATTTAAAATTATGTAAGTGAAAAAATTTGTTCTCTTGATTGAATTTAAAGGTATCAAAATTCTTTATAAAATGAGCCCAGCATGAATTCGTTTTGTTAAATTTTGAGGAAGTTATTGCAGAAATAGTCAAGATTTCAATGCTTTCTTAAATTTTAAATAACTTTCAAAGTAATCAATATTTTTTAATGTTCTTGGACTAATTTCAAAGCTAAATTACTACAAAATCGAACAAAATTCTTAGAATTGATGTGAAATTTTTTTCTTACATACTGCACGAGGTTAAATTTTAAATAAAAAAGTTGAAAAAATTTCAATATTGCTTTTGCTTAGAAAAACATTTTTATAAGATATATAAAGCATATAATCATGAATCTTGTATCGAATCCCCTTAAAATATATATTCATATGATCTTTATTATGATTTAACTACAGATGAAATGTTTTCGAAATTTCCCTACTTTTTTGTTACAATTTTAACTCCTTGCATTATGCAAGAAAAAGTTATAGATTTATAATTATAATTTAATGTGATTCTGTATAATCTTAGCTCTAAAATGAGCCCAAGAACAGTTAAAAATGTTGATTACTTCGAAAGTTATTTAAAATTTGAGAAAGCATTGAAATCTTGACTATTTCTGCAATAATTTCTTCAAAATTTAACAAAACGAATTCATGCTGGGATCGTTTCATAAAGAATTTTTATAGCTTTAAATCTAATTAAGAGAATAAATTTTTTCACTTACATAATTCAAATTAGGATAATTTAAGCAATTATCGAGAAACAGGTGGCCGGACAATTCTGACCGGTACGGTACATATTGGGCAAAATTCGTGAAATGTACCCGCCTAAAAACTTTTTGTCTCTGATTTGCTTGAAAGCCCGCGAAATTATTGTCCTAGTGAACATCTTTTAATTCCCCTAAGAGAACTTCTCTAGTACGACGGGTTGTCAGTATATAGGGGCTCGAATTTTCAACCTCTTACCGCGCACGCTGACACTCAATTAACCATAACTTCTACAAAAGTTATCCAAATTAATTTTTTATGGAGGTCTTGGAAACGTTTTGTCATCAGCTTTACAATGAAAGCAATGATTTTGGATAAAAAAAATTATTTGAACTTTATTTTTCAATTTTAAACATATTTTTGAGTTTCTCCTCAAGGGCGGCCGCTAATTTTGTTTCCAAACTTATGTTCAAAAAAAAGCTTGACTTTTCCCTTTAAAATGAGCCATGGTCAAAAGTGGGGCGTAAGAAATTGGCAGGGATATATATATCTCGACTATTTCGATATACATATCTCCACCAATTTCAATTTTAAAGGGAAAAAGACAAGCTTTTTTTTTAAACATAATTTTGGAAACAAAATTAGCGGCCGCCCTTGAGAAAAACTCAAAAATATGTTTAAAATTGAAATTGGTGGAGATATGTATATCGAAATAGTCGAGATATATATATCCCTGCCAATTTCTTACGCCCCACTTTTGACCATGGCTCATTTCAAAGGGAAAAGTCAAGCTTTTTTTTTAAACATAATTTTGGAAACAAAATTAGCGGCCGCCCTTGAGGAGAAACTCAAAAATATGTTTAAAATTGAAATTGGTGGAGATATGTATATCGAAATAGTCGAGATATATATATCCCTGCCAATTTCTTACGCCCCACTTTTGACCATGGCTCATTTCAAAGGGAAAAGTCAAGCTTTTTTTTTAAACATAATTTTGGAAACAAAATTAGCGGCCGCCCTTGAGGAGAAACTCAAAAATATGTTTAAAATTGAAAAATAAAGTTGAAATAATTTTTTTATCCAAAATCATTGCTTTCATCGTAAAGCTGATGACAAAACGTTTCCAAGACCTCCATAAAAATTAATTTGGATAACTTTGTAGAAGTTATGGTTAATTGAGTATCAGCATGCGCGGTAAAAGGTTGAAAATTCGGGCCTCTGTATACTGACAACCCGTCGTACTAGAGTCGTTCTCTTAGGGGAATCAAAAGAGTTCACTAGGGCAATAATTTCGCGGAATTTCAAGGAAATCGGAGACAAAAAGTTTTTAGGCAGGTACACTTGACGAATTTTGCTCCATATAGGATATAAAATATGCATATAATATATAAAATATAATACTTTTCATATGATTCGGCCATATAAAATCATTAATCCCAAATATCGAGTGCTCTCTCTCTTTCTCTCTCGTATGGGTTCCCTCTGTTTCGAAAATTTGAGAGAAAAACTTCAAATATCTCAAATTTCTCAAATGGTATTTTCAAGAGAAATTCCGAAGTCGTAGTATCCCAAAATCTTAAAATTTCCAACTTCCTGGGATTAAACTCTTTTTGATATTCCCGCATTTAAAATAAGAATAAAATTTTCCACTTGATAAAACTTTTAAGTCTTAAAAAATTTTCCAAATTTTTCGAAGTAGAAAGAAAATATTCAGTTTTGGACAATTTTTAACTTTTAGAAAACTCTCTCTCTCTCTCTCTCTTTCTGGGATAGGTTGTTTTGGATTCGGATGTTGAAAGAGAATCCTCAAATCTCTCAAATTGCTGGATTAATATTTCAAAACAAATCTTGTTCTAAAGTCCTGAAATGTAAATACCCCAAAAAAATATTTTAAATTATTATAATATTCAAATTTTCTTTTCCTCAAAATTCCATGTATAAAATTTGATGATTCCGAATTTCATAAAATTGAAAACTTTTCAAAAAAAAATCTTCAAACCAAAAATAAAAATTTTTCATTTATGAAAATTTTATTCATTAATATTTTAATCAAATTCTGGCCACTGTTTCCCGGGAAAAATAACTAATTTCGATTATGCCCGGCCCCACGTCGGGCGCCTGTTGAGATGCAGGTTCTTACCTGGAACCTGGCAACTCTTATTATGGATTAAGCCCAACTAATTTTTATGAGATTATAATACCTGAGACTAAAACACTTCTCTTGCAATGTTGAGCGCCAGTCACTTCGCTTAGTGACAACGTTTACTCCAATAATAATGAGACTCGAAACTAAGAACATCAAATACAAGGCGGGGTCAAAAATAAAATCACAACAGTTGACGGATAAGAAATAAATAAACCAGAACTTGATTAAAATGAAATTCGGCAGAACGCTGTGTATTACGATCAAAATTTGAGACTCGATACAAACTAAAATTTGATATGGAAAATAAATGCCAAGATATAAAAATGAAAGTCAGTAATCAAAATGACACAAGTCTCGGAACTTTTCGAGCCACGCGCGACAATATGGCGGAATTAGCTTATTCTACCGCGTCACCACCCGAGAGAACAAGGATTTAATAAAGGCTTGATTTAATAATCAAACGTTTTACCGTCACGAACGAAAGTGAGATTAATCATGAAAAGATACACGCATGAAAGAAAGAGAAGCACTCGCGAGTATAAGAGATAGAGAGAAGCAAAGTGGTCTCGATAGTCTTGGTGAACGCCGTGCGGCGTCACTGTTCATTACAGATTGTCGGTATTTCTGGACCACTTGCCAAGAGAAAATCAATAAAACACGTACGCTACCTGTATGACGCCTTGCAGCTCCGGATCAAAACTTAATATTAACTCCCCTCCATGGTGAGTGATAAAATCCTTCAAACTTCCTCAAGCGACAGAAATTGTTGGCACTGGCCGTTAGCAGTCACAGGACGAGAGTGATGAAGGAAGTCGCGACGCCGGCAAAGTTCCCGACCTGCCCCACGAATTAATCGCGTGACCTAATCGCGGACCCGGAAGCAGGTCACATGTCATATTTCTGATAGACGACTAGGCAACCCATGCCTAGTACAGTAATCGCCCTCGGCAAATAATTTCCATGACCACACGGTTCTCTCTCATACGGCGAACAGCGCGTGTGGTACATTGGCCCTAGGTTAGATAGAGTTCAATAAAATCATATTACATAAATTTAGTATCTCCAATGTCTGAAAAGATAGATATAAAGTCCTGAGGTCAGTGTGCCCCAGTCTGCATCTTTCGGGTCACGTGGTTGAAGCTGGTCGTCCTGTGCAACGCTCTCTAGCTCGGAAGCCGGTCGTGCCGCATCTCCAACGCCGCTGTCCTCTGGTGCCGTTGCTCTCGTGTCGTGTATTGAATAGACGGGACAGAAAGCGTAAGTGCGGGTAGCGCCTGATAAGTGTTTCTAGTACTCTCCGGTAGCGACGAAGTGCGGTCTCTCGTCACACGACTTTTTCCCGGGACGTAACCCCACCTGTCATACCGGTGAGTTTAACAAAATCTTTTTAAGTGATAGTTAAAATTTGCCTCGTCACAGTTTATTACATAAGTTGTTGTCGTTAATGTAGATCCTAGAGGCACAAAAATAGATTTTATTTTTATTTGTTTCAATAAATATTACACCCATCGAGCTCTCTCGTCCTCATCACAAGTGTGACGAATGACTCGATGAGCGTCCAAAACCGCTCAGACTGGAGCATCAGAGAGACCATCGTGTCAGGAATGAGCTCGGCACCCACTGCCTGAACGAGGGCCTCCCTTGCCGCGCCCCACTTTGTGGAGAAGAAGAGTGCGTGCTCTGCGTTATACACAGGGGAATTGCAGTAATAACACATCTCGTCTATCTTCTTAAAGCGCTTCAGGTACGCCGAGAACAGCTTCTTCTGGATAGCATGGCTTTGCAGGGCATTAGCCCAGACCAGAGCTGCATAAAGCAGCTTCGAATGCACCACGCTCGCCACCAGTCTCCTTTTTGCTTCCCTGGGTCCACTAATGTTTGGCATAAGCCGAGCCAAGTTTGCTCCACATTGGAAGGCTTTGGCAGTCAGGATTCTTAGGTTTTCGCCAAAGCTAAGCCTACGATCCAACTGCACTCCCAGGTACTTTATACTTGTTCTCCACTCGACCTCATGCTCTCCGAGAACGATCCTCGGGTACTGAAAGGATCTCCTGTCCGTAACGAGCAAAGCCTCGGTTTTCTCAGGGGCCATTTTAAGGCCTCTGCCATCCAACCAACACTCTGCCCGCCGCAGACTTTCATTGATCCTCAGACCTTGAGGGGCGCCACATGTCATCTCTTCTTTGAGAGACCATTTGTCACCCTGGTATATCACCCACCTGTCGCTCAGATAGTCATCTATCATTCGCAACAGGTAGTCTGGAACCTTTTTCCGCATCATCACCTCGATGCAGATGTTCCATCTTGCGGTATTGAACAATAGTGAAGTCAATTATTGAACCCCCCGCTCCTCGTCTGAACGTAAACTCCTTGCCATGATTTAAGACGATCAGGGCATTCCTAGCGACTATCTCGCCAACCAAGATTCCCCTCCTATCTCGGCGGGCCTCACCTCATTCGGGAGACTTACTATTAAAGTCACCCCCTATGAGGGATCGCCAAACGGCCTTACTGAGGCTTTCCTCAAGAAGGTGGATCTGGGTCTCGAAGACCTCGAAGGGATCGCCAGGGGAGAAGTAGCAGCTGTACACACGCACACCCGCCACCACCACCTAAAAAAACTCCGCGTCTGACTCCATAAAATCCCCGACGCTCAAATCAGGGGTACAAATAAGGATGCCGGCCCTCCTTGATGCATCCTGGTACCAAGCAGAATTTTCAGCCCATTTGTACTGCTCGCTAATGAGCAGTACATCAGCCCCCTCTTCCTGGCAGTCTGCATCAGGAGATCCTGGGCATCCTATCCCTTTCCGAGGTTGAGCTGCAGGAACTTCTCTTCCAGCCCCTCAACCTCCGGAGTTCTTCCCGGAACACCGGGCAAGAGCCGCTCCCAGAAACATGGACAATATCCTTTTCGCCCCTATCGGTGCACGTCAGGCACTTCGGCGAGGCCCTACACTCCTTGGCCCGACGCGTTAAGTCACCGCAACTCCAGCAGGCGTCCTTTCGCTGGGGTGGGTGCAGCCCCACGAAACGTGGCCATACCCTTGGCACCTAAAACACCGGACTACTTCGGCATGTTCCCGGATGCCCTCAAATCATCTTTCACAGCTGGAGGAGACGTGAAGCGTCTGCGTCTGCCAGCCGGTTCACTGCAGTCCTCACCCCACCTAAACGGTTGTGAAGCCTGCAGTGTCCATCTAGGTCAGACCTTCCCAGCGCCCCGGCAAGCGCAGCGACCACCTCCTCCTTGTCCACAGTCTCATCAAGGTCTCTAATTTCGAGGGACCTTCTCGAGTCTAGGGCTTCTATTTTGGCCCTTGCTCCATCCGCCCGGTCGCGCACCTTTTGGAATGCAGGGATGTCGCCCCCCTTCTTCAGGACCAGAAAGACTTCCTCCTTCCTTGTCCTCCGAACAGAAAGGACCTCAGTCCTGAACCATGGGGATTGACCCTTGCCTTCATTTCCTTCAAGATGTCTGCGTAGGACTGGCCGTCCTTCGCAGACACCTTGATGGCGTCGCCCGACCTCGTGGTCGGGGAGCGCTTCGGCATCTTTTCATCTTTTCTTTAATCTTTTCCTCCTGAACGGGGACCTCTTTAGTGTTCTTCAGAATCTTTTTTTTTTATTTATTTTGCACCCGGTGCCATTCCGCTTCCTCTTCAGGGAGCTGGCTCCTGGTGACCACTGCGTATGAGGGCTAAGTGTTGCCCTTTCCTTTTTTTTAATTTTCGTTCCTCGGACGGAGAGGGTGCTACCCTCTTCTCCGCTTTTTTAAGCGATATCCGGGTATCCCCCAGAGACGCTGAGCGTCGTCTCTGGAGTGAACCCATTTTTCTGGAGATGGGAAGGGATTCCACTTCTTTTTGGAATTCCACCCTGCTTTCGATTAGGTGCTTGTGGGTGTTGACCAGGCTGCCTAGCACTTCGGTAGCCTCCCCAACATTCATTTTCACCGGTTGAGGGTTGTTCTTGAGCATACCCTCCTGGATGCATTTTAGAGCCATGCCCAGCTTCTCCATTTTTTCACTTTGTTTCTTTAAGAGCTGGAGGATGACTCTCCACCCCCCCCCCTGCTCCCAAAGGCGCCTTGGTCTCCTCATTCCCACTTTTATTTCTTTGGTTATCCATGAATCGTTTTACCAGCGCCTTGTGTGTAGAGGAGCGGGTCGGAATAGTTGAGAACGGGTGTACCCTCAGATCAAAGTCCTACCCCAGTTCCCTGAGACCCAACCTCCACTTAGCCGGTCCCAGAAAACACGGACAGACCGGACTCGCTCGAGGCAACACAGGCTCCGACACCTGTGTTCAATACGCACTACCTGATCAAGGTCCCGAAGGGGCTGGCTTCTGATCCCGCATGGCACACCACCTCGGCAGAGCTAGGCTCACAGCAGCCTCGCCTCCTCGTAGGCCGGGGAAGACACCACTCGGCGGCGAAGCACTCCCAGTGGGGCGCCATACGGAAACGATCCCTTGGACTGTTCTTGGTCACAGACTGCGGAGGCTTTGCAGTGTCCCCCAGGAGATTCCATACACTAATTCGTTCTTAACCTCATTCAAAAGAGAGCCCGTCTATAGGATCTCCTCTCGCACTCGAAGGACACATATCACAGTCATGCGGCGCTGACATTCATTCAGTTCACTCATTCCTCGCAGGCACTCGCACTCTCATACTAAGCGCCGCTGCCTGGGCCATACATCCTTCTCCATGCATGTGGATAGACGCGTCTGTAGCGTCCCCCGCTTTCAACCTGGGATAGACCCGTTTAGAGGGCACCCTTCACGAAATGGGAAGATGCCCGTCTATAGAGCACCCTGCATTTGTTCACCGATTCATCGGGACTCTACAACCTCCATGGCCCTAGGGCCGTCTGCTAAGCCTTCCCATCCGTTCTTTTTTGGCAAAGCCAAAAGAAGGACTTCGTCAAGGTCGCAGTTCAAGGAGAGGTTTATTTTTTAACTTTCTTTGATTTCACTCAATTAATTTTGAATATTGTAAATTTATTATATCAATTGATTGTATTTTTTTGTAAATTTTTTAAATAATCATAATTTTAACTCAATAAATTCTGTCATAATTATCTTTCTTGTAATTTTATTTTCTGAAAATATAAAAACACTGCTTTGAAGAAAAAATGTGGAAACCTAGCCTCATGTTTGCTTACGTAGGAAAAACTTTGCAACACCTTTAACGACTGAAAATACTTACTTCCTTAGGTTCCACCCGAAATTTATGAAATAACTGAATAAATAATTACTCACAGGAAATAACTTTTTAATTTTTCCTTACCTATACTTCAGGTAATAAAGTACATCTATAAAGGGAAAAATTTTTACTGGCAATATTTTTTTGTCAAAATGAGAAATTGGAATTCTGAGTTTAGAATTCAGATCCAATACACTTACAATCTTGCAAATGAAAATTAAATTACAGATATTAAAGTGTTACGAAAATACAATATAAATCAAATAAATCAATGGTACAACGATCTGAAAATTTTTATACTACATATATACTTGCATCTATATCTTCAGTAGCATTTAGACACAAATATATACTAGATTTTCAGTTGATTCACCTTAGAGTTATGTGCTAGAATTTTATTGTTATTGCTAAGGAAGTTTTTAGGTAATTTATCGATGTTTCCTGTACAATTTTATGTACATTTTCTCACGATATTTTTCATTTTTTTTACATTTTTTACATTACCAAAGATTATTCCAAAATAGGGCTCATATGTGCAGTACTTCATCCACTGTTTTAAAAATTTGAGAAATAAAGGTCACTGATGAGGACTCCAATTAGAGTCAAAACGTTTGAAAGTATGTAACTTCCTGAGTTATCATTTGTGGACCTTAAAGCCAATTATTAACAACAACATCGTATGAAATAATGTATATATTTATTAGAAAAATCAATGAATATATATAATATATAATACATACTATATTAACGCTAAAATTATGCACTTTTTAGTACCTTCAGCTTATAATTGTTTCATTTGAGATAGTTCATTAATTGGAATTTGAAATGATTTTCATAAATAAATTTCTCAGTTTTCTAAAGCCCGAAGAATATTTGCATTTTTTTGATACATAAATAAAATTATTACGAAATTTTCTGTGAAAAAAGGAAAGCTTCCACTCCGCTGGGTATCGAGCCCAGGTCCTTTCGATTGCCGGTCGAATGCTCTGTCATCTGAGCTACGGAGGTTCCACAACTTTTCTCACAGAAACTTGTTAACGCCCAATCATGGCTACGGATAAACCGGGAACTATTTTCTGATCTTTCTAAATCATTTCAGTCGATTATGTCGATCATTAGAAGAGTGTATCACTGTATGTGATAACGGAACTCTACTATATCGACCTTATCAACCTATGATTCAGAATTAATCTAACGTCTCGCAAGACTAGATGGAATTTTTAATCATAATTATTACGAAATTTTCTGTGAAAAAAGGAACGCTTCCACTTATGATTATTATTTTATAATTATTTATAATCATTTATAATTATTTTTATAATTATTATTAATTATCATAAAAAATTCCAACTCGTCTTGCGAGACGTTAGATTAATTCTGAATCATAGGTTGATAAGGTCGATATAGTAGAGTTCCCGTTATCACATACAGTGATACACTCTTCTAATGATCGCCATAATCGACTGAAATGATTTAGAAAGATCAGATCAATAAATAAAATTACTTTAAATTATAGAGATTTAGTTTAAAAACTCTTAAAAATCCAGGACATTTCACAATTGGAATTGTTTGCAATTAAAATTTTTGTAAAAAGAAACCATTATAATTATTTGCAGATTTGTACATTTGTTTCTTCCCAACTTATTCAATTAAAAATTGGAAATATCACTAATTGAGCCCGGAATGTGGTCGTTCCGGGGCTTCTCATTTCTGTCAGTGCAGAGGTAACACCACGGGTTCCTTGTGCAGGTTCCCGCAGTGTGTCCCTCCTCGCCACATTTTCAGCAGATTCTGCCGCGGTCCGGCCCTCTGCAGTCGGCCGCCATGTGGCCAAAGGCAAGGCAGCTGTAACATCTTTTTGCCTCCGTCTTCCTGCGGTCCCTGCAGGAGACCCACCCGATATTTATGAGGGCCGCCTTTAATTTTATTCTGTCCTCCGCTTTGCACTATAATTCGACCAGGAGATCCTTCGTCCTGGTCTCTCTGATTTCTCCTATTTTTTCTTCCAGCTCGTCGGGGTTTACGCGGTTCTTATGATTTTTCAAAATCGCTGCGTAGCTGACCCCCTCCGCAGGTTTTATCAGAATGACCTCTGATCGAGGTGGCCCTGACCGCGACGGTTTTTTCTCTGGCTTGTTCTTCCTCTTCTTCCCAGTGTCCTTCTTTGCCGGGACTTCTAGCCACTCCTCCGCATGCTTTGAGGCTTTTGGACTCTTCTCTTCTGGTCTCTTGTTACCAGGGTCCTCCGGGCTCTCGGTTGGCTCTCTTGGCCTCTTGTGGTTGTCCGGTGTGGACCTTCCTTCTTGCTCAATATCAGTTTGGATTTCCTCATATACAAGGCTCGACAGCCTCTTCGCCCTCCTAGCCTATTCGTCCTTCTTTTTGTACTTGGCGATCTGCAAACCAAGGGAATAATCCAGCGATATAAGGAAGCTGCCATGTCTGGCCTCAGAATTCCCGCCCTCGGGCATCTCCGTCATTTCCAGCTCGCCTCCAAACAGTTCTTAACACATACTTTTATTTAACTTTTGTAACTCCATCCTAATTCCACGAGTAGCTAGGGAAATATTCGGTCCGCCTTTGCAGAGCCCCGCATGCAGGGGTAAGGCCTCAATACTCTAGCAGGTGGTCTGGTTTCCTAGCGAAACCGTGTGAGACACCACTCCCTGGAGCCATGCAGCCCTCGGCACGGTAGTTAACACTTTGTCTGGGGGGGGGGGGGCACATTGTCCGCGACAATAAATAAAATAGATTTGATTTAAAGAATAGAGAAAAATGTCTTATAATTAGGATTTAACAGCATTAAGTATGATTGAAATCCAACTTACTTCACGTCTTTTCAGTAGCGGAACTTCCAGAGAGTTCTTTTGGTTTTCAGCTGTTTCTTAAATTAAAAGTAATACAAAGTCAGAAGATTTTAAAAATTAAATACAATCATTTATATTAGCGAATAATAAATAATATTTACATACCTGTGAGCTAGAAGACGATCGTAGCTGGTATTTTTTAAAATAATATTACAAATTGAGCATTTTGAAAGTGCTTTATTTTCAACTTTCAGCCACTCAACTTCAGTTCTTCCCAAGGGATTTTTTGTCCCTTTTTACTTCCAACTTTTGATTCACTCATTTTTAAAATCTTATTATGTAAAGAATAATGCACTTAATTTCGCACTTAATTTCGCACTTAATGCATTCCGGAATAAGGAATAAGTGAGGTTATATTATGCTTTTTTCTCTCACCCTCCTGCCTCCTCAGAAGTCCGCCATTTTTTACGTTTATTACATTGTTTACGTATAATATGTAAATCACGTATTATAGTATAAAGTTTCGAGTTACGCTTAACCGTGTAACCCTGATAATTGATTTTTGAAAAGTATGACAGGAAGGTTTGAAAAATGAGGACAAAGTAGGACAAGCATTTATTTAAAAAAAGAGGATAAAGTAGGTCAGAAAAGTTTGGAAAAGAGAGCAAGATAGGACAGAAAAGTGACTATTTTATTAAATGTTATCAACGCCTCAAATATTATATTTCTCTTTTTGAACCCTGATGCATTTTAATTAATAATCTATTGAGTTGAAAGAATATTTTTAAGTTGTTGAGGCATGCCAATTGACCATGAAATCGTTAGATGGCATTAAATGATAAAATTTTGTACAAAAAAAGATCCAAAAGTTGATTGCTACAGAATTTACGTGGTGTGAGAAAAACAAGAAAGTAAATATTTTAAATTTTAAATTAAATATTTTATTTCAATAATAAAAAGAACTGCGAAAAACATTAATTCCCTAAATCATATTCATTCTTGTAATTTCAGGAGTAATGCAGAAATGTCCGAATTTCCCAGAACTAGAATCATAAACAGCATTCAAGTTAAAAATGATTGAGTTATTAAGAAATGCAAAACAAAGGTAGCGAAATAGCTCAAAACAAAATAAATCTCGCCGAAAACTCAAACCAAAACAAGAGGTTGAAGTAAATGAATGTGATTTTCTTTCCGAAGAAGACGATGAGGAGAATGCACGTCTTTACAAGGGTAATAATAGTAACTCGGGAAATGAACAAGTTCAGCTATCGCAAGACAGACAGATAGAGATAGAAGATAGACAAAGTGAAAGGAATGATTGCTCATCCAATGAGAGTGATGTTTGAGACCAAAGTTTGTTTCTTACAGTTATAGAAGTTTAATCAAAAAGCTCGAAAAAGGGTGTGATAAATTATTTTAAATTTAGTTGTACGTTTCTTCCATTGTTCTTTCTATGATTATAAGTTTATGTCGTTGAAAAATTATTCTGATGAAGGCTAAAGAAGGACCAAAGTGTTCGCATAATTTATAAGAATCAAGTTTTAAAGAGCTCTACTTAACTTTATATAATTAAATATCAGTTCCATGAATATGTAAAGGAATACTCTGAGAGAAATAAAGTTTTATTATGTTAAACAGAGCTTCTGTAAAGGTGAGTAATTTTCATACACAGGGTGCGCCATTTAGACTTTCGGTATTTCAACATTGTATAACTATGACACTTCAGCCGATTTTGGCAAATGAGCAAGACTTGTTTAGGATATACTTTACCATTTATTTGAAATCAGTTTTAGAACACAACGTCGAATAAATGACCACCTCCACTTGATACACAAAAAGCAGCTCTTTTTCGCGCATTCTGCATAACATTGGCCAGCATTTCGGGTGTTATAGCAGCTATTTCGGCTCGTATGTTACATTTAAGTTCGTCAATTGCCTTTCGCTTGCTGGCATAAACTTTGCTTTTTAAATAACCCCAAAGAAAAAAGTCAGGTACAGTTAAATCCGGAGAACCAGGAGGCCACTCAAAATCGCCATTTTTCGACACACCGTGTCCCGGGAACTTGCGCTGTAAGAACAATTGTTTTCAATGTAAAACGCTACGATTTCAGCGCGTTCTTTCGGTGTGTATTGACTCATGGTTAAAATGGTACTAAATGACGTTTCAGAATCGTGCTCATTTGTCAAAATCGGCTGAAAAACAACAAAGTTATTCAATGTTGAAATACCGAAGGTCTAGATGGCGCACCCTGTATATAATTTAAATATACAATATATGTATATAATATATTTAAATTATTTAGTGTTTAGGCAGTAGGTTAAATTATTCATTGTTTTTTTTGTGTAATTTTTGTTCTGAGTGTTTCGATTCAAAAGAAGATGGTAGATACAGCATACAAACAAATTAAATATTTCATCCAAATCTTTTAATTGCACCCAGTTATAACCTCAACTTTTAACATTAATCTCTATTTACACTACTTCATGATTTACACCAAAGTACATTAAAAAATTACTTACTTAATTTAACAGTATACTTACTTCTGGCTTCGATGTTCACAATTTATTCATTTTCCAATAGAAGATTTTGCAAAACACTACGTATTTATATTCGTTGACATGTGACGTCAGACTTTTCTCACTTTAAGCTTCTCTGACAAAAGAGAAAGATAGATTTAAAGATGTGCGCATGCGATTCAGACTTAAAATTGGTTTCCTGATAATATTCACAGACGATTTTCTCGAAAACCCCACCTTTCTTTTTACTCAAATTTTTTAGCTGAATTCTTAGTCGTAAAACATAAAATCAGGTAAGCATCTGTTACGAGTAAACCGTAAATGAAGACATAAATAAATAAAAAATTGTAATAAATCAAGTGCAATATTTGAATGATATTTCACTTGATTTAAAAGAACGACGAAAAGTTCATTTGCGCTTCTCGTAACCTGAGCGCTTTTGCGCGCTCAGCATAAGCTGTCAAGGGGTCGGTTCAAGGACCTAGGAAATTGTGAAACATTCTAAAATCTAAAAATTATTATATATATAAAACATTCCGAAATCTAAATATACCCTTATACTCAAAAAGGGGCATATATGTACATTAATATAATGCTATATATATATATATATATATATATTAATATAATGCTACAGATATATTGCATTATTTCAAAGCCTTCTTTTAGTAATATTAAATTAAAATATGCATATGTGTATGTGTGTATGTGTACAGGTGTATGTATGTATGTATCGACACGACAATGTACAAGGGGATGGATAGATGCAATAATCATTAAAAGAAATAAAATTGTGAAATAAGAAAATGAAAAAACGATGCACACAGGTAGGTAGGATAAGGATAGAGAAGAAAGGAGAAGAAGGAAAAGGGGAAAGAATCGAAACGATTCTACGAGCACACACGTGAACTTAATGGTTTTGAACGCGCGTAAACCCTTGCGGCGACGCCATGATAACCTTACGTCCGCCGTAAGCAGCTTACGCTCATCCGTACGCACATACTCCGGCGATTCCTAGGTACGTTAGAAACTACTTACTGAGTTCTTGATCGCTGGCATCGATGTTATATGCAAAATAACATCTTTTAAATCAATATCCCTACCTGGAATCCACTAAATACCTTCCTGTAAATCAAAATTAATTTTAAAAACTTGGACAACGAAATATCGTTAGCCAGTGAGTGACATATTGCCATGAAACCTGAACCAACATTTTCCTGAAAATATGAGAAATTGTTAAGGTATCAGACCCTAAATTAAAAATATAAACATATAAAATTCTGGAGTTAGAAAAATCCAGGAATCATTATAAATTGATAAAATGGCCAAGTCAACAAAAAATTCTCACTTGGCAACAGACGAAAGAAATTTCGAAGCTACCAAGTATTTGGCGAGTCCAGTGTCAGCACAAATTCCTTTCCCATGGAAATCACGCCACTTAGAAATAATTCTAAGTCATCATTATTCCCCACCTGAATAATATCGATGCGAGTCGACGAGGTAAATAAATTCGAAATCAAAATTGCAGTCTGACCAGCTTCTTACTCCGGGTAAGAACTCTAGAGAGCAAAACACGGATCTTTGCTTTTGCCCGTCCGCGGTTCGGAACAAACGTGTTGTCAGGAATCGACAAAGTTGGTTAAAGTACACACCCTTGGGCGGACGTAAATAATTTCAAAATCTTTCCTCCGACGAAAGCCGTTCACGGGGTTGTCGCGCTAAAAAATATCTATCGTATTTTTACCACTACGCTTCGCGCCAAAATAATATTTTGAGTGCGTCTGTGGTCGGTCAGCCGCAAGAGTTGATTGTGCGCGCACAGCCTGGCGCTGAAAAACAAAAATTCTGAAAAAATAATCCTGTCGTCGAACCTCAAAACGACGAGAAGATATATATTATATATATTATATATATTTCTGGTTCAAAGCCATCCGCCTTTTAATTTTTATAAAATTAACAAGGCCAGGAAGTTAATCGAAAGTTCGTGCGTGTGTGCTTGTTGCGACCGCGTGCAATTGGTGAAAAGGACAAACAAGAGTGACTAGTTCTAGTCACGCCCAATAAAGTTTTCTTTTTGAAGCCCAGTGGGTCAGGAAAATTAAGGGTGACGTCGAAGGCAGCCTTCTTCTCCAGCCCTTATCCTACCATCTGGTAGAATTAATAACTTCGGACTGGTAAGCTGTATCGTACGATTTTAGAAACTATTTTGTTTATAATAAATTATAGTAAAACCTTCCGATCGAAATTCACCAAAATAAATTTCAGCACTCTTTCAAAATTTTCATTCGGTAGCAAGTCAGGATTAGGGAAAAACACTGGGACGCGATCCCGCTTAAAAATAAAAAAGGGACACGAAAGTGTCCTACAGTTTGGACGACCTCCGCGTACACCTTGTCATCTTTGAAATAAATGTTGATATATTATTTATAATATTAAATATTTATTTATTTCCCACACCTACCATCCGTACGTAACAAACTGTTGGTGGCAGCGGTTGGATTTTCCCTACGTGTCAAAATTCCCCTTAGCTTCGCTATCAAGTGATTTTTTTGGTTTTTCTTACAATTCTATCAAGTGACTTTTGTTTTTGTTTTATTATATCAAGTGACTTTTGTTTTATTTTGTGACTTTTTGGTTTTTTTTACAATTCTATCAAGTGACTTTTGTTTTTTTATAATTTTATTTTTATTGTTATTCTTAAAGTGACTTCAATTCTCTTGATAAAGTAACTACCTGTCACTTTTTCTAAATTCAGACTGAGTAACTACCGAGTTACTACTGGGACAGTTTGGCCCAAAATTATTGCCACGCGGCATTTCAAATTTGTCTAAATTTTCCCATATCATCACCTTCTAACTAGAACAAAATAAAGTTGCAGTGTCGATCAAGAGTATGACCTTGAGGCTAACTTGAGCGACAAAATCACCAGCTGTATTTTATTCGTTACCTTCTCAACATTTTCCAATCATATTCATTATTATTTCTAATTCATATTTCATCTTTAAATAAAATAAAAGCAATTGAGTCACTCAAGGGTTTGACCTTGAGGCTAACTTGTGTGACTCGAAATTAGCTTTATTTTATGACAAACTTTTGTTACCTTATTTCCGAATAAAGTAAAAACTGCAAAGTCACTGAAGGGTTTGACCTTGAGGCTAACTTCAGTGACTGAATCTTCAGCTTTATTTTATTCACAAAATTCATTCTTTTTCCGAATTAACCCGGATATTGTGCTTGAGTCAGGCTGGGTTAATTTGAGTAAATTTAATTGCACATAGCTGAGACCTATATGATCCCGGTTATGAGGCAATTATATTTTAAAATCTAAATCCGTTGTTGTTACCACTCAGAATAACATAACAGTGGAACATTTTTCTCTCTCCAGAAAACCTTATCACATGAGCTATAGTAAACCGACTTAACGCATAGGAACAATCATCCCAAAATATAAATCCTATAAACATTCCCAAATTGAGCAAAACTGGTGAACCGCCGCGATAGTTCCGCAGGGGGTGCCAGTTTTGAAAATTTCAGTTCTATTCCCGCGATAATCCGCCGAAGGAACTGAAATCTCTCAATTTGAATATTCCTTACAAGTGTTTTGTGCAAAACTGGCGAACTGCGCGATAGCTCCGCAGGGGGTACCAGTTTTGACAGTTTCAATTCTGTTCCCGCGATAATCCGCTGAAGGAATTGAAACCTCGCAAAACACCTTGTCCATATTTATCCTATCTAAACTCTTAAATTGAGCGAAACTGGCGAACTGCCGCGATAGCTCCGCAGGGGGTGCCGGTTTCGACGGTTTCAGTTCCATTCCCGCGATAATCCGCCGAAGGAACTGTAACCTCGCAAAACACCTTGTCCATATTTATCCTATCCAAACTCTTAAATTGAGCGAAACTGGCGAACTGCCGCGATAGCTCCGCAGGGGGTACCAGTTTTGACAGTTTCAATTCTGTTCCCGCGATAATCCGCCGAAGGAATTGAAATTTCGCAAAACACTTTTTATCATAATACTTTTATCTTCCTTTCTCATGCGTTCAGAGCCAACGGAACTAAATCAAGCACTATACACGGCTAATCGCATCCGGAGACACAGACCGGATTCGAGATGTTAAAAATTACGAGGAATTCCCGGATCTTTTCGAATCGCTTTTCGAACGAGCAGAAAGTATAATTGCAAAAAGAACGCTTGAAAGGGCTACCCCACTACCGGTTCCGAGTTATCCATAATCAACTTATCTTCTGACTCGGAGACGGAGGTTCCAAGTGACGCGGAAACAATAAGTCCGCAGAACATAGAGAGGAACAGGATCGTTAGTGGCTCCGAACTTCAGTCCGGACTTAATGAACAAAAAAATTAAAAACATAAAGCCTTACACCGGCCAAAATTGCAGTTGTGTTTTCAAATTTCGATTGCAAGGTTTTACTTCCCTATCCAGGTATAATAGGCTGTAATCGTAGAAACGTGGAGCATTCCTGCACAATTAGAACAGACATTCAGGTATCCATAATTACTTCACAACCAGCATTCGCAACAGCGTAACCGAGGTCATAAATAAACAGCCTGTGCAGGGCTGCCAGCGTTCTCTGCTATAGCCCTTATTCCTGTTTAACAATTTAAGGCGTAGATAATAAGCTATTGTATCATATATATATATATATATATACATGAATGTAGGTGTAAGTATTGCAATATTCCGGTGTGGTCCTAATCTAGCTTAACTAGGCAAATTATATAAAGTAAGGTTCGCAATTACGGCATGTTCACATACTTAACCTAGGAGGCCGTATCATTAACACTAGAGTACAGTATATTCTGGGGTGGTCTTACGTATACAATAAGCCCATAGTTTTTCGCGCCGCTACAATATGCCTAGGAACGCGGATCGAAACACATTCCAACATGGGGATGACCATGGTAGGAATGACATAGGAACGGAACCCGAACAAGACACTCAAGTGCCCTTGAATCAAAGCGTCTCAGATTCACTAACCGGAGACCCAGCAAATATTCCGACTCCCGCGTCCTACCTCAATTTAAATACGAGCGCGGCAATGGCGTCGGTACTGGAGTGCATGACTCTGCAACAGAGTACATATCACATCCCCCAATTCGACGGTAAAAATCCACCTCTAAAAGAGTTCCTACAAGATATCTCCAACGGAGCGGTATTCGTGACAGAGGCCACAGAACCCGGCTTCATCAAGGCCGTGTTGGCCAAACTAAACGGCGTTGCTCGTGAAAGCGTTCGCGATAAACAATTCTCAAGGGTAAAAGGTCTAATTGCGTACCTGAAGAAAAGATTCGCGCCGACGAAAAAGTACCAATGGTATTTCGAGTCTATCGTCAAGCTCCGGATGAAACAATCGGAAACCGTGAGCGATTACAACGATCGCGTACAGGGCCTTTTGAGTGGCGCTAGACATGCGACAGAAGAAAAATATACGGGCACGTACGGACACACCAAAGAAAGCACTATTATGATGAAGCCAGTAATCGACTGTGCTTTAGACGCTTTCATTAGGGGCCTCCCTGATGATATATCTATTTTTGTTGATACTCGAAATCCGAAGGATCTCAGCGAGGCGTTCGAGCACGCCTTGCACGCTGAAGAAAGGAAAAAATACTCGGAGAAAGCTAGAAACGCCGCATCCTCCTATCATATCTCACGGCCCAGAGAACTCGCGTCTGAGCGTCCACGCTCACCAAGTCCCTTCTCAAAACAAATGGACCACTCGGAGAAGCAGGTCAAGTTCGAGAAGCCGAGTTTGAAAGAAAAGACCGCAACCATGATAACGCCAAGTCGTAGACCCAGCATGGCACCGGATTCAACGTACCCACCAATGTATAACCAATACCCCCCACCTTATCCCCCCTATCAAGCCAATTATCAATCCCAATACCCGTACACCTTTCCTCACTATCCACCCAATTATCCCTATTCGCCTCACTACCCTTACCCCTCTCATCCCGCAATGATGCAGTATCCACCCGTTGAAAAGGCTCCAAGGGCACCTGGCAATGCATCATGGCAAGGTCAAGATAAAACGGCAGGAAGCATGACCCCTCCTAGATCGACCTCTCCAGGACCCTCAGGAGCTTTAAACTTCCAAGCGACTCGTCGCTCGGACGCTGTGACGAGTCACTCAACCCAACAAGAGCGTCTGAAGTCGGTTCACTATCAGGAGAACTCCGTAGGGTCCTTCGAACGGGACGCGGCCAAGAAGACTCACCAGTAGTTAAGTTGACTGCACCTGAATTCCGAGGCCCTACAGCCACCTTCCTGGTCGACCCAGGTTCCGACGTGAATCTCGTAAAACTTCACGCTCTGCGTCAGGAAATACTTATAGAGCCCCTGAATTCCATTCTCATCACGGGCATAACCAATGACCCCGTAAGAACAATCGGCACCGTGAAGATTACTATTTTTAAGAATCCCGTGGAATTCCATGTTGTGAATAACGAACTTCCCATTTCACCTGACGGGATCTTAGGACGACCGTACCTACGGCAGGAACAAGCTCAAATTTCGTTTAGGCACAACACCTTGGTTACCGTGTCGAACCCAATCACTCCAATCCCATTTGTCGACTCGGAATCTCAAGAAGCCAATAAAACTCTTAAAACGGAAATCAAGTCCTTTGCCAGAATCCTAAAAATCAAAGCAAGAACTAGGCAACCGATCGCAATAGACGTATCTAATTCGGATGTCTACCAAGGATACCTGCCAAGGATTGACACACCAGAAGGTATATATATAGGCGAAGCGGCCGTCACCGCTCAAGACGGCAAATGTCATGTCCTGGCCATCAACACCACGGAACAAGATATGGAACTTAGTGTCCCACCTCAAGAAATTATTCCCTTCGATTTCTGCAAGTTCCCCGGCGAGGAATATTCGGATTCCGAAACAGAAGATCTGCAGGAATATCCTCAGGAAGAGCTGGGCGGAAAGTACTCAGATCGCGTCCGAAAAGTGATACAAAGTTTGCATGTATCACATTTAACGCCAGAAGAAAAGGACTATGTGTACCATTAGGTGGAGGATTATGCTGAAATCTTCTATCTAAATGGTGAGAAGCTCTCCTCCACCCATCTGATCCAGCACCGAATCCCGACCATCGACGTCAAAATCATCGTTAAGAAACAATATAGGTCACCTCACGAGGCTATTGAGCAGATACATGCCCAGATAGAAAAACAATATAAGAGTGGCATCATAGGTAGCTCCAAGTCTCCCTATAACTCACCACTTTTAATTGTCCCTAAAAAGCTCGACGCATCTGGCGAAAGAAAGTGGAGGGTTGTGTTACGTCCGAAAATAATCAAACAAACTTCAACACTGAACTAAAATGATTGCTCAATGTTTAAATAAAACTTCAAAATAATCAAACAAACTTCAAAACTGAACTAAAATGATGGCTCAATGTTTAAAGAAAACTTCGTAATAATCAGACAAAACCAACAATGAACTAAAAAGATAGCTCAATGTTTAAACAAACTTGGAAATAATCAAACAAACTTCAACACTGAACTAAAATGATTGCTCAATGTTTAAATAAAACTTCGAAAATAATCAAATAAACTTCAACACTGAACTAAAATGATTGCTCAATGTTGAAATAAAACTTCAAAATAATCTTTAAGTATTTGATCAAAATTGAATGCGTTAAACGACTTAAATGATAAAAATGAAAAAATTGCTGGAAATCTAGTTTAAAGAAATAGACAAATTTTTACTTACTTGGATATATTTAATAAGCAGAAGTTTTCTGATACACAATTTTATTCTCGTCAATGAGGTTTCGATGGTACAAAATTGAAAAGGGCTTGATATGGGTCTAAAGCCCGAGTTGATTTACAAGGGACCGTTGATTTGTAAAACTTGAGTGAGGGCCAAAGCCCGAATCGAACTGGGGCGAGAGCCCAAATCGAACTGGGACGAGAGCCCAGTCGAACTGAACTGACTTTTCATGAAAATTGTCGCTGTATTTATATGGTTTTTTCACCATAAGTAAGACGAAGTGAGTATGAGGATGTAGGGTTTGATCCCAGTGACGTCATAATCACTTCCCCTTTACAAAATTTAAATCTGGTTCGATTTTCTATTCTTTCAATTTCCTGTTTGTTGTTATATTTTAAATTCAACTTAAGTATATTAAAAGGAAATTCTAAAATCTATAGTCATTCTAAATGCAGTGCCTTGAGTTTGGGAAAGCGGCCCTTCCTGTATATTTGACATTTTATTGTTCTCTGCACTCCAGGTCATTCGCATACGAATGCTCATTTCCTGTATATACTGGATTAGAATTTTCTCACGGATTACTATTTTCTATTTACTACTTAAAAGATAAAAATAAAATATCTAAGATTTATGTAGGATGTAACAAATTGTTGTTTAAATTTCCGATTCTACTTCAAATATTAACAACTTATAATTATGCAGGATGTAACAGTTGTAATAGACTTCCGAGCTCTTAATGAAAAAGTGATAGGAGACGCCTATCCACTGCCCAACATTTCGGACATTTTCGACCAGCTTGGGAATGCTCAATATTTCTCGGTGTTCGACCTCGCAAGTCGTTTCCACCAAGTCGAAACACACCCTGAAGATCGGGCGAAAACAGCATTTTCATCACCCCGAGGACACTTTGAATACCTTCGCATGCCCATGGGGATCAAAAACGCGCCCGCTACCTTCCAGCGTCTTATGGATACGGTATTGAAAGGAATGCATGGTACAGAAGTATTCGTCTACCTAGACGACATTGTAGTTTATGCAGAAAGTCTTGACGAACACGACAAAAAGGCCAGAAGACTTTTTGATCGCCTGCGGGATGCTAATCTAAAGTTGCAACCGGATAAGTGCGACTTCTTGAGGACAGAAGTAGCTTACTTGGGGCACATTATCGGGCGTGACGGGGTGAAACCTAATCCGGCAAAAATTAATACAATTAGGAAATTTCCTCGACCCACCACCGTCCGAGCGATCCGACAATTTCTCGGGCTCTCCGGGTACTACCGAAGATTTATCAAAGATTACGCAAAAATAGCAAAGCCACTCTCTGATCTACTCAAGAAGGACATGAAATGGGAATGGGGATGCAGCCAGAAAAGGAGTTTCAGGAAGCTCCGCAGGTACCTCTGCAGGACGCCTATTCTCCTGTATCCAGATTTTCAGAAGACCTTCAAACTCACCACCGATGCTTCTGACCATGCGGTCGGAGCAATATTGACGCTAGAAAAAGATGGAGTGGATATGCCCGTAGCGTACTTTTCCAAAACAATGAACGCCTGCGAGTAAAAATACGCCAAGGCAGAGAAAGAGTGCCTTGCCGTGTTATATGCCGTGATGAATTTCCGACCGTATCTGTACGGCCGAGAATTCATATTAGCTTGCGACTACGAGCCAATCCACTGGATAACTTACGTTGAGAACCCCGGAGCACGACTTCTACGTTGGAGGTTGCGACTTCAGGACTACCAATATAAATTTAAATACAAACAGGAAAAATTAAATTGAGGAGTTGAGGCTCTCTCCGGAAATCCAGCCACAGACACGGATTCGACATGCTCAACTGAATCCTCTGAGGACTCCGATAATTCTGAGGTAATGAGTCGATCTAACTGCCCGTCCCAGAGGAAAAGCAACTCCGAAATAACAAGAACAAACGGGGACAGCCCAACTGGAACTCGCAAGCAAGTGCTGGTCATACGCAACAAGGTTGAGGTGGAGAGATCGAAACCTGTGACTAGGTCGGTCACTCAACAGGCCAGACCTGGATTCCTGCAAGTAGCACCAAGTACTTCCGGTCGTGTCCCGCGCCCTACGAAAACTGCTAAGGCGAAAAAGGAAATCACCGTTGTTTCAAACCCGCCAATGGCGAAAGGTCTACCGCGTTTAAACCCGCCAAATCTAAAACCATCGTGGCTACTACGCAAAAGGAAGTCGAAACCACAGCTTCTATTCCCAAACGAAGAGGAAGGCCTCCCGGGTCTTCATCCACGGTGCCAAAAACGAGTTCGGACAATCCTTACACACCGCCGTTAGGTCAAGTAGACTCGAGTCTGAACGAAAGTTGTATCGCAAAGAAAGTCTCCCGGCGTCGAGGAGCAAGGGAGCCCCTAAAAGCACTTACAGATAGTCGAGAATCCTGTTCAGAGAGCGAACGATCTTCCAGCGACGATAGTAGCGAAGACTCCGATCCTCCTGTGTACAGAAAGTCGCACAGTGTCCTCCCCAGCCTCGAGCCGCGCATTGAGGGCACGAAGGGCGGATCCCCGCCGAAGAGTGCACCTCCATGTATCCGTGCTCCGAGTCCTTGGGTCTCTCCTATCCAGGAATCCTACGTAGACGTCTTCGTTGATGGCGCTTGCAGCTACAACGGGAAAGGCGAACCCAGAGCTGGTATTGGAGTCTGGTTTGGTCCTAACAACCCGCTGAATGTATCCCGGCCGGCCAGAGGTCGACAAACAACCAATGCTGCCGAAATCGAGGTGGCCGTTGAGGCAGCTCAAAGAGCTCAGGACGCTGGAATAAAAAAATTAAGAATTAATACCGATTCCAAGTACCTAGTCAGCAGCGCGACAGAGTGGATCCCGACATAGGAAAAGAACGATTGGAAAACTGCTGAGAACAAACCGGTAAAAAACCGAACCGAGTTCGAGAAACTAAGAAGGGCACTCGAACCTATGGAGGTGATTTGGAATCATGTCCCAGGGCACAACGGCATCGAAGGAAATGAAGCAGCTGATAGGCTCGCCCGTGAGGGAATAGATGGAGGAGCAACACCTAAACCCGAGCCTATAGAAGACACTAACAACCCGAGCGGAACATTAAGGGTAATCGTTGACGTCCCGCCCTTGCCTATAGGCAGTGACGAGAGCGACGATGAAAGGATTTACAAAAATCCTCTTCTCAATTCGAGAAATCCATCGAAAAGAAGGGAATGAATATATCCGGCATTAATCCTGATTCACTCTACTGGGACCATGAGGGCATGGATACAGAGGATTTACCGGTATGTACCCATGTCTCGGAGGGCGAGGAAGATGAACAACTACTAGAAAACCTAAAGGCCCTTGACCCTTGCGGAGAGTTTGACGATGATGCTTTCCCCAAAAGAGTTCAAGACTTCCTCAAGCAATACGAAAGCAAGGTCTGCGGCTCGACTGACAGACCAGAAGAGTCGAAAGAAACTCTCATTGACTCCCCTAAAAATACGGGAGGGAATAGTGAGACTGACAATAAGGATGCCCAGCCACCGGTGTTTCATCCGAAATATTCCGGGGTGGCTGAAAGAGTTACGGTAAGATTCAAGGATCTACCGGAAGATACTGATTTCCCAATCATTGGGAAACCACCTCCTAGCAGATCATTGTTCCCAACCCCGGCTCCCTCAGTCACCCCAGAAGCGAGGTCAACACCCTTCCCAACCATTGAGGAGAGGGAAAGGCAGGACGAAAGTCCCTCCAGAAGAGGCCTGGAGATTAAGCCGCGACGATTACAGCGTTCGGATTCCGAAACAGCCGCTGCTGGCCCTACTTTGACCCCTACTTCAACCATCGATTTAACCATCCCTTATGTCGATCCACCCTCACCCTCGTCATCGGAAGAAGAGCCGGAGGAACGAAAGCCCGTTTTTAATTGTACAAGTGTGCCCAATATCAGGCACGAGTGGACCGAACCACTGACTTATCGACGAGACAATTACGCACATTTTCTTTCTGAGGACTGCGAGCCAACAAACGCTATTTCAAAGCTGCTTGTAGCTACCGAGCGCCTTGACCTCCAAGATACTTGGGAAAGCCGACCCAAACTAGGGCAAGTCCTAGTCACTCCGCACGGTCAGTACAAGACTTATTCGATCATATTGAAGAAACGACACTTTGACGAAATTGACTGGAAGGATGTGACGCAGGGACTGAAAAATCTTCAACTGGCCCTTAGACAGGACAAGCAAACAACAGTTCGAATGGCAAATTCAGGAGATCTCCTGGGCCCTTTACCTCAGAATAAAATGACGGACATTTTATCCAAAATATTCCGGGGTGGTGACATAACTGTCACACTTTGCCACGGAAAAATTCAAGTCCCACCTCCCGAATTGAGGCCCAAGATAATTGAAGAATACCACAGCAGCCTCATAGGAGGCCACAAGGGCGTAACCAAAACCTATAGAAGAATCAGGGAACGATATACTTGGCCCGGATTGCGAGATCAGATCATGGAGTTTATCCGAGGCTGCAAAAGTTGTTTCGAACAAAAACTCGTGCGTACTCGGACCCGAGAGCCCATGCTCATTACCGACACTCCGGCCGAGCCATTTGACAAAGTGTCCCTTGACACCGTCGGAAAACTACCCACAACTCCTCACGGGAATCGCCACATTCTCACGATGCAGGACAACTCCAGCAAGTACTGCATCGCGGTTCCCATACCGAACCTCAAGACAACCACCATCGCGCACGCCGTCGCGACAAACCTCTTTTCGCAGTATGGTGCTCCAAGAGCCATACTTACAGACACAGGGGGAAGTTTTGTGAGCAAACTCATGAGGAAGTTGGAAGGGCTGTGCAACGTCAAACAACTGACGACTTCAGGCTATCGACCTCAGACCAACAGATCGTTGGAAAGAAGTCATATTGTGCTAGGACCCCCAGTTCATTTCCCCAGGGCGAGGAACTGGAAACAACAACGTTAAAATTTTCGCAGGTAACGTCATGGTAACCGCTACAATCCTATTAACATTTCTGGCAGCAGGTGCTGTGCTCAAAGAAACCATCAGCCAAGGGACCGAGACCTACCGGATCCTGCCCTTTGAGGCCAGTACTGGTCTCTACTATGAATACCAGGGGGTAATGAGGCGCAAAGTTTCCACCTGGAGAGTAACCAGCTTTCTGAACACTCAGAAGCTATGCCTTGGATTGGAGGCGTATAAATCGCGGCTAACTGCGCTGACCACGATGTGCCGACCAATGCTGGGAGTGGAATGTCAACCACTAATAAAAAGTTTCCACTTGGAGAGTAAATGGGAAGCTGCAAACAAACTACATCAGGAAATAACCCGCGAGGCAGAAGAATTAAACCGACGAACCGATGCCCAATTACCAGCACACTTGCCTCAGGGGTTAAGGAGACGAAGAACAACCCCAATGCTGGGATTCCTGGGATGGCATCATCGGCCCCGTCGCTGGCCTTCTCACATACGACGATGGTCAGCAAATCGAGAATGAAATTAACAATCTCAACCAGGTGGCTGCTAGTCTCTCACACCTGGTAGGGAAACAGAATCACATGGTACGAGCACAATTCGATGAAATACAAGGACGGTTCAACATCTATGAAGAACGTCAGAAAGAATTAAAACACCAGCTCACCGAGATCCAGAAAGGCATGTATGAAATGTCCTCTTCTGTAGTAAAACTGGAATACTCTCGGGCACTTTCAAACACCCTTCACATCCTGGAGGCAGGACTTGATGATCACCTCCGAGCGGCCGATCGACTGCTTGAAATTATCCATTGTGCCCGTCGAGGCCTGTTGCATCCCTCGTTGCTGACCACAAAGCAATTGGAACCAATATATCGAGACATCCAAGATCATGCCCCCGCCCTCGTTTTTCCGATCCCAGGGCCTGAGGTAAATATCGAAGAGCTAGCCCAGGCGGCAACCACGACGGTCTCCTGCAAAAATAAGACTCTTAGGATAAACTTGGACATTCCCCTGCTGGAAAAAGACGATTACAACCTGTACCAGCTACACTCAGTACCAGTGGTGCAGCCGGTACTGAGAAATGGCTCAGGAAGGGCATATGTGCGCTCCGAGTTTACCCATATAGCCATGGACAACTCGCAACGGACTTATCTCTTGATGAAGAAAGGACCACAACGGTCAAGGTAACGTGTCCATCTAGAAAATGCCAGACAGTGCAGCTAAACGGAGTGGGTATCGTGCAGATTGCCCCAGGGTGCTACTTGAGGACTAGCGGATTGATTCTACCATCACCAGGCTCAAGAGCCCAAACGTCAGTGATTACCTACGAACCACACCTTCACTTGAATTTATCTGAATTGTCACCGGCCTTGCTTCAACACAAGCAGCTCATGGTGTCACCAGGACCTCAACAGGAACCACCCGAGAGGACCCCGGCTGAAGACAGTCAATATAAAAAGAACGATGAGACGCTAACCGAGCTCGAAGATCAGCTCAACGAGATCAGCTTCCAGGAACAGGGTAGGGCCAACCAAACCGCCCTGATCCATGGCTTCTATGTTGGGTTAGGACTCGTCTCGATAGGCTTGTTGACCTATCTGTGCCGTGTCAAACTAATAGCAGTAATGGCAACTTGGAAATTCTGCCCGCCACGAGGAGGCAAGGTTAAAACCCAATCAGCCATCGATCCAAACGACGAACAGGCAGCAAGGAAGACAGCAGACATCCATCAGGAAGAAGCCGCAGTGGAACAGCAACCCGTCGCCAGTGCTACGCATGCACCTGCCCCGAAAAGCAGAGCTGCGCCACTCGATACTTCGAAGGCAAAGGTAACCGTTCGGTTGCCGCAGCAAAGCTTGCAGTCGATGTAAAAAAAAAAAAAAAAAAAAAACCATTTATGTTTTGTGTGCGTGCATGCATGAATGTTCAATCCCTTGTTTGGTTTATGCCATACTTAACCTAGACACCATGAAGTAAGTCTCCCCCATGCTCATAGTACAGCGAAACTATTTTAAACATCGGAGACTAATTCCGTGATTCCTTTTTCATATACTAGGTGTATGAGTAGGTGTATACGTAAGCCTATTTTGGAAGCATCCCTTGAACCACCCCTGCTCTCGAGGACGAAAGCATAATATTCCGGTGTGGTTTGTTACGAGTAAACCGTAAATGAAGACATAAATAAATAAAAAATTGTAATAAATCAAGTAAAATATTTAAATGATATTTCACTTGATTTAAAAGAACGACGAAAAGTTCATTTGCGCTTCTCGTAACCTGAGCGCTTTTGCGCGCTCAGAATAAGCTGTCAAGGGGGTCGGTTCAAGGACCCAGGAAATTTTGAAACATTCTAAAATCTAAAAATTATTATATATATAAAACATTCCGAAATCTAAATATACCCTTATACTCATAAAGGGGCATATACGTACATTAATATAATGCTATATGCATATGTATATATATATATGTGTGTGTCTGCATCTAGCTTTACTCAAAATATTTGTCACAATCACTTCAGATGTGTCTATTTTAAAAGTAAATATTGCCTTCCTGAGTAGCAGTATGTTTGTCGCAAATTCTGTTCTCCGGATAGTTTTGAGTTAACAAGAGCACTCTCCTACGAGACTCATTCGATGACAACATGTCACCCTGTGCATATTATTGTGTGTTGTGCTCATCCCCGTGCAGAAATAGCCCGATTTGTCCCTATTTGAACTTGGGCATTGGCCGGGTATTAACTAGAATACCTGGACCAGAAAAAATCAACCAGGCGTTGACCGAGCCGTGACTAGAGAATCTGCAACAGTATCTACCCACGAAACGCTGACCGGGCACTAATATGCAAGTCCCACTTTTGCTGGCTCGAAAAATTGGCTAGATCTAGACATGCCCCTGTCTGATATTTTAGTCAGGCACTAATCGAATACTAACCTCTATAGTATTTAAATTTTTAAATAACTTAATAAATTTATTAAATTTACGTTGGATAATATTAATTATGAAAGAAATAAGTTTTATTGAATATATTTAATTATAAGATAATATAATTAATATTAATTATTACTTATTATAAACAATGCATACATTTTTTGTAAAACAAAAATATGTCAATGAGGCATTGTGAGAAAACGTCATATAATAAGAATGTAACAATATTAAACACATTTACACAGACAATTACGTGAAATACCGATGCAATGTAAGAAAATGAGTTTTATAGTTGCTGGTAGTCTGCTATGATCGGAACTAAAAGTGTGTTTTACTGAGATTATAAAATTAAAAAAAATACTTTTTGTCGTGATGGACAAGAAAATACGTGCTCAAAAGCAGGGACGATTAAGGGCAAAAAGACATCGAACACTGCGAAAATTACGAGATGATCTGTCCAACAATAAGCAAAATGTTGATTGTAATGAAAGTGGAGTTATGGAAGCTTACAAACTGAACGATGATTCTGAAGGTAATTATCATAATTATTAAAAGTATATTAATTATTAAGGCAAATTATGTGACTTCTACATATAATAGTCTTGTACAAGAAGGTGTAATAAGACCTCTATTCCTGTCTTTAAAATGTAAAATTATTTATTTTCTAACCTCAAATTTTGAAACAATGTAATTTTTTATATTTTCAAAAATTAAAAACTCTAATATCATTCGAATAATATATATTTAATATGAAGTTTCTTTGGGTTGTATGGAAAATAAGCAATTTTAAGTCAAAAGATTACATGAGAATCGATTTTCATAGGAAATTTCTAATGAATTTTTCTTCTTCATATATAAAGTTGATCTTTTCTGTCTAAGACTGTTATAAAAATCAAAATAAATTATTGTGCAGGGTTCATGATCTTTTTCAACTTTTTCAGATCTAATTCTGGATGAAGTGGGAGATACTTTTGAGCCAAATATCATTGAGGGTGAAATTGAAAATATTCCAATACAAGAAAATAAAACCCCAAGAAGTTGCGAAGAAAATCCACCTGCTTCGAACCACGACATTCATGAAGAAATCAATGTGAACCCAGAAAATGATTTCGTGGATTACCGCTACGAACTACATGGCCAATCATCGGATGATTTTTACGATTCTAGTGATGATGATTTAAGTTTTGGAGAGGAGGAAGAAAACAATCGACAACATGATGTACCCCCTGAAATAGAGAAATTACGAAAATGGGGACTAAAAATACAGCAGACCGATTTAGACGAATTACTAGGAATCTTACGAGAAAGATTACTTCCCACTCTACCTAAATCTTCGAAAACGTTTCTTCGGACAGTGGACGCTAAATATAATATTATAGAAATAGAAGATTGCAAGGGAGGTGTAGGTCAGTTTGTGTACTTCGGTATCATAAATTCCTTGCAAGCTTGTGTAAATCCTAAAATCCATGCTGATGGAAAACTACAATTACAAGTAAACGCTGATGGAGTTCCCTTAAAAAAATCAAGCGACGATCAATTTTGGGTTACTTCAGGTAAAGTTCATTTTTATCCAGACGTCTATGAAGTGTTTCCAATCGCAATCTTTTTTGGAAAATCTAAACCGAGAACTGCAGAAGACTATTTAGAGCAATTTGTAGACGAAATTAATGAACTGTTAAGGAACGGAATCATAATTGAAGGAATAAACTTCGAGGTGGAACTAAAATGATTTATATGTGATACACCAGCCAGAGCTTTTTTGAAGTGCACTATAGGCCATGGTGGCATTGAAGCTTGTGAAAGATGTGAAGTTGAAGGTAAAAGAGTGGAACGTAGAACTGTATATCCGTCTACTGAAGCTGAAGAAAGAACCGAAGCTTCTTTCAGAGCATTTCGACAACCTGGACATCACCACGGACCTTCACCTCTAACCCGTATTATTCCGTCTGTAAATTTAGTAACGTTATTCGTACTTGATTTCATGTACCTTTGCTGCAACGGTATTATGAAAAAGCTATTAGAATATTGGATCAGTGGAGATTTGAACGTTAAACTTGACCTAAGAAGAAGACTCGAACTTAGTAGACGAATGGAGTCTTTAAGCTTGCAAGTTCCTTTTGAATTCCAGCGAAAGACAAGGAAAACTTCCTCCATCGCAAAATGGAAAGCAACTGAGTTTCGATTCTTCCTTTTATATTGTGGACCAGTCGTTTTAAAGAAACTTTTGAGAAATAATTTATATGAACACTTCTTACTACTGCACGTGGCTGCCAGAATATTATGCTTTGAATCACTCTGTCACTTATACAATAACTATGCTAAAATGTATTTACGTAGCTTTTTTATAACGTTAAAAGATTTTTATGGTCCTGCATCACAGATATTAAATGCTCACCACTTAATTCATGTTTTCGCCTTTGAAAATTTTTTAGGAAAAATGAAAAGACTGCTTCGAACACCTAATCGGCCATTGCCTCAAGTTTGTCGGCGACTTTACGAAAAATCTACTCTTGAAATAAAGAAAAATGTTACGATACCACCAATTATTGAAATTTTGCATAATGATCCAGAAAACAACGTAACTAAAGTTAGATACAAAGAATTCACTATCTCAAATGTAACACCAAATAATATGATTCTCCTGAAAAATGGTACTATTGCGAGCGTAAGGAGAATGTTTTTGGATCATGGAAATTTGAAATTGTAATATCAAGTGTGGAAGAAAAAGAAACCGATGTACACCTACCCTTGTGATTCTGGTAAATTTGATATATGGAGGTTGTACAGCGAACCCTTACAAAACATTAAATCCTGTCCGATAACCGCAGTATCCACTAAATGTATACAGCTGAAATTGTCTCTTATGGAAGGTGGGGCACAAAAATTATATGTAATTCCTTTTCTTCACTGATCATTTTTTAAATAATTTTTATTTTATTAAGATGTAAGTGTCAAATTGTCTACTTGTTCTCAATTGAACTTAAATAAAATGTGCAAAACAATATTTCTTTTGATATTTATATTCCGTTTCAACGCTAATTTAAATAATCGCGCCTCGTCACGTGAGACTATTTTGGCGCGTTGGATTAAGTAAAATGATGGTAGTTTACGAGTGCGCAAGCGCTAATTCGACGCTGCCATTGGTGACTTTTCACTTTTCATCTCCGTTCGTTGCCTGCTATGCAATCACGTGCTCAGATTTACGCTTCTTCATGAGAAATTCCTCCATCTTTATGTGTCTAGCAAGAGCTTTAGTTTTATCAGTTTCGTTCAAACGATTTTCTCATCGACCGTGATTCAGAAAAAAAATTCTTTCTTTTCGCAAAAATTTTCTTTTGAAAGTGCTTCACGACGGTAAGTAAACTTTTAAATTATTGTTCCTGATAATCATCAATAACTCAAAAATTTCATTTCATGCTCCACGCCTCAAAAACATATAGGTTAGATTTGTTTCATAAATAAGATATGAAATTATTTGTTCTGGAATTTGAATGAACTTACTTTATGATTACAAATTTACGGGAGGATTTACTGAAGAAATAATTTCTTACAGTTTATTATACTAGTTAGTTTCTTTATTTTGTCTCACGTAGACGCGTATGGGTTTCCACGTATACATATAATATATAATATTATCAGTTGATTGAAATATTAGTATTCCATAATTAACTTAATAAAATATTCAAAACATTTTAGAGCCCTTTAGTAAATAGGACTTGTAACTAAAGTGAATATTTTTTATGTAAGTGATTGCCAGAAAAGTAATTTTAATTCATGTATTTATCAAAATAATTATTTTATTTCAATGAATAAACATTAATAACATTTCTAAACACGCTTAATATATGAAGCTCTGCTCTCAAAGAAGGTTTGTTACATTCTTAAATTGACATCAACAATTTTAATGTAATTCTTTATTTCATTCTTTATTCGACTTCATTTTATTATTGTCACATGAAAAAATGTTCAATTTTTATGTGATGAAATAATCCTTTCTCATTTTGCACTGATATTTTATACAAAACTATATTTTAAAGAAAATATCTTCTGCAAAGTTCATAAGTATGGTAATACAATTTTATTTTTCCAACACGTCTGTTGCTATTTTCATCACATGTCCCGTCTCAAAACAGACGGTACAAGTACAATTGTCACTAAAATTGTTGGGAAAAATAACGTGTTTCACTCGTGGAGAACAAGAGATTGTCAATTACTCGTTTTCTATACATGTCAAACGAATAGCTTTTTCACTTTCATTTATTGCTTGCTTATATATTTATAAGTAACTTCACTTTCTAAATATTTATAGGTCCGAAATGTCATTGAAAAACAGAGGCAAAGGAAAAACACAGCCCGTAAAAGCTTTTGATTATTCGAATTCTTAAATGAAGAAGAACCAGATCAGCAAAGAATTAAAGAAATTGATTTTGCACCTTCTTCTTGGATTTTCTATGACGAGGATCAGAAAAATACGGTAACGGTATTTATGCCGCCTCCCTACAACGGTGAAAAATGCAAGTTGCTACATGATTTAGTAAAATCTGAATCTCCACCTCCAGATGATTGGCCGACTTATGCTATCTCAATTAAGGGATATGCTGGTGAGGATTCAATTTTCTTTTTCTTTAAAATACGCCAGGTAGTCATCCTGGACAGGCCCAATTCCTGAGATCGGTGTGGCACGGACAATTCACGGTTTTCCTCGATACTGGCCTGTACGGCGGCTATATTCTGTGTAGAACGTGCGGTACGCATACGATTTTTAGGCTTAGTATCCAATAGAGTAAATTCACTCTCCAACTTATCGATTATTCGACGAATTGAGAGCGCGGATGGAGCAGAATGACGACCATATTTTGCACGATATGCTCTTTGAACACCGACAAAACTTCTCGAATTTTGATAAAATAATTGGACAATTTCCAAACGTTGTGGAAGCGTGAAACTACTCATGATTAAATGGCAAACCTTACTGATGACAACTGACAGCAGACGTCAAAAATTTCAGTTCAAATGAGCCCGATAGGGACATTCAAAATCATATCACCCCTATTGGGAAACCCTATACATATAAGTATAAACGAAATAAAAAATTTTAGCAACCTACGACGAGGCCTTAAAAAGAGTGAAATGTTTGGAAACTAAAAAGTACGTTTTCACTACTGGTGAAGAAAGTGATGAGGAGAGAAAAGTCATCGAAATAGCTACACGTATTCGCTCTAAACAGTACAAAGTTAGTGAGAGTACTAACTCGGTGCTAAATGTTCCAGATTTAGATGGAAATTTTTCAAAGAAAAGGAACTTACTTCACGATGATAAGGAAGGTGAAGAATCATCGTCGGAGGAAGAGGACATTCATTTTATTTCACCAGCTAATCAGACCAAAAAGCGACAAAAGCTTAGGCAAAGAGATCATTCTGTTAGAATTCCAATACTTGAGCAAAATCGCCCACAACCATCTTGCAGCTCCGATACCCTTTATCAAATAAAAAACATGTCACGATCATCCACGGAAAATACTAATAACACCAACAAAGGTAACAAGGTTTTGTAAAATATTATACAAAAATAATTTGCTTTTCTATCAATATTCTTGTGAGATTGAAAAAATTAATTTTTTATAATATTGTTAAACAATGAATTACATTTTGAAAAGTATTACTCATTGTAGAACCAATCCACTTAAAATTTGTATTTTAGCAGATCACACGATTCCTGTTGTTCCCAGATGTAGCAAATCCGCATTCAACAACCCAGTTACTCGAGTCAGATATGAAACACAGTATGGCCCACAAAAAGAAGATATCTATACGGATTTACTAAGTAAACAGAATTAAGCAAAATTTTAATTACATCCGTATAGTTATAATAAAACTTCAAAATTCACTTCTTTTAACAATAATATTGTAATTATATGTAATAATTAATTTTTCAGATAAAATTTTAACGGTCGTCATCAGAATTGACGTAATTACAAATGAAGTGGGTGAAAGCCAAAGAATTCTTCTAGCAAAACAAAGTGGTCATGTGCTAACAGATAATCTGCTTCATAGCTTTGCCCAGGGCCATAATTTGAATATTCCTTTCCAATGTTATGAAGAGTTCCAAGAATTTGAACAAAAGCTAACCGATGAGGCGTTTTGTAACAATTTTGTAAGTACAATTTATAAAAAACAGTAGCCTTATTATTTAACTTTTACTTTTTTTTTATACCAATTGATCAGAAATAACGTTTTTGTAGATTTCTTCGCTCAACTTAATGAATGATCCTAAATTACGAACACGAAGAACAATAACTAATATCTTAAGAAGATATTTGACTCCTGATTTAGCCCTTCAGTTCGTCACGATGAAGAAAACTAAAGATAAATATATTTTTAAAAATACAAGGATGTATGGATGTATGCTAGGTAATGTATATTTCTGTATTAAACAATCGTAGGACTAGCGGTTTGGTGCCTTTTTCTATTGCTTTCTATTCTAAGCTTACGTCTCCTATAATCTGTTCAACATATTCCAGTCTGTTTTTTTCCTTTCATTTATGCCTAATTTTTATCTTCTTTTTCAATTTTATGAAGAACTTCTCAAATATATAAATTAGAGAGAGGTGGTAAAGAACATATCCTTGCCCCACTCCTTTTGTGATTTTCGCTTCTTCTTCCTCATCATCAGTTCCTATTACCGGGTTCGAGTATATGCTGCTAATAATTCGTCTATTCTTGTCAATTTATCGGTTTTTGTTTCAATATATCGAAAATGTTGTAGCCCCGTTAATATTATCAAATTCTTCCTCTAAATATAATAAATCTATAAAAGTTTGTTTCCCTTCCTGAAGTCCAAATGATATGAAATTTTATCTTCGTTGCCTCTGCTCAATTTCTGTCAGTATCTAAGTAGCAATATATTTTTTCCAGCGTCTCTTACTCATAGCCACAGAGAACCCGTAACAGGTCTACCTCTGAGCGAACAATCGTTTCTAGCTGAAATGAAGGAGGTACTGCCGAATGCCAAGGATTGGGACGGCAGGCGAAGACTCAGGGAGTCGAACATTAATACTGCCTGATAAGATGTCCGTTAATATTATTTAAATATTTAACTTTTTGATCTGTGTTTCAATTTTTAATTGAACTTTTTCTACATGTCTGTATTATTTTCAAAATTTTCATACAATAAAGTTTACGGATGTGAACGACGTTAAAGTCCATTTGTCAGATTTTCTAATTATTTCTATAAATTTTATACTATACAATATAATTTTTATTGAAAAGTATGTTGGGTAGAACAAGTTACTATAAAAAAGAAAAATGGCAGATGATGTCAGATAATTATTTCAAACTTTAGTTTTATTGTGAAAAAAATGTACATGACAATGTTAATAATTATGTCTTTTTCACTGTAAAATTAAAATGTGAAATAATTATTTATTTATTATTACTTATTATCATCATTTCCCTATTACTGTTATTTAAAATAATTTATTCTGTCCGGCATGTTACTTTCCAATCAAATTATTATTTACAATTATTATAAATATAAAATAGGCCCTCAATTCCGCTCATAAACTGGGAATAATTAATTAAAACTGTTTAAAATCATTAAATGGGTACCTGGAGGGATCTAGCAGGGGCCTATGTTTTTGGTTGGGCGGTAACCAGAAGATCTCGCTAGAATTTGACTTGATGGCTTCAGCCAGGGCCCAACATTTTAAGCGTTACGCAGTTAGTCGGGTCCTGCCTATTTTCCCCGGTCAGTGCCCGACTTGAGATAGGGCAATCCAGCCTGGCCCCGGTGAAAACCCAACATTCAATTCCACACGGGTCAATTTTCATAGGTAAGCAAGTGTACGTTTGTATTTCATCATATTGCATGCCTTCTTTCCCTTGGAACTGTTACCGTTCTCACTTACATAACTTTTAACCACACTTACTCACGCGTCGCACTCTCTGCCCATGTTTTGGTCATCTTTGCTTTTCCTATTGTAACGAATCGTATATGCAGGATACGCCACCGCGCCCCTACCGCGGCGTTCGGAGGGGTACTCCCACCATCGCGACTCACGTGAGTATCCCCACCGGCCACCGAGCCGCGCGCGCAGCTACCCCCACCCTTCGCGAACGATTTATAAGGAAGGTCAGAACACCGAGACGGGGCAGTTCAGCTGGAGCGACGATCCGGGTCACACCGGAGCGGCGCTCTAGACGGACCGCATGGAGATGCCTCTCCTGATGGGTTCCCCCATAGGAGGGTATCTCCGACCCCGACCGCAACACCTGGTGAAGCCGCACCGAACGTTGGTCGATGGGTTCCCCCATGGTCGACTCTCGGTGGGAGCGGACACCCAGCGTCAGGTTCCCCTGACTGGGTGTTACTCCAGGCGAAGCCAGGTGGTGACCGACAGACACAAGATGGCGAAACGTCCCCGACACCGATCCTCCTGGTCCGGCCACATCGAGCGTCGATCGATGGGTTCCCCCATGGTCGACTCTCGGTGAGAGCTGGCACCCAGCGTCAGGTTCCCCTGAATGGGTGCTGCTCAGGCTGGCCAGGTCGACTTCAGACTTCCCTGATACCGGTCCTCCTGGTCCAGCCGCATCGAGCGTCGATAGATGGGTTCCCCCATGGTCGACTCTCGGTGAGAGCTGACACCCAGCGTCAGGTTCCCCTGAATGGGTGCTGCTCAGGCTGGCCAGGTCGACTTCAGACTTCCCTGATACCGGTCCTCCTGGTCCAGCCGCATCGAGCGTCGATAGATGGGTTCCCCCATGGTCGACTTTCGGTGAGAGCTGACACCCAGCGTCAGGTTCCCCTGACTGGGTGCTGCTCAGGAAGGCCAGGTCGACACCTACCGTTCACCCGGAGATGCCGAGCCGAGCACCGACCGATGGGTTCCCCCATGGCCGGTTTTCGACATGTGGGAGGGCCCAGCGTCAGGTTCCCCTGACTGACCCTCGCACAGATATCTCCGAGTGAAACCCTACGACACAGGCTGTCCTGGTTCAGCCGCATCGACCGTTGACCGATGGGTTCCCCCATGGTCAGCCCTCGGTGGGAGCTAGCACCCAGCGTCAGGTTCCCCTGACTGGGTGCTGCTCAGGCTGCATCGGGACAGCACAGACGTTACTAGAACCGTACCTGACCACACCTAACCGTTCCAACCGAACCAAACCGAACCTAACCGTTTCCTACCGTGCCAATCCGTACTTATCCGAATCGCATACACCAAACCGGCGAACCAGCTTGTCCTCTGATCAATGGCTAATGCCATTGACCATGGGACGAGGGGGCGGTGCGTGACATCGGGCACGCCTGATTCACGTCTCACTCGGTTCTCACCGGGGCAACGTGAACCTAACCTTCTCCCCGGACAGACATACCGACCAACCGACACACCAGTTCCCTCGGCCCTCTGGATCCTGCCATGGCCGAGGCCCCGCCAAGGAACGGGTCCCGTCAAATACCGGTGACCGGGCCCGACCTGGGGAATTACCGCCCGACCGACCCACCAGTACCCTCGGCCCTCTGGATACCGCCATGGCCGAGGCACCGAGGGTGGGGCGCCGACTCTCAGATACCGCTGAGGGCGCCCTTCCCTAAAACGACCGAGACTTGACCATGACCGACGAAACGAGCGACCGGAGGAGAAATCAAGGCGGACGAACCCCCCGAGGGGAATCGGGCTACGACAAATCATATTGTAAATCGCCGATTCTTAACACCTACGACCCTGTATGTTTTGTTTGCAGAAAGTAACATTAAGATTGTACACGAGTAACCGGTCCACCAGCAACGAACCGATAGGCCTGTGCTCGCGCACCCGCGCATCCACGACAATCACACACGCACACACACACACACACACACACACACACACACACACACACACACACACACACACACAAACACGTACACAGTAAACTCACACACTGACACCGGCACACCATTTGTTATTTTTGTTATCTACATTCACACATACACACCGCGTAAACTTATTTATTTCATGAAGTACCTTTTCTTATTTGTATTAAATTTAAGTTCTTTTCTAAATAAATTTTATATATATATATATATTTTGATATTAAAAATCCGTTTCGTTTATTACATACCCTACTCCCCCACTCCTACCGAACCCTGGCTGACTGAAGCGTCTGGCAACCAGGGGGAAAGTAGGGATGTTACACTATTATATGATTTTCATTTCAATTTACCGCGTATTTCAATTTTGTCGACAATACGTAAGTAGGGTGGGATAGTCAAAGCATGAATATAATCCTCACACCTAAATTTACCCTTGCAGACTAATCATGCCAAGCCATGCAGAAGAGGAGATTCTACTTAGGGATTTTGGCGTGCAAACAGGGAGGTTTGGCCCAATCGTGAATGGGGGCATCATGGAGCACACGGCCATCAGGAACCCGTACGGGGCGTGCCTCATACAGCTGGAGAACCGACGTCAACGCCCAGCAATATCCAACTTTGAGGACGTCACGTCCAAGCTGAAGAGATGCTTCTGCACTGAGCTGCTGAGAATCGTGAAGGAGCAGGCCAGACACGACCTTTTGTCTAAAAAAATTGACGTTCAGTTGTATGCGAGGGTGTATGGTGTATGTATAAATTTAGGAATTTGAACCATATAAATAAACCTGAGGTCACTCACATTGTTCTTGTTAATTCACCCTGAGAACGGTACCACCCCGCATGCTCCTACAGATCCCTTAAATTAGCACGGGAGTGGCGCGCTTCAAGGTCAGAAGACGTCTTTACTTTGACAACTGCCCATGGGCTCTAAATCTGGTCGTTTATTTTCGCTATCTTTCTATCGCTATCCTTTTCTGTCCATTCTTTTATATTTTTGTGTGTGCATCTCTCTACTCGCCTGTTTGCCATTCATCTCGTGGGTGCTGGTGCATTCAGACATATTCCGGTTGCTTACGTCAGTGACGATGACTGGCTGGGAGGGGTTACGTTTCCATGGAATTGGCGGAAGACCAATGCGTCGTTTATGACGCTAATGATGGCTCATTCGACTTCGTCAATATAAATAATATATATCGCCTTGGAATCGACTAGGCGTCCGTATCCGCTTTCAGCTCCAGGTTCGCCGTAGCGGGTGTCAAGCCTATAGCTGCAACTATGCAGAGTCCAGAGGTTTGTTCGAGCTTAAAGGAGAAAGTTATGAGCTGGCCCCTTCTCACTCAGGTCGAAGGAATTCGGGAAGGGACTGTCCTGGGTCAGGTGAGAAGTAACGCCAATGGTTTCTTCTGGGATGCCTGGTTAGCGCTCACTAACCAGGCATATCTTAGTAGCCCGCGGGGGATATACCGATGTATACCAGTGTATTTACTACAAGCATCAACATGTCGAGTTTTGTGCCTACGAACTACGATTTGCGGACAGCACTGGTTTATTGTTATTACTTGAAGAAAACTGCTGCAGAATCGCATCGAATGCTTGTCGAAGCTTACGGTGAACATGCTCTTGGCAAAACACAGTGTTTCGAGTGGTTTAAAAAATTCAAAAGTGGTAATTTTCATGTGAGAAACGAAGATCGTGGAAAAATTTAAAAGACCAACATGAATACGAAGGAAACTGCTGCCGAAGGTCATCGTATTTTGATGGAAGTTTATGGTGAACATGCTCTAGCTGAGCGAACGTGCCAAAAGTGGTTTTCACGATTTAAAAGTGGTGATTTTGGCTTGGAAGACGAAGAAAGTCCTGGGCAGCCAAAAAAGTTTGAAGATGAAGAACTGGAAGCATTACTCGATGAAGATTCTTGCCAAAAACAAGAAGAGCTCGCAGAATCTTTGAAAGTCACCCAAGCAGCCATTTCAAAACGCTTAAAAGCAGCCGGATACATTCGAAAGCAAGGAAATTGGGTTCCACATGAACTTAAGCCGAGAGACGTGGAAAGGCGGTTTTGCATGTCCGAAATGCTGCTGGAACGCCACAAAAAGAAGTCATTTTTGCATCGGATTGTTACTGGTCATGAAAAATGTATCCATTACGACAAACCCAAGCGCGAAAAAAGATATGTGAAACCCGGCCAACCAGCCAAATCAACGGCAAAGCCGAATATCCATGGCGCAAAGGTAATGCTCTGTATTTGGTGGGATCAGAAGGGTGTACTGTATTATGAACTGCTAAAACCGGGTGAAACCATCAATGGAGAACGCTACCGAACACAATTATTCCCTTTGAAGAGAGCAACAGCCGAAAAATACCTGGAATATGCGACCAGACACGAGGCAATAATTTTCCATCATGACAACGCTCGGCCCAATGTTGCTATTCCAGTTAAGAACTATTTGGAAAACAGTGGATCGGAAGTTTTACCCTACCCTCGTTATAGCCCAGACCTTGCCCTTTCTGACTAGCATTTGTTACTGTCGATGCAGAACGCCCTTACTGGAATACGGTTCACATCAGAACAGGGTATCAAAAATTGGCTTGATTCATTCTTGGCTGCCAAGCTGGCGCAGTTCTTTTGGGATGGAACCCACAAATAGCCAGAAAGATGGGAAAAAGTCATAGCTTCAGATGGGCAATACTTTGAACAATACTATTGTACATGTTTTTTAAAATAAATGTTCAAATTTTGAAAAAAACGCACAAATTAAGTTATAGATCATAAATGAACGTGGCAAATGAGCGAAATGTTTCAACTTGGTTTTGAAAATATTAAAATAAATTAATTAAAAATTGAAAAGGTAGAAATGGTTCAACTTCCTTAATATATAATTTGTAAATTATTAATTAATTAGTTAAAATTGCCTTACAAAGAGCAAAATTAATAAAATTCGAAATTGAAAAAGTCAAAATATTTCATAGTGCTACACTTTCGTCCAGCTCTATTGATTTTTCGACACGACAAATGGGGTATACTTATTTATTATTTGCATCATTTTTCGACTATTGATCGCGAGAGCATCTAACAATTATTTTTTATTGTCCAGATTAGGTTTCGTTAAAATGTGCAATGATTAGTTTGACATGTTTTTATGCTGTTGCAACAGTGCAAAACATTCACGAAATAAATTAATGATTATCTTTACAAAAAACTGTTACTTAAGTTAACAAATTTTGTTTCATTGAATAAAGTTGCCTTTAAATGAACTGAAATTATTTTGTATCCTGTTTATAGGAATCAAGAGATATTTCTTTAACAAAGAGAATTTTACTGAATTAGAACTGAACCAACTTGCGGTAAAAGATCTGATGAGACTGGGCTGGACTGCACTGACTTCTATTGAAACTTTCGCTTTTTATAGGGTTTTGAAAGGTCAGCTATGACGAGCTACATGATATCACAAGTTACATGTTATTACAAGTTACACGTAGTGACTCTTATGTGTGTGATAAATGCATGTGGTAGTGCGTTGGTACAGTAGGGCTTCATTCACCTTCACTTTGGGTCAGTCAATCGGTAACCACCATTACTTCCAACTTTCCTCCGAACAATTTCTCGCACATACTTTCATTTAAATCATTTCTCTCCATATTATTCCCACAATCAGCTAGGGAAGTATAAGGTCCACCCCTCCAGAGCCCTACATGCAGAGGTAAGGACTGATTCTGATTTAGACCTCGGCACGGTCGTTAACACCTTGGCTTGAGAGTTATTATCGCCGGTTCATCCCTGGAACATTGTCCGTGATTGCTTATTTAGTTTGTATCCGTATTTAGCAAAACCACTTGTAACTATCGATAGAAGTTTACAATAGAAAGTTCTTCTAAACATCCTTCGACTATCTATCGTTTTTCACAAAATATACTCTTGTGAAGAAACCACTAAAAATAATAGTAGGAATACATAAATAATCATTCTAGTGATTATTTATGTATTCCTACTATTATTTTTCATCACTCAATCACTCAATCACTCAATGTGTTTGGAGTGTAGAAGGATAACCTTAGTGAAGTTATTATACGAGCCTGCAAGTCTCTGAGACAAGTTAGCTAATTAGTTAATTCTTCCAATTAACATAAGCTTGAATTCCGTTATCTATAAATCATCTATTGTAGATAGATTCCCCGTCATCTCAACGGCCATCTGCTAACTTGTCTCAGAGACTTGCAGGCTCGTATAATAACTTCACTAAGGCTATCCTTCTACACTCCAAACACATTGAGTGATCACAGTCTGGTGAGCCCAAAACGTGGGAGGTGGCGGTACGTATTTCATTTTATTTTGAATACTCTTCAAGATGCACCGGTCAACTAGTTTCTCGCCCATTGAAAACGTTCCTGCATTTTATAAAAGCAGTATAACTCATGAAAGCAATGCGTCTTTTGAGGCGATCCACGAATCGATCCGCTTTTTGACTTCTTCATAACAGTGGAAATGCTGATGAGCCACACCGTGGCCATCGATTGAAACAAATGGTATTCGGAAGGAGAAACGTCTGGAGAGTACAGTGGGTGGGGTAAGACCTCCCATTTCAGCGTTTCCAAGTATTTCTTGAGTGGTCTTGCGACATGTGGCAGAGCATTGCCATGCTGGTGGATAAGTTTTTCGTGTGTTTCTTGATTCGGTGGCCGTTTCTCCTCTAATTTCGGGCTCAAACGCATCAGTTGCGTGCGATACCGATTGCCTGTGATGATTTTACTTGATTTCAACAGCTCATAGTGCACCACAGCGAGGTGGTCCCACCTAATGCAGAGCACAACCTTAGCACCGTGAATATTTGGTGTGGTTGTCAATGTGGAGGCATGTCCGGACATTCCCCATGATATTCTGCACATTTCTGTGCTTCTGAATCATTCCCATGCCTTTGAGGCGTTTTGAAAGAGCTTATTAAGTTACTCCTAACGATTTTGTCAATTCTTCTTCCATTTGTCACGACTCTTCAGCAAGTAATGTCTGAAATTCGGAATCTTCGAAAATTTTCTCTTTTATTTACCGCTTATTACTTACCGCTGCAGCCATCTATCGAAAAACAGCGGAAGCAAAGTTGTACACCTAATATGCTACTGTATCAAAGTTGCATGAATATTGTAGTAACTTTGACGGAAAGTCATTGATGAAAAAATATTACTTCAACTAAATTAGAGATTATCACGATATTATCAGATAATATTAACTGATGCCTGTATAAAACTGTTTAACATACATAATAAGAAAATTACATAGAAGAATTGTTAAACGTCTGAGTATTGATAAGTTAGATGTAGCCAATAAGCGGGTACACATCAGACATCAGTTTCAAACTCATTTAATTCTTGCCAACGTTTCGTTTCTTCTCCAGAGATTTTGTTATGCAAGATTTAGAAACTGTAATTTTTGATAGATTAGATTTCAACATTCCCGTTTACTTTCGTTATGTTGATGATACATTTTTATTGATCCCTAAAGATAAAGTTCTTGACACACTAACTAAGTTCAATTCATACCACAATAGATTGCAATTTACTTATGAAATTGAAAATAATAATTGTTTGAATTTTTTGAATGTATTAGTTATAAGAAATAGTGATAATAGTATATCTATTAATTGGTTTCGAAAAAATACTTTTTCTGGCAGATTCCTTAACTATTTTTCTTCAAATCCTCTACATCAGAAAATTGGAATCATTAAGAACTTGGTGGATTCTGCTATTTCACTTAGTGACACAAAATTCCACCAAGAAAATCTAAAATTAGCTTCTAAATGTTTGATTCTTAACGGTTATCCGAGTCATTTTATTAATAAACATATAAGACGAAGATTCAGGGAGATTCATGCTACGACAAGTAATCATGACTTTGTCTTGAAAAATTCGCTTTATGTTTCTAGTACTACCAGCAATTCAATTGTGTCAATTCCATATTATGGAAGTCTATCGGAGGTCGTAAGATGTTTGTTACAAAAATATCATACAAAAATAATTTTAGAATAAATTCAAAATTAGATAAATTTATAACATTAGGTAAAGATCCTTATGAAGTTGGAGAACAGAATAATGTCGTTTATAATATCTCTTGCAACTATGGTAAGTGTTATGAAACATTTCGCTTTTTTGACGAAATAAATTAATAATAATAATTTTATTAATAAATTTTATTTTCTGTTTCACAATTTTTTAATGAAGAATAATTTTTTCTCTTTCAAGTTTGCCCTGAAATAATAATATTGTTATTCTCAGAAGCAAAATTATCTATTGAAACACTTCGCTCTTTGGCGGTTTTTATTGCTTATTTTCAAATTATTTTATACTGTTTTTATTGCCTAATTTCGCTAATATTTGCAGATTTTAATTTTATTCATTGGGTTTCACGAAGGGGGAAGGTTTCGCGCAATTAAATTTCTTATTTCAACGCTTCAGGATATATAAAAAAACTCACATTTTGTGTTTTGAAGGAGCGTTTGGCGTATAAAAAAAATCCTCGTCTCCTTATTCGCGATTGCAAGTTTTCGAAATCTAAAAAATAAAATAAAACAAATTTTTAATTTTAGCCCCGAAATTCGCGCAGTTGCGCAAAAAAAACACGCGTTCTAATTTTTGGGGATTCCCTAAAGCCTGAAAATAAATTTTTTGAGGGCTTGTTGGTATTTTATCGAGTACATCATATAGGACGACAGTAAAAAAAACCTCTGTACCATATTCTAACGTTGCATAATCCCGTGTTCTTCGAAATCTCTATGGATTATTAAAAAGGACTTGGAGAGGAGCAAAAATCACATTACCAGCTCCAGAAGGTAGATGGTTGTGATTTCCTCTGGAATAACGAGAAAAAACGACTAAGTCCACGGCGGGTGAGAAGTCGATTTTTTGCACGTTGATTTTGGAGTGGCTATGCAAAGTGCCGAGTAGCTATCCCTTGCCCTCTTCAGGTAGAAAGAAACTCGAGATTTCGAAAAATACGTTTTAAAAAAGAAATGCCTCCCTTTTTCAGGCTTTATTTTTAAAAAATTAATTAAATTCCCCTTTTTCGTTATTTATACTATATAACGCGACCACGCGAACCAAAAAACTCCTGACTAATCACAGAGGACGGGCAACATAGACGGAGAAGCTCTTCAGGTAATTGATTCGCTGATGCTAAAATGCAGCGAAACAATTACTGAGTCTATCTCCTATGGCACCCAGCGGTGACTCCTGAGGAGACTCGGAGCAACTTAGAGTTGCAACTGCTTCCCAGGTTTCTAAGTGGCCCCTCGAAGCTACCTGTTGTAGGAGCTAAGACCGAAGTGACTTTTGGTAATTTTCCACCGCGCTCGTCACCTCGGTTTTTCTTTGATTCGTGGTTATTAATTCCCCACTTTTCATAAATTTGCTAGAAGGGGGCTCACATGACTGTCCTGACATGAGATCATCCAAATGGGGAACCAATGGGAGTGGCAGAAAAAAAATTCGTAAAAATAATTCTCTTTTTATGCATTAATGCTTCTTATACCATTTTACCCAGTCAAAAAGGTGTGCGCTTCCTCACGAGTTACAACAAACCCTTTCCCATATTTTTATCATTTCTGGTTCGCTAGAAAAAATGCCCTTTTGCATTTGCATGCAATCAGATGTGAGAGGGAAAGAGAACACACGAGTGTTAGAACGGGAAAATCAATCCACCTGTCGTCGTCTCGTAACCGGCCTTGACCCGTAGTCTAACGGCCAGACACGAGTGTCAATATTTTCGTGGGTTTAAATCCCTTCACAGGTTACGCAATTTTCCTAACGGCACCTGATCAAGGAAACGTGCCATAATTAAATAAAGATTTCCGAATTGATCCATTTCATTTTACAAGTTGCATCTTCCGTTTTAATATGACTTCTCAATAAGGTTTATCTTTTTATTATTTTATAAGATCGGGTGTTATTAAGTTCTAATTTATAAATGATAGGATATGCGTGGTTATAAATGATATGCAGCTGAGCCGTCTCAGTTACGTTGGCCAAACTAAACGTCCATTGAGAATCAGAATAGATGAACATGAAAAAAATTTCAATCTCAATGAGAAGTTTCATAATGTCATTAGCAAACGCCGGAAGAATTATGAAGATGATCAGATAAATCATTTCTTTCATTGGAATGATGTCAAAATTTTACATAAAGAAACAAATTTTTTTAAAAGATCCTTTTCTGATATGGTTTATATAAAAAAGAAAAGGACAATAGCCTTAATAAAATCAATGACATTGAACTTTTGAATTCATCTTATAATATGATTTTAGATTTTCTTCCATAAAATATTTGGTTCTTTTTTTTTTAAAATACTATTTGTTAATTTCAAATTTTCCTCAGATTTGTTTCTCTTCTCTTAATTGTAACTTAATATTATTTGTTTATTTGTATCCAATGGTATTAGTTTATAAGTATACTTGTAATAATGTGAGGTAATTTCATGTTACGTTTTATTAGTATATATCAATATTTCCCCGTGACTAGTCATTATGACATTTTTCTTTCGATATTTTAAATTTATACGTTTTTATTGGTAAATATTTTTATTCTGTTTTTTTAAAAAAAGTCAAGTTTTTATTCATTAGAAAGATTTCTAATTTTTATTCATGTTTACATTATCTTCAGAATGCTTGATTCGACTTGGTTTTGACATCACATTACTTTGAAAACATGGTTAATAGGATAATATACGTTTTATTGGTAAATATTTTTATTCTGTTTTTTAAGAAAAAAGTCGTTTTTATTAATAAGAAATATTTTTAATTTTCACTTATGTTTTTATTATCTTCAGAATGTTTGATTTGACTTGGGTTTGACCTCACATTACTTTAAAAAAATTCCTCTTTGTAAACTACATGAGTTGGCTATTTTTATTGTATGCCCTGATGATGTCTCTGGAGAAGAGACGAAACGTTGACAATACTAGGCTGGGTTTGCCGGCTCTCGGTTGATCATGGAAGTGAAGCAACTCCAGGCATGGTTAATGATCGTGTGGGTGTCCCCACAAATATTTTCCATTTTTGCTTCTTATTTTAATCCCATGTTATTTTATTCTATGTTGTCTCATATTATCTCATGCAACGGAAGCCCGTTTTTCGCGTCATTCTGGGACTGTTTGGTAACATTAGCAAATCGGGGAATATTTGGAGTGAGAGTTCCCCTATTTGCTGATGTTATACCAAACATTCCCGGAATGACGCGAAAAACATCCTTCGCTGGCATAAAGTATCATATACAACTTAGAGCCAAGCCCGTACTCGCCAGAAAACGGCAAACATTGGCTCCGCGTTACATAATGTACTATTACTTTAGTTTTTTTTATTTTGTGTTTTTATCCCTTTTCTCTGCCAGAGAAAATCATTAGTGACCACTATGCTGTCCTTAAATATAATTCATGAAATTCAAATCTATTGAGTTGAAATCATCCACTCAGCCTGGAATAATTAACCAAATTCATCAAAGAAATTGATGGCTCGTCGCATACGCATATGGGGCATTATTTCTCAACTGCCCCAACATTTTATGTCACGTCCTTCGATTGTCTTCATATTTTTAGAATTTCTCTGCACATTTAATGGGAGTTTAGCTCCCAAAGTACAGGCATTTGTTACCACCCCTTTCCAAACTACAGGGAGTGGAATTTCCACCCATAACGTCCGTCACGGTATTTTCAAATGTCAATAAGTCCCTTTCTATAAATGCGAATTGAATTTTCTATGGGTGATTTCGAAATGATTTTTTACGCCCTTTCATTCTATGATATGCATTTTTTATTATTTTTCCATTTCCATAAGAAATTACTGAATTAAATGTTTATTCAACATTTTTCTATCGTTCGGGCACTTTCGATTTTCTTAAAACTAATATCAAAAGAAAGCTTAACTTTTTTACAACAAAATCCTGTAATGACAAAATAGGATGGCTAATAGTATCGGAGATATGGGGCTCAATTGAAGCAAACCTCTTGTTTGCGCGCTGGAAAGGGGCAGGAGCTGGTGCATTTGGCTGTATGCATGATTCTCAGAGTTCAAAGCAATTTAAGTTGTTCGTCTCTTTTTTTCGTGTTTTATGAATATCACGCCTTACGGATTTCTTAGGAAATAGAGCGAATTTGGTTGCAAATGAAAATTTTTTTAGTTGCAGTTGACTATTTTCGTTTAAAATGAAAGCATGGTACCGTAGGGTGCCTGGAATTGTGATTGATTCGCTGAATACAGTTTTTAGTTCTTACGTGATTTCTGTGTGAGCTTCCGTTGAACTCAAAATAATTACTGTTTCCTTAACTAATAAACATAAACTTGTGATATAAAAACAAAAGATATTTTGGATATCAGGGGAAACAAAACAAAAATTAAATAATAAAAATGAACTATTATTTATTTTATTGGCTATTCACAACACGACGGAAGTAACGTGGCCCGTAGCCGTGGTGATTGAGACTTTTACGAACGCGCGGATAAGAGATTCGCTCCAATCGAGCCCCATATCTCTGACACTATCAGCCATCTTATTTTGTCTTTGCAGACATTTTCTATAAAAATGTTAAACTTTCTTTTGATATAAGTTTTAAAAAAATCAAAAGTGCCCGAACGATACAAAAATGTTAAATAAAAATTTAATTCAGTAATTTCTTATGAAAATGGAAAAATAATGAAAAATGCATATCATAGAATGAAAGAGCGTAAAAAATCCTTTCGAAATCACCCATAGAAAATTCAATTCGCATTTATAGAAAGGGACTTATTATATATTATTGTTAAGGGTGAAAATTTCACTCCCTTTAGTTTGAATAAATGTCTATACTTTGGGGGGGGGGGGGGAGTTTCCATCAAATAGGCAGAAAAATTCTGAGAATATGAAAATCAAAACACGTGACATAAAATTTTGGGGCAGTTGAGAAATAATGCAATAGTGCAATACAGTAAATATTGCCTAAATCAAATTATATATGACAGGCATATTCGCGAAATAACTTTAATTATTTCAATTAATCACTTTGAGCAAGCGTTGGCACAAAAACGCGCAACTAGCGAGGGCATTTAAACTCTGGAAAATATTTATGTCCATATCTAGCTTCCTGACGGCAGGCCAGGGCCGTTCACGAAGCGACCTCAGGTGGATTTGTTTTCCCATGCTAATATTCGTGTTTTCTCTTCTTTTCTTGGCTTTAAATGCATGGGAATACAAAAGGGCGTTTCTCTCGTGAACTAGGAAAGATACAAGTATGAGGAAAAGTTTTTTTTAAGGTGCAGCAAAGAGCGCACAATTCTGACTAAATTATTTTTCAAAAAATTATTGTTTTGGGTAGACTTCTTTTAAATACTTCTCTTGGCATCACCTTAGCAATCACAACGCATCAAAATAGTCGTGTGAGCCCCTCTTTTGGCAAATTCTAGGGAACTAGGGATCATTAGCGACAAATCAGAAATTTACCGAGGTGACGAGTAGAGTTTAAATTCATCAAAAATCACTTAGCTCTGTATACCTACTTCTAGGTAGGTTAGAAGTATTTGCAGGAGCGTATTCGATAAAGAACAGGGCTCGTCTTTTTCCTATATGCATTTGAGCCATTCTAGAACACAGGGAAGAATTCTGTCTCCTTGCCGCTGTAAATGGATAAACTCAAAACTCATGGTCTAAAAGTCGTGTCTGGAGTTCACAATCATTGTTTAAACAAAATTGACGAGACATGTCCAACGATGTCGAGTAAACAGGGGCTTTTGTGGCGAAAAACGTGGTTTTCAGGAAACGTGATTTTCCGAAAATGAACTGTGGTTTTTAACCCACTTCCCCTTTGTCTTTCTTCGAACTTCTTTTTACGTTGGAATCCCAATATAATGTAGTTACTTAAACAATTTTTTTTCTAAAAAGCGATATTTTGCGATTTTTTCGTCAATTACCGTTAACGAATAAAGTTTTGAAATTTGAAAGTGTTTTAAGTCCAAGATTTTAAACATAAAATATGAAATTTGACATTTCTCAACCAAAAAACTTCAAGAATAAAATATGAGAATCGATACTTTAGTGTGAGAAACATTGAGAGTAAAAATACAGAAAGTAGAATTTAAACAACATAAATTTGATATGTACTCAAGAAAGAATGCAAGTAGAATTTTAAGATTAAAATACTGAAACGTTGCAACGAATTAATTTTATAAGTTTAATATTTGATGTACAAAATTTCAAAGATTGACATTTCCACCCAAAAGTCTTGATAATAAATATTTAAAATATCTTAAAATCATATTCAGAAGTTTTGAAAATAGAATATTAAGTATTAAAAACATGAAATGTATCAAAATAAGTATGCCTCATGTTTGATAACAACTTCATTACAAACAAATTCTGTATAAAAACAACTTAAATTTATAAATGGCAATTACAGAATAATCATTTTACATAACAAAAATACTTTTTGAAGAAGACTATAAGACGAAAGCAATTAAAATTTTGCGTTAAACAACTATAAGTCGAAGGAAATGTGTAAGTCTCAAAAATGGAAACCACAGCAATACTAAATTTAAGGTGCGTGTGAAAATTAATAATATCTCCAAAAATTTTTTACCTTTCCAAGGTCACAAAAACCATTTTTCCACAGGTAATTTTTGACGTGAAACTTCCCGCTCTTTTCAAATCCGCACTAAAAATAGGTGTTCTCATTGATGAAAAGGGTCTTACCTCCATTTGACCTTCAAACTTGACCTCAATGTCAAAATTGATGGCACAGTCGCGTCGCGGTACAAACAAAGTAGGTTCCCCTGAAGAAGCAGGCAAATTCGAGGAACTCGGCTGTAACAAGGAAAGGGCGAAATCCGCAACCAAGTCGACAAACGAATGTTCACACGAGGGTGCAGTGGGAAGACCGGAGGTTTGAGAGTTAGAATAATCTGATGCACCAAACCACTTAGCTAATAAGGAGTCCAGGAAGTCCACGGTGTCCAACATCTCGACAAGAACTGACACTTTGCGACACCCGAACAAATCACGCAAAAATTCAAAAAGGGGGATACTTACCAGAGCCTTGAGGCACTGATGTTGCTCACAGCACCAGGGAGGGAGGGTAGCGAAGATTTTGGCAATGCTCCTCGTAGCCGATTGTCTCTGCACTAGAAGATGACCCTTCTTTCGCCATGGTTGCTGGAGACTGAGGAGAAGATTATCCCCACGACCCATTATGCTACGAGATGACATCATGTCAACCATGCAAAATCAGTCTAAAACCCCACCAAGGCAGAACTCCTAGGGAACACGTGCACTACAACAAAGTACAAGATCCAAAATCGCCATGTCAACCTATACAGAAAATTGACTCATGACAGCTGCAGCATAGCATCACCATCGAGCATCTTTAAAAAATGACACTTTTTTTTGAAATCCTAACTTTTCGTCTAAGTTTCCAAATTATAAAATTTCCGTAGTTCACATAGAACAAATAAGTCTAACGAAGAAAACAAAAAAAGAATTTTTGATTTCAGTTGAAAATAACGGCTGCTATAGTTCCCGCAGTTTGACTCCGACCGTGTCGAGACGCTGCCGCAAAACGTGGATTGCTCGGCCATTTGAAACTTTTCGGATGTAATTTTTTTTGTTAATAAAGTCTAAAATATGACTAAAACATATCCCAAAGTTCTTATGTCTCCGATGTTTCTTTCTGTGAGAAAAAAAATCAGGAAAAAACGCTTTTTTCGGTCTCTTGAGGGGAATGTCCCCTTAAGCCCCAGCAAACATCAGTATGCAGCTGCATAATGACATCAATATTCACTAAGAACTATTTACTTACCAAGGAGATTCCAGGAGTACAGTGCACACCACAAAGGTGGGTCCTACATCTGGATGCGAAATTTCACGACACTTTTTTATAATTTGTTCACTTAAGACACTTTTTATTTCATCCAGGATGATGATTATTCTAAGGAGGGAGGACTATTACTCAAGAAATAAAGCCACTTGATCATTTGAAACGCCGAAACTTCTTCAATTGGGCTCTGGCAAAGCTTGAAGAAAATGAAGAATTTCATCGAAAAATCATCTTCAACGATAAAGCTCATTTCTGGCTCAATGGCTTTGTTAATAAGCAAAACACGCGTTATTGGTCAGCAAAAAACCCAAATGTGCTTCTTAAGAAACCGTTCCATCCACAAAAAGTGACTGTTGGTGTGCGGTTTTCATGCATGAGGTGTGATTATGCCGTATTTTTTCCTGGATGAAAACGATCGTCATGTTACCGTCAATAGAGAGCGCTATCGTGGTATGTTGGAAGATTACACAGGTCTGCAAGGTTTTGTTGTTGAAAAGCTATGGGTCGTTTCCAGAGTAATTTTTGACGTAGAATCCGAATTCGAAATCAGAATCAGCCTATCACGTCAGGATATTGAAATATTTGAGGTTATGTGCTCGAAAAATGGGAGTTTTCACTACTTTTGAGGTTATGTACAGGGCGCAAGAATTTTTTTGGTTATTTTCTCAAATGTCATCATTTAGCACTACTCTTTCCCTTCAAAATGAGCTATTGAATAGTCACAAGCGATTTTTTTCACAAAGATACGGCGATATCAAGTTTTGACATTTATCCGAACAACCTTATGAGCATGTACATTGGCTCTTTGGTGCATACCATTCTGCATTTGAAAATTTATCTTGAAAATTTGTGCTTGCGGGTTTTATGGTCTGTGAATAAGAATTTACAGTCAGAAAATTGACATTAGAGAGCGAAATCGTTTAATTTCGTAAATTTCGATCCACCATTTTGAATCCGCCATCTTTGAAATGAGAATGTCAATTTTTCTGACTGTAAATTCTTATTCACAGACCATAAAAACTCCGCAAGCACAAATTTTCTAGATAAATTTTCGAATGCAGATTGGTATGCACCAAAGAGTCAATGTGAATGCTCATAAGGTTGTTCAGACAAATGTCAAAACTGATATGGCCGTATCTTTGTGAAAAAAATCGTTTGTGACTTTGTTTAATAGCTCATTTTGAAGGAAAAAGAGTAGTGTTAAAAACGAAATTTGAGAAAAAAAACAAAAAAATTTCTTGCGCCCTGTACATAATCTCAAAAGTAGCGAAAAACCACATTTTTCGAGCACATACATACCAGGTCTAGAAGTATGAAAACGGAATTTTGTCCTAAAAGTTACACGTCTGTTGCATGAAAATGATCAAAAATATTTTATTCAAAGTAATCTCCATTGCTATTTACACATTTTTCCCACCTCTCCGGAAGGTGATGAATGCCACGCAAATAAAACTGTTCGTCTTGCAAAATCAAACCAGTTATCCAGCCATTCTCGAACATTTTTCGTACGAAGTGAAGCGTTGTTCAGCGAGAGCGTGGCCCAGTGATGCGAACAAATGGTAATCCGATGGAGCCAAGTCTGGAGAATAAGCGGCATGCGCCAGTATTTCTCAACTGAACGTCTGGATCGTTTCCTTGACCCGTTTCGCTGTGTGTGATGGGGCATTATCGTGAAGAAAAATGACTTTGTGTTGCCTTCTTCGATAATCCGGTTGTTTTTCTTGTAATTCTCGATTTAAATCGATCATTTGCTACTGGTAGCGATTAGTGTTGACAGTTTTACCAGATTTTAGCAGCTCATAATAGATAACGCCCTTCTGATTCCACCAAACGCACTTTTTTGGTGGTTTTCCACGATCTTTGTTTCTCACATCAAAATTACCACTTTTGAATTTTTAAAACCACTCGAAACTCTGTGTTTGCCAAGAGAATGTTCACCGTAAGCTTCGACAATCATTCGATGCGATTCTAAAGCAGTTTTCTTCCAGTGATAACAAAAAATCAGTGCTGTCCGCAAATCGTAGTTCATAGGCACAAAACTCAACATGTTGATGCTTGTAGTAAATACACTGGTATGTCGAACTTGGTTTGTTGTCTACTGAAAATCATTCTCAGCCGCTAGAGGGAGAAGATAGCGCTGCAGAAGCGGTCGTGCGGTCCCTAAACTGATGGTAAGCACCATCAATAGGGAAATTTCAGTTTCATACTTCTAGACCTGGTAACCTCAAATATCTCAAAATCCTGACGTAATAAGCGAATTCTGATTCCGGATTCGGATTCTACGTCGAAAGTTACTCCGGAAATGATCTTTCGTTTTTCAACAACAAATACAAACCCATTATTTGCAGACCTGTCTTATTTGTGGCCAGAATTGGATGAACTTCACATCAACGATACGTGGTTTCAACAAAACGGTGCCACTAGCCAGACAGCACGCGTCACAATCGATTTATTAAAAGGGAAATTCGGTGAACGTGTTAGCTCGAGAAATGGTCCGGTCGAATAGCCGCCTCGTTCATGCGATCTAACGCCATTCGATTTCTTTTTATGGGGCCAAATCAAGTCACTGGTCTGTGCCAACAAGCCAACAACTTTAGACGACCTCGAAGACAACATCCAATGCTAAATTGCCAACATTCCGGTCGAAATGTGTGCCAGAGTTGTGGAAATTTGGGTCCAAAGAATCGACCACTGTAAACGGGCTCGTGGTGCTCATATGACCGATATCGAATTTCATTCATAAAATGTAATGCTTGCACTACACCCACAATAAATTTGAACTCAATATCTAAAATATTTCAGTGTTTTATTCATAGATAAAATTGTTATGTCCCTATTGGAAAACCCTTTATATATATATACAGGATGAGGCACATAAAGTGTGAGATGCAGGTTTTACCCGTAACCTAGCAGCTCTTAAAACGGGCTGGCCCAACTGATTCTTTTTCTCATAAAGTATATCTGAAATAAAATATTCCCTTGAGGACTTTGTTGAGCGCCAGTCGCCCAAGTTAGTGACGAAATTTATACATACCAAAATATAACCACAACAATACCACAATCACCCGGCGGGGTCACGGTAAGGTTATAACAGTTCTCCGGGTAAATGAAATAAAAACCAGAATTTAATCAAATAATATGAAAAGGTTAATGTAATATAACGGCTGCTATAGTTCCCGCAGTTTGACTCCGACCGTGTCGAGACGCTGCCGCAAAACGTGGATTGCTCGGCCATTTGAAACTTTTCGGATGTAATTTTTTTTGTTAATAAAGTCTAAAATATGACTAAAACATATCCCAAAGTTCTTATGTCTCCGATGTTTCTTTCTGTGAGAAAAAAAATCAGGAAAAAACGCTTTTTTCGGTCTCTTGAGGGGAATGTCCCCTTAAGCCCCAGCAAACATCAGTATGCAGCTGCATAATGACATCAATATTCACTAAGAACTATTTACTTACCAAGGAGATTCCAGGAGTACAGTGCACACCACAAAGGTGGGTCCTACATCTGGATGCGAAATTTCACGACACTTTTTTATAATTTGTTCACTTAAGACACTTTTTATTTCATCCAGGATGATGATTATTCTAAGGAGGGAGGACTATTACTCAAGAAATAAAGCCACTTGATCATCCAATGCTAAATTGCCAACATTCCGGTCGAAATGTGTGCCAGAGTTGTGGAAATTTGGGTCCAAAGAATCGACCACTGTAAACGGGCTCGTGGTGCTCATATGACCGATATCGAATTTCATTCATAAAATGTAATGCTTGCACTACACCCACAATAAATTTGAACTCAATATCTAAAATATTTCAGTGTTTTATTCATAGATAAAATTGTTATGTCCCTATCGGAAAACCCTTTATATATAGATACAGGATGAGGCACATAAAGTGTGAGATGCAGGTTTTACCCGTAACCTAGCAGCTCTTAAAACGGGCTGGCCCAACTGATTCTTTTTCTCATAAAGTATATCTGAAATAAAATATTCCCTTGAGGACTTTGTTGAGCGCCAGTCGCCCAAGTTAGTGACGAAATTTATACATACCAAAATATAACCACAACAATACCACAATCACCCGGCGGGGTCACGGTAAGGTTATAACAGTTCTCCGGGTAAATGAAATAAAAACCAGAATTTAATCAAATAATATGAAAAGGTTAATGTAATATAACGGCTGCTATAGTTCCCGCAGTTTGACTCCGACCGTGTCGAGACGCTGCCGCAAAACGTGGATTGCTCGGCCATTTGAAACTTTTCGGATGTAATTTTTTTTGTTAATAAAGTCTAAAATATGACTAAAACATATCCCAAAGTTCTTATGTCTCCGATGTTTCTTTCTGTGAGAAAAAAATCAGGAAATAACGCTTTTTTCGGTCTCTTGAGGGGAATGTCCCCTTAAGCCCCAGCAAACATCAGTATGCAGCTGCATAATGACATCAATATTCACTAAGAACTATTTACTTACCAAGGAGATTCCAGGAGTACAGTGCACACCACAAAGGTGGGTCCTACATCTGGATGCGAAATTTCACGACACTTTTTTATAATTTGTTCACTTAAGACACTTTTTATTTCATCCAGGATGATGATTATTCTAAGGAGGGAGGACTATTACTCAAGAAATAAAGCCACTTGATCATCCAATGCTAAATTGCCAACATTCCGGTCGAAATGTGTGCCAGAGTTGTGGAAATTTGGGTCCAAAGAATCGACCACTGTAAACGGGCTCGTGGTGCTCATATGACCGATATCGAATTTCATTCATAAAATGTAATGCTTGCACTACACCCACAATAAATTTGAACTCAATATCTAAAATATTTCAGTGTTTTATTCATAGATAAAATTGTTATGTCCCTATTGGAAAACCCTTTATATATATATACAGGATGAGGCACATAAAGTGTGAGATGCAGGTTTTACCCGTAACCTAGCAGCTCTTAAAACGGGCTGGCCCAACTGATTCTTTTTCTCATAAAGTATATCTGAAATAAAATATTCCCTTGAGGACTTTGTTGAGCGCCAGTCGCCCAAGTTAGTGACGAAATTTATACATACCAAAATATAACCACAACAATACCACAATCACCCGGCGGGGTCACGGTAAGGTTATAACAGTTCTCCGGGTAAATGAAATAAAAACCAGAATTTAATCAAATAATATGAAAAGGTTAACAAGATTTATTAGGCTTGACCAAAACTCGATACATAAAAAAAAAGAACAAAATATTGCAAAGAAAGAAAAAGGAGGCCAAAACCCCTATGCAATCATCGATATATATATTTAATATAACAGAATTCTCGGAATACTTCCGAACCACGCGACAATATGGCGGAAACAGTTCATTAGCGCGTCACCACCCGAGAAAACTAGAATTTAACACTGCTTTATTTTAATTAAACAATTTCTTTATCGCATTCCAACATACGTAAACGACCATTAATATAAAAAAAAAGGAAGAGCACTCGCGTAGGAGAGAGAAAAGAAGAGGCGAAGTGGCCGGCATGTGAGATGTACGTCATAAAGCGTCAATATCAGTTCAATAATGTCCGGTAATTCCGGACCACTTGCCAAGAGAATTTAAATAAAATTTACTCACGCTACCCGTACTACGTCTTGGAGCTCCGGAATAAACCTTAGAACGAATTCTCCTTCCATCGAATGCGATTAATGTCCAAATTCTCTTTAAATATCGGTCGCACAACAAAAGACCTGTCAGTAGTAGTCGCAGGACGAGAGTGACAATGGCCGACGCGACGCTGACAAAATTCCCGACCTGCCCCACGAATTACACGCGTGACCTAATCGCGGACCCGGAAACAGGTCACATGTCCAACATCCAATAGACGAAGAGGCAACTCGTGCCTAGTATAATAATTGCCCTCGGCAAATAACTTTCCTCAACACGCGGTTCTATTATTTACAATGAACGGCGCGTGTAACACGATGACACCATTATAATCAGTGTTCATCTCCGTCAAACCTCACGAATTTAGTATCACCAAATGTCCAAGATACTAAATATCAAATATGTTTTATATCAAGCCCCAGGGTCTATGCACCCTAGGGTACATTTTCCGGGTCACGTGGTGGCATCTGGTCGTCTGGTGCGTCGCTCTCGAACGATCGATGAGGGCGATAATCGAAGCGTCGATCCGTCGTGGCTCGAAACTCGACATGGCGGCCAGTGTTTACGTTGATTCGGTAGCCGGTAGTGTCTCGTCTCCAACGCTGCTGTCCTCCGGTGCTGTTGTCTTCGTATTGCTCATGAAACAGACAGGACAGGAAGCGTGAGTGCGTGTTGTGCGCTAAAGTGTGTTTCAAGTGCTCTCGGGTGACGGCGAAGTGCGGGCTCTCGTCTCACGACTTTTTCCCCAGGGACAAAACCCCACCTGTCACCCGTGAGTTTATTAAATTAAACCTTTTTCCTTGTGACGGGTAAAATTTACCACGTCACAAGTGTTACAGAGTGGTAGCACTCAAACTATTGGTCATATCCAAAAATGTTTTAGACAAAAGTTGCAGTTTTAGACAAGGCCGGCATACTGGACTACCCTATATTTTTATCGATAGAGGCGCTGAAGCTACGTCAACGTCAACTCCACTTTTTAAAATGAAACCATGTATTTTATTTCGATGACATTATTACCGATTTTAAGACGAATTCAGCGACCTACAACACAAGGTCATTTTAGTCACGCAAAGTATGAAAATAGGCGAAAAATAATTTTCATTTCTTTTTATCTCTTACGATACCCACGATAATAAACATCGATAGGGCATTTTTGATATCGGCAGAAAGTAAGCATTTTCTGTAGACATATCAGTTAACCACGCATTACCTTCTAATGTGAGTACATTGGAACGCGAAAATGAACAATTTTCAAGAATATTTTGATATGTTGATGGTGCTGGGGGAATGCCGTAATCGCTACAGAAACGCCCAAGATTTGTATGCGGCTCGTTATCCGGTTTGGCAACGAAAATCGCACATGGCTTATAAGCGATTAGCTGACCGTTTCTGTAGCTTCAGTACAGTAAAACAAACACGAGTCAAACGTCGACCAATTGTAATGAAAATAATGCGGCTGATATCTTAGCTTTTGCTGCACTAAATCCACATGCGAGTAGCAGGAAAATGTGTTGGTATTTAAATGTTTATTTATTCGTTCATAGAAAGATTACAAAGTAATGCATTCGAAAATCGCACTAGTACTGGATAAACGGGACATTACATAATACGTATAACTTTATGTGAAGAACACTCGAAACAGTAAAGATGACGCTTTGTGCTCTATCGCAGCTATGCTCAGACTAACTTCTTCTAGGTCCTAGCTTTTCTTCAACATTTGCTAGTCCTTTCCAAACGGGGGAAAGAGTTATCATGAAAAGTGCAGGTCACTTTTCTCTGCGACTCTTCCTGCTGTCCCTACTACTGTGAGCAAAAACTGAGGTGAATTTTGTTATAAAATAAAAAATCTTTATTTATTTATCCAATAGTGTCAGTAAGGTTTCTAATTGTCAATCGACGATGTTTGTGCACTAATTCTTTGATTTGATTGACGTGTTGCTCGTCAGTTGATGTTGATGGTCGTCCGGGGCGTTACAAGTCATCAACACGTTCTCTGCCTTCTTTAAAATCTTTGTACCAGTTATAAACATTTTTCTGCGAAATGGTTAAATCACCGAAGGCCTTCTGCAACATTCTAAAAGTTTCCGCAACAAAAATTTCACTACGCAAACAAAATTTAATGTGCATTCGTGAAGTTTGTCAGTTCTGGTCAAGATTTAGAACATCGGAAACTTCTTAGACGCTTTGTTGTCAGAGTGGTTCGGCTCACCAGAGCATTCTGGTTCTCAAACCTCGGTACCTTCCTCCGAACCCTCGGGTGAAAACGCGTTTGCCGATTCTGTTTTAGATTTCAACCTTTTCTTATCACAGCCGAGTGCCTCCAGATCGTCTTCTTCCTCCGGGGACCCTGCCCTGTTTGTGCCGCGACGCGACAGTTTACAAGTGCGGATTTCGGAAATTGAAGACCGACTGGGGGTCTTTTATGTATCGGTACGCGGCGTTCGTCCATTTCGGGCCATAAAGTCGATGACCCTGGCCTGTCAGGAGTTGCTTGACTCCTCAGACTCCCGCGACTCCTTTGTCGTGGTCCGTGTTCTTGATTCGAGGAGTCCTGGTGTACTGCTGCGCGTGGCCTCCCTGAAGCTGAAACACCGCATTTTAGGGTGTGAGGATGCCCTAAAATGTCGAGGTTTAGTGGTCGGGTTGGCTTAGGTGCGTAAAATAGGGCGGTGCATTAGGGCTCCTATTTTGTTTGTCGATTATTGAGTTTGAATTGTCCCCTTTTTTTTCTGTTTCAGGTGTGCAGGGGCGTCCGCGCCAACTCCCACGGTGCTCCCTAGGTTTGTTCTTGGCCCGAGTCCTTCTTCTGTCCATCGAAATAGTGCAACAGGGTCAGCTCCATCGAACCTGGCGCCGAGTGGCCCGGGAAAACAGAGGTGGGCACCGAAACACCCTGATTCGCAGGTGCTGGTCAACTTCAGGCGGCTAGAAAAGCGCAGGAGGTCATGCATGCTCGAGCACTGGAGCTGCTAGCTCTCAGAGGTACACATCTCTACACCGGCAGTTCAAGACTGCGTTCATTCTCCTCAGCTGGCTTCTGTTTGCCTTGGGTAAGTCGTCGTTTGCTCGTTGTGTATGATTTTTAATATTTTGTTTAATATCCCCTTTTTTCTTGAATGTTTCAGTGGTACCTGGTACATGGGGGATTTTTGCCACTGTGGGTGCTACCTGCGTGGCCCCTATCACGTCCCCCCAGGCCGATGCGGGACGCATTATGATGCTCTGTGGTGTAAGTTTTAGATTTCGTCTCCAATCTTGTTCTAATTAAATTCTCTTCTTCTTGTATGTTTCTTATCTTCCATTTCTTGTTTCTTATTTATTGATTTGTGTTTCAGACCCGAGGCCCGAGGACATACTGATTCCCACGGAGGACCCGGTGCTGTCTTCTCGTTATTAGTAATATTAGCTCCTTTGTTGTAAATACCTATGTCATATATATTTTATAGTTATCCTTTTATACACTTAATTTAGCTGCAGTTACTTATGTTATATACCTTATATTTATATCCGTTTATGTACTTATTTGTAAATACCTCTTTTGTTTATTAACATTTTTTTTTTTAATTATATAATCGCTTGAGAAGCTGGCAGACGAGGCACTCTTGAAATTGTTGTCTCTTATAAATTCGCCCTCTGCCCGTCTCTCTCATTTTCGTGTTTTGATCTGTCAATTCCCCTAGCTTAGTATTTAATTTATTTTAAAATGAATATAAAAATTTTTGTTCTTTTTGCGACCATCTTTGGCTGTATGTTTGGTTATTATAGGATGGAAATGGATACCAAGGATGGCATGATAATGACCTAATTGTAATTATAAGATTAGTTATACCATTAATTATTAGCTCCTAGTTATAAATTTTATGCTTTTGGATATGAGCTCGTCAATTTAAGATTGATGACCCCATGTACACTCATATACACCCATACACACGTATGTGCGTATATAGGCATGTGGAGACCCTAAGCTATGTAGCCCAATCCGATTGGTATGCATAATTGAGGGTGTATAGGTTTCTGATTATACGATATTTTCAGTTTGCGAGGTGATTTTCGTCAATTTTCGACACAGGACCACCCGGATTAGACTACCATAGTAATAAAGTTTTAGCAGGGCAGCATACTGCTTGAGGAGCATTCATGCTGCCATGCTCATTGAGGCTTTCATGGTAGTGGTTTAAATAACCATGCCTTGTTATACCTTCATAACATCATATGGGTCATTCCACGGAGAATTTACACTTACAAATTAAATCCGGTCAGAATATATTTTGTTTTGTTTTAAATACAAAAATAAAAGACACGTTTTTCTTTTCAATACGATATGTTTCAATCTCGAGTTGTGAATTTTTAAACTTTTGGAGTTGCATAAATCACATTTTTTTTAATAATCTCCTGTGAGAAAACTATTCCACCTAAAATGATCATGTTCACATGACAAGTTGCCAATTGTCCAAGGTTTGCATTAAGCCACGTTGAGTAAATTTCCGTAAATTATTTATGTAAAAATTATTCCAGTGTTTTAAACAAATTCCCATTTCTAAAAATGGACATAATGGATTTTTATGATTCTGCTCTCGAATTATTCGCACCTCCCAAGGATCGTTCCATAAAAATTTCAGAGTGCACGGTCCAATAGTTTTGAAGTTATGAGAATAATACAAAGCCGTGTCGGTTTTGTCCGCGTGGCACCGAGCGTGCGACGTCGCAAGCGCATGGAAGCCCGCTTCAGACGGTGCAAGCTTACATGCATAATTACATGCATACTTGAATGTCTGCAATAGGAATGTACACCTTTACATATGATATATATAGACATACATAACATTGCAGGCATGTAATTATGCATGAAAACTTGCACTGCCTGAAGCAGGCTTTATAAAAATTTAGACATAACTTACGAAAAGTCATCAAAGAATATGAATCCAAAGGCATTGGAGTGTTTAAACGATTGTTTTACTTAACTTGTTCAATTCAATTAGTTTGTGGAAGGATAAATTTATCCATATTTGTATTCCACAAGTACACGCATGTAATAATAAAATATATGATAAATTATTTCAACATTTTATTAAGGACAACGAGCACATCTGATAATTTATTCAATAATGTTATATGCATAGTCTTCATACACTTTTGATCCAAGTTACGCATGTTTATGATTTACATGACCGTGTACTTGTTGGAAAACCTAACACAATATTACTGCTACATTATGAAAATTACTATTCTGACTTTCGTTTCAAAGATCGTTAAGATACACTTTTTGTGAAGCTCACGCATTCAGATTTCGAGCTCGTAGAGTAAGTTTTGACATTTAATTCATTATTTTGCCCCGGTTTGACAAAATCTAACTTTTGCGTATCTGGTATTGTGGCGCAATTTTCAAATCAATGTTTTAAAAATCCAGCGGCTGTTTCGTAATCTTGTTCATTTTTGTAAATAACTGTGATATTTGAAAATTGTCCATCTTGCTTAGCCCATTCATACAATTCAAACGCAGTACTTATTTGATTATCTGAAATCATTTGAAGACTAGCTTTTCGCGCTTTCCTTATTAAAGCCCCACCCGCCCCGTAGCAAGGACCTTTTCCATGCGCTGTAGCTTGGTAATGCCATTCTGCAGAGCGACCAAAGTCTTGTTTGTGATAATATATAGTTGAAAAATGTTTAAAATTCTTGAATTGTTGTGGTGCACCGTCAGAGACGTAAATACAAGCACTTATACTTTGATGATAGCTTGAAAGAAATGCGTTAAACGCCTTTATAAATAGTATATTACGACCCTAGGCCAGAAAGTTTGAGTTCCTGGCGTATGTCTTATAAATGCCGAGGCGAAGCCGAGGTATTCATATCACATACGCCAGGACATCCAACATTCTGGCTGTGGGTCGTATACTATTTTTCTTGATCTCCGGCCAAAAGTACGCCCAAAACCGAGGCGAAGCCGAGGTTTTGTAGGGGGCAGGGAGAGGTCCGCCCGACTTTTGCAAAATCGAGGCGAAGCCGAGGTTTTTGCTGGTCGGGGCGGGCATTAGAAACTTTAAAATAAAATTCAATCATACAATAACTGCAAAAAAAATTGAAAATCAAATTTTTTTAAAAATTAACAAATACCAGAGAAAATTTATTCTTCGATAACAATATTAATATTGATCAACAGTAACTTTAACATCACAGATCCAGTAATACTAATCTTATTACAATAATTATTATTGCTTTTATTAATATAATTATTAATATAAAATAAACCGTCTACATAAATTTTTTGTTTTTCTTTTTAAGAGTTACTCTTTTGTGCAATTGCATGAAGTCACATTAAATTAAATTAAACAAACGAATTATACGATGAATTTAGAGACACTGCTAAGCCGAAAAAAACAAAAAAGGGCCACAAAAGTCGTTCTTTCTGGAGTGAAATGCGGCCGGGAGGACCGTACTTTCGGCTAGGAGATCAAGAAAAATATAAACCGCTACTGAGTCATGTTTTTTGCAATCTGAAATAAGAACCAAAGTTTTGTGACTGATGGAACCATTGTCGTTGTAATAAGAAACTATTGGAAAAATAGTTGCTTAATTATTATTCCAATGGAACCCGGGAACAGCATTTTGTATTATGAACGCATAATTTTCTGCAAAATCACAAACTACGAGACACTGGTTACTCTGCAGATTTTTTTTCGTATTTTTATAACAAGCTGCTTGTTGACTTGCGATAAATGAATGAGTCAGGAATGTTTTCCCAAATTTGGTAATATCTTGAATAAATTTTTTAGTAGGGACGCTCGCTTTTTGTAGGATCGTTTTGGGTTGTGAAACCCAGGGTTTATAACAAATTTGTTTGATATCATTTTTTTAAACACCTCACGCATTCTACCATCCAAAATTTTGGTTTTTGGGAATTCTTGGCACCGTCCGAAATAACATTCCGCAGATGGATTTGAACACAATAGAAGCAATAGAATATCCTGGCAATTACTCACAGGATAATTTTCTTTCTTCATCAAATTGACAATATGACTCCCTGCAAAAAAATAAAATATTTTCAAACAGTGATAGTGAAGATAACGAATTAATAATACTGCTTGAGAAATCTAATTTTTTATATTAATAGTACATAAACATTCTTTATTTATGTTATGGAAAAAAATTTTAACAGGAAAAAGTTTCGAATAGCTAAAATATACTGGAATTACCAATTGCCATAAGTTTGATATTTTCATGTATGGAACATACACAAATGATATGCATCCCACCCGAACCAGCTGAAACGCAATGACGTGGCCGCAGAAAACAAAATTTGCTTAAACTGATTTTCATTCCAGGATTTTCATCGCAAAATTTTGAATAAATGTCTTTTAGGTTTCCCAGAATTAGACGTTTTTGGAAAATTATGGAACGCCCGTAAATTTTAACTAAAATTGTGTCTTTTTGAGATGGCATAACGGAACTAACATCGTCATATTCATAGAATTCTTTAATCTTGGCTTGTGTTTGTGCAGAAATAACTGATCCAGCAATATTTTATTGATTAATAATTGACGATTTCGAAGCGTTTTTTAAAAATTTGTTTATATGATCATAGAAATAAATCAGATATAAAAACAGAATTTTTATTATTAAATTGAATAGATTTATAAATCGAATCAATCTTCCTGAAAAATAAATCTTACCAGAAATATTTTGGGTAGGTTTTGATAGGAACCCTTCTGCAATTTTTAAACTCCGCGCTTTTTTCATCATGTAACGCGAAGTATTTATCATTCGCGCTGAAACGTGCATAAAATAACTAGCAACCACCTTAATCACATTTTACATTATCAATCTATTTTATAAAAAAACACCTATTGCTAAGCTTACTTCTGATTCACGTTCAAAAATCGAATTAATATCTCATGAGACATCAGAATCACCGCTATCAGCTTTCTCATTTAATGATTTTAAATCCGTACTAATATTTATATCGGCTGCAAGAATTCATGAAATGTACATCAAGAAAAAAAATTATGCTATGATTGCAGAAAGATTTATTGAACTTAATAGTAACTTAACTCACTTTTTTCTATAGCCCCCTGCTTAAAATGTCAGGTAGAAATCGAGTAGAAACCGGAAAGAAAATGGATGCAAACCCATTCTGGTTTTACCCGGTTCTATACGGTTTTTATCTGGTCATTAATTTCATTTTGCGGGATTTATCTGGGTCTATGCGGTCCTTAGCCGGGAAGTGGTAACAGAAAATAAGTTGTATGAATATTGTACCCGGTCTTATGCGGTTCCTATCCGGCATATGGAACCAGAAATTAAGACGAAAATATGTTTCTACTCGGATCCTACCTGGTTTCTATAAGGCAGTTGTCGACTTGCAAATTGTTAAGGTGAACGTGCACCTGCTACCCGGCCCTACCCGGTTCCTATCTGGCATATGTAAATAGAAATTAAAAGACGAAAATATGTTTCTACTCGGATCCTACCTGGTTTCTTTAAGGCAGTTGTCGACTTGCAAATTGTTAAGGTGAATGTGCACCTGCTACCCGGCCCTACCCGGTTCCTATCTGGCATATGTAAATAGAAATTAAAAGACGAAAATATGTTTCTACTCGGATCCTACCTGGTTTCTATAAGGCAGTTGTCGACTTGCAAATTGTTAAGGTGAACGTGCACCTGCTACCCGGCCCTACCCGGTTCCTATCTGGCATATGTAAATAGAAATTAAAAGACGAAAATATGTTTCTACTCGGATCCTACCTAGTTTCTATAAGGCAGTTGTCGACTTGCAAATTGTTAAGGTGAACGTGCACCTGCTACCCGGCCCTACCCGGTTCCTATCTGGCATATGTAAATAGAAATTAAAAGACGAAAATATGTTTCTACTCGGATCCTACCTGGTTTCTATAAGGCAGTTGTCGACTTGCAAATTGTTAAGGTGAACGTGCACCTGCTACCCGGCCCTACCCGGTTCCTATCTGGCATATGTAAATAGAAATTAAAAGACGAAAATATGTTTCTACTCGGATCCTACCTGGTTTCTATAAGGCAGTTGTCGACTTGAAAATTGTTAAGGTGAACGTGCACCTGCTACCCGGCCCTACCCGGTTCCTATCTGGCATTTGGATTCAGAAATTAAATTTTAGCAAGTACGATCTATAGGTTCTGGGAAATGAAACGATACTAATTTTTGGCACAAAAGACAAACAATAGTATAATTAATTACATTTTTTATTTAAGTCTGCTATTTTATATATTTATAATTATCAACAATAGAATCATCCTATTGAATTTCATATATGTTTAGGAGGGTTGAGATATAAGTCCTATCTCCATCAGTGTTGATAAAGACACATTTTTCTTTTAATTCCGTAACTTTAATTATGTCATTGTTTTCGCATTTCACGACTTCAAACAAATGTCTCAATACAACATCAATTATTTCTGGGTAGTCATAATTGTTATCTCTCGCTGCATTATACAGAACTACATTTTTTACATTTAGGAACTCAACTTCAGCATATGCAGTGTCACCGTACTTAAGCAGTTTTATCACATTGACAAAACATTCATTTTCAAGACGAAAGACTGAATCTTTAGACTTTTGCGCTTTTGTATAATATTCAGAATGTATGACCATACCTGAAGAGATACACCGATCAAAACTTAAAACTTCTACTCCTGCATCAATTGTCGAAGCAGGATCTATTGTACCTTTTCCTATTAATACAACGTCGCCGATGCGATGGAAGCATGCAACTTCTTTTCGTGAAAATAGTGAATCGCAAAATGCTTTTACATTAGGAGCTTCAACTACTTCCGTTACAAGACTTTTAAAAAAATTGGCTTGTAAAGTTTTTTTCGCCATTTGTTCATAAACACCTTTCGGCCCATGTACACACTGCTTGAGATAGAATATAGCATTCTCGAACGGAAAAGTTGACGCTGCCCAAAGAGATCCACAGTACCGCACACACTGAACTAAATGTTTTAAAGTGTGTACATTAAATTTGATAGACTTTTCGTCATAGAGAATTTCAAAAATACATACAAATTCCATGAGATCGTACTGTGCTTTTTGCAAGTCTTCCTCGGTTATATTAGTTTTTAACAGTGTATATATGATGTTTACGTACAAGGAAAAGTGTTGCAAGGCGTAATCATCTAAAATTCCACGTAAACAAGGAATCGCATAAAATAGCAACCAACTGCGCCACTCTGATGCTTTCCACTTGCATCTTTCCGTCGTCAACGGTCTTACAAGTCTATGTACTTCTTGTGGCGGCGTCATTCTCATTAAGCGTTCATTTACTTCAGTTTGTTGCTTGTTTGAAAGACGAACAGGGCTGCCTGGTTTAGTCCATTGTGACCACAAGTGAAGCAACACGCCAATTAGGTCAGCATGCAAATAGTCCCTAGAAAATGACCACACCATGTCGAAGTCATCCAGCTCCGTTAAAACGGAGTATTCCTTCACACCCTTTTCATTTCTGTCCTTCTTTTCTATCTTTCCTTTTTTTTTTTTATAACCTCAGGACATGATAAATTTTGCAATTTTTCTTTTCTGTGTGCTTCTTTTTCATTCTCTGTTTCTTCCTTTCCTCTTTCTTCTTCTTCTTCTTTTTTTTCTTCCTCTTTTTCTTCATCTTTTTCGTTATCTCGTTCATTCCGCGAATCATCTTGATCTGTTACGATGTTTTGGAATGTATTTGTTGATCCTGCCTTTGCTTTTTTTGTACGTCTGAACATGCGCCCACTTTGGTCTTCTGATATTGAAGAGCTTCCATAATAGTGCGCATGTCATCCAGGTGACTGACGTTTGTTCTCGTAGAAGCTTCATCTTCCTCCATTAAAAAACGAATGCAACCATGCTTGTGTACGCACTCAGAATAGCACCATGAGCACCCATAATGCCCATTGTACTGAACGCGATTTTGCAGAACAGGACGAGCGACGCTAGTAACGCTACGTATTAAAGCCTTTACTAAAAAGCGAACATTTTTTCCGTCCACGTTTAAAGTAAAGCCTGTTTTTCCTAGATCTCCCATTTGGATTACGAAAGATTTCATGAACGTGTTCATGAAATTAGCAGAAGGCTCCTTTTTACCTATCCATGCACCTGTCAATAATGGATATTTGAATCGCAATTTTGGAGGCAATTCATTAATGATAACCACTTGTGGCCAAAATGACCTTTTTGTACTGTCATTGAGTGGTGCGCCGTCAGTAGCAAAATTAATTGTAAGTTGTATACAATTTTGCTCCATACCTGAGACAGCGTTCCTATACAACAGTCCATTATAAACATCGCATGTAAGTTCTTCAGTACGAAATTCAGGATTTACTGTACTCAAATTATGGAACAAACTATCCTTGGCATCAGTCATTTTGAGCAAAGATATGATTTGATATTTTAGATCTATGGACACGAAATAATTTGGTGAAAGCATTGACAGCTTATAATTCTGCAAGCATTTTTGACAGACGGTCGAATGGTTCTTAAACTTATTTTTTGTTGTTGACATTTCCAACTCTTTGCAACAAATCTCACAGTAGAAATGGTACATGATTACGTTTTCAGGTGGATCAAATATTTTTGACAGGTAGTAATCACTAATATCCCAACCAGCAAATTGAGGACCAGCAAAAAATTTGTTGCTTCAATTAGCGCACGCCTACCTTTATAACTTAAATGAAAGCGCGTTGATATGCCAAGAATTACCATAATAACCTCCCATACCTTCAAGCCTGCTTCTTTGAACATAATGGCATCTCCATTGCTTAATATATATTCTTTTAAATAATTCATATTAAAATATTCGGAATTCATGTCGTCGCTGAGTGGGCTTTGTGAAGGATGACTCGAGATTTGTGCTACAGGTTCTTCCAATGTAGTAGAAGGTTCTGGGCGTGGCGATATTGTTTCCATTGCTTCCGATGTAGATATTTCCTTGTCTGATGAATATAACTCATCGAACTTGAAAGCAGGAAAGTCTTGCCGAAATGTCAAGTTGGCCATTACATCATTTGAAGCAGTAGATAGTACAGCATATGCTGTAACCAAGACACGTGAGAATATAATTAAATCAAATACTTACGTGGTATAATATGGTAGTAAAGAAATAAGTAGTAAGAAAATTATTACCAGTGCTAGTAGAAGTTGAACCCAATGGATTCATATTTTTCTGATCTGGCTGAGATGAGACTTCAATATTTCCCTCCATGTCGGTTGGGTACTTCAAAATATCTGCGTGGAGATCCTGATTTGCCTTCATTAATTGGTCGTGTCCCTCTATCTCTTCATTCGACGTTGACCTCATCAGGTCTCGAAATTCTGCAAATAAATTTAATCATACAATGGCACTTCCTTTTCTATGCAACAATAACAATTTTGTAAGTCAGTGAAATGAAATGTATTTGCAGTTACACTTCAAAAGTATTTTGTCATTTTCTTTCTTATCTCGTTTTCAAATTTGTGTCGGTTATTTGAACTTACAAGTTGACGCCTTAAACGAGAGTAGTGAGTGCCAATTTGAAGAAGTAATTTAAAAATAAACTTGCGCAATGTAAGAGAATTCAATTTGCAAACTAATATTCAATTTCAAATGCTGTACATATTTGAAATAATCTAATTTATCATTTATCGATCTAAACTTTTGTATTGTATGAATAAAGAATTTGGTAAGTATCACAACCTTTTATTTATTATACATTTCACATAGTTCATAGAAATTCAAATTAGAATGAAACAAATTTTTGGACTCAGTTTAAATATATAGAATTGTACATTGAACCTTCTCGAAGAATGAAAAATGTCAAGATATAAACAATTGAAGTTTAAAATTTAGGTCTTGAACAATGTATATTATTTTTCGTAACATATTACGTAAAATTTGAAGTTGTTTCATGACATACCACTAAAATTTCTGAAAAAAGCAAGCATTTTAAATACTTTTTCTGTTGACTATAATTTTTTCATTCAAGCATTGCAATATAATTCTTTGTAAATGACCGCGAAGTGAAAAATAAAAGCAGTGGAAAAATGTACTCACCCTGATCTAAAGCAGACTCTAAATCTGCGTTTCGTCGCCGAACAGTACGCTGATGAAAAATTTTTGAGCCATCAGAAAAATATCTTTTCCTACGACTTTTTGGTGGTTCCTTACCTTTTTCACTTCTGTCACTCATGTTGGAAAATCGTCAAAACGGAATGCGTATTCAGTGTAATATATGTCAAAACATATTTGACCTCAAACTAATGGTTTCCAATGTATACTATCCAAATTGCTTGGAGATTTATTAAGCAATTGTAATTCCACTTATTTATATGGTTTTTAAGTTCACTTCAATATTTTAAAACACTTTTTGCACAACACTCTTCTATTTAGATTACTTCAGAAATCGCACATGTTTGAAAACCGCGAAGCAGCTGAGCAGCTTGCGATGTGCGAAAATGCGATTGCGCATGTCTTGAAAGTCACGTGATATGTGAAGATTCCTTTCAAATATTGCAAATGAATATTGCGATTCCTTTATTTATCTTGTCCCAATTTATACATCACTAATAATTTCAAATATCTTCCAAATTTGATTACATTTACGATTTGGTTAATAATTACGACTCTATTTCCCTCAATATTTATAACTGTATTTAATGAAAAGCTTTGTTATACGGTACTACTTTACGTGCGCGTTGTTTAGAGCATGAGGCAACCATGCTTGCACTCAGGTTCAGCCTCACTCGGTTCTCTCTCCCACTTCCGAGTACTAAGAAAGAAGAAGACAGCCATCGGCTACCGGTAACGGTAACCGGCGTCAACAAGCATCGCGGGAACCTGCATTTCTTCGGGCGATATATTGCTATGTTTTTTGTGTGGATAAAGTGTCTATAATTTTTAATAAAAGATGGCTTTCTGCTTTTTAAAATATCTGCATGCCTGTAAAAATGAGAAGAAAAAGCATCCTAAAACAGAGATCGCGCCCATAAGTCGTATTGTCAATTTTAAGGAAAGTGAAATAAAACACAAAAGTTTTAAAGTGAACTGCGGGGAAAAGTTTTGCGAGGCCGTTATTGCGTTTGTTGGTGGTGAGTAAATTATTTTTGTTAAGTAATTCCACAGAAGTTATTGTGAGGTGTCTTTAAAATTAAAATTTCAAGATTGAAGACGTATTACAAATAATCAATTTTGAATTTAAAAGCTGTACATATTTTTAATTTAGACCTTTATACTTGATTAATTTAAAGTTTAGTTTAATAAACCCCAATTTTAATCACAGACTCAAAGGAAAAAGTAGAAAAGATCCTACAAGAATCCAGAGCGAAATTCCCTCCTAATCACCTATTAAGGCATTCAACCTCTGACCTTGCCACCCCTTCATCAAGTATAAATTCGGAGAAGAAGGTAATCGCATTTTTTTTCGCAATGGATGGGGAATTCTTGAAAGCTGAATAAATTTAATTTTTTGTTCCAGGGATTACACTGTGTTTAGAGACGTTCATATAAAAGAATTTTTAATTTAAAAATTTTGAAAGCGTTTTTTATCTAAAGATGTTCAGAAAAGCTTCGAAAACTGTTTTTTGGGAAAAACCCCATAAAAATATTACAAACATTAAAAGCCTGAAAATTTTATCATTTAGAGACGTTTCTTAGTATCTTTCATTTAAGCTCATAAATTAATATATAATTTATCATTTGAAACATTAGCATCTCAAATTAATTAGTTGAGTTTGAAATATTTCAAATTCTTTAAATATTATCATAATTCCAATTATTATTTATATTTTAAAATAATTTACTTGATATCGTATTTCATGTGAACACGAGAATAGCGAATCAGAAATAGAAAAACAAATTTTGAGGTTAATAGAGCATGCCCTTAAACATTATATTTTTAAAAAAGTCTTAATGCAACTTATGTATCTATTTTATGCCTGTGATCAGCAATTTACGATAAAGAAAGAAGTTCACGAAAACAAGGAAGCAAGCAAAGATAACAAGGCAACTCGTATGAAGCAGAAATTGTTAAGCCTGTCAGGTGCCATGTCTACTCCTGTATGTAACTTCAAAAATATTATTTTCAAGTGTTATGCACATAATATCAACACGAAAAGTATATTATAGCAAATTGAATGTTTAGTTTGAGACACTTGACTCTTTTCTATAGCAGGTGAGTGAGACCATCAATAGCACGCTTGAAGAGCAGAATTTGGTAAAGATTTTAATAAAAAAGCCGTCCATAGCAAAAGTTGAAATCTTGAGTAGCGTACGTTATTAACCCATTTCTGCTAGATATGATATTTAGTTTGAAATTCAATTACATAATTAAGATTTTGAAAACTAATTTTTCAGACGCGTAACACTACAATTGAAAAACAAGCAGAGAATGATCAATCGCAAGTGCGAGATGCAGACCAGACGGTAATAAAATCAAGTTTGAAGAGCATCTAAATTAAAACCTTTTCCGATAAAAATATAATACTTATCACGAAAGTTAATTAATATTTCATCTTCTTATTTAATAAAATTTCGCTCGAATCTAATTTCTTCTTTTTAAATTGACAGCTATGGGATAACGCACAGCAAGAATTGGAACGCAATTCTCTGAATCAATGTGGACAAACTCATGTTTCATTGAAAGTCTACCAAGAAGTTTTGAACGAAAATATTGGATTAAAAAGACGGGGTTTAGAGCAAGATGCAGAGACTAAAAAGTTGAGGGCCCAAAACCACGAATTAGTTAACCAAGTTATGAATCAGTTCCAAAAAGTTACAGGTACACTATAGTTCAACTCAAATATATCTGATTTCTAAATTTGTTTAGACAGCCGCTTTAACTAAATTGCTTTTACGTACATGCTTTATAGGTTCACATTGGTCTCGGGGAATGGATCGATAAGAATTCGTATGACCGAATGAGATTTAAGGTCGGAAAAAATCCGAAAAGGTTTATATGTAATCTGGCACAACTCGTTTTCACAAACGAATTACTAATAAAATCTAGCATGACGGGAAAAGCGAGTAATGCTCGCAAAGGGAAGGAAACTAAGCCGGCGTTGGACAAAATTAAATTAAATGCTGTGTTTGGTAAATTTTCTGTTTAGCAAACTTTCTTTATGTATTACAAATTAAAAATTTCACGGAATTTCAAACATTATAAGGGATTTTGGGAAATTTAAAGAAATTTAAAAATATTTCAAGAGAGCTCCTAGATTTTAAGAAATATATTGAAGATTTAAAAAGGAACTCAAAAATTTAAGAGGAATCAAACATTTTTAAAGATGCTTCACGTGATTTTAAGGGATTTTAAGGAGTTATACGTAGTTGGGATCGAAAGAAGTGAGTGATTTATTTCTTGAAATTGAATTAATTTTATCCTAATAATGAATATGCCATCATTAAGTACACATTTTAAAGTACTAAAGTTAATTTTTTTATGAAAGAATATTGAAAAATGAAGGTTTTTAACAGCTGAAGTCCCTACACGTCTTTCTTTTGCAGTGAGCACGATAACTCTGGAATGGCTCATCTGAAATGCAAAAAACAAAAAGATTCTATTAGTGTATGACAATATGCTGCCCTTTAACGAATAGTTTAATAAAATTTTGATTTGAAGGAAATGATAACAAATTTACCAAAAATTAAATTTTTTGGTATGTTTAAATTCTCGTTTTTTTGTCGTTTGCCGTTCCAGAGTTATCACGCTCACTCAAAAAAAAGACGTGTAGGGACTTCAGCTGTTAAAAACCTTCATTTTTCAATATTCTTCCATAAGAAAATTAAACTGAATATTTTAAAATATGTACTTTATGATAGCATAATGGTTATTTGGCTAAAATTAATTCAAGTTAAAAAAATAATTCACCTCATTTTTATAATTCTAAGTACGTGTAAGCCCTCTTAAAAGATTTTAAAACAAGTCGAAATGTTTTTAAAAATTTCTATTCCATATTATTACATTTTCAATGTACCTAAACTTCTCTATGTTTAGATAAACGAATTTGGCTTTCATTGATTTGCAAACTATAAATAGTAACTTATTGCTCTTGCAGTTTTTTCTGAAACCTGGATGAGGATGAAACTTAAATTAGCAGAAGATGAAATAGCGACCCATTTGAAGAACAGTACGAATTACATCGGGAAGAGGATCTGCGAATTAAGTCGAGGTCCGAGAAATAAGAGGAAGAAACGTCAAACCAAGAAGTCAATTAAAAAATTAAAATCAAAAGAAAAAGTGAGCACAGCTGAATCTGAAGAAGAAACAACCAGGAAAACGAGATTGTTTCCAAAGCTATCCGCTGAAGAGAAGGCCGTTCAAATTAACCAAGATTGCGATTCACACATTGAAGAAGAAGATAGCGAAAGAAAAGAAAGTCCTGTGGAAAGTCTCGATTTGAAATATGAAAATAATCTTGATTACAAAGATGAAAATGTTCAGCACGACAAAGATTCAGTACAGAATCAGGAATCCGAGAATAGTCGTACTTCCTTTGACACTAAAGAAATGGAGTCAGATTATGGTTAATATGATCATGTAAGTAATTACGCAATGTTTGAAACATTTATTTACAATTGTTTATTTTAAATTATTTTCCTTGTTCTGTATTTTTTTAAAAATATTCATATTTTCAGCTCTTTAGTCCTACATTCTCTGAATCCAACGACCTCCATTGACGCACAGAAAAGGATTTCACGAACTAAGCTTCAGAAACTTCTATTTAGTTTTTCATTTTATTCATAATACATAATTTTTATATTCCTTATGATTATGGTTATTCTTATGTTCTCTCTAAATTTGAGGCAGCAGTGCCATGTCGAGGAGAATAGGATGATAAAGAAATAGGGAAACAGGATTCAACTAATGGAATTATCGCACAGACTCAGGCGACTATCTTATTGATTCAATTCTGTTCTCCTATTCCTGTATTATCCTATTCTCCTCGTCATGGGACTGCGCTCTGAATTAGTGTGAAGTCGGTCATTAATTTACTTGTGAAAATTTCTACTAATTGTTACTCATATTTAACTAAAACTTTCGAGAAAAGTTGGAAACTACTAAAAGAAAAAATGAAATACAAGTAATAATTAATAGAAATGTTCAATAAAGTAAATTAATTGCCGACTTCTCACTTACTCAGATTCATCGAGATTATTATTTAAGTATTCTTAATTGTTATAAATTTAATTTTTATAATCATTCTCATGATTGAGATATTATTGGTTCTACTTAAACTTATAAGTCTGTTCTTAATCGGAAGGCTTTTCTATAAAATTCTTACTGAAGATAAATCAATTTCTTAATTATACCCTCTTACTCTGCGAAAATATTATGAGATACAGATAAAAACCGTACAGACATTGAAATATTCCTGGTTGACCTATTTATGATCCGGACAGGTTTCAGATAGGACCAATACCAAACGGGTAAAAATATTTTAGGGTTCCGGATACAAACCGGATATAAATTTTACAGACTCCTGAGTAGAAACTGGATGAAACTCTTACAGAGCCCAGATAAGATCCATATAGAAACCGGAAAAAATATATCAACCCAGATCGAATCCAATTAAGTGCCGGATAAGAACCGGGTATAAGTATTTTAAGGAGCCGGATACAAACCGGATAGAAATATCAGAGGTCCCGGGTAAGAAACTGGATGAAACTCTTACAGAGCCCAGATAAGACCCATATAGAAACCGGAAAAAATATATCAACCCAGATAGAATCCAATTAAGTGCCGGATAAGAACCGGGTATAAGTATTTTAAGGAGCCGGATACAAACCGGATAGAAATATCAGAGGTCCCGGGTAAGAACCATGTAGAAACCGGGTAAAGATACTATGCGATCCCAGATAGAACCCGGCTAAGCTCCGAGTATAAACCGGGGACAAAAACCGGGTAAAAATCCAGTAGCGCCGAATACAAACCGGATAAAAATTTTGCAAATTCCCAAGTAGAAACCGGATAAAACTCTTACAGAGCCCAGGTAAGATCCATATAGAAACCGGACAAAATATTATATCAACCCAGATAGAATCCGATTAAGTGCCGGATAAGAACCAAGTATAAGTATTTCAAGGAGCCGGATACAAACCGGATAAAAATCTCAAAGGTCCCAGGTAAGAACTATTTAGAAACCAGGTAAAGATATTATGCGATCCCAGATAGAACCCGATAATCTCCGGGTATAAACCGGGGACAAAAACCGGGTACAAGTCCAGTAGCGCCGGATACAAACCGACTTTTACCCGGTTCTTATCTGGTTTCTATCCGTCATTTTAAGCAGGGCCGTCATTTTCTCGATTCGTTTTCTGCAACGGGCGCACAAGAGATCGTTTAGAGTCAAACAGCGGACTTTTTTTGGTAATAATATTGAAGCGTAACGCAACTTCATTCTATACCTTTTCGAAGAGTGAGCATCATCATTGAAAGGATTACAACAACGATCCTTAAATCCTAACGAACTCATCTTTCAAATAAGACGTTTCAATTTGCAGCAGGTCTGAACACGCACTGACCACTGCAAAAACAATGATGCTCGCAAAAAAAACCAGGCACACGCCAAACTTCGAGAAAAAACAATGGAAAATCATGAAAGTGAATGCGCACTTGCGGTGACACGCAGAAAAAACCGACACGGCTTTATATTATTCTCATAACTTCAAAACTATTGGACCGTGCACTCTGAAATTTTTATGGAACGATCCTTGGGAGGTACGAATAATTCGAGAGCAGAATCATAAAAATCCATTATGTCCATTTTTAGAAATGGGAATTTGTTTAAAACACTGGAATAATTTTTACATAAATAATTTACGGAAATTCACTCAACGTGGCTTAATGCAAACCTTGGACAATTGGCAACTTTTCTTGTGAACATGATCATTCTACGTGGAATAGTTTTCTCACAGGAGATTATTAAAAAAAATGTGATTTATGCAACTCCAAAAGTTTAAAAATTCACAACTCGAGATTGAAACATATCGTATTGAAAAGAAAAACGTGTCTTTTATTTTTGTATTTAAAACAGAAAAAAATATATTCTGACCGAATTTAATTTGTAAGTGTGAATTCTCCGTGGAAAGACCAATATGATGTTATGAAAGTATAACAAGGCATGGTTATTTAAACCACTACCATAAAAGCCTCAATGAGCATGGCAGCATGATTATTTTTAAAAATCTGATTTATGCAACTCCAAAAGTTTAAAAATTCATAACTCGAGAATAAAACATATCATATTGAAAAGAAAACCGTGTCTTTTATTTCTGTATTTAGAACAAAAAAATATATGTTCTGACCGAATTTAATTTGTAGGTGTAAATTCTCCGTGGAATGACCCATACATATATAAATGTGTAATATATGTATAATTCACATAATACACATATACACATATACGATTGTATAGAAATTATTTCTTAATTATGATAAGGACTCATGAATGTTTATTTCTTATTGATATTATAGTCGGAGTCTTTTAGGATCTTTCAAACTTCTATGTTACAAAGTTAATGTAAAATTTGACGATTTTTAGTATAGGTATCTTAAAATTACAAAAATGCACTGCACTTTCTGGAATTTTTTCCTAATATTATGAAGCTGTAACATAGTTTTTGTAAAATTTATCATAAAACTATAATTTTGTAACAGGATTTCCTCTTACATGCAACTGCATTTGTTTTGATTGAAAATTAAGGATCATTTTCTTCAATTCACTAAAAGTAACTGTATTGCGAATTTCCATCTTAATTTTTTAATTTATAGTCTGACAGTGATTCCAATTCTGTGAATCAATATTATGGTTATTTTATTGATTCCATTTATTGCTTATTTCTAGGTTAACTCGGCTGGCACGAGGTCATTTACTGGCCAAATCGGGCAATTGAAAATTCGTGGTTGAGTTTGCGTTACCCGATTTCACAAATAACGGCTCTATTAATTGCCAAGTTCGTTAATATTTCTCTTAAACAAAAGTTGGCTTTATCCTATAAAATAGTTAATCAATTAGTTAATCGAAATATCGTTGCAGTTAGTTCTAATACTGTGGTATAGATGGAGATGTGTACCTATGTGTATCATTTTTGCCTCCATGGCAGTTGTTTGTCCCACAATGCTGGTATATTAGGTGGCCATTGTTACGGGGCTGCCATAGAGTTTTTTAATGTTGACAGCCATGTTGTCGCTGCTTATATTAGTGTAAGGCCCGCTGCAATATGAATTTTTGACAAGTCTAATAATGAACTTGTAATAGGAATTCATATGGGTGCAGGAGAATTGCTTAGTGTATATGATTCATTCCAGGCGGTTGAGGATCTTCTTATCGCTGGGCGGTTCGAGTTACGCTCTGGCCATGTTGTCGGGAGTCTCGACTTTATAATTATAATTCATTGTGGTTGCTCTCGGTGGGTGTGATTAATTTCTTTCTCAAGTGGGAGCGGTTTGTTAGCTTGCTACGGCTAGACTCCTCGTACTTACTGTGATCCTTATTCTTTTTCCTCTGTTGTTTCAATTATCAATTTATTACAACTGTCATAAGGTATGGTGCTTAATTATTACATATTTATTGTGGTATCCGTAATGATGTATAGTAATTTATTGTAATTTTTGGCAGAATTTTTGTCTACTTGGGTACTTGTCTTCCCTCCTTAAAAGTGTCGTTGTCCTTAACGACTTGCATTTGTTTATGTAATTCTAACATTTGTTGTTGGGATTGTTAATACTCTTCGTTGGGGGTGAATTTCTTCTGTGTTTGTTTTGTTGACTACCGAAAGGGATTGTAGTTCTACTTCTTCCTGGTTTTCTTGAATGTTTGAATTTTTATTGTTACAGGTTTTACAGGTTTTACAGTTTTTGCGGATAATTCCTTGTGTGAACTATATAAAAGTTGTTATTAGTAATAAGGTTAGGATACTGGACCTTCCTAGCCAATATTTTTGGGCTAATTTATTTTTATAATGATTACTTTCCAGGTCGAGAAGCTATTCTTCTATAGTAGAGAGTGATTCTTCCGTATGCAGATTTTTCATTTTTTCGTCTTTTTTAGATTCCCATAAAAATGATTTTATGCTAAGAATATGCATATTTTTTAAATTATTGGGGAAATTTCTGATATATTCAATGAAAATCCTGGGTTGTAGATAAATTCTTCTGAGTTTACATTTACTTGGGTTCCAAGCAACGTAGTACGTTCCGTTCTGGCGATACACCCTGCACTTAATCTCAACATTCCTGAATTTGTAATATGTCCCTTTTCTTTTTGTCCCTTTTAACAGATAATGATGATTAGTTCTGGCTTTGTTGTTGAATATATCCATGCTTTTAATGATGGAATATGTTTCCGTAAAACGTAATTTTCTGTGTTTATTTTAACATCGCATTTCTGTAGAATTTTCATTGAAGGGCGTGTAAGCATTAGACATTCGCAGGACGTAGTTGTGACTGTCTCGTGTATTGATTGGGTGCTTTTGCATATTGTGTGATAGATTGTTTTCTGGCAGGTGTCATAGTAATCTTTATTTGCCGAAAAATTTTCTTTCGTCGTCTGTCAGGGCAATGTATTGTTTTTTGGGTAAAATGTAGACAGCTCTTGTATGATTTTCTGAAATGTTCTGGGACACAGGAAATGGCTAAATTTTATATAATTGTAGTGCTTTTCTAACTATCAATGGAATGTTTACTGATATTAGTAATTTTCCAGATGTAATTTTGAGGTCCGTTTTGCCAATTTGTGAAAGTAATTCTACTCTAAGGTGTGAAGTGGGAATAGGAAATTCGTAATCTTCTATTTTAGTGTGTATTTCAGTGATTACTTCTTGTATTTGGGCTTTGGAAATTGTTAAAGGGTGTAATTTGCCTTCTCGTGCGTATTCTGTTATTTTAATAAATTGTTTTTTAATTTCATGTAAATGTTCTAATTTTAGTTCCAAATGTGATTAAATTATTTTTTCGTAATACATGTAGTCGTTCCAATAATGTCCTTGTGATTTTTGGGGGTCCATAAATATAACAAACCTCCAATGGTTCTGGGTAGTGCGGATGGTTTCTGGTTTTTCGTAGAATAGTCCTGGATTGTTATTGAAAGGTTGGACTTCATAGTTCCGTGGATTTCCTGATGTGCCTGCCATGATGAGTACTATTTCTGTACAGATCATTGCTGATTGGCCTGGGATCTGCGTAACCATTCTTCTGTACATAGAAAAAGTTATTTTAGAAAATTTATTAACGTATTATTAGGGTTTTTATTTCCTGTTATCTTACCATATTGGTAAGGGAAGAAAGAAAAAGGCAACCTCCATATCCTCTCCCTTGATTTCTTTATTCCCTTACTTTCGTGAAATCAGGATCAATTAAAAAATAACAAAAAATATAAATGTGGTATATGTAGTTATTAAAGTAAGATTTAAGTGAAATTCAAATATAAATGTAGTATCATTACAAATAATATAAGATAATATAGGTGTTCTTGAGGTTGAATTATTGATTGAACAATTTTCGTTAAAACTTTTTCTATTTTCTTTTACAAGATTTTGTATGTTTGCATGATGTTGGATGTCAATCAATACATATGATAGCAATGAGTATTTAATTTAATAGTGATATGTATTTAATAGTGTGAATATATGTAATAATAATAATAATAATAATAATAATAATAATAATATATAACGATACAAATAATATGTGTGTATGATAATAATAATGATATATAACGAAATTATATGTAATAATAACGATGATATATAGTAATAATATTATATAATAGTATTAATAGCGATATTGTGTAGCTATAAACATATACCGATGCATAATAAGGGTAGCCTAGCAAAATATTATTATTTATTTATTTCTCCCCCATTTGTTTTATTATAATTTTTAGGTCGAAGGGACACTTATCTAGGGCGTGAGATAGATTAAATTTGTATTTTCGTCCCCTTCCGGAGGACCCCAGAAGTCTTCTTCTGTCTGCTCTTGTTCGTCGAGAAGCCGCTTGTTCCTCTTAATATGTTTTTTACAATTTGCCATAGTGTGGCAAATGAACTCGCAGCAATTTTCCTATTTGTACAACTAGATTAATGAAATCGCGGGTTTGTCCAATCAAATTACATTCTGTTCGTTCATAATATTACAGGCATTTTTCTCTTCGGTAAAAAAATACAATTTCTAAGGTATATTTGGCTTGGTAAAACTGTACTCTACCGCCAGCTCCTCTGGCTGCCCCTTAGCGAACCGTAGGTTTTCTATCTCCCGTTTTGGATGGAGGGTAGCGGGGTATAGTTCTTCCTTAGGTGGTTGAGTATTAATGATGCACATAATTTCCTGTTCAAATGATCCAGTCGAAGGTGTTTTATCACCTCTTCAGCCTTATTTACGGGGGTGAATAATCTTCGTCTGCAGAACACTCATCGAAATCCTCCCGTGGAAATTTGTAATATTCAAAGGGAATGATTTCTTGTGGGGATAATTTTATTTCGAGGTCATTATCTGTGGTGTTAATAGCGAATACATGACAAATTCCATTCAAGTTGGTTACGGCTGCTTCGCCTATTAACACGCCCTCTGTAGTTTTTATTAAGGGTAAGTACCCTTCCTTTATTTCTGAATTTGACACTCCTATTGGAATTACTCGTCGAGTCCTGGCTCTTACCTTAATTGGTCCTAGTAGAGGTCCTTTGTAATCCATGGTATTCTCTAAAGCTACTCTAGATTCACTGTCTATGAACGGTATAGGTTTTGTGGGGTTGGAATGCGTTACAATGGTGTTATGCCAAAAGGATATTTCTACCTTTCCTTGTCGAAGGTATTCTCGACCTAGTATTCCATCTGTGCTTATTGGGAAATCAGAATGTACCACTTAAAAAGTGATTTTAGATTTCACTAATTCGATGTTTACAGTGCCTATAGTTGAAATTCTACTTTGTGTAATTCCTGTAATTTCTATTGCTTCATTCTCATCGACCAGTAGGTCTTCATCTAAAGCATCTAATTTAATAACGTTTATGTCCGCACCTGTTTCCACTAAAAACCTTGCCTTTGACCGTAAAAGTTCTTTCGGCGAAAGCTCTACTACTGGGGATTCTCGACTGAGTTTTGGTACAGAAGAATTTTCTTGTTTCTTGAGAAATCTTACGCTGGTCCGACGCTCTGTTTTCTCTATGCCCGTCGTCGCGTCTGTTCGGCGAGCGGAGTTGAAGTTTAAATCAATTTTATTAGCTGGAGCGGGTGATTGTGCTCTCGGGGGTATATATGGGTGTATATGGGTCATGAGTGGTACTATTTTTGTCGTGAGGCATTTTCATTTTATAGTTGTTCTAAAAATTGAATTTTCCAATTACTCCGGATATGCCTGTACCTATTTCTGGATTTATAATGTTGAATTCGATTTCTTGCTTTAATATTGGGATTTTTACTGCACCACTCGTTGTAAGAGTGGCGTTGTGAATAATGTAAATTTTGAGATGATTGATATTATCAAAAGAGGCTAATTCTTCCTTCCGGATTAAATTAATGATTAATTTTGGATCATATAAAAAGTCGCCTACTTTGTTTTTTAATAGGTCGGAATAGACTGAAATTATAGTGTTTGAATCGTGTTTAAACACTATATGTGAGTTTTTATGTGCGATACCATTTTTATATTTTTATTTTTATTTTTAATTGTAGTGTTTAATTTACCAATCTCAATTTTTTTCTAATTTAGTCAGGATAAATAATATTTTATCTCAATGTCACTAAATTTTGTCCTTTTGTGAGCAAAATTGAGAATTTTTTTGATTTTTCAAATTTTGATAAACTATTCTGTAGACCTTAATTTCTTCTTTCTTTGTTACCTTGACCATATGGTCAGGATTTTTGACTTTATGAGGCTGTAAAAAGGTTCGAAGTTTGAATAAGCTGTTGTAATATTGTAATTGATCCTTTATCGTTTTTGTATGAAAATCTGTTCAAAGTGTTGAATTAAAAAAAAACTATTATAAACAAATTATTATCATATACTGTAATATCGTAGTTACTTTGAATTTTATTTTTTAATTGTTGATTTAGAAAATTTTATTTATTGCTAAATTTGTTTATTTATTCGTCTGTATTTGTTTATTGATAAATGAATGCGGTAATCTTAATTTTTGAATTACAGTAAAACCTATCGTAGCCGACACTCTCCTAACGAACATCCCACTCTGACGCGTCACATTATTGGTCGAGAAATGTGCACGGTCAGGGCCGCCTTAAACACCGTCTTTGGACGGTCCTCATATTTTGGTAAAACATCTTGGAAATTTTTTTTTTCAATTAATATTTTGAATGAAATATTAATATAATTATTGATTATATTTGAATTATAAATTTTAATTACAATATAACTTTAAAAAATTGACAAATTTTCATAACCAATTATATTTCAACTTATTAAGATCTTAAATATGTATACACAGTCGTGCAACATAACCTCAACTGTCATCTATACATTTTCCTCTCAAAGCACTAAATATTCCTTATAGTTTTTTATCGACTGAATTTATCCATTAAATTTTTAAATTGTCAACTAAAAGAACAGATTATTTTTCAAACTAACTTTTACTCACCTTTTTGCACAAAAGTAAACACAACAAATATGTACAAACCGGTATACGTGTGTTACTAAACACAGGGGCACCTGTTGCCACAGCACTGAACCAAGCTAGTAATAAGTCCCTAGCAATTATTGCATGTCATTGGTACCCATCGTAGCCGAACTTGTCTCCCATATGTGTCGGCTACGATAGGTTTTACTGTACTATTTTCAATGATTTATCCTAGCTATTACTGCACTGTAATTCTTGCTGTGATGCGCGCAGTCGCTGCAGCGTTTAACCTTGGATTATATGTTTCCAGTGATATAAGGCGGGTCAGGCCAGCCGCGACCGCGAATTCCTGAGCAAATTTTTGCAATAGTTGAATTCATAATGATGCGAGGTTAGACAAGCTAGACTCAGGCACAGACTCATGAACAATCTTTGCAATCAGAAATATTCTGTTAGTTAATCAAGTTATAATGAAAGTTATAAACAATTACAATGCAAACACTTCGCACTTCGCCTTACCCAGTCGATCGTAATCGATGGTGACCGTTTAACGAATCTAAAAAGAACTTATACTCTCGTGTGCTGTTCTTGTTTTGTTTTAAACTTGAATTCAAAATTAGTTAACAATTTGAAAATTTCAGTAGTACGAAATTAGACAAGCCAGGCTCAAACTCAACACCTTGTGTAATTTTAGTACTTTTAGAAATTTGGATAACTTTAACATTTTGAATTTAAATATTCAATACTTTAATACCGTAAGTTTATTCAGGTAAGGTTTAAACACAATTCCTGCCTAAACTTGAAGTAGAAAAAGCTCTGAATTTTAAATGAATTTGAGTCCATGAATGATGTTATAATTTTTCTATACTTTTTTAAACCCTTCACTTGCACAATCTTGCTACCAAGAATATATGCAAGGTTTATTCGGGGTAATTCAATAATGTTATTAATGATGGCAGAGCTTGCGAAGACGGGAAGTATACCAACGCTCAAAATAAAATAATTTATTTTAAGATTTAATTCGAAATATCTACATTTTGACAAGCAGAACTATCTTATCTAATTATTTCTACAAAACTTATAATTTTGTAATTTTGAAAATTTCGAAGCTTTTATTTATGCACAACTTTTATTCGAAATAAATCGCTTAAGGACCAAGGATTTTATTTACCAAGTACCGAATCTAGAATTGCTCATAGAAATCCACTGAGATTTACTTTTATCGAAGGGTCTGCTCACAACGTTGAATTACCGGTCCAAACCTAATAACCGTACATCTGTTCGGAACTTAATGACAAGCCACCAGGGGTAAATCTGGGGTATATATACTACACAGAGAAAAATAGCATCTGGTCATAATGACTAGGAATAATGTAGTTGGAAATAAAAAAGTGACTGTAACGAGGGAGACTTGTTGTCGCTACTTGACCCATGGCTACAGTAACATGATTTGTAGCCATGGTAGCGATATTCTGAATACCTGGTGGTGGCGACTAGTTAATATCGTTGAAATTGTCCTTAACTCTTAAACCTAGCTATGTGAACTTGAAACATTGAGTTGTCATAGCTAGAATAACGTAGTCGCTATAACCAGTGGAGCAAAGTTCACACTCGTTGAATTTGCTGTGTATTGTTTGGAGTAATGCATATTATTTTTCATAGCAACTGATAGCAACTCTTTTGAGAATTTGATTTGAAGTGTCGAGCGGCTCGAAACTGTGATTTTAAATCCTACTACTTTTAAAGTTTCAACCCGCTTTACAGATGCCGATAAACAGATTTTCAAAGGAGGTGCTATGAAAAATACAATGTTCCACATAGTGATTTCATGCTTATGATCTTAGGAATTGGATTTAACATAACTTTATAGTTGACACTTACATATAGTTACTGTGACAATATTATATAGTCGCTGTGACTACATTACTTAGTCACTGCGACCACTTTTAGTACCTACATTGACGGGTCAACCATTGCTTGAATTTAGCCACAAAAAGTACTTAAGGACATTTTCAACTACATATATCACGTCACTATGCCCAGGATTTTTTCTCAGTGTATTGATGCTTCTATTAGTGGGAGCAGATCAACGTAAATCGGTGTCACGGCACGTTCGAATCGCAAATCGGTGGCATGGCACGTACGAATTGCGAATCGGTGGCCAGGCACGATCTCTGCAAGGGTTCATGTGGTTCATCTCTTCTATTGCCCAATTTTATTTCTAGTTTCCAAATAAATGCAGTTTTAATTATTCATTTCTGCATTTATTTGTCTATGTTTTATATTATATATAAATTATGATTAATAATCGATTGCCAATGATCAATCAATCAATTTATGGCCCATGATCAATAATCGATTTCCGTCTATTGATCCCGATTGATTATCGGCAATCAGTACACCGTAGGACTAATAACGATATATTATTATGATTACATAAATATTGCTAACCGTTATGTTAATAATAGTTGTAATGTCATGTATAATATGATAATAATTAATTATAATAGTTAACTACGTATAATATTTAGACATTATATTTAATGAGGCTGTGCTGATAACTTCTCATTCTCTCATTAGGTTATTAGCACAGCATTACTACCTTATCAGCACGTGGTGTGAGTTACTGACTCATTACCATGGGTGCCATTACCATATAGACAGAGCGCTGTTCTTCTTTATCACTTATTACCATGTGTCAAACCGATTTGTCGACGTGAGGTATACTTTGGTTTACCTTATGCGAACAGCCGCTCGGTCCACATGATAATTTATTACAGGAACATCATTATGTGAATAGTTTCTTCCTCGTTTTCCTTGGTGTGTGACGTGTTGCTTTTGCACAGGGGCAATGTAAAAATTTTACAGTTACTGGGATGTAACAAAATCACTTCAAGTCGTTTAGAAAACCCAAGCGTAACTATGTAAAAAATTATGACATTAACATGAAATTTGGCACAGATGTCAGTAACAGTAGGACCAACATAAAAATAAAAGAGTTTGCCCGAATTGGTTAGCCCGCGAAGTTTAAATTAAAAATTCACCACAGTTTTTGCCCACAGTAGTATAGTATCTATATGTATGTATACTATAAATATCTTTGTACTCCAACACCCTTCTTCAACGATATAAAGACGAGTGCTGGTGGATTAGCCTATTAATCCACTTCTTTCAGCCATTCTCTTGAGTTTTATTTTTCCTAACGCCTCAGTGAGCATATCGGCTAACATTTCTCATGTAGGAAAATCCTGATAATCTACAACTCCGTTGACTCTCAAATACTTTACATAATGAAATTTTGTATTAATATGTTTTGCTATATTGCTGTATTTGTTGTTGCAAATTAGCTTGAGGCAACTTTGATTGCCTTCACATTTGATTGTTCTTCTTTCTGGCTTCTTTTGCTCAAAATCTTCTATTTAATGCCGAATCCATATGGCTTCTTGAGATGCCTCAGCTAATGCAATGTACTCCGCTTCCGTGGTTGATAGAGCAACGCATGTTTGCTTTCTGCAACTCCAGCTGATCGGGGCGCCGTGATATTGGAACAGGTATCCGCTGTTTGATTTCCTGTCAGTTTTGTTTTCGGCCCAGTCAGCTTCGGCAAATCCGATAAGACCCTTTGACATATCCTTTTGTCCAAGACGCAGCTCATAATGCTTGGTTCCCTTCAGGTAACGGGCGACTCTTTTCACTTCATTCCCTTCTACTTTAATGGGCTCCTTATTGTGCTGGCTTAATATTGCTACACTTGCAGCTATATCTGGCCTTGTGTTAACCGCAAAATACAACAACGCGCCGATAAGTGCTGATACGTTTCATTGTTTGGCATCGGGAATTTATCATCTCTTACTTTTACGTATTCTGGATCTAATTGGGTGGTTGAAATCTTCGCATCTTGTAATTTAAATCTCCATAGAATCTTTTTTATATATTTTGTTTTTTTGAGACAAAAAAACCCAACACTGTCTTTTCTTATCTGGATGCCAGGATAGTGCCTCAGTGCCCCAAGGTCTTATGAGCTGGAAGTGAGCTCTTAAAAATTCAGCAGGCCAGTCGATCATCCTAATATTTTTTGCAACGATTGAAAAATCATCTACGTAAATAATGAAAAATATTCTATCCGCCTTATCATTCTTTACGTAGAGGCAAGGATCTGTTGTACTCTGCACGAAACCGTAATCTTTTAGTAAACTATTGATTTTATCATTTCAAACTTTTGCTGCTTTTTCAAGTCCGTATATCCCTTTCTTTATTTTGTGACGCCAATACCATCTACCACCGGCGTGACGAACATCTAGCGCGGCGCGCGTACCCCCCACGCGCCAGTCTCCCCCAGACCGCTGCTTGACAGCGCGCGCACAGCACGTCGAGACTATAAGTGCAACGTCTCGACGTGGGAACGACAGTCGGTCCGGTGTGTTCGACTCGAGTATCATCGAGGAGCTCTCACTGGACCTAGACTCAGCAGGTTTCTCTGCGGATGGGCGTTCCCGTGGCAGAGCTACCTGGACCAAGACATACTTACCGACGACGACATACCTAGCTGACGATTACGTACTTACCTGTAGACGACATACTTACCTGGACGACTCACTTACCCGGACGACATACTTACCTGGACGACGTACTTACCTGTAGACGACATACTCCTCTACGAGGAGACGCCAGCCGACCTGCGTGCCGATGGATGGGTGTTTCCATGATCGGCCCACGGGTTTCGGGTATGGTGACTTCAGGCGTTCCTGATCACCCTACCCTCGGCTACGTATCGACTCCTAGAGGCCCAAACGACGCTAACAGACCTGTGTGCCGATGGATGGGCGTTTCCATGATCGGCCCACGGGCTTCGGTTGTGGTGACTTCTGGCGTTCCTGATCACCCCACCCTCAGCCGCGGATGACACGAAGACGCGACGTGCCTATAGTATTTATGTGTAGGTATAAATATTGTTGTACTCCAACAAAATGGAAAAAACGAATGGAATTAGTCAGCGATCTGTATTAAGAACCTGACATCAAGACAAGTTCCATCCGTATCGTATGTCATTACATCGGGATTTGTACTGCAATGATTTCCTAAAACGCGTCAATTTCTGTAATTGGATTCGTAGAAAAATGCGCACAGATGTCTTATTTTTGAGTCATGTGCTTTTTTCTGATGAAGCTATTTTCGCAAATACGGGAACTGCAAATAGGCAAATTGTTGGTGCGGCATTGTCAGCGATCACGTCATTTTGGTCCATATTTTTTTGAAGGTTGCTTGACTGGGCAAGTTTGCGCAAACTTTCTAGAAAACGTACTGCCTCAATTAATGGAAGACGTGCCCTTGCATGTTCGCATGAACATGTGGATGCAAAACGACGGTGCACCACACCATTATGCTCTGTGTTCAAGACAAATGATGAATGAGATTTTTTAGTGGATAGTTCGCCAGATCTAAATCACTAGATTACTTTTTATGGGATTTTGTTAAAGAACGCGTAATGGTGGTAGCACCTACCACGCCTGACGACATAAAAGAAAGAATACGCCGAGCATGTACACCTTTGAACGTGATTATTCCGACATGTTTCGATTTTTTAACTATTTTCATACTTTACGTGACTAGAATGACCTTGTGTTGTAGGTCGCTGAATTCGTCTTAAAATCGGTAATAATGTCATCGAAAAAAATACATGGTTCCATTTTGAAAAGTGGAGTTGACCTTGACGTAGCATCAGCGCCTCCACCGATAAAAAAATAGGGTGGTCGAGTATGACAACCTTCTCGAACATTAAACCTTTGTCTAAAATATTTTTGGATATGATCAATAGTTTGAGTGCTATTGCTCTGTAACACTATATGTGCTTTACCCTGTATGTATACACGATATAAGCAGCGAAACTTATGAAAAACAAAAAGCAAGAGTAAACTTGAATAAAATTATAAAAATTATTATAAAATTATAACAGTTGCGACTGGAAAAATTCTCATTTTTCATCTTCAAAGAAAAAAAGTAAGCGAGGAAGTTTAGAGTTGAGAGAACTTTCAGCGAAAAAATTGTTCAGCAGGCTTTCAGGCATTTTTTAAATATATTTTGAGATTTTCTAATCCAAAAGTGCAGTCAGGATGAGAATTTCTTTAACTGCGTTCAAGCGCAAAGATACCGTCGAGAGATACAATGTATCGATCGAACGTGGAGAAAAATAGATGCAACCATGCCGAGAGCACGCGATTCGACAGAGTTGCAATATCATTTTTGCCAATTCGTTTTCTTTATTCATATCTATTCTATAAAAATTATTTAGAAACACTAAAAGAATGGGAAGAAATGATATATTTAAATTTTATATTGGCAATAATATAAAAAAGTTTGATCATTTATCGTTAAATATACGTCAAAATAATCGTTATTGCAGGTTTGGTAGTTACATATTGAACATTAGCTCAAAATTTGTTGAATTTTTTAGGACTAATACATTTTGTAAGATAAATACCCGAAATGTTCCTGAAAATGGAAGGCAATCAACCTATTATTAAAAACATTTCATTTGAGAGATCAAAATTACCAGGTCTAGAAGTATGAAACCGGAATTTTTTTGCAAAAGTTACACGTCTGTTGCATGAAAATGACCATAAATATTTTATTCAAAGTAATCTCCATTGCTATTCACACATTTTTCCCACCTCTCCGGAAGGTAATGAATGCCACGCCAATAAAACTGTTTGTCTTTTAAATCAAACCAGTTATCCAGCCATTCTCGTACATTTTCGTACGAAGTGAAGCGTTGTTCACCGAGAGCGTGGCCCAGTGATGCGAACAGATGGTAATCCGACGAAGTCAAGTCTGTAAAATTAGCGGCATGCGCCAGTATTTCCCAACTGAACGTCTCGATCGTTTCCTTGACCCGTTTCTCTGTGTGTGATGGGACATTATCGTGAAGAAAAATGACTTTGTGTTGCCTTCTTCGATAATCCGGTCGTTTTTGTTGTGATGCTCGATTTAAATCGATCATTTGCTGCTGGTAGTGATTCGTGTTGACAGTTTTACCAGATTTTAGCAGCTCATAATAGATAACGCCCTTCTGATTCCAGCAAACGCACTTTTTAGGTGGTTTTCCACGATCTTCGTTTCTCACATAAAAATTACCACTTTTGAATTTTTTAAACCACTCGAAACACTGTGTTTTGCCAAGAGCATGTTCACTTTAAGCTTCGACAAGCATTCGATGCGATTCTGCAGCAGTTTTCTTCAAGTAATAACAAAAAACCAGTGCTGTCCGCAAATCGTAGTTCGGAGGCACAAAACTCGACATGTTGATGCTTGTAGTAAATACACTGGAATATCGAACTTGGGTTGTTGTCTACTGAAAATCTTTCTCAGCTGCTAGAGGAAGAAGATGGCGCTGCAGAAGCGGTCGTACGGTCCCTAAACTGATGGCAAGCACCATCTATAGGGAAATTCCGATTTCATACTCCTAGACCTAGTATATGAATCAAGTATAATAGAATCATGATGCTGATAATGTTATTTAATTGTTATTCAAATATTTATACTTTTTCACAGGCTCAATAATAATTTGTACCAAGTGTACCTTGTTTCTGGCTTTCGTCCCGATATTCCGGCTCCACTTTTCGGAATTGTTTGATATTTTCATTGCAACTTGAGGATTTGTTTCTTGGGACATTTTCACGACCACAGCAATACATTTTTCAAATTTCTTAACTTTTTAATGTAATAAGTTACCGTTGTTAGTGATTACTAACATGTTTCCTATTCGAAGCTAAATCATGAATTGACTTAAAAAGAATAAAAACAAAGAAAAGCTTCAGAATGTTTATAAATATAAATAATATAAATATAAATTATAAAGTTCAATCAACTGTTGAGTTAACTCCAAGACAGTTGATTCAACTTTATAATTCGTTATTGAATGAATACGCAAAAAAATTTTAATTTTCTCCAAAAGCCATTATATCCCAGTTTTACTTAACTTTTGATTAAATTTTCACAAATGAATTTTCTTCATGCAGAACTGTTCCTAGAACTCTAAACATAGTGCGTTTTTAAAGTTCGCTAACGCATTTTGTTATATTATTGCCAATATAAAGTGTATGTATATCATTTCTTTCCATTCGTTTAGATTGTTTCTAAATAATTTTTACAGAATAGATATAAATACAGAAAACGAATTGGCAAAATGATGTTGCAACTCTGTCTAATCGCGTGCTCTCGGCATTTCTCGCTGAAAGTTCTCTCAACTCTAAACTTCCTCACATACTTTTTTTCATTGAAGATTAAAAATGAAAATTATGGAATCCGAAGCCTCAAATGTGTTTCGAGATTTTTCCAAAGTATAAGAATGTCGAACAAAGAATTTGTCTGAAATTTTGCGTTGCAAATGGAATTTCGTGTGCGGAATCGCTGAGAGTGTTACAGAAGGCTTACAGTAAATCGACTTTATCAAAAACACGTGCATATGAGTGGTACAGTGCATTAAAAAACGGTCGAGATGTGGTGGGAGATTTGTCTCGCTCTGGTCGGCCATCAACGTCTTTAACTGAAGTTAACATTGCTAGAGTTAAGAAAATGGTGACTGAAAATCGTCATTTAAGTTTAAGAGAGATAGCCACTGAACTTTCTGTATCCCACGAATCAATTCGTACCATTTTAAACGAATTTTTGAACATGCTGCTCGACTAGTTTTAAAAAGACCTGAATTTTTTTCAAAAACTCAATCGTGTAAAGACCAAAAACTCAACGAATATCATCGAACAACCACCGTATTCACCTGATATGGCTCCGGCCGATTATTTCCTCTTTCCAAAACTCAAATTACTAACGCTAATTAAATTTTCAGCCGATAGAAGACATAAAAGAGAATTTGCGGCGAGAACTGAATTTGATTCCGAAAAATGCGTTTAAAAAAGGTTTTGATGATTGCATTATTTGTTGGCATAAGTGTATTATTTCGGGGGGGGGGGGGGGCGACTTTGAAGGCGATAAAATAAATTTGGATGAATAATGAATATCTTGTGATTTATTGACCAATTCCCGGTACTTTTTTGACAGAATGTATTTTATTCTTGTGTGGCGTTAGCTGTTTCATATCGCTAGGTACGCACTTGAATTCTATTGTTAATTATTGATCTTTTATGTTGTGTTAGGTGTTAAAAGCTCTGAATACATATTCGAATCTCATTTTATCCCGTATGTTGATATCTATACCAGAAATTTTATTAAGCGTAGTTCGTTACAATCAGGAGTATTTAGAATAGTATCAGATAACGCATATAGTTTCAGCTAAGCTAAGTCACTATAGTCGAAGTTTCTTGGATTTTATAAATTATATTAATTATATCAAAGGCACTACTTTTTTTATACAAACTTTGGCCTTCTGCAGTTTCTAGTTGTTTAACGTAGAATTTTAACTGGTTTTGTGTTATAATATTTTTCTAAAAAAATCATCACATCACCTGTCAATATAGTTTACTACCTGCAGTTCGACAGTACACTACACGGAAAAAATAAGTTCATCAAAATTTCTTTAACTAGTCAACCACTTTTGGACAGGGCACTCCATTTTTTAAATTTCCAGCACTTTTAAGTAAAAAATCATAAACTTTGTCGAAAAATCGAAAAAAGTTATAGAAATTGTCAAGAACTAGCACAATAATAGCAGTTTTCCAGTTTTTATTGAATAGTTCGTGATAAAATTATGAAAAAGTATCTAGCTTTCAGAAAATGTTCTCCAAATTTTAAAAGTTCTGGAATGAAATAACCTTCTCACACAGAAATAAATAAGTATGATACGAGTTGACGAAAAAATCTTTGACTGTTCGCTAAAGTTTCTCGAACTGCCTGACGCACCACGTTGCGCAGTTGTTAATGTGTGATAGAGTTAGGGTTTTATTTTGATGGAAATCATAATTTTCGATAGTGGCGCTGGTTAGTTGCTTAGGAATAAAATGCGTTATACGTTAGGTTAGGCGTTCGAATCCCGCAGCGGCGGATATAATTTTTAAGAAGCGTTTATAAATGCGTACGATGACATGTATATATAGTGAATATAAGTTTGGTTGTAAATGATTGTTCATAAATAAAATAAAATTAAATTTGAGTAATAAATAAAACGGTTAGAAAATAATCGACGTAAACTTTTTCTTTTAGGAAACGCAAGTTCGCTAAATTTTCATGAACAGTTAATGAAAGTTTCTTGAACTGGCTTCGAAATTTTAGTATGCGAGTTTTATAAAAACTCTAGAACTCTGCCGTCAAATTTCCTTCGAGAGTCAACGAAAGTTTCTTGAATGTTTTATACTTTTTAAAGAATTGTATATCCAATTTTCAAACGTTGACAATTCTAAATTTTAAAGGACTTTCTGGCCTGTCCAAAAGTGGTTGACGAGTTAATGAAAATTTCATGAACTTTTTTTTCCGTGTAGGTAGCGCTCCCAAAAATTCTGTCCTTTTTGTTGTAATCTTATCAATTTAATAAAATAATTTTTGTTCCAAAATTTCAGAGCGATGTTCAATTTCCTATAGAAATGGCGTTACAGAGCTGTAATTGCCGATAACTCACAGTTTCATTTTCTCAAAAATAAACTTTTTGCAAAATTTTTACTAAAACGAAGTTAAATAGCAGGCGATTTCTACCTTACATGGTTCGATTAACCTATAAATTTGGTCAAGTGGCCCAAAAAATCCATGGTCTTAATAATATCGTTATAAGTTCTAATTTAGTTTCATATTAATTTCAAATTTGTTATAATATTTAATCATATTTGATAAAATATTATGAAATTTTGAATATTACCTATTGTAATAGAAAGTGCAAGTTCTATTGAACCTCAACTTTTAATGAACGCAAATATGTTTTCGTATAAATTGAATTCAGAGTTCATAAATTATAATCTTCGTAGCTTTCATTAAAGTATTCCGTAATATTTTAAAAACATTTTTTGATAAAATACTTTATTCATTCGGCTAGTGACAATACGAATTTGAGACGGAGCTGTGTTTATTGAAGACATGCGCTTAAATCCAATTATAAAATCTCCTTGGATACCTGCTTTGGGTTAGTTACATCAATACTACCTTAGTAACTTATTGGTTTCCATTACGTAACTTGTTCTTACTTTATCAGTCAATGACATTTTGCAATTCTGTTTTACGAAAGTTAACGATAGTTTATTGAGGCTCCACAAAAATATTTTTATCTTTTTTTATACGTGGAACGTTACAAAAAGTACTTTTAAATAAACAAATATTGTCAAATAAACTGAAATATCCAATTCTGAAATTTACACTAGAAAATGTTAATCAATCCATAATACATTAGGTAAAGAAAATTATTTTTTTGTCTGAAATATTATGCAAACTTTGTAATTAATTAGTTCAAAAAGAGCTTTGAAAATGTACTAGAATTAAAGAAGAAAAATATGATTAAGTCTATTCAAGAACCCATTTCACCCAAAATTAATACTCTAGTTAAATACGATAATCCAATTCTGGTTATATCCCGATCAGAGGAGGTAGGTATTCTTTGGATTAAAATAAATATTGTAGATTAATTGATCTATTTGCACTCTGAAGAATAAGTTTTTCTTTTCAATGACTATTGTGCTCATATTTTTGGAAATTATTTAAAATATTTTCTTATCTTATATCTACTTCATTTATATAAATATACAAAATATAATTTTCAAATGAACAACAGAAAAGTGAAGACGCGACTGCACCAAAAGTTAGCACTGCTGCTTGTAAAATACAGACAACTCATCCGAACACTTATATTCGTAGACAAGGTATTGAAATTCTAAATAAAATATCGCCTCCACGAGAATGGGAAGAAGATGGCCATACTTGGACGCAACAGGTATATAATTATATAAATTTGAATCAAATAAGTTTTCATATGGACATACAAAGAGCAAAATTATTTCATAATTTAAATGATCTAATATGATAGCATAATATGCGTATATTATAAACTAATATTCTGAAAACAGTATGTGAATCCACGGTCTGAGAGCACTGAATCCAAGACTCAGAGCAAACCCATGAGACAAGCTGTGTGCCTCGGCAGCGACTTCAACGGCAGAAAAAAGCTTTCTTTTGTCCGCTGGACAACGAAAGTTAGCCTTGTCGGTGTCGTTTGGCGTGCGGAAAGTTGATCTTTCCGCGCTAGTGCGGTAAATTTTTCATTGCGCGGAAAATTAGAAAAAAACATAAAATATTACCGCACTAGTGCGGGAAGATCAACTTTCCGCATTCAAAACGACACCGATTCGGCCAACTGCCAGTACACGGAGAAAAATAGTTGAAGTAATTTTACTCAACTTCCGATCAAATTTGGGACATAAGGACAAGTTAGGAGTTATTTAGTATCACTGTATTTATTTGTGATATATTAAACGTTCGAAAATGAATCAAAGTTGAGTAAAATTCAGAAGTGTAGGGTGAAGTATGAAAGCGTGCATTAAAATTTTTTAAATATATATATTATTACTCGTAGTATAACTATAAAAAACCAATCTTTTATTAAATTACATAAATAGTAGAGCTTTCCGTTCATTCTACTCTACGCTTCAATCGAGAGTTGAGTAAACCGTGTATCGCAAGATTTATTCCAACAGCTACATCTATTCACGCAGGAACGAATGAAAGTAATCTGCGCCTTGGGCACACATAATAAATTTTTAATTTCAAAAACTTAAATTCTTAAAATTAAATTAAATTGCAGAATAATAATTTGGAATTCGCAAATGCAAAACCCATATTTTGAAAATATAAAACACAGAAAATTTAGTTTCACTAAACTTCATACGTCCTTATAATAAAAATGTATACTAAATGTAATTTAATAATTATATTATATATATCAATAATCATAGTTATAATAATTTATTAATTATATTAATTTAAAAAAATATTTTATGTATGTACCGGATCACTATTGGCAGGCTCGAGGTAAGAATTTTTTTTTATTTGAGAGAAGCATACCATTGCCAGTTCAAATAATACGCCCGATGCTCATTTTACCCAACTACGGTTTGAAGCACCTCAAGCGTCGGTGATATACTTATACATTTCATGTTAACCCACTGACGCATGTTGGTGCCCTGTCGTCGATAACGTTTTACTCAACTCCTTACTATTCCCTATGTAACGCTTATTGTTATTCAATTTGGGTGAATTAGGTATATATCAAATTGATTTTACCCGACTAGGATTTAATAGATGTTCAAATGTCCTTATGTCCCAAGTTTAATCGACAGAGTTGAGTAAAATTACTTCAACTATTTTTCTCCGTGTATACAGCGAACAAAGAATATCGTTCGTATCACTGCGGAACGTATTTTAACGCGCGTTGAAATACGCCTTTCCGCACTTTATACAAAATATACTATTAATTTTGATTTCATTTTTTAAAAATAATTCAAATTTTTTTCTTTTAATTTGTCGTGATTGTGTTAAAATAAATTTCTTGTTTTGAAATTTTTTTCATAAATAACTAATTGTTTAATTTAAAAAATTATTTGTTTTTGAATTATTCTGTTCAAAAAGTTTCTGATTTTTTTCAGTCTCAAATAATATTACAAGAATGGTTACTTTTTTGTTACTTTTCTTTGCGTAGAAAGACTTCCTTCACAATTGTTTTACATTTTTTGAATATCCATATATAGTTTGAAGTCTACATGACAGATTGAAATTACGCGTATTATTAAAAAGTATGTATTTTGATTTCAGATATTTGACGAAAACGACGATGATCTTTTCCAAACTTTCTTCCTATTTTCATAAAAGAATAATTATCTGAATTCTCAATAGCTTATTCATAATTTTCACATTCACACCACACATGAGAAGATATATTTTTATGTGCCTCCGGCGTGTAAACTCATTTTCACGCTACAGTTGAGAGTAGCGTAATGTTGTGTATTACGATGCAGAGGAATGTAATGTAAAAATTGAACCGCGCATGTGCCTATAACCATACAACGGAGCGTAATCTTCTTCTTATTCTTCTTCTTCTTCTTCGTACAGCATTGGCACCGTACTGACAAAGCCTTGTACATTTTCTCGGCGCATGCTCTATTATAATACGCTACTACTACACAAGATCGATAAAATCAAAATGGCCGGAACTAGTCGCGAAATATCAAGTGCAATGGACGAGAATCATGATGAATACTAGATTAGATTCGAGTGTACGTATAAAAACTCGTATACGCACTGAAGTCACATAAAATAGAATATGTGCCAATGTACACAATTCGGGTAATTACGAGACTCGCTTAAAATGCTCGCAGGTCTGATCTCGCCCCGGATTCATATCGGCTTTGTCTCGGCTTCGTCTCGGCTCTGCCTCAGCTACGCCTCACCTACGCCTTGGCTTCGATCTCCTGTAAGCATTATCGCTCGTCGCGTAATAACCCTCATTATGCGCCTAGGCACATAATATACTATTACTTAACTTTTTCCCTTTGAAATTCATTTCATTTAAAATTTATTATCAAACTTTAATTTCGTAAATCTTAATATTGTTGAAGAAGTCGATAATAAGGGTTCTATTTCATAAATCTACAATTTATTTTATACAATTTGCAACATGTGATGAAATTAGATGAGATAGTTTTGAAGGTTACTATTCAAAGATACTGATTTTATATCAATTTGACAATTTGCATTTCATTAATTGTAAAATGTCCCGAATAAAAATTATTTATATCAGGTGATTTGAAAACACGAACATTCCAAATCGGATAATGTTAAATTAAAACCTTCATAAGTAAAACATTTCAAACTTGAATGTTTAAAAATTCAAAAATTTTTAATACTGTGTTTTAATACTCTTGTTTCTAGCGTAAATCATTGAAAATTTTGCGTTTTCAAAATTAAAGTTCTGCAATACCTTAAAAATTATAATGAAATTGAACATACAAGTAAATGAATAATTAGATCGTTTAACAATGATAACGCTTCTGGGCATCAATTTTAACTTTTTAATAAAAAGAATAAAAAATTGCCTGTTTAACAATTTGTATTGCTCAACATTGAGCAGCCGGATTCTATAAACCCATTCAAATCTAAGGCGTTTCGGGACTCTCGAAATGGACTATGATGCTTTGAACAATGCTTTTAATCAATTAAATTTTGAAACTTACTACTTTGTGGAAAATTCTATAGAGCATCTTTTCCTTCTTTTCAAAAAGTTTTAACGTTTCTGAAAAAAAACCAAAAATTGGATTTTTGTAAAAATAAAATTTACCATAATTAATATTTTCACATCAACTCACTCTCAGACAAATACCTCAAGAGCATGTAGTACTTAATAAAAGTAGCAGGTTTACGAGGTGTGTCTAAAAATTATCCGATTTGCGTTTATATCTTCGCGCCAGAGCGCTGCATTGGTCTCTGCGGGGTATGAGCGTAACCAGTAGTCCCTCACGAAATCCCTGAATGCCTTAGTTACCGGCCGGATGCCTTGGGTCGCGCACAGCGTGTGTTTATGTCCAACGTGCTTTTTCTGTTCGTCGCATTTGTTTACAGTTAAAAATGACAAAAAGAACTGATCAATGAATTTGCATCAAGTTTTGCTTCAATCTTGGCAAGAGTTGTGGGGAGACGATTGAAATGATACAGAAGGCCTTTGAGGACGAAAGTATGGGCATAACACAGATAAAGGAGTGGTACAGGTGGTTTAAAAATGGCCGCACATCTGTTGACAGTGACCCTCGTTCTGGCCGACCTTCGCTGACAACAACACCGGAAAACATCGAGCGTGTGGGACTTTCGATTGAAGGTGATCGTCGATTGACCGTTCGTGAACTAGAAAATCATCTCGGAATACCGAAAACTACTGTTTGGGAAATTTTGAACAAGATTTTAGGAATGACTCGCGTATGTGTGAAATTCATTCCGAAATTGCTCACAAGCAAGCAGAAAGACCTTCGCTCTGAAATCGCTCAGGACAACTTGGAAATGGTCAGTGATGATGAAAATGTCCTTAAGAAGGTTATTACTGGTGATAAATCATGTGCTTGTAGTACGATCCTGAACTAAACAACAATCTTCACAGTGGAAGCGTCCAGACGAGCCACGGCCGAAAAAAGCACGTCAAAGTCGGAGCCATGTCTAGTCAATGCTGATTATTTTTTTTGATTGTGAGGGTGTTGAGCACTACGAATTTGCTCCAAGAGGTCAGATGATCAACAAAGAATATTACGTTGAAGTTCTGAAAAGATTGCGTGATGCCGTAAGATGAAAACGACCGCGTTTCTGGTCAAGCAGTGACTGGCTTCTTCACCACGATAACGCGCCAGCGCATTCATCGAACCTTGTGCAGCAATTTTTGGCGAAATAAAAAGATTGTACAGCCTCGCCAGCCTCCGTAGAGTCCCGAAATAGCTTTGGGATGTTCCCAAAATTGAAAATGGCACTCAAAGGAAAGCGGTTCGACGACATCGAGGCGATTCAAAGTAATTCGACGCGCGAGCTGAAGGCCATTTCAAAATCTACGTTCGAGGACTGCCTTAAGATGTGGAAGCACCGCTGGGAGCGTGTGGTTCAATCAAATGGGGACTACTTCGAAGGATGCCACGGTCCGGATTACGAAGAATAGCATCAACGCGGAGATATAAACACAGGTCGGATACTTTTCGGACATACCTCGTTTGCGAGCAACTTGATCCAGTTTCTGCCTTCGTGTCCGAAATATTAGGGTATTCAATAAGCCCGTAGGATGACAGAGAGGTGGAACCACGAATTACATGTTTATATTTTTTCCATGTAGTAATCTTTGAGACGACAGCTATCAAAATTTGAGCCAATTTCATTTTTTACTTTTAAAGTTACAGACGATAGAAGCAACCAAGTTTTGATATTTTTATCAAAATGGAAAAAAATGAAAATAACAACGCTGGTTGGGACAGCGGAAAAAATCTGTGGGTTGTATATCAACAATCCGTTTGCTGCTATAGCAATTCATTTTTTCACCGTGAAACTGTTTCAAAACGAAGGAAGACATGTGGCTTCACCAGACAAATATTGTTTGGTTTCCTGATTGACTTTTATTTTTTAGAAACACTTGTCCTGTGCCAAGTACAGACATTTGAAACCGCTTGAGAAATGTTGATGTTCACGAGTAGTCGGAAACATTTATTTTGAAAAACAAGAATTTTTATTTTCGGAAAGTTAATTTGTTGTTTTTATAATCAGCAGTCCCGGAAGTGCTTTGATAATTTTACAAGCAACATTCCCTTCTATTTTTTTCATCCTTTCATAATATTCCACCAAGAAAAATACTTCTCTAAATCGATTTTGAAGAATATATTTACATTCTTATTATGGATGAGAAGGTACTAGTTCTATTTATCTTGCCATTGTTTAGAAAGAAAAAAACACAATAGATATTCTGCCAAAGAAAAACTATAATGTGATACGTTTGATAACGGTGTCAAATATTTTATTGACCCTCAATAATTAATATTAGAAAATTTGCATTTTATTCTAGCATGGGGTCAAATTGTATTATTGAGAATGACTTATCAATATAACCACTTCATAAAAATTGAAAATTGGATGATATTTTATAAAAACGTGTTGAATTGAAATTTTTTGGCACTTATCTTAATGCTTGCAGACCTCTTAATTAAATGGAAAACAATTTTAATATATTAAAGATATTGGATTGAATATGGCTGAAATAAGGCCTCTTGATGGTATTTCGTTCAATGAAAAAACTCTTCTTCCGATAACGAGTACTATTCTAATATGAATTAGATTATTAGTCATACGAAGTAAATTTTTGATTGCATCATATATTGCCATTTTTATAATCAAAGTGATAAATATATTCAATTAAAACCAAAACTCTACACATACCCATGATAAAATGTATTTTTAAATGTATATAAAAATGGGTAAATATATGTATTGTAACATAAAAAGGCTTCATGCGATCTTTCCTTAATTCAAAATTTACACTTGAATTGGAAATTTTATTCACTTGACTGAAATAATGAATTGATTGGCTAAAACAATGCAAAACTTAGTGACCAGAACTCAAGATCGTCGAGACTCCAGAGTTCTTAACTCGTAGCGTTCGATCACAGCTGAAGGAATTCCCGTATTTTTTTAACGCTTAGTTCGATCAAATTAATACTTTTAAGGAAACTTCATCACGAAGCGATTAAACATTTTATAAAATAATTTTAATAATGCTTGACAAAAAGATAAATAATTTGTCTCTGTTATGAAAACTTAAATAATCCGTCAACTTCCGAGTACCCTGATAAATTCGCAAAGAATAGATATTTTGTATTTATTTTCATATAAATGTATGATGTATTATCTGATAATCTATTATTCTTAATTATAACTATCCAATAAGTGCATCAGTTCTTGCTTTCGGACTCTGAATTTTATTTTCTTATACCTTAAACTTATTGAAATAAAGAATAATACTGCGAGTGACTTGAAATATATGAAAGTAATGTAATGAAGACTAATTATGGCTATATTCTTATACTCACATAATAATAATTTCTTATGCTCACAGCCATTGCAGTATTTCGAAAAATTACAATATATATAAATTTCAAAAATTTAGCAATTATGAAATGTCAAATCACAATCTAATTGGAATCAGTCGTTTCACATGAACATTGTCAGCATTATATTCACGTTAAGGTTCTAAACTTTCGATTAATCGCACGCGAAAGTGAATTTTTTCTACTAGTGGGTCATAAAGTGGATTTTATTGCTCCGTGCGGGAAGAAAAATCCATTTTCTGACACCCCCCCCCCCCCAGTAGAAAAAAAATCGTGTGCGGCACGGGAAAAACATTAATTTTTTTCGTGTGGTTGTTACCCTCGCTTTGCTCGGGCATCAAACTTCACACTCGTAAAATAGATTTTTTTTTCCCTGGTTGCACCATATAATATTTTCATCAATAATGACATTATGACTGCCTCCTCAACCATGTTCGTATCCACGACATAGAGGTGACGTCATGGCCAGTGACTGGTTCAGTGGATCAAAAGAGTCCTGGCGATCCATTGGCAACCGAGTAGCAGCCTATGAAGGTTGCTAATGTATTGACAGAAGGTTGCAGTTGTTTGTTAATTCTTGTTTTCGAAAAAAGAACGAAACCTCGTTCGAAATTCGTCAGTATTCAAAATGACTAAAGCGACTTCTAAATTTGTCTCCACATAACTGACTTCTTGCTGCATTTAGGTTTCTAATATCTTTGCTTAGGCCATCTGTCATAGTCGCCTATCTGTAATGGAGGTCATATCAATACAATGATTTCATCTTTTAGCGATAAAAACTAAAAAACATAATACCTGTTATTGAAGGCAGTACATTTTGGTTCACCATCTGCGGAACGTCTCTACTGTTAGAGTTGAACATTCGTTGCAGCGAGGTATTTAACTAAATATTTTACGTAGTTAGTTTTTTACATGAGGTAATTTACGTCGATACAGGACTTGGCATTTCTGAAATTAAATTTGTAGACTTAACCCTAACAACAGAGCTGTTAAGTTGATAAGTCTACGAATTTAATCTCAGAAATGCCAAGTCCAGTATCGACGTAAATCACTATAATAGTTTAAAAAATGAACAGAGGCGGTAGGCCCAAACATCAAAGCTACAGTGAATTATCTTTTGTTCACAAAAAAGAAAATGGCAAAAACGTAGCTGTTTGCCTTGTTTGCAGAGAAACTTTGCAAAATACATTCAAGCAAAGATTAAAATCTCACCAGCAAGTTATCTAAACACGAATTAAATTCAAGTAATTCATGTAAATCAGGGAAAGGTAGACAGAATATATTTTTTCTTTACAGGAAAAATTATGTCAATGTGGATTCTTCTAGTGATGTTTAATGGACGTTCCCAAAACGTCGAGTTTCAGCAATACATCAAACTCAGAGGAAATTTTCAACAACAATTCGGTGAAATAAGATCAAATGGATTAGAAAGATTCAAAATAAAATTTATTTGAAAACTGTTACAAATCACGCTTCCTGTCCTGTCTGTTTCATGAGCAACACGAAGATAACAGCACCGGAGGACAGCAGCGTTGGAGACGCGACACTACCGGCTACCGAATCAACATAAACACTGGCCGCCATGTCGAGTTTCGAGCCACGATGGATCGACGCTTCGATTATCACCATCATCGATCGTTCGAGAGCGACACAGCAGACGACCAGAGGCCACCACGTGACCCGGAAAATGTACCCTAGGGCGCATAGGCCCTGGGGCTTGATATGAAACATATTTGATATTTAGCATCTTGTATATTTGGTGATGCTAAATTTATGCAGTTTGACGGAGATGAACACTGATTATAATGGTGTCATCGTGTTACACGCGCCGTCCATTGTAAATAATAGAACCGCGTGTTGAAGAAAGTTATTTGCCCAGGGCAATTTTTATACTAGGCACGAGTTGCCTCTTCATCTATTGGATGTTGGACATGTGACCTGTTTCTGGGTCCGCGATTGGGTCACGCGTGTAATTCGTGGGGCAGGTCGGGAATTCTGTCAGCGTCGCGTCGGCCATCGTCACTCTCGTCCTGCGACTGATATAGACAGGTTTCGCCCGAAATTATTGACCTTTCAAAAGAGACGCCGGATCTTAACCAAAGATGTCAGACGAATTCATCCTCAGATTTGTTCCGGAGCTTGGAGACGTAATACAGGTAGTGTGAGTGTTTTGATTCAAGCTTTGTTTCTCTGGCAAGTGGTCCGGAAAATACTAGACTATTGGACTGATATTGACGCCATATGGCGTACTATGCAATACCGGCCACTTAGCCTCTCTTCTCACTCTCCTGCGCGGGTGCTCTTCCTTTTTTTATTAATGATCTTTTTGGCGTATTTCGGGGCGTAATAAGGAAAGTGTTCATTTAAAATAAAGTAGCGTTAAATTCTAGTTCTCTCGGGTGGTGACGCGCGGTAGAATAAGTCGAATTCGCCATATTGTCGCGCGGCTCGGACAGTTCCGAGATTTGTATCATTTTGTTTACCAATCTTGATTTTTGATTTTGTTATTCATATCCTGTTTTAATTTATATCGAATTGTGTTTACTTGCAATAAAAGTTGTTAAACTATTTCACATTATTTGATCAAGTTCTGGCTTTCATTATTTACCCGGTAATGTGTTGTGACCTTTTGACCCCGCCTTGTGTTGGTTAATTTCGAGTCCCATCCTCGTTAAATAAATTTCTGTCACTAACCGGAGTGACTGGCGCTCAACTAAAGTTCAGGCTTATTTTACTTTCAAAGATATTCAGTTGGGTAGCCAAAAATAAGAGTGCCAGGTCTCGGGTAAAGACCTGCATCTCACACTCATAGAAATCTTATCAAGGTACCTGCTGCTTCCAAAGTGCATTCATCTCCCGCTAATTCAGAAGTTTTTATACTTGTATCTCCAAAAGAAAGTACCAGAAAACTCGCTTCTTGTACACCTGTACCGCGGCAAAGAAAAATGAAATCGTATCTGGATAAGATTAATGAGATTGAGAAAGAAAAGATTGACGAAGCACTTTCTTATTTTTATTCGGCTGCAACATAGATTCTGATGTAGTAGAGTCTGATTATTTCAAAACTTTGATGAAACTTTTACGGCCGGCCTATGTTCCACCTGCACCTGAAGAATTTTTATCTACTTTACTAAATTCAGCTTCTCACAAACTTCTTCAGAAACGATATGAAGCTCGTGAAAGCTTTCCTTAAAAAGTATTTTAGGAATCACTAAGGATTTAGAGGGCAAAACTTGTTTTTTTTAAATCTTTTTAAATATTAATGCGACTAATGTAGCAATCGAACTGTATAAATTAACCACTAAGGCTGTTCATCTTGCGAAAACTAACTGAAAAACTCGCTGAAAATGTAATTAACGAATCGCTTTACGAAAATACTATTAGCATTTTAGATAAATGTAACGATAATAAGAAATTTTTTAGAGATCTTAAATTTAAACCTACGGAGATAAAATTCGATTATACTTGGAACAGTCACTACAATGCATATTGGTTTTTTAAAGATAATATAAAATGTTTGAGGAAAGTTGTAGCTGATGGTAAACATAAATTCAGTCAAGATGTAACGAGATAATTGTTCTGTGAAATTTTTTAACATGATGTAAACGAAATTATAGAGTGTTATGAATTACTAAGCAGCGTAATCGAAAAATTTGAAAAAAAGAATTGTTTCCTTGGAGAAGCAATCGAGGAATGGATTAATTTGTCTAACACGACAAACATTGAACTCAGTATCAGCATCGATCACCATTGAGATATAATAATAAATCCAATATCCCTTATAGCAAAATTCCTACATTTAGAATACAGAGGCCATAAATTGAATAAAAAACAAGTTGGACAAGTCTGAGAAAGTTTTTTTTCAAAAAGTCTAAATAACGACGGTTTAGATCAAGTAACGTTTTATAAGAAAGGGAAAGGTATCTTTGAAAAACTGTTAAAAAAAATGTTATGTCTCCTAAAGTATTTTGGAATTTTGCAGAACAGGATTTTCCTAAGTTACCAAACTTTGCAAAAAAATTATTGCGAATTCCTGCCCCTTCAATACGATTGAACACTCATGTTACATCCCAGTAACTTTAAAATTTTTACATTGCCCCTGTGCAAGGGTAACACGCCACACATCAAGGGAAACGAGGAAGAAACTATTCAAATAATGATATTCCTGTAATAAATTATCATATGGACATAACATAACATAACATTACAACTATTATTAACATACCGGTTAGCAATATTTATGGAATCATAATAATATATCGTTATTAGTGCTATGGTCTGCTGATTGCCGATAATCAATCGGAATCAATAGACGGAAATCGATTATTGATCATGGATCATAAATTGATTGATTGATCATTGGCAATCGATTATTAATCATAATTCATAGATAATATAAAACATAGAGAAATTAATGCAGAAATGAATAATTAAAACTGCATTTATTTGGAAGCTAGAAATAAAATTGGGCAATAGAAGAGATGAACCCATGAACCCTTGCAGAGATCGTGCCTGGCCACCGATTCGCAATTCGTACGTGCCGTGCCACCGATTTGCGATTTGTACGTGCCTTGCCACCGATTTACGTTGATCTGCTCCCACTAATGGAAGCATCAATAGTATATATACCCCAGGTTTACCTCTGGTGGCTTTGTCATTAAGTTCCGAACAGTTGTACGGTTATTAAGTTTGGACCGGCAAATCAACGTCGTGAGCAGACCCTTCGATAAACGTAAGTCTCAGTGGATTTTTATGAGAAATTCTACATTCGGTACTTGGTAAATAAAATGCTTGGTCCTTAAGTGGTGCAAGTCCGGAAACCGTAGTGCTAGATAGTTCCTTTGGATTACGTGTATCGTCGTATTCAGTCATGTCGGTTAATAGTGATTCATTTCTGAAATCGGGACGAACTAACCTATCTTGTTAACAAGTGCATATATAATTCATTTCTCGTGTACTTAGCAAGATACGTAAGCGGATAATTGATCACATCAGTTGCTGGTGGACTTGCATCCCTTACACCATACCTCCAGCAAGATTTATCGTTGTTTTGCTACCTCACGGAGACTCAAACGAAACCCAACTATCCTGCAAGAATTTGTGCCGTTGACTTGCAATTATAGGAGTAACAAACGACAATTCTCTCTTTTTCCCTCTAATTTAAGAGGTAGACAAGTAAGTTACAACCTAAGTATCATCCTGTGTGAAAACTTATGCAATAACTTATTTATTTATAATAAATTATCTCATACATTTATAAATTCAGTGTTTTATTATCATTGTGAACAACTCAGGGCCCACAGACCTGACAAGTGACAACGTACCCATGAATAAAAATAAATTATCAGGCCTTACCAACCTGGTATAATCAGCTAACCGCCTCCCTTACATCCAAAAATTCAAATTACCCTCGCCTTTTGCTCGGGACGTAACACTCATTCTTCCCTCAAAAAAAAATTATCTTGCAATTAATCGAAAAAACACTCTGATTTTTATTATGATCTCAAAATACACGATTCAAAACAAAGTGAGAAGTTTTGACCAACTTTACTGAAAAAAAGTGATTTCTTTCTATCCAATCCTTTGTAAAATGGATCTTACAGTACAAATTATTTAATTAAAAAAGAAATCTGAATGTACCACTGTGATTTAGAAATAGTGATGGTAACTCTTATCACTTTGTGAACGAGATCTTTTAGAGTACAAATTATTTGGTTAAGCAACTAAACTAAATATACCAATGTGATTTAGAAGTAGTGATGCTAGTTCTTAAGATTAACGAGACTCAAACAGCTCAAATTTATTGCGATTGAAAATCGTACGTCACTGAAAAAAGTAACATCTTTAAAACATTTAAGAAAGAAAAGTATTAATACTAATACCTTTTTGCATGCATAAGTATTACATTTTCTGAAATAGTAACTATATACGTAAATACTGTTTGTTAAAAAAAAAAATATCGTAGATTTAAATGGATACATAATTTTTTTATGTTTCATAAACTTTGTCAGCTTCTTCTTTTACCAATTTCCCAAGAAATTAAATGTTGAAAAATTTTTGGAATAAACTTGCTTGAATTGGATATAAATTCAACATTTTAGGCGTCAAATGCATCATCAATTTCACGATGATTTAGCTTTTATAAGAATGTTGGTTAAAAAATATTTATCTTGTCTGAAACTGTAGTAGATTTTTATTTTTAAAAGGCATAATAAAGTAATAATTATATCGAAAAAACAATTTTTCTTTCAATTCTTGTGCTTCCGCAATTTCTTGAAACATTTCTTATTTAAAAATTTAAACACTGAATTTATACAATAAATTTTAATTTGTTTATTAATAATATAATGAAAATAATAAAAAGTGGCTTTGCAATACAAAACTTAAGTTGATACAAGTTAATGTGTACAATTGAATATATTTTGCCGTAACAGTACAACTTTTGTAAAACGGAATTTACATACATGTACAGAAATAAATTAGAAGTTAACACTCACATTAACATCTTTTACCTTTAGAGTATTTTGCTAATTCAGATAATGAAGGATGATTAGGCTCTGCAAATGTCCAAAGCATTTTCGGGCATATAATCTCTCTTTCCTTAAGAATGGAAAAAATCCCTGTCTTGGACTTATAAGCAGCCAAATCATGTAATTCATCTTTATCTAGATTCTTTTTGAAAAAGTCGCTGGCCAATTTATTGTACTTTTCGTTTTCAACAAACTGCTGGCCCATGAAAGTCGGGTGCAAGATATTCGCAGCGAAACTGATTGGCTTTATTACTTTTTCAAGGCCAGCGTTTAAAATTAATTCATAATTCACATCATGGAGTGAGAATTCTAATTTCAACCACTCTTCCAATGCATCTGCGATGTTAAAATTAATCCAAAAGATTTCGCTATTGCGACCAATAGCGAGGTTAATTTTACAAGGAAACCCGAGCGCGAAAGAGAAAGAAACACTCACGAGTATAAGAGGGAGGCGACGTGGTCTCGGCGAGGGTGACAGACGCCATAAAGCGTTACAGTCAACAATATTAATTTACTCGGAATTCCGAGCCACTTGCCAAAAGAAAGAGTAGAGACAACTAAACTTACGCTACCTCTACAATGTCGTCGAATTCCTGGTCGTATCGTAGGATGAATTCACCCTCCATTTTAATTTTCTCGCTCTTTAATAATCCTTACGGGAGACACAACGGGGTAACAGCTGTCGCCAACAGTCGCAGACAAGAGTGATTTCGGAAGTCTCGACACCAGCAAAGTTCCCGTCTTGCTCCACGAATTAAACGCGTGACCCAATCGCGGACCCGGAAGCAGGTCACATGTCGAAACCTGAGCATTTTGCGTGCTCAGCAGTTGAATGATTGAGAGGTCGGTACAGGGACCTAGAAAAAGTACAATGATAATTGCGAATGTGAAGCAGTGACTCAACTCTTCAAGTAAACATAAACATTAGGGTATCCGAGTAATTGGTACCAGAAATACCAATAATCGTTCCAGAAGAAGGGACAGCTCATTTATTCAATCCTTGCAGGGTTGATAATCCACAATAATTTTAGTAATTTTTTTACTTACTTGATAGAGGAATGGTGAGGTTAGGTTATTTTTATAAATAATTATTGACTACTATTCTGAGTCACATATCGAATAAACAATATTTATTAATAAGAGCCGTATTTACAAAGTTCGGGGTATAACATTGCACCCCGGGCAACCTAACCCGACAACAAGACCATTGCCGAAACTAACCTTAGACTCGTCTGATGTAAAGAGTTGAGCACCAGGTTTTTTTCTTTAAAATAATAAAAATTTGATGATTATGAAAACCTACTATTCATGGACTGGCCACTCGTGACGGGTGACCCTGTACCTTCGTAACCGAAGCTACAGGGACTACCAAATACCGCTGAGAGCGCGGGGTAAGGAGCAGCGTCACTGCTCGTGACCACGGACACTGAGAGTTCGATATTTACTTTTCAATTAGTTAACGAGGCTGACCCAGAGTCTGCCACCCTGGAATCTTCGTGGCGAGGTGCTATACTCGCACCCTACTCAATTTCAACGAATTAGCCACAATTCTGAATAAAACCAAAAGAGAAATACTCAAAGACTACCTGAGATTCTCCTGCGTCCCATCCAGCTTCCTCGACTCGTCATTCTCTTTATTTTAATTAAATAAAGTAAACTTTAAAATCTTTATTTCGGCACCCAGCTACCTCGAACGCCGATAGGAGAATGAGAATGGATGGCGAGTTCCGCTGGCGTGTTCGCTAAACCGGAAGACGGTGGCGCTTACAAGGCTTACCGACGTTCCCGACATTTGTGTCGAGTTCGTAGTCGCGAGCCACAGATGGCGAAGGTACGCCGTTATTGAGCGCCGACACCCGGCGGTTAACGAAGTCAACTCCGTCGCGCAGGTTAGGTTGTTGACAACCTGTCAACAAGGCGTCGACGAGCTCCTCTCCTTGGTGTACTTGAGCAGGCGGGACTCACATCCGCCTGACGCACCAAGGATCCTCTTCGCGGTGTGCTGTAGTGTCGTGCCGCAGTGTCGTAACCTCTCTACCGTCGTTCTGAAGCCTCGGCCGTGGCGCGAGTATTGATCGCCATCGACCGGACGTCGATCTCGTGAGAGTGGACCTCGTGGTGTTCGCGTGTTTAAAAACAAAATGAAAATAAGGATTAATTCACGATTAACGTTACAGTGATCAGAATCCTTGGCCTGACAGTTGGGAATAGGTTGCCGGACAGTCTAACCTCTCCCCTGCGGTAAACTATTATTTAAAATGCTTAATATAAATAAAAAAATCTGCCCGCTTCGCAGGCACATTCTCATCGCGCGCTTCGCGCGCAGCTCGCAAGCTTGAGCGCACCTAGGGCGCGCGATTTGATCGTCGCGCTTCGCGCTCCGATCTTTCTGGACCTCGCACTTCGCGCTCGGTCTTGTGCTCTTCGCATACATTTAAGTTTATTTCTTATAATTTAATACTGAAGCTCAAACCAATTTTATAATATTAAAGATGATGTGAATTACTCATTTTCTCAAATTCACAAAATTTCTTTTTCAGTTTAAGTGAAACAGGAAATTCAATTTACTTAAGGCTCTATCGGCCTTAAGGAACACATTCTCATCATGACACTCGCGCTTCGCGCTCGATTTTCTGTATACATTTCAGTAACTTTTTAATAAATTACATGAATAAAATAATTTATTTTCTTCCAAATCTCTCAAAAAGAAAAAATAATCGTAGACTTTATTTAAGGTAGTACGATCACGAAAATTAGACCTCAGGCTAAAATAGATAATTTTGCTTTCAAGAATAGCAATATTATTTTTGAAGGGCTAATTTGAAAGAGAAAAGATTATTTTTCATGAAAAAAATTTGAAACACAAAAAAATAATGTTATTAATAAATTTCATTTTTGCCTAAACTTATTTTCTTATCGCTTCGAGCCAAATTTTTAAAAATGATGCGATTATAATAAATCACGGGTCATTTTTTTAGAAAAAAGATTCTCTACAACTTGACCGTTTCCAAGTTTTGAAAATGAATTCTTTAATGGCTGAAATTATAAAAAAAACCATTTTTCAAAACAAAATTTTTATATACAAATTGCTGTATTTGATAATAATTAATTCAATTTCGAAAATAGGAAACGGTCAAGTTGTAGAGAATCTTTTTTCTAAAAAAATGAACCATAATTTATTAGAATCGCATCATTTTCAAAAATTTGACTCGAAGCGATAAGAAAATAAGTTTGGGCAAAAATAAAATTTATTAATAACATTATTTTTTTGTGTTTCAAATTTTTTTCATGAAAAATATTCTTTTCTCATTCAAATTGGCCCTTCAATAATAATGTTGCTATTCTTGAAAGCAAAATTATCTATTTTTGTCTGAGGTCTAATTTTCGTGATCGTACTACCTTAAGGAAACGATTTTGCAGAACAACGCTTATTTCGTATCTCACATATTTTGGTGAAAAAAATCGAATTTTTTTAATATTAAAAATCAAAACATAAAATATACATCCTGTCGAGAAATTTCTTAATAAGAATGTGTAGACCTCATTTAGGCAAATAATTTTTCATTGGAACTTTTTTTTATGTATCTCATATATTTTGTCTAAAAAATGGAATTATTGAATTTTAATCGTATTTTTTGGAATTGAAACGAAAAATATATGTTTTTTCATAAACTGTTTTAGACAAAACTTGTAGATCTTTTTGAAACGAACAACTTTGTATTCTTACGTGTTTTTCGTATTTTACATATTATTGTTAAAAAATTGAATTTTGGATTTTCAATAGATTATTTTTGAATTAAAAAAAAAAATATGCATCTTATGAAAAAATGTTCCAATTCAAATTTATAGGTCTTTATGTAGAAAATAATATTGTAACTTAACGTTTTTTCGTATCTCGTATAATTTAACTGGAAAATGGAATTTTGATATTGACTTTTTTCGAATTTGAATATGCTGTAACATTTCTAATTTTGATTTAATCAAAAAATGTTATAAGGATAATTTGTAGAGATTTATGAGCACTATCAAAAACCAGGATTGGAATTTTTGATTTATTCAAAAAATTATTTTCAAAAACACAAAAGTAGTGCTCCATCCCTCAATTTTGATTGGATGTGGCTGGTTAACGAACTTGTCCTTACTTTTTCGGCTCCGATAAAGTGTACCAAAGCTCAATTCAATCTGATAACTCTATCGAGAGTTATGCCGCACATGACCTACAGACAGACAGACAGACAGACACTTTCGTAAAAACCCTTTTTTCGGACTCAGGGGGTCTCAAAACGTAAAGATTTGATGAAATTTTCGAAAGTCATTTTTCACATAAAACCAATACCTTCTCATCCATGATGAGAATGTAAAAACATAAATACAAGTCAAAGTCAGGAGCCTACCGAGCACATTACGCTCGACCCCTGACTTTTGACTGTCACAGACAGCCTCGGGCATGACTATCCTCACGCACCCTAAGGGTGGCACGTGAAGTTTCTCGACCACTGGTATCGATGATATGCCTACGCAAATGTATATATAAATCAATCCAATTATTCCTGAATTCATGATATGCATTTAGTTAATAAAGACTAAATTCAATTTCATAAAAATAATTTATTAGCCAAGGAGTGGAACAATGTTAATAAAAGCTGTACCTGTTTCGGTTAATACAACGAAAGGTATCAGAATTTTGATTAACAAATTTAAATAAAAAAGGGGTCAAATTAATATCAAGTCCGACTTATTTCAAATGATCGGAAAGCGATTATGTTAACAGAAATTCTCATTTGGCAATAGACTTAAAAGAGTTTGAATTTACCAATCATTTGGAAATCAAGTATGTCCAAATTTCTCGTCAGCATGTCCTAAATAAAATTCCAAAATCATCACAATTTCCAACCAGGGTACCATCGCATCGATACGAGTCTTCAAGGTGCATCTAAATTCAATCAAATCCGCAATAACTCGAGCAACCTGGGACCAACCAGAAATACTCGAGAGTAGAAATCATAAAATTCTATCTTGGACGCTCGTGAGTCGGAACCAATTGGGCGAGCGTTAAAAATAAGGAAAATCTTTCATCCGACGGGAGCCGTCCGCAAAGTTGATAGCGCGGGAAATTGAGTACTTTTGCTACTAAGGTTAACGTTTCTTTAAATTTCAAAGTGCGTCGGTGGCCAATTAGCCGCAAGTGGTAATAGTGCGTATTCAGCTTGGTGTGGAGCAAAAAAAGAGATCTTCAGAGGAATATCTTCTTATCAAATCTCAAAACGACAAGAAGACTTTCTCTAAGGGATACTGTTAACATTATTACGAGGCATCAGTGAGGAAGGTGGAGCAATTTTAACGCATTGCTCCTCTTCTGGTTGAAAGCCACTTATTTTGTTGCCTCTTCTGAAGTTAAGAGTTAAGAATCGCGAAAGACAAGTGCGCGTGCGTGCTGTTTAAAAATCGTGAAAGACAGGAGAGACGAAAGCCGCAACGAAAATAAGGATCAAAAGATCAGGAGCCCAGTTCACAAGGATAAGCGAGAAATACTCTTCCTCTCTTCTTCCTGACTGGTAGGAATAAGCCTGAAGAAAATTGGTAAGTTGGTATCATTCCGATTTGTTTTTATAAATTGTAAAGTTTCTATATTTGTAGTTTAGTATAAATAAAGTGAAAATCCATTTTATAAGTAAGCCTTAATTTTATGAAATATATATATATAAGAGAAACCATGGATCCACTTAATTATAAACGAATTTAGTTAATATTCATGCCAACTAAATTCGTCAGTTTGGACGACCTCCACGTACTCCTACCAATTGATGAAATATTTTGAGGGTGATTATTTTTACTTTCTGATTTTTATTTAATTGGTAATAGCCGTACGTAACAGGAAGAACTGCATCGAGGGGATGACGCGGAAGAATGTTCCAGACTACCTATTGTGGATGATAGACAACTATTTGAGCAACAAGTGGGTTATATACGAGGGCGATGAGTAGTCTTTCAAAAAAGAGATGACATGTAGTGTCCCTCAGGGGTCGCGGTGGGACCACTCCTGTAGAATGTCCTGTATGATGATTTCCTGCGCATGGACCCACCTGCTGGAATGAGCGCCATCGGCTTCGTGGATAACGCACTTGTCGTGTGCGTCGCTGAAGACGTCGGAATCTTCAAGGTGAAGATCAATGAGAGTCTGTGGCGGGAAAAGCGTTGGTTGGAGAGCAGAGGCCTGAAAATGGCCCCTGAAAAGTCCGAGGCTTTGCTGGTCACGGAGAGAAGATTCTTTCAGTACCCGAAGATTGTTCTTGTGTTACACGAAGTCGTGTGGAAGAAGAGTGTCAAGTACCTGAGAGTACAGTTAGATCAGAGGCTTAGCTTCGGCGAACACCTGCAGATCGCGACTGCTAAAGCCATCCAATGTGTATTCCAACCATATGAATTACTATTGCAGCAATATTTTTGGTGAACTGTCAAATATATTTTGTTGAATTACTTAAAAACATTCAGCTATATTCATGTGGCTCATAAATCCCAAGAATTTCTTTCAGTGAATGATGTGAATCGAAAACCGTATTGTTCTAAAAGTTCCCAAATGGCTTCCGCTATCGACGTTTCCATTGCTCCAAAAGATCTTATGTGGTTTGTTTATCCGATTTATCTGCTGCTATAGAACGTGCGAGAAATTTTGTTGTCATGATATTAAAATCCCATCATAACTGACTGCAATGTTTAGAATTTTTTCTTTTTCTGATTCCTTTTCTTTTCCTTCTTCTTCGATTCCTTCTCTTCCTCCTACTTTAGCCTCTTTTTCTTCTGTGTTACTTTCCCCTGCTGGATCTTTGTATATCTTGCAATTTTCCTTCACCAGCGACCGGTATTAGATCAGAATTACTTGTGTGACCTTCGTAATTTTGATAGCCAATGACTTTACATTGACATTGAAAATGGACTGCGTAAAAAGATGTGTGTTCATAAACATTGTAAATTTTTCAATGAATACGTACCTTTTTTCAATATACATATGTTGAAGGCAGCAGCTATACGCAAATTTATATCAAAAGCTGGTCAAACAGATTCTTCAGATTTTATACGCTTGAATGTGTATGTTTCTGATATTGTTCCTTCGAAGTCAGCCATTTCACCGTATTCACATTGTGGAACATTAAGTTTTGGACAATAAATTATTCATCTGGAAAGTATTAATCAAAACATATTGATTATTATTATTGTCGACAATTACTTGTTCAGTCAGTGTATCAAATTTCTTTTGAATGCGCATGGTCATTTTAGGGAAGTAAATTTTAGGTAATTGTTTTCAAGAAGATTATTTGCTTCTACAGGGTTGCAAGTACTTCTTTCTTTTCGTTCAATAACTTCACTACTATTATTTACATCCACAGTAATACATTTTTTCATCGTTTGCTAAATTATGAAAATATTTTGACCTTTTACCAAGGGGCATTTAAATTTAATTCTATCAAAATAATTTATTACCTTCAACTTGGTTATTATGTATTGCTGTCGCTATTTATTATTTTGTTTGCTTTCATTTTCTTAAGTACAATGCTACAAATACGTCGTAATAAAGTATTTATTTTAGTGAATATGTGTCTTTCCACATATGTGGATTTAGAGTTAACTTATGTGAAAGTGTTGTAACATCCCTACTTTCCCCCTTGCTGCCAGACGCTTCAGTCAGCCAGGGTTCGGTAGAAGTGGGGGAGTAGGTGATGAAATGAATCGAAACTAGAGAAATTTAAATAAAAATAATAAATATTCATTCATGAAATAAAATATCTTCAGTTGTTAAAGATTAAAGGTTTCAGAATTGTCTGTCGTATTGTCATATGTTTTATTTGCTGGTCCTTCATAAATAATCTTATATTTGTTAAAATTACATACGTCATTAGGTAATGTATCCCAAAATGTTTGTCCATATTCTACGTCTATGCAAAATGTGTCTGAAAGTGTGCATATTATACCAGATCCTAATTGAATTGCATTTGAATTTATATGAATAGTTGCGTAGTGTTCTTGAAAAGTTATTTTCAATATTGCTGGGACTACGACATTATTCCATATCGTGTATTATCTTGTATATATTTACTGTGGCCATTTGCAACCATGGAAATGTGTGAGTGCATACCACAATGAGAAATGGTGCGTTGAATTCCTACTTTGCATCGTATTACTTTTGTATTTGAAATTCTAGTTAATTGCAAAGTTGTTATATTTTTTAGGAATATTTATTAAGTTTGTATTTCGTGTCCTCGTCTACTATATCCAATATGTCGGCTATGAAAATATGATCTGATAGGCGTAATCTGAGAATAAAGTTTTTCTAAGCTTCCGGTCCTCTTGTTTTTATTGTTGAAAAATATCCTTTATTGTATCTGAATAATTTAGATTTCTGCTCCATGTGGGAATTATATATATTTTATTTTATATATAAAATACGTATTTTTATAAAAATTTTTTTTTACGAATTATGGACAAAATAAAATTTCTATATCTTTGTTTAAATCGTATATGTATTGTGACGTGGTACTTTCCCACGCACAAAGATTGTTTAAAAAGTCGTTAATTTTTTAAAACCTCGAGCAGAGAATCATGCCCAAGGCTGTCTGTGACAGTCAAAAGTCAGGGGTTGAGCGTAATGTGCTCGGCAGGCTCCTGACTTTGACTTCTAGTTATTTTTGTTCATAAATTCTAGTGACAGGTTACCTGAGGGGAGAGGTTTGACTCCGAGGAACAAACGAGACTTCAGAGCGATGGATGGAATAACTCGACACGGAACCACGACACTTCAGCACACCACGGAGACGATCCTTGGTGCGTCTGGCGGATGTGAGTCCCGCCTGCTCAAGAACACCAAGGAGAGGAGTTCGCCGTCGCTTTGTTGACAGGTTGTCAACAAACTAACCTGTGCGACGAGGTTAATCCCAGTAATTGCCACGTGGCGGCGCTAAAGATCGGTGTACCTTCGCCACCTGTTGCTCGCGACTATGAACTCAGCGTAAATGTCGGCAACGTCGGTAAGCTTTGTAAGCGCCACCGTCTTCCGGTTTCGCGAGCACGCCAGTGGATCTCGCCATTCTTAATTCATTCTCTGTTCGGCGTTTCTAGTGGCAAGGTGGCCAAGTGAGCAAAAGCCTTTTAAATGAAAGAAAATAATAAAACACCATTAAGGATGGCAAGCCGTGGTTCTTGCGCCCGAACAATAAACATTATGATTATCAAACTATTGAGTGTGATCACCTGCAGTGACGCTGCCCCTTACCCCGCGCTCTCCGCGGTATTTCAGTGATCGCTGTAGCTTCGGTTACGAAGGTATAGTGTGACCCACCACGAGCGGGCCGGTTAATTCATAGAGTTCATTATTAATTCGAAATTTTGGTTATTTTCGAGTAAAATAACCTGGCGCTCAACTCTTTTATATTAGCGGAGTTTAATGTTGAATTCGGTAAATTGTATCTGGTCGGGTAAAGTTGCCCGGGGTAAAGTAGATTACCCCGAATTTTGTAAATACGGCGCTTATTAATAAATATTGTTTATTCGATACGTGACGCAAAATAGTAGTCCATCATTATTTCTAGAAAATAAACTAACCTCATCATCCTCAATCAAATAATCAGAAATAAGGTTACAGTATATATATCTATATATATTTTTTATAATTGAAGTAAAGATATTTTGTTTTTTTATTTGTTATTTATTTACTTTTGTACTTGCACATGTGAGCGTTCTAGTCTATCAATGTGAACCACAGTAGTTTTGCCTTTATAGCTTATATTGACGTATCCTTTGCCTAACACTTCTAATATTTCATAAGGCCCTGTATAATGGTTTTCAAGTTTTTTAATTTAACCTCCTTTTAATGAAATACATTATCTCCAATTTGCACTTCTAAAGGATTAATTTTTTTATCATAATATATATTCGAGTTTTCTTTTGTTGAAATACGAGTTGTGTCCGAAAAGTATCCGACCTGCGTTCATATTTCCACGTTGGTGCTACTCTCCGTCATCTGAACCGTGGCATCCTTCGAAGTAGTCCCCATTTGATTGAACCACACGCTCGAAGCGGTGCGTCCACATCTTAAGTCAGAAAAAAATAATAATCAGCATTGACTTGACATGGCTCCGACTTTGACGTGCCTTTTTTGGCCATGGCTCGTCTGGACGCTTCCACTGTGAAGATTGTTGTCTAGTTTCAGGATCTTAAGCACAAACCCATGATTCATCACCTGTAATAACCTTCTTAAGGACATTTTCATCATCACTGACCATTTCCAAGTTGTCCTGAGCGATTTCAGAGCGAAGGTCTTTCTGCTTGCTCGTGAGCAATTTCGGAATGAATTTCACACACACGCGAGTCATTCCTAAAATCTTGTTCAAAATTTCCCAAACAGTAGTTTTCGGTATTCCGAGATGATTTTCTAGTTCACGAACATTCAATCGACGATCACCTTCAATCAAAAGTCCCACACGCTCGATGTTTTCCGGTGTTGTTGTCAGCGAAGGTCGGACAGAACGAGGGTCACTGTCAACAGATGTGCGGCCATTTTTAAACCGCATGTACCACTTCTTTATCTGTGTTATGCTCATACTTTCGTCCACAAAGGCCTTCTGTATCATTTCAATCGTCTCCGTACAACTCTTGCCGAGAGTGAAGCAAAACTTCAAGCAAATTCGTTGATATGTTCTTTCTGTCATTTTCAACTGTAGACAAATACGACGAACGGAAAAAGCACGTTGGACATAAACACACGCTGCGCGCGACCCAAGGCGTCTGGCCGGTAACTACTAATTTTTTGCTTCTTCTTGTTGTATTCTCTTTTGAGCTTTTGAAGTAATAGTTTTCCATGATAAATTTTCGTATTTTTTAGAAAATACTGGACTCAATAAAAATATATAAGTCTTGAAGCCAGATTTTTGAATAAATTTGTGTATTTTAATTTATTCTTACCAATCTCAATAAATAATTCTTCACTAAGAAATTCTTGAAAAAATTCTGGAATTTTTGAGTCAATATTTAATATTTGGGCTTCTGAAATTTTGCTACAATGATCTACGTCGTCTGGTACGATCATTGGGCTCAAGTTTCTTCGTTTTAAAGGTTTTTCCTCATTTTTAGAGTTTTCTTGTTTATTTCTTGTAAACCTTTTCTTGGTAATCATTTTTTCTTAAGAAGTCATAAAAGTATCGTTGTCATCAACCTGTAAATGTTTTGATTTCTCTTTGTTATCATCAATGGGGTTTCTTGAGAGAGAGCGTTTGCATTTACATTCATTTTTCTTGCCTTGTAAACTACATAAAAATCATCTTCTTCGAGTTTTAATCTCCAACGTGAAACTCGTGAACAAGGGTTCTTAGAATTTTGAAACCAAACTAGAGGTTTGTGATTTTCTTCCATATAAATAGGGACGAAAATGAGTTACACAAAATTTTATAGCAAGAACTTCTTTCTCATGAGTATCATATTTTCTCTCAGTAGCACTTAGACGACGTGAAGCGTATACTATTGGATTACCTTTACCTATTTTTCCATGTAATAAAATACCCCCTATTCCAAATCCCGAGGCATCTGTTGTGAGTATAAATGGTTGAGAAAAATCAGGTCGTTGTGAAAGTGGTTCTTCACATACTTTTGCTTCTAAAATGTCGAAAGCTGCTTGTTGTTTTTCTGTCCAATTAAAAGGTATATCTTTTCCTAGAAGTTGATTAAAAGGACTTGCAATTTTTGAGAATCCATCAATAAATCTTCTATAATATCCTGCTAAGCCTAAAAATTGTTTAACATTTTTCTGTGTTTTTGGGACTGGAAATTTTTTTACAGCTAATATATATACAGCATATACAGCAATTATATGACCTAAATATTCTACTTTAGGTCGTAAAAATTCGCATTTGTCTGGTTGTAAATGAAGATTTGCTTTTCTAAGTCTTTTTGCTAAATTTTTTAATTTAATTTCCTGCTCTTCTAGAGTATTTGCATATATAACTATGTCATCTAGATATACAAAAAGTTCCGTTTTAAATAATCCAGTTAATGTTAAATCCATTATATATCAAATATATCGTTTATATCAGGTAGAGGATACGAATTTCTTGATAATTCATCGACTTGTCTTTGTGAACAGGGGGAAATCTATATTGTTTCGAAAAAATCGGGGTCATCTACAGTAGGAATTGAATGTTGTAATACATTAGTAGCTTTAAGTGGTTCTCCTGGGATCAAAAAATTAATACATTCTACTCTGTCTTCGTCTGTTACATTATAAAATTTGCATGAGTTAATTAGAGAATTGTCAATTCTCAAAAAGTTATTTAAAATTTTACTTGATAAATCTTCGGTTTATGTTTGTTTAAAATTATTCAAATTTTCAATTTGTTTATAATATTCTTGTTCGTCAAAGACTTCTAAATTAACTATTGGGACTGATAATGCTATTGGTATTTCATTTGTATTTGCAAATTTTAAATAAGGTTTTCCTTTGTGATTTTTTACAACTGCGTCTCCTACGTAAACGCCATCTTGGATATGTAATCATGGTACATAGTATTCACTTTTTCCTGTATTTTTTATTTGAACATGAAATGTTGTAACTGTTCGAGGAGGAATAGTTAATGAATTTGTAGATTTAAAAGGGTAACAGTAGTTCTCAATTTCTAAGAATTTTAAATTATAATTTATATTTAAATTATTATCTTGAAAAAATTCTGATCCTAATACTCCATCTTCTTCTACTGGGACTTCATTTGGAATAACGTTAAATATCGTTGGATAACCAAAACTGTTTATTTTTTACTTCTCCTAATGTGTAAGGTGGTAAATTATTAATTCTTGTAAGTTTTAATACGTTTTGGCTATTTATTGGTACATCAGGGTTGAGAACCTTTTGTTTAATTAAATTTCGAACAGCACCAGTATCAATCATAATGTGTAATGGATTTTTTAAACCTTCCGTTGATATTATAATTGATGGGATTGAAGTAGATTTTGAAATATTTATTGTTGTTGTATGATTGCTACAAGTGGATGCCAGTGGTTCTCGATTTAAGCTTTCCTTAGTGCACGCGTACTGGGAAGAGCTTTGGAGTTTTTCTGATGAGCTGTTTTTGTAATTGCTTATTTGGTCGTATCTTGTATTATCGTACTAAATGACCAGGTTCCTTACAGTAATTGCAAATTATTCTAGTGCAAATTGAATTTTTTTGAGAGTTATTACTACTTTGTGAATATTTATTTTCATATTGCTACATACAACATGTTATAATTGTAGTGTCAGATAATGTGATAAAAAATTGGCAAAATTTACTAAAAATGAGCAGAAAAATCTCGATAAAAAACTTCGTTAAAATGTTTCGAAGAAGATTAGGTAAAAAAGGAGGAGATTAAATTTTATAACTAATATTATAATAAAGGATCTGAACTTTTCAGTCTCATCTGTTGTAATTAAAGAATTGTTCAACTAACCTTAAGTCATTGCAATACGTTGAATTTTGTTACATTTATTTTAAGTTTTAATCCTTTTCCTTCTGCGTCGCCGTTTTCTAAAACTCATTGTCGTCATAATGTCACTACAAGAGGATCATTTAATGACTGATTTCTGGGTGCATGGAGAAGACAGTTGTAGGCAAGAAAAGGAAAAATGGAAGGATAAACACAAGATGACCAGACTGCCCGGGCAGTAAAAAAAGAATAGCAAATTGTAACCGGAGTCGTAACGGTTCCACATGTTTTGAAAAAAATGCAAAGAGCCTATGCATTCCTTTATAGAAAAGTTTGAGCAATTTATTAATGAAACAAATTTTAGAATATCTTCTTAGAAATACTAGGGTGAGTTAGAAAGTGAAAAAACATTTTATATGTTTTCTGAAATGCAAACTATCAGCGAACGATATACATACACAACACACGGAGAAAAAAGCGCATTGTCGATGCGTGCATGGGACACGATTGAGCTGTGTTCCTTATTAAATATAGCTTTGGACCCGTAGTGTCAATGCGACAATTTGATGGAAATTAGAAGCCACTTGAACTACATCACGAATTGGAAAAAATAAAAATTTCTGTAGAAACATCGAATGAGCCATCCCAAATCGCATTACATGTGGGAGTGGGAACGAGCATGAAAATTGTCACGTGCGTGACGTGAAAGTATTTTGGCACTGCTCTGCCGTGTCTAGACATGGCTCTGCTGTGCAAAGCATGGCGTATCCAGTGCATCGCTTCTCCGTGCCAACGCCATATTTAATAAGGAACACGTCTGAATCGTGCCACGTGCACGCGTCAGCAATGCGCTCTTTTCGCCGTGCATCAGTGCTCCCAGATCGTGGATGAAATTTACCCTCTCCATACATACCAGTTTGAAGCCGCAAAACGAAAACTCAATGATTACCACTGTCTGTGACGTCACTGCTTCGGGTAATGCCGAAAATTTACGAAGACGAACGATTCGAACTTGTAATTTCTCGTCATCATCGCCTCGATCGGCTATTTGAAGGTTTGAGATGGTTTCTGTCAATTTCTCTGTACAAAACTGGACAAGTTGCCAGAAATGTTGAAATCTTCAAACCTTTGACGTTTATGACTTTCAGGAATTATTATAAATGGTTTGTGAATGTGCGATATCCGAGAAATATATTAGAAGGCACTAGAGGTTTCTAAAGTTGTAATATATTGAATGTATTATTTAAGAGAATTTGCGGTTAGGTTACTAATGTGTCATCCTCAAGTGGTTTTGGTTTACATTGTTTATATGATGTATTTTTTAATTGATTTTAAATATTGTTAATTTGAATGGTAGTAATTTATATGTATTTTTAATTTATTAAATATTAAACATTGTCACTGTATATTTGCCTTTGATACTTACCTTTCTTCTAATGCTAATTTCTTGAAGCTGCATGTAGACTAAAAGTTATTTATTAAATAATAAATTGAAAATAAATAGAAACTTAAGTTATTTCTTCGTATAGATACTTTCTTAAATATTGATTTGTATATTAATTGACAATATTTCTAAAAGATAAATGAAACGTAGCTGATAATATGTATTAACCACAATTTTAAGAAGAAAAGTTATTAACTTAATGTACTTTCTCGGAAAAATTTTACAAACCCTTTAACGGCTTAAAATATTTATTTCCTTCGACTTCACTTACAATTCATCACATAAATAATTAATTATTTACAGGTGAGCAAAATTACATTATAAATGGACTGTTTTAAACTAAAATCTTAAAAATTACAATAAAGGTAGGTCTCTCGGAAAAAAAAGATTTTCTATGATTTCAAGAATTGAAATGATAGTGTTAGTCCTGTCTCATGAAAAGAAAAGCGTTTCTGTTTTATGAAAGGAAAATTTAATTCTCACAAAAATAAATCATTTAAATAATGTTTTCTATAACTAGATTTTTTCTTACTGTCGCTTCTTACCAAATTTATTAAAAATTGTAGAATTTTAATCAATCATCACTTATTATTCCGGGGAAAACAGTCATTACAACTCTACGGTTTCTACTATTGTAAATAAGTAAATAATCGTGAGATGTATTCAATTTTGTAAAAAATGTTTTCTTTTCATAAAATGGTTTAAATAATTTAAGCGTAGGTTTGATGTTTCAAACTCTAAATGATGAAAGGTTTCACCTATTTTTTCTGAGATGTGCCTGAAATTGAAATCATTATTGAAATTTTTGTAAATATTCAATTGCAGAAAATTTTATTTTATTTTTGCGAAAAGTGATACAACTAATCGAAAAAATATTTTGATTACTTTCTTTTTATGAGTATAAAGATGTTAATTTAACAGCTACTAATCAGATATAAAATATAAGGGTGCCTCACAAAAATTGGGTTGTCAATCCTAACAGTAAAAACATATAATTTTACTATTTTTAGCAATATTTATTTTAATTTGACATTTTGTCATTGTACAGGTAAGTTGCATATGATATATGCAATGAAACTTGAAGATAATTATCATCCTCCTCTTCACACCACCACAGAGGTAGAGTTACGGACGCGTATTTTTTAATGTGGTTTCCCCAGTAGGTCTAATCCACAACCAGAATGAAATATTTACAATATTTACAAGTTTCCACGGCAGTTTATAAGTTTTACATCTAATACATTGCAAAAATTTCATAAGCTTATAGAATATATGCATGGAAAATTTAACAAGAATATTCTATAAATAATATTTTATAATCAAGTAAAATCTAGGAGGTAAATAAAACTTTAATGATTTTAATTAAATTTCTTCTAAAAAAAAAAAATGAATGTGTTTTGATTCCTGTTTAAATCAAATATACAGGTCACAAACTGTCATGGAGGTACATTTCTTAACTAGTCCAGCTAATAATATCATCAAAATATTCGAAAAACTGTGACTGATTCCCAATGAAATTGAATTGATTGTAAATTAGGAATTCTTTGCGAATCAAGCAAATTCGTGTCATAGGCATTGAAAATTAAGTATTGAAATGTTACTCATCACAGGAAGCAAATTTATATAATATTAATATTGTACTATATTCTATGTGCCTCCTGCGTGGAAACTCGTTTTTCCGTTACAGCTGAGAGTAACGGAATGTTGTGTATTCTGTTACAGAGGAATATAATGTAAAAATTGAACTGCGCATGCGCATATAGTCTTACATCGGAGCAGAATCTTCTTATTATTATTCTTCTTCGTACAGCGTTGGCACCGTACTGACAAAGCCTTGTACATTTGAACTGCGCATGCCCTATTACAATACGCTATTACTACACAAGATCGAGAAAATCGAAATGGCCGGAACTAGTCGCGAAATATCAAGTGCATAAAAACTCGTATCCGCACCGAAGTCACATAAAATAGAATACGTGCCAATGCACACAATTCGGAAAATTACGAGACTCGCGACAATGCTCGCAGGACTGATCGCGCCTCGGCTTCGGTCTCCTGCGAGCATTGCCGCTCGTCACGCAATAACCCTCATTGTGCGCCTAGGCACGTAATATACTATTATGAAGTTTACAAAATTGCTTGTTTTAAAACTAATTACATTTTCATAAAAGTTACTAAAATTGGAAGTTAAGTACTTTGAAATTTCGTTACTTTCAAGTATTTTCGTTTGCTGGCCTAATGTTGAAGAATTGTCCTGCAGATCTAATTGAATTTTCTGCCGTCGAGTACAGGACATCTGATGACATTTTTTCTGAGTGTTTACGAGGAATAGGCATTGTTAAAGCAGTCTGTTTAGTTGATTTTAAATTGAAGCGTAAAACGCAAAATGAACTAACAGTGTCGTTTCCTAAATAATTTCTTTTAATTGCCTTTGCCTCGGGAATAATGGAAACTGCGCGTTCAGCTTCGGCATTGGCATGTTTTCTAAAGATTTTTTACCATTTTCATCCATTTGATACAGCATTTCCCACTTCTTAAGAAAATAGTTCAACCATTTCGAGTCAGTTAGTTAGAATTTCTGACACAACTTCATTACGGAATGAAATGTGGAATGCCTGACAGGTTCAAAAAGTGCAGTTTCTCTTTTGAAAAGAGCAATGCTTTTAAAAGTGGGATTTTTGATAGGAAGATCATTGTGAATTCTCGTGCTTGCTGTAAGGTAGAATTGTAAACAATTTTCTTTGAATGAAGAAATTGCAGTTTCTGACAATTAACCAATCGAAAGCTGCTCCCTTAGATAGCTGGCGCACTCTGAATCTACTTCAATTTCCGATCTGTAATTAGTCTTGTCGAATAAATCAATTGTCTTTTTTGCATCGGATTGTTACTGGTGATGAAAAATGGATCCATTACGACAAACCCAAGCACGAAAAATCATATGTGAAACCCGGCCAAACAGCCAAATCAACGGCAAAGCCGAATATCCATGGCGCGAAGGTAATCTGTATTTGTTGGGATCAGAAGGGTGCGCTGTATTATGAGCTGCTGAAACCGGATGAAACCATCAATGGGGAACGCTACCGAACACAATTAATTCGTTTGAAGAGAGCAATAGGCGAAAAACGACCGGAATATGCGACCAGACACGAGGCAATAATTTTCCATCATGACAACGCTCGGCCACATGTTGCTATTCCAGTTAAGAACTATTTGGAAAACAGTGGATAGGAAGTTTTACCCCACCCGCCTTATAGCCCAGACGTTGCCCCTTCTGACTAAATTTGTTCCGGTCGATGCCGAACGCCCTCACTGGAATACGGTTTCCATCAGAACAGGGTATCAAAAATTGGCTTGATTCATTTTTGGCCGCCAAGCTGGCGCAGTTCTTTTGGGATGGAGCCCACAAATTGTCAGAAAGATGGGAAAAAGTCATAGCTTCAGATGGGCAATACTTTGAATAATACTATTGTACATGTTTTTTTAAAATAAACGTTCAAATTTTCAAAAAAAAAAACGCACGAATTAAGTTATAGATTCAATAAATCGAGAAATTTATGTTTTATGCTTTTAATTCATTTGTACTTTACTTTTAGAAAATCCAGTTAAACGTCGAAAAATGCGTGCTAAAGTCAAACTTTAAAAGTATGTAAACAAACATAAGTCTCACTGAAAAACAAATGACAATTTAGCATGAAGTTAGAAAACCTGCATCGATCTATCGATTCATTTACTCATAGCTTTTATTATTACCTATTTAAAAAAAAATTATTTATACTTTCAGAAATTCTAACTAACACGTTTTTCCACAGATTGGGACGTAACCCCTTAAAACGAAAATTTATTAATTAATTGAAATCTTAAAACTTAGAACTGTCAGTGCACACGTGATCACAAATTCACTTTTTGAACCTGACAGGCATTCTACATTTCATTCCTTAATGAAGTTGTGTCAGAAATTCTAACTAACTGACTCGAAATGGTTGAACTCTTTTCTTAAGAAGTGGGAAATGCTGTATCAAATAGATGAAAATGGTAAAAAATCTTTAGAAAACATGCCAATGCCGAAGCTGAACGCGCATTTTCCATTATTCCCGAGGCAAAGACAATTAAAAGAAATTATTTAGGAAACGACACTGTTAGTTCATTTTGCGTTTTACGCTTCAATTTAAAATCAACTAAACAGACTGCTTTAACAATGCCTATTCCTCGTAAACACTCAGAAAAAATGTCATCAGATGTCCTGTACTCGACGGCAGAAAATTCAATTAGATCTGCAGGACAATTCTTCAACATTAGGCCAGCAAACGAAAATACTTGAAAGTAACGAAATTTCAAAGTACTTAACTTCCAATTTTAGTAACTTTTATGAAAATGTAATTAGTTTTAAAACAAGCAATTTTGTAAACTTCATAATAGTATATTACGTGCCTAGGCGCACAATGAGGGTTATTGCGTGACGAGCGGCAATGCTCACAGGAGACCGAAGCCGAGGCGCGATCAGTCCTGCGAGCATTGTCGCGAGTCTCGTAATTTTCCGAATTGTGTGCATTGGCACGTATTCTATTTTATGTGACTTCGGTGCGGATATGAGTTTTTATGCACTTGATATTTCGCGACTAGTTCCGGCCATTTCGATTTTCTCGATCTTGTGTAGTAATAGCGTATTGTAATAGGGCATGCGCAGTTCAAATGTACAAGGCTTTGTCAGTACGGTGCCAACGCTGTACGAAGAAGAATAATAATAAGAAGATTCTGCTCCGATGTAAGACTATATGCGCATGCGCAGTTCAATTTTTACATTATATTCCTCTGTAACAGAATACACAACATTCCGTTACTCTCAGCTGTAACGGAAAAACGAATTTCCACGCAGGAGGCACATAGAATATAGTACAATATTAATATTACATAAATTTGCTTCCTGTGATGAGTAACATTTCAATACTTAATTTTCAATGCCTATGACACGAATTTGCTTGATTCGCAAAGAATTCCTAATTTACAATCAATTCAATTTCATTGGGAATCAGTCACAGTTTTTCGAATATTTTGATGATATTATTAGCTGGACTAGTTAAGAAATGTACTTCCATGAAAGTTTGTGACCTGTATATTTGATTTAAACAAGAATCCAAACTCATTAATTTTTTAAAATTTATTTTTAGAAGAAATTTAATCAAAATCATTAAAGTTTTATTTACCCCCTAGATTTTACTTGATTGTAAAATATTATTTATAGAATATTCTTGTTAAATTTTCCATGCATATATTCTATAAGCTTATGAAATTGTTGCAATATATTAGAGGTAAAAATTATAAACTGCCGTGGAAACTTGTAAATATTGTAAATATTTCATTCTGGTTGTGGATTAGACCTACTGGGGAAACCACATTAAAAAATACGCGTCCGTAACTCTACCTCTGTGGTGGTGTGAAGAGGAGGATGATAATTATCTTCAAGTTTCATTGCATATATCATATGCAACTTACCTGTACAATGACAAAATGTCAAATTAAAATAAATATTGCTAAAAATAGTAAAATTATATGTTTTTACTGTTAGGATTGACAACCCAATTTTTGTGAGGCACCCTTTTATTTTTTATATTTGATTAGTAGCTGTAAAAAAACATCTTTATACTCATAAAAAGAAAGTAATCAAAATATTTCTACGATTAGTTGTATCACTTTTCGCAAAAATAAAATAAAATTTTCTGTAATTGAATATTTCAAAATTTCAATAATGATTTCAATTTCAGGCACATCTCAGAAAAAATAGGTGAAACCTTTCATCATTTAGAGTTTGAAACATCAAACTGTTACGTCAGAAACGTAACATTTCTCTTCTTAAAAGATTCCTCGTTTTATGTTAGGATCGAAAAGGATCCTCTCTAAGGGATGAGGAGAAGTCAGTGATTGAGAATGGTTATTGATATAAAGTATGTTTATTGACAATCAAATTGAGAAACGAATAAGCATCATGGAATTGGAAATCGAATTGAAATTTAGATGTACCTTTGTAATTACCCCAAGTGAAATTTGACTGGTGATTTATTGAGTCCAGTGGAGCGAAGGTGGTCAGTTGAGTCCTCGTTGAAATCCTTGAGATAATACTTGTTGATGGGAAATTCGTTGTCGAGACGGTTGGTCTAGTCGATTCTTGATCCAAGTTTAGAGAGAATTTTGGACGGTGATTCCCCTTCACTTTCTAATGTCGTTGAACTCAGCGTCGAGTAGGAATTCGTCTGAGTAGCGGTAAAATCTGATGAGGCTGGACTGAACTCGTAGCGTAGAGATAATAAAACTGGACTAGACTGAACTGAACTCGCCGTGTAGAGATGATGGTACTGGACTGGACTCGAGTTGGTTACATTGTGAAAATCGGATGTCGACTGACTGACTGAACTCGCGTTGGTTACATTGTAGAAATCTGATGTTGACTGAACTGATCTCTATTAGAACTTTCGCTTTTTATAGAACTTTTGCTTTTTATAGAACTTTTGCAAGGTTGCCCATGGTGGGAGCAAAACCAAGGTGTACCACCTTTGGTATTAAGATCGGATGAGTTGCCCTCTCTGAAGACTCGTGCTCCAATGAAATTCGTTACCTGGCACTAATGTCGCAATCTATTTTATCTGTTATTCGATTCTAACGAAAAGGTCAACTACTGTGGAAGTAAACAAGGTGTATCATCTTTTCCATATTTGGTATTTTAAGATCGGATGAGTTGCCTTCTCTGATCACTTATGCTTCGATGAAATTTATTACCTGGCATTAGTGTCATAGTCAAATATATCAAGTCTATTTTATCTGTTATTCGATTCTAACGAAAAGGTCAACTACTGTGGAAGTAAAAACAAGGTGTACGATCTTTTCCATATTTTGGTGTTTAAAGTCGAATGAGTTGCCTTTACCCATGAGTCACGTTCCGATGAAATTTATTACTTGGCGTTAATGTCACAGCCAAATATATCTATTTAGATTTGCCTTTCGATTTTAACGATCTTCCTATTTCTTGTTAGATCTTGCTGTTAAGTCAATATAATCAAGGACGTGGTAATTTCGCCTTGATCTCTTCATTGGTTCCTTAATTTGTGTATTACTCTAGGTGGTAGAGTCGCGGGACGTGACAAAACCTACGCTTAAATTATTTAAACCATTTTATGAAAAGAAAACATTTTTTACAAAATTAAATACATCTCACGATTATTTACTTATTTACAAAAGTAGAAACAGTAGAGTTGTAGTGACTGTTTTCCCCGGAATAATAAGTGATGATTGATTAAAATTCTACAATTTTTAATAAATTTGGTAAGAAGCGACAGTAAGAAAAAATCCAGTTATAGAAAACATTATATAATGATTCATTTTTGTGAGAATTAAATTTTCCCTTTATAAAAAAGAAACGCTTTTCTTTTTTTTTTATCGAGAGACCTGATTTTTGTCACGATAACTACCTTTATTGTATTTTTAAGATTTTAGTTTAAAACAGTCCATTTATAATGTAATTCTACTCTCCTGTAGATAATTACTTATTTATGTGATGGATTGTAAGTCAAGTCGAAGGAAATAAATATTTTAAGCCGTTAAAGGGTTTGTAAAATTTTTCCAAGAAAGTACATTAAGTTAATAACTTTTCTTCTCAAAATTGTGGTTAATACATATTATCAGCTACGTTTAATTTATCTTTTAGAAATATTGTCAATTAATATACAAATCAATATTTAAGAAAGTATATATACGAAGAAATAACTTAAGTTTCTATTTATTTTCAATTTATTATTTAATAAATAACTTTTAGTCTACATGCAGGTTCAAGAAATTAGCATTAGAAGAAAGGTAAGTATCAAAGGCAAATATACGGTGACAATGTTTAATATTTAATAAATTAAAAATCCATATAAATTACTACCATTCAAATTAACAATATTTAAAATCAATTAAAAAATACATCATATAAACAATGTAAACCAAAACCACTTGAGGATGACACATTAGTAACCTAACCGCAAATTTTCTTAAATAATACATTCAATATATTACAACTTTGCAAACCTCTAGTGCCTTCTAATATATTTCTCGCATATCGCACACTCACAAACCATTTATAATAACTCCTGAAAGTCATAAACATCGAACGTTTGAAGATTTCAAAATTTCTGGCAACTTGTCAAGTTTTGTACACAGAAATTGAAAGAAATCATCTCAAACCTTCAAATAGCCGATCGAGGCGAGGACGACGAGAAATTACATGTTCAAATCGTTCGTCTTCGTACATTTTCGGCATTACCCGAAGCAGTGACGTCACAGACAGTGGTAATCATTGAGTTTTCGTTTTGCGGCTTCAAACTGGTATGTATGGAGAGGGTAAATTTCATCCACGATCTGGGAGCACTGCTGTGCATATACACATACACATATGCCCAGCAACCAATTACCCATAAAGCAATTTGTTGCAGATTTTGAATTTAATATACAAAAAATTAAGGGAGAAGATATAAATGCGGCTAGATTGAAATTCGTAAACTCCATAACAACCTTTTCACGTCACAGACAGACACAAAACCCTATTACTGACTCATAAAAAAAATAATCCAGGACATCAGATCGACTCGCACTTTTATAAATAACAATCCAGTAATTCTTATCACAAAAGCTGACAAAGGTAACATAACCGTGGCCATCTACAGAAATGATTATTACAATAAACTTCAACTTTTGCTTTTAGACAACTCATCCTATACCACTTTAAAAAAAGATCCTACACTTACCATACAAAAAATGGTCAATAATCTCATTAAAACTGTGACGTGGTAAATTTTACTTGTCACTTAAGAAGATATTTATGTAGGCTCACCGGTATGGCAGGTGGGGTTATGTCCCGGAGAAAAAGTCGTGTGACGAGGAACCGCACTTCGTCGCCACCCGAGAGCACTCGAAACACTTATCACGCACTACCCGCACTTACGCTTCGTGTCCCGTTTGTTCTATACACGACACGAGGACAACGGCACCAGAGGACAGCGGCGTTGGAGATGTGGCACGACCGGCTTCCGAGCAGACGTAAACACTGGCCACCATTTCACCTTACGAGCATCGATACATCGATGCTTCAATTGTATCCGCCATCGATCACCAGGGAGCGACGCACAGGACGACCAGCTTCAACCACGTGACCCGGAAGATGCAGTCTGGTGCACACTGACTTCATTACTTTCTATCTAGTATTCCAGACATTGCAAATACTTAATTTATGTTATATAATTTTATTGGACACTATCTAACTTAATGCAAATGTACCACACGCGATCTTCGCCATATAAGAGAGAACCGCGTGTTTATAAGAATTTTTTGTCGAGGGCGATTACTGTACTAGGCACGGGTTGCCTAGTCGTCTAGTAGAAATGTGACATGTGACCTGCTTCCGGGTCCGCGATTGGGTCACGCGATTAATTCGTGGGGTAGGTCGGGAACTTTTCTGGCGTCGCAACTTCCTTAATGTCTCTCGTCCTGCGACTAGGAAAGACAGATGGTTACTTTCGACTTGAACCTCCTCGAAGAATTTAGAGATTGCTGGGACCGATATGGAGGGTGAATTTGTATTGAAGTATGATCCAGAACTCGACTATGTAATACAGGTAGCGTAAGTTATTTTCATTATATTTTCTGTGGCAAGTGATCCGGAAATACCGGACAGTACTGAATTGAAGCGAACGCGTGATGGCGTCCATCTCACCTACCGAGACCGCATTGCCTCTCTTTCTCTTGTGTTCGCGAGTGTTCCCTCTCTATATTTATATACTTTTCGGTATTTGTTTCATTGTCTCTTGCGGGGGAACACGAATTTCAAATAATAAATTTAATCATTAGTAAATTCGTGTTCTCAGGCACTGACGCGAAAGACTAATTTAAATTGGCCATAATGTCGCGTGTAACTTGGAAAGTTGCCAGGCTTGTACAATTTCAATTTGTTTCTTTTAGTCATTCCGGTAATTTTCTTTAAATAACCTTAAATTGTATAGATTCTGTTTATTCTAATAAATAATGTTCTGCCAAATTTCATTTTAATTAAATTCTGGTTTCTTTTATTTATTACCCGCTAACTGTTGTGACTCATAATTGACCCCGCCTTGTATTATTGTTATTAGAGTTCTGAGTCTCAGGGCCATTTAACTTGACTTTGTCACTTTATGTAAAGTAACTGGCCCTCAACCAGAATTTAAAAGAAGTATTTTATTTTCAGGTGCTTTGATTTTAGACTAATAAAATTAGTTGGGCTAACAAAAGAGTTGACAGGTTCCGCGTAAGAAACTGCATCTCAACTGGCGCCCAACGTGGGGCCCGACATAATCGAGAACAGTTATTTTTCCCAGAAAACAGTGGCCAGAATTTGATTAAAATCATAATAAACAAAATTACTATAAATTAAAATTTTAAAATTGAATTTTTTTTCTGAAATTGGAAATGCAGGAAGAATTTTGGAATTATTGAATTTGATGGATGAAATTTTGAGGTAGAGGAAATTTGAATATTATGATAATTTAAAACATTTTTTTGGGTATTTACATTTCAGGACTAGGACAAGATTTGTTTTGTAATATTAATTCGGCAATTTGAGAGATTTGAAGGTTCTCTCTTAAATTTCCGAGACCAATATAAACCATTCCAGAGAGAGAACACATAACTTGACCTGTTAACGGAAATAAATTTATTTAAATTTATAAATTTCAAAAGTCGAAATTTGAGAATGTTCGAAAATATTTGAGAATTGAACATTGTCAAAATTAGATGTTTTCTTTTGACTGAAAATTTGTAAAAATTTTAAAAGCCAAAGTTTTCTCAAGTGGAAAATTTCATTCGTATTTTAAATCTAGGGATTTCGAAAAAAATTTGATCCCAGGAAATTGGAATTTTAAGATTTTCGGACACCAAGACTTCAGAATTTCTCTTGAAAATATCATTTAAGAAATTTGAAGTTTCTAATTCAAATATTGTTGATGTTCTTATTAGGCTTTAGAGTTCAGACAAAATGTAACTCAGAGTTTCGTATTTTCAAACGTTTCGACTCAGGTCTTTCAAATTTCTGAAACAGAGAGAACCCATACGAGGGGGGGGGGGGGGCACTCCATAGTTGACATTTATGAATTGAATGGCCTAATTGTATAAAAAGTACTATAATATATATATATATATATATATATATATATTGTATGTAGGTATGTTGTAATGAATTTATATCTCACTTTACATTTTCATCCTTTTTTTTTATTTTAATGATAAAGGCGATAAAATTGAGTATAGCTGATATCGGAAGTTTACAAGAAGCATGAATTCCATAAAGTGGTGGCATTTGACAACTTGCTAGAAGAAGGTTAACCTGACATAAGGATTTTGTTTTTTTTTTAATTTGATTAATCTGTCAGATGCCTAAAGTATATGAATTGTTTCTTGTGTCGAATCAGCTCTGGTAATTGGATTTAATAGAGAATATTAGCCTTTATTATTGGCGAGGTTAGAAAGTGTCAAATAAGAATGTGGAGATTTCATTGGAGATTTTGCACAAGAGGAGTAATTTCTTTTTCCGGAAATAAACTTCCGAGGTCGGAAGCGAAGCGAGGTCGAGAGTCACTGACCAGTATCATCATCGGCCTAGGAGATTTTTTTGTTGGTTTAAATCCCTTTGTTATTTTGTATTACAGGTAGTTGATTCGGAATGTTGAGAGTTCGATTTGTTGTGGAATTTCGGAACGAAGCCCAATAATCATTTTGAAATAGTTTTGTATAAACAAAATAAAGTGAATTTGATAGAATTATGGATTCGTGACTTAGATGGCCGAATAAACATTATATGGGTAGTAAAGAACGGATTTAAAAGGTTAATTCCCAATTATTAGTTTATTCTGAAACGGAATTCAAGATTAGAAGTGTTAACTCGTGAATTCTAAATAGACTAGCGGTTACTGATTTAATAGACTTCTGAGATTTCGGAAATATTGAGAACAAAGAAATTTTCGTCGATATTAGAATTTTTCAAGAATAATTGTTAAATAGGATTCCTGGGCGATTTCGAATAGTTTTTTTTTATTCGTAAAATCATACTGATTGATTTTTAGAGAAATTACTGGATGCCTATAGTGCGCTGTATTTTTCGGGTGATTGGACGTTTGAGCTACTTGCTGTAAAAATTTTGCCTCATATGCATTTCCTTACTGGTATCACGCCCTATATTGGTTATGCGCTAAAATTATATGTCTAGCCCTGTTTTAATGAACTTATCGCTATAATTTTATTACTGTACTATTTCATGCTTTACCTGACATAATTTAATATGTGTTGTTTATTGCTTTTTCTGATTTCCAACCTCCAATAATTCTCTCACCTTGGCTGTTTTGAAAAACAAAACGGGAAAGGTGGGGAATAAATGTTATATCAAGAACATTCAAACAATTCGGGAATTCGAGCTATAGGTTACGAGATAACGTGTTTTGGCTGGGACTACTGGAAATTTGGAAAATAGGAACGTTACTCGGAAATTCGAACTATTCAGCCCAGATTCGCTGGAATAGTAGTTTCGTTTTAGCTTGGATTTAACATTGAATTAGAGATTATTCCGCCATCCTTTCGGAATCATGAACACATCCACAGGCCTGAGATTTTGTTTGGCAACCACAATTTTTTTCCGGGTTGCGAGAATGTCTCTGCTGGAAGAAGTAAATAAGCTAGAAACCGCAGATCAAATTGTCGAATGAATTGCTGGACTATCGGATACCGAGTTGACTGACGCACTGACACGGCATGAACTCTCCCTGGGCGAAACTAGGTCAGAAAAATATAAAGGGCTTAAGAGACAGTTACTGCTATATAGGGGTCTCTCGGATATTTCATCAATATCAGACCTCGCTTCCAACGCTACATAGGGCAGTAGGGACGATTTAAGGGGCCCGGGAACTTAGAGGGATGTAGGTGACAGTCAGAGCTCCGGTTACGGTTACGACTAGCGAGGTTATACCTAGCTTTCCAATCACGAAGATGGTGGGTACGATGAGTAGGAGCATGGAAGGTTTCGTGACACTTTCCGAACTGGGAGATGGTGTCACTACGTCAAGGATAACGCCCTCTACGCTTATGGTGCCGTCGGGCTTAGCGTTGGCATACGGTTATGCGAACATTTCCTATACCTTATCCTGGATACCAACCTGGAGACAGTCAATCCGACTAGGGTTCCATATGAGTATGCGCGTGAGCCTAAACTGGCTGGATATGATTCGGAAGGGGGACTGAACCGTTTTTCTCGGTATGAGGCGGATTTCAGGTCCCTAAATTTGGACGCAGATCAAGAGCGGAGAACACACGATGACCAGGGCCAGTACAACCGACTTCCAGGTGATGGGTGAGTAAGGAATGACGAATTTTTCTGCGAGGAGACCAGAATGCCCGAACCTAACCATATGGGTGGCTACCCGGAAAATCTTGGTTTTCGATTCAGCAGCTCTCGGTTGGAAACGTGGCAAGGGCTTCAGGACTTAAGCCGATTTGTATATAACTGGAAGATCTCTTTCAGCGGCAAATCGGGGGTTACCGTAGACCGGCAAGATAGAAGCGGAAATGAATCTAGGGACAATGGCCGTCAAAGAGGATTCGCGAAGGATAGGTTTGTCAAGAGCAAGGAATCCGAGGTTAAAAAAAATTTTAAAGACACAAGGTTTAAATTTAAGGTGGGGGGAGGTCAGTAACGTCGGAGTACGTCTCCTGAAAGAGCCACAAAAGACACAGGAATAGAGAAAGTAGTCATTTGTTTTAGGTGCCGGAAACCTGGCCATTATCAAGCAGATTGCCCCCTACCAAGAAAGCTAGCGCGCTACCGCTGTAAAACGGAGTGTCTTACGATTATAAATTCCCCTAATTGCTTGGGAAACGGGGAAAATAAGCGGTCATACTGGTATGCACTACCTCCCAACCTTCCGCGACCGAAAAAATCCGATTTAGTCAATAAGGTTAGTATCGTATGCATTTCGAAAGTCTCGGGCCCGGTATGGACGACGACAGTTCTCGCGACGATAGATATGCCGGAATATAGAGACGTGAACATATCTGACATCGAGGAATTCGACTCGGTACTTAGCGATCGAATCATCGATGAAATAGAAGGCTTTAAAAATATTGTAAAGGATCTTGGAAATTTAGATGTGAAGATTCGGGAAAAACCTCGTGTGTATGGATTTAAAAGATAATGGCTCAAGTACATAGAGTGGACGATCCTGAGGGATTTTCCAGTCTTAAGACTATGGTAGGAAAGAATGGACCAGACGAGACTCTTTTAACTCCTAGTAACTTGGGTGGAGTTATTGCGGAGGAGTCACCTCACTCGGACTCATTAGATTTCGTTGAGGCTGAGTTCCATGAGTGTGACGGTCTGAAGACGGACTTTAATAGCGGCCTCGTCCCTACCGAGGAGGTTCGCGGTAGAATACATCTAGTGATGGAAATAGGATCGGTTACCCTAGATGCGTTGTACGACCCGGGATCCACAAGGACTTTTGTTATGAATAAGGTGAGTCAGAAGATTTGGCACAGTACCGGAAAAGAGCTGGACAGATTACATAGATCCAAGATGATTGTGGCCAATGGATCTATGCAGCTTATCGAGGGAAAGGTCGAGTTACCATTGAATATTGAAGAGGTAACTAGGCTTTGTGAGATTAGGTTTGCTGAGCACCTCGATACCAAGATGATCTTGGGGATACATGCTCAGGCTGTATTCGATATGTATTTCGGATCTAGGTTGAAGAAAGTCTTCATGTCTGACGAATCTGGAAACCACAACCCTTTGAAGACATGGTTGGTTGAAGAGGAGGGGTGCAGTGCTATAGCCTATTTGCAAGAGGAAGAACAGGAGAAGCTAAAGGAACTTCTGGGTAAAAAGCTTCCGCCTAAAGTTGAGGGTCAGTTGTTTTCGGGCCATATTAGGTGGTCCGAAGTCAATGTCCCGTCATATTCCGCTTAGTAGATGCGAGGGGCAAGTGCGTGGGCGAAGAGCACGTCAGGCACTTGAAACCCTAAGTCGCCAGCACTAATCATATCAGGGCTTAAGAAGTCTTTAGGAATATGAATGTAAGGTAAGAAATTGAGAAGATTTAAGATGAAGGATTAAAACTATTAAGAAAACCATGGAATCCTGAAAGTTAGTTCTGACTGGAAAAGAAAGTTAGGTATTATGCAGGCCTATAAGTTGGAAACGAGGACTTCCGAGCAGAATTACCGGTATCGTTAGATAAGGTATACCCAAAAATCTGCTGATTGTTTAATCGCTTTGTTTTTTTTTTCTTTTGCTATGTGGTTTCTTTTATTATGATTTTGGGCTCATTATGATTTTGGCTTATTATGATTTTAGCATATGCATATCACTTAAAAAAATATTTATGTAGACTCACCAGTATGACAGGTGGGGTTATGCCCTGGGAAAAAAGTCGTGTGATGAGAGACCGCACTTCGTCGCTACCCGAGAGCACTTGAAACACTCATCACACACTACTCGCACTTACGCTTCCTGTCCCGGCTGTTCCATACACGACACGAGGACAACGTCACCAGAGGACAGCGGCGTTGGAGATGTGGCACGACCGGCTTCCGAGCAGACGTAAACACTGGCCACCATTACGCCTTACGAGCATCGATGCATCGATGCTTCAATTGTATCCGCCATCGATCACCAGGGAGCGACGCACAGGACGACCAGCTTCAACCACGTGACCCGGAAGATGCAGTCTGGTGCACACTGACTTCAGGAATTTCAAGCTTGTATTCCAGACATTGGAAATACTAAATTTATGATATATAATTTTATTGCATACTATCTAACTTAGTGCCAATGTACGACACGCGCTGTTCGCTGTATAAGAGGGAACTGCGTGTTTATAAAAATTATTTGCCGAGGGCGATTACTGTACTAGGTACGAGTTGCCTAGTCGTCTATCAGAAATATGACATGTGGCCTGCTTCCGGGTCCGGGATTGGGTCACGCGATTAATTCGTGTGACGGGTCGGGAAATTTGCTGGCGTCGCACAGTGGATTGAAATAGAAAAACGAGGTTCAAAATCATTTTCTGAGCTGAATTCTTGACCGATTTGAGATTTTTTTGTTTTGAAAAATCCAACATTAAATTTTGAAGAGATCGCTGCAGGCCGATTTTTGAACATGTTGTTGTTACAACTTTATGTTAATGTAAATAGCGGAAAAATGTCGATTTTTCGAATTTTATTTTTTATTTCTTCGAGTAAATTTTTCCTAGGCCTGTCACACCCCAGCTTCGATGCGTAGGAGTATATAGAATGAAATAATTTTGTTGGCATATGAATTCATTTGTTATAAACAAATAGATATAACAATTAGTCAACGGAATGGATTGGTCATTTGTGCAATCCAATTAAGCATCGGAATCAATCGGTCCCATCTCTAAGATGATATCTCATCTTGGAAATTCGTCATCCGTTATTATTTGTTAACTTTAAAAACAAATAATATAAACAAATGCACCATATGGGCATTTGTAGGCAAAAACGAGCCGAATCTCTTCCGAATCTTCATCATAATACATTGCTTCTTCCGACAATAAACCGATGGGAATAATGAAGGATTTGATAATTTGTGCACCGTGCAAGAGGATCTTATGCACAGATTATGACATGTAGTACCAGTTGTAGAGCTCAACATACAGCTGTGCAGTTTCAAATGCATATGATTCGTAAAATACTGCATCGATCTTCCGTCCACAAGAAAGAACCTGCAAAATGGTATTGAATCATTTGATAAGTCGGACATCAACACCTGTGATTTTCGATGTAAGTTCAGGATCTCTAAAGAATCTACGTGCTGTGTTCCCGTTATTTGAGTTTCCAGCGCCATGTTTAGGAACGTCTACTATCAGGCCCATTTCTTCCCGAAATTCTTTCTGGATCCTCAATTTGGCCTCTTTTACAAGTCTTTTTTCTTCTGCTGTTCTCGCTTGCCAAAGGCGAAATGCTGAATGATACGCTATGTTGAGGATGAGAACCATAAAACGTATCTTAGCATGGAGTGGTGAAAGATCAAGCTCATAATCCTCTTTATTCACATGCTTCTGCATCACTCTATCCAATTTGTTCATCTCCGAAGGGTTGGCTTTGCATAAGTGACAACTTGCTGCTCTGGGCGTTTTCTTTAGATTCTGAGCTCAGTCTGAGACCTCGTCAATTCGGGTGTTTCTTTAGCGTATTGATACGCTAATGGTGTGCATAATTTTGTAGATCCGGGGTGAGGATTTTTCCAGATCTCTTTCGATTCTGACTCCAACATGATGGGTACCATTGAGATCATGAAAAGGCTACCATCAGATGCCATTCCTCCAGGAAGCTTTTGCTTATACGTGCTTTGATCTGATGCCCCATCACAACCGTATTTCAAGGAAAGTTTCAGCGATTTGATATTCTCTTCCAATATACAAGTTTTAATTTCGGGAATCAGCAACAAACGATTTACTATATTATCTAGAAGTGGTTATAGTTCGATCGTAGCACCTTTGTCAGTGATTGTCATTGCCGAATCAGAAGGATAGCATCTTTTCTTTGCATCCATCAGATTACTGTAAGGAACATAAATGTCTGCATTTTTTTCCTTCGCTTGCAACCGAATGATTTCATATTGATGCCTTGAAAGTTTGGCATCTTCAATCAGTGCGAGAGTTTGGTCGTCAGTGAATCTTACTGTACTCTTCAAATCCTCATTTTCTTCTGGTTCATTCAAGAGTTGACTTATTTTATTCGCCAATTTGATTCTTCCATCTGCTCTCAAACTACTAAGAAAAGCATGTTGGATTTCAATCGCAGAATAATTCTCATGAATGGATTTCACTTTCCTTTTCTTAGTCGACTTCGAGCTGTCTTCAAAATCTTCTCGAGATCGTCTACCAATCTTCGTTTCAGTCATTTTTATTGTGATGTTCTTCCGAATCCAACCAGCATATCTGGTTTGGAACAAGGCTCCATCGTGAAAGCACAACTTCCAATTCTTCCGAAAAGAATGGATGAAGTAACGCAATAGTTTATCAGTGACTGTTTTGATTTGATCATCTGCAACAGGATGACGTTCCCGAACGTGATCCAATAGGAGAGCGCATAAGTCTTCGTCACACATTCGTAAATTCGGAACTGAAATATTGCATAACTCTTCAATTGGTACCACTATAGTATCCATTTTACAGCGTATTAGACACCGAACAGTGGGAGAAGAAATTCAACAGGAAAAACTGAAAAAACGATTGAACTTCTTCCGAAGCGATCAAGAACCGCCAAAATATCTCTTAAAACTATGAATATAAAAAACGAAAAACACCAAATAGTAATATAAAAAGGTGAACAGGAAAAACTGAAAAAAAACGATTGAACTTCTACTGAAGTAATACTTATTTCTAGGAAACAATGAAGAGATTAATCAAGGATATCTTCTGTGAAGAAGGAAAGAATTCATTGGAAAATGAATAGGAATAGGAAAATTAAAGGAAATCAATACAATTTCATGTAACGAGACACGAATGTCAAGTTAACCAAAAAGCAACGGAAGATAACCTCTTCCGTGAATGGAACAGCAATTTGCGTGAAACAAATAATTACATTCTAGAAGAGTGTTTTATCAATAGATGATATGAATGTGAGTTTTCAAAATGATTGGATTATCATTCCATAATTATAGAACAGGACAAATGTTCACTGCTCAAGTGTCATGACCAATATGTCGCCAAGAAACAGCTGTCTAGTACCCAGAATGCCAACGGGCATCGAGCATGCGTATATTTGATATGCCACCATCTAGCGGTGACGAATGATATTTATACTCATCAGGATAGTCAATGACATGTACACTCGCTTAGATTATTTTGTTGCTAAAGTCAACAAGTAATGTCGGATGAGAAGACGACATCTGTCAACATCACGAGCAATGTATTATGATGAACTGTGCGTCACGACTTTCTACGTACTCTCGTCCTGCGACTCATAGAAACGTGTCGTCAAAAATTTCTTCCAACCTGAATCTCCAAAGGACGTTTGATATTGATTTGACTGTAAGATGGGAGAATTCGTCATGATGTTCGATCCGGAGTTACAGGATGTTATGCATTTAGCGTTATTTTGGTTTATTTAATTTCTTTTGGCAAGTGGTCCAAAAATATCGGACAATATTGAATTGACATTAACGCTTTATGGCGTCCATCTCACCTACCGAGACCACTTTGCCTCTCTTTTTCTCTTGTATTAGTGAGTGCTCCTTTTCTATACTTATATATTTTCGATATTTATTTTATTCTCTCTCTCTCGTAGGGGCTATAATTTTAACTATTAAATTCAATCATTATTAAGCTATTGTTCTCTCGGGCGGCGACGCGATAGACTAAGTTAAATTCGCCATAATGTCGCGTGTAACTCGGAAAGTTGCGAGGCTTGTATAATTTCAATTTGTTTCTTTTAGTCATTCTGGCAATTTTCTTTAAATAATCTCAAATTGTATAGATTCCGTTTATTCTAATAAATAATGTTCTGCCGAATTTCATTTTAAATAAATAATGGTTCCTTTTATTTATCACCCGCTAGCTATTGTGACTTTTAATCGACCCCGCCTTGTATTATTTTTATTAGAGTTTTGAGTCTCAGGGCTATTTAACTTGACTTCTCCACTTTAAGTAAAGTGACTGGCGCCCAACCACGATTTAAAAGGAGTATTCCATTTTCAGGTGTTTTAATTTTAGACTTATAAAATTAGTCGGGTTAAGAAAAGAGTTGACAGGTTCCGTATAAGAACCTGCATCTCAAAATCTGGAAGAACAAGAATTATAATTAATTTATCCGAAAAATATTGGATCAATAACTTAATTCGTGCGTTTTTTTTCAATATTTGAATGTTTATTTAAGAAAAACATATACAATAGTATTATTCAAAGTAATGCCCATCTGAAGCTATGACGTTTTCCCATCTTTCTGGCAATTTGTGGACCCCATCCCAAAAGAACTGCGCCGGCTTGGCGGCCAAGAATGAATCAAGCCAATTTTTGATACCCTGTTCTGATGTGAACTGTATTCCAGTGAGGGCGTTCTGCGTCGACCGGAACAAATGGCATTCAGATGGGGCAAGGTCTGGGCTATAAGGCGGGTGAGGTAAAACTTCTCATCCACTGTTTTCCAAATAGTTCTTAACCGGAATAGCATACATCTTTATACATTTTGACGTTTTTTTGGTTGCCTACACATATGCTTCTTTCTGCGAAATTTTTTCACGATCTATATGTATTTATGTGTATATATGCATGTATATGTTTGCATGTGTGCATGTGTGTGTAAGCATGTAAATATGATTGTGTATACATATGTGTATATGTGTGTATGTTTGTGTATGTGTATGTGCATGTGTATATGTTGTGCATGCATATCGTGTGCTGATAGTTTGAATTTCAGAAAAAATATAAATTTTTTTTTCTATTTTGTAACTTACCCTAATATTTTAAACAAGATATTTCAAAATTTGTTTTATGAATAAATTGCTCAAACTTTTCTATAAAGGAATGCATAGGCCCTTTGCATTTTCTTCAAAACGTGTAGAACCGTTATGACTTCGGTTAAAATTAACTATCCTTTCTTTATTATCCAGGCAATCTGGTCATCTTGTGTTTATCCTTCCATTTTTCCTTTAGAATCACAGCTCTGCTTGAAAAAAAATTTCCCTACATCTCACTGATTTTCTTGCCTACAACTGTCTTCTCCATACACCCAGAAATCAATTACTAAATTATCTTCTTATGTTGAGATTGTGTCAATAATGTGTTTTAGAAAAGACAATGCAAAATGGCTAGATTTACTATTTTTATTATTAATTGGTTCGTCAGTTTTTGAATATTCCATATTTGTATTTTTTCGTAGTGCAGAATTTGCAACTAATCTTCGTTCTATATCAGTACTGTCGTTAATAACTTCTCTAAATGTACCTTATAATTTCGTAAGCTGGATTAAGTGTTACACAGTCCAAAGTTCTTTGAAAAAATCTATAAAAAGTCCACGATGAATTTCACAACTTCAGAACATGGATTTTAAATTGTCCCAGTCGAATTTTACAATTTCAAACTAGGAGATTCTTGGAGTTTAGATTGAAGAAACCGCACTGTACTATTGTCGCAAGACCGGTGATAGTTTCAGTATACTGAGACAATTTTCAGCACCACACCTCTCTGTGCCGAGAACAACTTCTTCTGGATCACTGATCAACTCTTCCCAGCACTGAAGTCGGCTTTTATTTATGCCTAGCCTCAGAGCTGATTCCAATATTTTTTGTGCTTCGCGCAGAAGAGTATCACCCGTTGAGCGGGTAAATCTCCGCCGTACTGTGAGGAATTCACAATACAGGACAAAAAACTGGTTTTTCCACCAGTGCATCGAGTCCCCGGTACGCCCGTGTCTGCGGCGAGGCATTGAATGGTCACATGTTGCGACCACTTTCCGCCTTGCCTTCCGCGCAGTGTCTTCCAACGACCCAGCAGACTTTGCCCAACTAAGCTCATCTATGCAGAGCTGGGTAAAATGGTTCTCAAAATGTGTTTAAAATGTTAAATGCAAAATAGTTTCGCAAAATCCATTTAAAATACAAAATAGAAAATGGTTTCCCATTTTCTATTTAAAATTAAAAATGCAAAATGTATTTTTGAAATAGGTTAGTACAAAATGCAAAATGGATTTTAAATAATACAAAAAATTACATCAAGAATATTTATTATTCTTTGCGGACGTGTTCATTTGGTTTAAGTAGCAATTGCTTCTCGAATATTGCGTCCCGCATGGATCTTCTTTTTGGGCGCAAAATCACGCCTGCATAACTAAATAGGAAAATAAAATCAGTGTTTTGAAAAATGGATGCCTGTGTAAGCAGCGCGTGTTGGCTTTCCGCTAGAGAAATTCTGCCATCAGCTGTAGACTGGCGCGCGATTCAATATCGAATTAAATTAATTCGATTTTAAATCGCGCGCCAAATTTTGATCAATGGCAGCATTTCTCCGGTGGGAAGCCAACATGTGCTTTTACTTGTCCAGGGCAGAACCAAAAAAAAACTAGGAAATAGTATTTTAAGTTGAAAATAGGTTGAAAACTTATTTAAAATGGAAAATGCAAAATGGTTTTCTTCTTCCTATTTAAAATACAAAATGGAAAATGGCATTTTGCATTTCAAATAGGTATTTGAAATGGATTCATTTGGAATAATTACCCAGCTCTGCATCTATGAGCCTGGTTTCTTCAAGTTGGTCCCGAAGCTTGTCTTTGCTCAGTCGTCTTGTGTTTCAAGAGGGGCTCCTCTCTTTGCCGCCCCTTCCCGCATTCCCTGGGTTACTCCGTTTCCGGATGCTAAACTCAATGCACTGGTGGTCACTCAAGGTTATTACCTCAAGGACGCACCAGTCTCCAATCCTTGAGGCAAGGCGGCGCGCGGCAATTGTGAGGCCGATTATCGACCCCCCTGCTCCTTGTCTGAACTTAAAATCCCTGCCCCAATTTAATACAATTAGGTCATTCCTAACGACCAACTCACCGACTAAGATACCTCCCCTTTCCAGACGGGCTTCTTCCCACTCGGACGACTTACTATTGAAGTCGCCCGCAATAAGGGACCGCCCATTAGCCTCTGAGGTTTTCCTCAAGGAGGAGGATCTGGGTCTCGAAGATCTCGAAAGGATCTCCGGGAGAGCAGTAGCAGCTGTACACACGCACGCTCGCCACCTCCATCCAAACGAACCCCGTGTCGGTCTCCAAAAAGTCGTCGATGCTCAAATCAGGGCTACAAACAAGGATCCCAGCCCTCCGTGATGCATCCTGGTACCAATCAGAGTTTTCGGACCATTTGTGTTGCTCACTAATGAGCAACCATCGGCCCCCCTCTCCTTGGCGGTCTGATTCAGAAGGTTCTGGGCTTCCTTCCCTCTCCCGAGGTTGAGCTGTAGAAACTTCACTTTCCACCCCTCGTCTTCCGGAGCTCCGCCCTAAATATTGGGCAAGAACCGCTCCCCGAAGCATGGGCGACATATTTTTCGCCCCTATCAGCACATGTCAGGCACCTAGGCGGAGCCTTGCATTCCTTGGCCACGTGCGACGCGCCCCCACACCTCCAGCAGGCATCCTTCCTGCCTGGAAGCGTGCAGCCGCGTGATACATGGCCATATCCCTGGCACCTGAAGCACCGGACTGACTCGACATGCTCGCGGACGCGACAGTTCACCCACTCCACCCTTAGCCTACCGAGCCTGAGAAAGCTCCGAGCGTCTGCCTCGGTTAAACAGACCACCGCAGTTTGTACACCGCCGAAGCGCTTGTACAGCCTGCACTGGTCCCCGAGGTCTGGTTTGCCCAGCGCGACGAACAGCGCGGAAAAAATTTCTTCCCTTGTGAGGGTCAATTCGAGGTCCCTAACTTCAAGCGACCTCTTCGAGACCAAACCGACCGCCTTATCGAGCGCCTTCTCTAAGGCCGAGACGTCACCTCCCTTCCTGAACACCAGGAGGATCTCATCCCTCCTGGTTTTCCGGATGGAGAGGACCTCCGTTTCCGCACTTTGGGGGTTCACTTTTGCCTTCATGACTTTCAGCATCTCGGCGTAGGACTCACCGTCCTTCTCCGACACCCTGACAGCGTTGCCTGACCTGGCGGCCGGAAAGCGCTTTGGCATCTCCCCTTCAACTTCAGGATCCTGCGCAGAGGGCACAGGAACCTCTCTTGTCTTCTTTTCTCTCGTTTTTATTTTTCTTTCTTCCATCAACTGCCATTCTCGATCCTTCTGTGGGGTCTGGCCTCAGGTGGCTGCAGGGCAAGGGGGCGATCCGTTCTTTGGAGGGGAGAAAAAGCAACCCTCTTCTCACCCTTTGTCAGCACTCCAGTTCCCTGAGGCCCAACCTCCGCTTAGCCGGTCACAGACTGCGGAGGCTTTGCAGTGTCCCCCAGGACACCAATTCGCTCTTTGCCTTACTCAAGAGAGAGTCCATCTATATAGTGTTCTCTCACATTCAAAAGACACATATCACAGTCATGCGGCGCTGACATTTATTCAGTTCACTCATTCTTCGCAGGCACTCGCAGTCTCATTCTCAGCAGCGGTGCTGAGGCATACATCCTTCTTCATGCATGGGTATAGACGCGTCTATAGCGTCCCTCGCTTTAACCTGGGATAGATCCGTTTATAGGGCACCCTTCACGCAATGGGAAGATGCCCGTGTATAGAGCCCCCTGCATTTGCTCACCGATTCGTCAAGGTACCAGTCCAAGAGGAAGTTTTACCTAGCATTTTCCATTCATGTAATCTACTTGGATTTTCAAGTTCAGTTTTAACTGGTTTTAACTTGGATTTCCAACCAAAGTATTTTCAGTCTCGTGCAAAGTCCTCACTTTATCCATTTTCTACCTGTACACTAGCTGACAGTAATTTACTTAGAGTTTTAAGATGAAGTTCAAATGATTTCAAATTGGATTTGACAGACAAGTTTTTCAGTTTAGTGCAAAGTCCTAACTTTATATTTGTCCTAATTGAACATTACCTGGCTGTGATTTACCTAGATTCCCAAGTTAAGATTCAACTTGTTTCAACTTGAATTTCCAACCAAAGTATTTTCAGTCGCGTGCAACGTCCTCACTTGATCTTGGTTTCACTTAGACACGAACGGATTCTAATCTTCTTGGATTATGAAGCTGGAATCCAACTGGTTTGAAATTACTTTTCCAAAGCCAGTATTTCCAGTCACGTTCGAAATCCCTAATTTATTTTGGTCCTACTTGGACGTTAGCCGGCTGTGATCTACCTGGATATCCAAGTTAAGATACAACTTGTTTCAACTTGGATTTCTAACCAAAGTATTTTCATTCGCGTACATAATACCGTGGGTGGTGTATTGGTTCGAGAGAGGGGGTTTTTTGGTTTTAACAGGTATGCCTAGACCCGTCCTAGGAGAGTCCTGTACAACGCCTATAAAAGATAAAATATTTTTTACTTCAAAGTTTCCTGTGGGGACTTATTCGTCCATTTATGTAAAATTTTTACAAACATTCAACTTGATATCAGGTGTACAAATAATTTTCCGTCGTTTTTTATCAAAAATTGGGCATTTATTGTGTAAAAACGGAACTTTATGTTTTATTCGAAATATTGTTCATCATATTGTTCTTCTTGCGTTTGGCACGAATCTTTGCGCGTTTTCGTACACTTTCGGCCTTCCACTACGTTCTTTGTCTTCGATGTTAAATTCATCGTTCTTAAACTTTTGAAACCACTCACGAAAACGTCCCTCACTTAAGGTAGCCTCACTATATGTTTTTACAAGCAATCGATAGGCCTCAGCTGCAGATTTCTTTGAATTGAAGAAGTAAATCAAAAGTTCCCGCAAATGACCCTTATTCGGCTCAAAACTCGACATTTTCGCACCAAAAAAAAACATTTTACTGATGAAAATTCACTAATATTTCAGTTATGTTGTTGACTGACGTCCAAGCTTACGGCAGTGATGTTTTACATCTGTCAATTTCAACCAAAACTTACTGGTGAGGCCAACTTTTGTTAAACGGTGGAAACTTATTTGTACACCTGATATATGTCACCTGTCACGAGAAAAGAGACTTAAAGCTGCAAGATAATATTTTACAAGTTGAGCGTTTCAAAGAGAGGCTAACAAAGAAAGCTTTGAAGTAAAAAATATTTTATGTGCCTCCGGCGCGGAAACTCGTTTTTCCGTTACAGCTGAGAGTAACGGAATGTTGTGTATTCCGTTACAGAGAAATATAATGTAAAAATTGAACTGCGCATGCGCATATAGTCTTACAGCGGAGCAGAATTTTCTTCTTATTCTTCTTCTTCTTCGTACAGCGTTAGCAGCCTACTGACAAAGCCCTGTACATTTGAACTGCGCATGCTCTATTCCAAAAAGCTACTACTACACAAGATCGATAGAATCAAAATGGCTGGGACTAGTCGCGGAATATCAAGTGTAATGACTAGCGCCGCAATCAACTACAATACTAGATTAGATTCTTGTGTACGCATAAAAACTCGTATTCACACCGAAGTCACATAAAATAGAATACGTGCCAATGCACACAATTCGGGAAATTACGCCTAGGCACGTAATATACTATTACAAAATCATCTCTGTCAATGTAGTAACAACAGAGTTGTCGATAATAAATCGGTAAAGTATAGAATTGAATTATCTTCGTGGGATGATCATAAAAAGCTTAAACCTCCGACTTTTAAGCGTAGTATGTTTAAAACCATTTGTTTATAATCGACATAATTAGCTGTGCAAGCAAAATTATGCGAATTTGCTATTTATGTTTTTGCGTATTTTTTCTCATAAATCACAATTCTCGAAATAATGTTGGAAAATTACGATTTTTCGTCATGATTTGTGAAAACATAACATAATTTTGGAAAAATAATGGCAAATTTTTGACTAGCGACTCAAAAAACGTTGGAAATTAAAAACAACTTACATATTGACTACAAACCTTACTTCATTTGCAACATTCGAATGATCTTAAAGTTAAAAAGATTTGTTAGTAATTTTGTCGTTATTTTGCAGACATAACCCTTGAGAGAAAGAAAACCATGTACACACTCCAAAAGTACAACTATCGAGGACACAATTCCTGCAATTTATAGTTGAGAAATAGTACGATAAGTCTTCCAAAATTACTAATAAACAAAAAATATGACCAAAAAGTTTGTATTTTTTTACCTTTTTTGGAAACAATATGATAAAAAATGGGGTTTTCACTAAATTTGAAATGCACCATCGAAAAATCTACCTCGGAAATGGTAGAAAAGATACTTCACGTATTATTCTTATTATTGTTTACATGGCGCATAATTTAGTAGAAAAGGGTACATGCAAAACATGTTCTTTCGACGTTAAAGGCTTTAAAATACTCAAAATTCATGCTGCTATAACCTAGAGTATTTTTTTTGAGCGGAAAATTTTTAATTTTAAAAAAAGATATAATTTGAAGAGAACGAAGAATCTTATCTCTAAATTAGAAATTCTAATTGATTTAGCTCACTAATAAAGTAAAAGATTTGCAAGAGTTAGCCAAGCTGGTGGATGAAGTGTTTGAAGCTTCGCGGCTTATGAACTATTAGGTCGCGAACATTTCGTCGGACAATGTCACTCCAATTTCTCCTGGCAGATCTGCTCTCTTTTCTCGTGAAATTATTCTCTCAATAGCTTGAAAAGCTTTCCAGTCAAAACCACGGTCTTAAGAATAGCATGCAGCTGCACGGTCGTTCCAATTCTCGATGGGGTCAAAACCAAGGTAATCCTCGCAGTAGAGGCGCTTGAGATCGCTTTCTTATAATAACTGCTCTGGCAGGGGCTTAAAAAAATGATCGTCAAGAGCTTGAACATTTCTTTGCTCCCTGCAGACTTTAAAATTTCGAATGAGAGTCTTGATTACCTTATGCTTTACGCAGCAAATGATGATAAAAAGAACGTTGCGTTAAAGTTCAGCCTGCGCCGTACAATTAAATGGAATTTTTGCGTAGTGGCAGTTCCTCATCCTATTATCAGAGCTAATCTGCTTGCTCATTACTATCTCGTGTTATTGAGATGTTTTTTCAGAATTCATAACCGCACCTCAAAGATTAGTCTTTTTTATTTTTATTCAAAGCTTGATCTTCACATGACGTTCCATCAGCTCCCCATAGCTTCTGATCACGTCACGAAAAAAATTTTGGTCAGTCATTCTAGCGCTACATTTGCCGCATAATCGTCACCTTGTGGAAGAAAAAACATTCAACAACGAGCATTAGGACAATTTATCACAGCGATTGAACGATGAAATCAAGAACAAACGGCATTATTGTTCAAAAGGAAGTTCTTTTTTTAAGCCAATGAACTCGTTTACAACTCACTCCTCGTGCATGGCCGAAATAAACAAATTGACATTCCTATAAAAGCTTCATCCACCATACTCATCTGATTTGGCCACATGAGACTTTTTTCCCAAAACCTGAAACAATGCCTCGGAAGTGAAGAATTTTCCAACCATATTGAGATAATCACTGCTGAGTAAAAATTCCCCAAGGGAGCCTACGATTTTCGACGTTGTGAGTAAAATTAAAACCAAGTATTAAAACCTAATGTACTGTGTAGTAGAAAATCACGACATTTTTATGATGACGATATCACATCCAAGACATTATGGTATATTTATTTTTGAATCGGGCTAATGTTGTCATGTAATGAATTGGACACAGCGCTATGGACTAATTGATAGAAATCAATTGTTACGTAGGAAGATTGGCTAAGTCGACATAGCAACGATTCCAATGTCGTGCATTTGGACGATTTCAATGCTGCAAAGTAGAGAACCCTAGATCAGCACTCTCGTGCGACAGAGCTATGTTTTAGAGGGCGCGTGGTTATGGATTATAGCAGCGTGAGCAATGTTCTTCTTTCCGTATAGTATCAACGGATATTGTATGATGCCCTAGTCTGCTCATACGCAATTCAAAAATCCGTCTATTGTTTCTTCAAATTTTTTTGAAAATTTTATTGTTGTCTCTGGGGTTCTCCATTGCATTAACTGAATGGAACCTCAAACCAGCAGACGATTTTGCTCCTATCGATTAAGGCCTCATGAACAGATGGCGGCATTCTAATACTGATTTGTGCCCTCGTGATGAATGTATCACAATGTTGCAATATACAATGAAAGACGACCACATGCAATATAACATAGAATCGAATGTCTCAAAATCTTGTCAAAAAATTTGTAAAAGAAATTCACCTTTGCTTGGAAAATAATACAAGTTGAAAAAGATTTTTTACCTCGTTATTTCGTTACCTTGAGAACAAGAAATGTTTTCTTAAAATGTTAATCGGAAGAATAACTCATTACTTAGTTAGTTTGAAGTCATGGTGAGTATGAAAAATAAATACTATTGTTTCAAAAGTAACAGGAGAAATTTGGGCACAAAAATGTTGGTTTTAAAAATTTCGTTTCGTGAAAGTGTGACAATTTGGACACGATATATTTTAACAGGAAAAATATTTTATAATTTTCAACTGTTCAATAAGTATACAAAATAGTGAAAAATTAAATGATTTGTGTTTTCAGATATTATTAAAAACAACGAAAATGGTCTAGCACCCGAATATAATTTTTTTAATCAGTATCCTCGTAATTTTTTACATGAAAACGCACGATATTACGCTTGAAAACCTATTAAAGCAGTGAAACAATTATTTTTATTAGTTTGCAAATAGGTAGTAAATCACAAATTCATTTTATACTAATGCGTAATCGATAAGTTTTCAAAATAACTGAAAGAAATGGACGTTTCTTTTAATATTTCAAAACGAAATTCGTAACGTAACGAAAATTCTGCAGCACAGTATAATAGATGGGAGAACTTGGGACTCGATTGCTGGCGCGCGAACTAGAGGAGGACAAAGTGGGGAAACATGGGGGACTTGTAAGAATTGGGGGTCAGAATCCCCCACTTAGAATTCTCCTCCGCTCCGTTGCTTCGAGTTCGAGATTTCTTTAATCGCTAGTCGTGCAAAATTTTACTTTTGCCTCGAAGATCTCTTTTCTCGGATCGCGTCACATGTGTTTGATATTTATTAGAGTGCTTCATTATTGCATGTGTCAGGATTTGTAAGATATTATGAAATTTGTGTGTTAATCCATCTATTATTACTCATGAAACTTGCTTAGTTAAGTTTGTGCTTTAATAATGTGAGCTAAATAATTTTAAAACTGATGAAAAACAAGATTTAATAGTATATTGTGTATCTAGGAGGTAAGATAGGTCTTTTCGTGCAAGGACTGAATAACTCGGTCGAGTCCCAAAATGGCTGACCTCCGTGGCACACACGATAATTTTGCAAAATGCGTTCTAAAGAAGTATTTCGAGTGTCTGTAGAGTGGTACTGAGAGTGTCCAATGACGACTGGGTAGAATAGGAACATGTTATAACAATAATATTGATAAATATGGTACGAGAGGTGGAGGAAAGGGATGCAGAGGCTAAGCCCCCGCCGAGGGTTTGGTTGGCTGCGCTAACCGAATTTCAAGAAACAAATTTGATTGGGGAAATATAATCCATTTCTCGCAACTGTCTAGAGGACGTAAGGAACAAAATTAGAGCATAAGAAACGAAAGTAGCACTTAAGGAAGAAAACAGATACAATATGAACATGCTGGTCGTTAATAGACATCCTTACAGCCGCTCTACAGGGGCTCGAAGTACTACTTTAGTGCCTGTTTTGCAAAAAATATATTTTATGCTTCTAATCAGTTTTTTTTATAAATATAGGTATCAAGTACACCTGCCACCAGACTTGATGTTATAAATTTACAAGAAAATCTAGATATGAGATTGCAGCAACATCAAGCAAGAGAGACTGGAATTTGTCCTATTCGTCGGCAGTTATACACCGAATGTTTCGGTAAATAATTTGGATTTTTTGTACAATATTAAGGTAACTTGAAGAAAATAAATGAAAACCTCCGTGTATTGCAGACGAACTGATTCGTCAGGTCACTGTTAACTGTGCGGAACGAGGATTGTTGCTCTTAAGAATTAGGGATGAAATTAAAATGACAATTGCAGCTTATCAAATACTTTATCAGAGCAGTATTGCCTTTGGCATGCGGAAAGCAATCTGTGTAAGTATATATGGAAGTATGAGTATTTAATGCGCATGGGTGATTTTTCATACACAGAGAATTTTTAAGCAAGGGGAAATTTTTTTTAAAAAAAAAGAGAAAGAGAGGAGGGGGGTTAGATACCTTATAATTTTTTAAGCTGGATTAAGGGTTGATTCACACGGTGGTGAGTCCCAAAAGGTATGAGAAAGAGACGGTAATGTAGTCCGCACAGGTATGTTTTCATAAAGACGGTGAGCTTTATTTATTACACAGTCCAAAGTTCTTCACAAAGATCTATAACGAGTCTACGATGACTTTTACAACTTCCGAACTTGGATTTTAAATTGTCCCGGTCGAATGTCAGGATCTGATGCTAGGAGATTCTTGGAGTTGAGATTGAAGAAATCGCACTGAATCGCGATTCCTGAAAGCCTTTATCATTCTTTTCGCAAAGATGTTCCCCAGTGTAACGCGTTTACAGTACTTATGATCTGGAACTCACTGCTATTTACGAAGATATTCGCCATTTCAAATATTATTTTGGACGACAAATCTTCAAGGTGACAACCGATCATAAGTCGCTGATATGCACTTGTTCAACGCGTAGAAAAGATTTCTCAACAACAGCAGATATAAATATTTTCGATCTTTCAGTTGACGGCCGAAATCATACATCTTCTTGGTTCTAAAAACATAGCTGCAGATTCACTTTCCAAACTCCACTCTGTACGTATCCCTACACAATTCACTTTAATCGAGCTTGCTCTTTGCTCTATTGTGATTTTATTGGCGAAGCTGTACCTCTAATTATTCCATCAACTCTTAGGGAATATATTTTTAGACGATGCCACGACGCAGCACATCCTAGCACGAAAGTTACGGTTCGCGTTATTTGGAAACGCTATATATGGCAATTGATGCGACGCAATATCTTTAATAACTAACGGTTTCAAGCACTATCTTGCCATCATGTATAATTTTCGCAGTCAACGGAAGCAAGTCCTGTCCAAAATATCGAAGCTCTATAACTTTGAGTACCGACAAGGGAACTTAGATCGAGTTGAGTTTTTGTAGCTCTCTTACAACTAATTGGCCGGTATATTTTTCTTAAAGAATTTTAGGATCGTACGCCGAAGGTACAGATGATCCTAGTCATTTCAAATCACAAGCGAAATGCTTTTACTACATAGAGTGAAAAGTCCGCGGTCTCATATAGAGAAAATGTTTATTTTGATGCGGTAGCATCCACCTTCACTAGCTTTCAGTCGAAATTTTATGACATTTTGAAGATTACTTAATATCATAAGTTACAGTCATTCGAGTGGCGCTTCTTTTGCTGTTTGTGAAAAAAAGGATTCCAAGAAATTTTGTGCTTTGATTAAACATTGCTTTTTAATAGGAAAAAATACGACCCAAGCCAAGAAATGGCTTTATAAATGTTTTGGCACATCTTCGTTATATAATACAACAGTAAATAAAGGATATACCAAATTTAATCCTGGTCACGCATCCACTGATGATGCTGAAGTTCAGCTCGTCCAAATGAGTCAGTTACTGAAAATTATCGAAAAGTGCATCGTATTGTTTTGGATGATCAAAAAATTAATGTGATTGAGATAGCTGGCATGGTAAAGATATCAAAAGAACACGTCCGCCATATTCTACATGAACATTGTGTATGAAAAAATTGTCTGCACGATGGGTGCTGCGTTCTCTAACCATAAATAAATCCATAAAGTCGATGGTGAAATTTGATTATTTAGGTTATGCATTGCCTCCTCACCCACCGTGTGGTCTAGATCTGGCCCTCAGAGATTATTTCTTGTTTCCATATTTGAAAATATGGATCCAGGAGAAAAGTTTTCACACAAATGTAAAGGACATATCGAAAGTGGAGACCTCTTTTCAGGAGTTTGACAAATCCTATTATTACAACCCTAGTGGACCCGGCTGAGAGAACGGTCATAGAATACTCTGACCGTTTTCTGACCGTTCTCTGACCTTGCATTATTACGGCTAAGAACGGTAAAAAATACATTAAAAGCATTGTAATTATGATTTTGTGGCGAAATTAGGATTAGAAGGTAAGGCAATAAATACAATTATCTTATTATATTTTTTATTTCGTAAAGGGTTAGATTTTAACAGTGTTTTTGTTTAAAAGAGAATTTTTATGCACTTTAAAACGTTATGACTTAACTTTATAACCTCTAGTATTCTATCGAAAAGCATTTTCAACTATAACTTCATTTCCCAATTGAAGTTACATTTTTTAATTTATAAATTGCTGAATACAACCCTTACACTCCATAGCCCTACAGCGTGGCGTTATTGACGTTTCTCTACAATTATAACAATTCATATTAACGCATTGTATTTTACAAATTGAGTGCCATGAGGTACAAAATTCATATTTATTTTATTCTACTACTGGCAGTTTTTCAAAATGAAATTAGCAAAATTTTTTTGTAGTTTCGCTGCTATATTAAATGAATAAAATCTATCTTTCCATGTAAATAGAAGCAAAAACGATTTATTAAATGTCCATATGTAATTGGATAATCCTATGAACATACACCGTCCACAGTTCCTGAGAGAAACATGATTGGTTCTGCCGCAGTCAGATTCATTCTATAAATTTAGAAAAGAAAAGGACCCAATTTTACTCGAGTTTACTTTTGATTATATAATTTTTATATTTTATTCTTGTCAATCGTTCTAAAGAAGCAAAATTTGATTCTAATAGAGGTTCTACATTATTGTAAGGTATTCTATTTCTCCATTAGAAAATTTATCCTTATATTACAATACTGTTCCAAAAACTGTTTCAGATGGTGTTTGGTATGTTCGTAAACATGTTTGAAAAGAGGGAATGGAGGAGCTAATGTATTTTAGACTTTTAATCCTAATACATATCTGGGTGTGGAATAAGTTAGTACAGAAACATGTAAGAAATTTCTGAATTATTAGATGAAATTGATTTTACTTTTTAGAATCAAGTAGTGTAAATGCTGAAAAAATAGATGATTTGATTACGGATTCAATTCAGGATTCTAGTGTGAAAACAAAATGAGGAAATAAATGACGACATAGACTTGGAAGGACTGTGTGAAGAAGTGATTTTATAGATAGAATTGATTTTAGATCTTTGATAAGTGAGTTAGATTTCGGTGTTAAGAACAGAGAAAACGTTAAATGTTAATCTGCAGGTTATTTTAGGACAATGATAAGAGAGTTAGAATCGGTTGGTTTGAAATTTAATGTGAATAGTGGTGTTGACGTTTCTTGTGGAGGGAAAGTTATAAAGTCTCCTTGTGAGTGGAACTCGTTACCTGTGGACGAAAGGGCTCCCTTGCTGAATAAACTGGCGAAATAGGTAGCTTTTCATGTAATTGCTCATGCTTTTCTTTTAAAAGGCACTTTCTACAAGGGTGGCAGAAATGACAGTTTAAAAAAGGTGAGTTATTTTTATTTATTTTCATGGTAGTTTAGGAACAATTCCTAAAATAATAAATCATTCTACAGGACGTGGCAGAGGCTTTATTAGGATAAATCCAGAAACAGATGTAAAATAACAAACGAAAATACCAGAACTGTTCCAAATAATCCCAACCAATCCCTTCTCTGGGATGGTACAGACTTATCGCCTCCAGACCTTTCGAAACCAAGCAATCCTGATTTAGAGAAGGAAGCAACAGGTAATAAAACTTTTCAAATGGATACTTTTCTGGAGAAAAATAATCAATTCCTGTTAGAAATAGACGAGTTAAAAAAAATTGACAGGCTGGTAGCTAGGGAACGCGGAAAATTTACTGAAGAAGTGGGAGAAAATTATAAAAACAGATAACTATTTGATCTATAACTTAATTCGTGCGGTTTGCTAAGAAATGGCGTAACTTGATTATTATTCCATCGTTCCAATATTCCGAACATGCATTGAAAAGCTACTGTCATTGTGCGTCTTTTTCAGTATATGTCATTCATTTGAAGCGTAAACAACAATAATTTTTTTTCACTCAAATATGTCGAACTTTGTGCCTGAAAAAGTGTTTGTGCGAGGAGTTCTTCTTCATAACTTCAATATGAAGAAAATTGCTGCCGAAAGTCATCGTATTTTGGTGGAAGTTTATGGTGAACATGCTCTAGCTGAGCGAACGTGCCAAAAGTGGTTGGCACGATTTAAAAGTGGTGATTTTGGCTTGGAAGACGAAGAACGTCCTGGGCAACCAAAATAGTTTGAAGATGAAGAACTGGAAGCATTACTCGATGAAGATTGTTGTCAAACACAAGAAGAGCTCGCAGAATCCTTAGGAATCACTCAAGCAGCCATTTCAAAACGTTTAGAAGCAGCCGGATACATTCAAAAGCAAGGAAATTGGGTTCCACATTGGGTTCCACATCAACTCAAGCCGAGAGACGTTGAAAGGTGGTTTTGCATGTCAGAAATGCTGCTGGAACACCACAAAAAGAAGTCATTTTTGCATCGGATTTATTACTGGTGATGGAAAATGGATCCATTACGACAACCACGAGCGCAAAAAATCATATGTGAAACCCGGCCAACCAGCCAAATCAACGGCGAAGCCGAATATCCATGGCGCGAAGGTAATGCTCTGTATTTGGTGGGATCAGAAGGGTGTGCTGTAGTATGAGTAATTGGTCACTCTAATTTAGAAACAATAAAGAAGACAGCTCGGCTCATTTTTTGAATGGCCTTAAAATATTTAAAAGGGGATACCAGATAAGTAGTGGGGATATTTTAGAAAACCTTGATGCTTTATTGATCGAGGACGCTAAAGATTGGTGCTCAATAGATAAAAGTTCTTGGATAACATTATCGGATTTTTTCAAAGAGTTCACGAATACATACATAGACGAAAATTTTTCGGACGAAATGAAACAAATAATAAAGTTTTGTAACCAAAAACGGACTCAGGACATTCATTCTTACTTGACAGAAATTAGAAAACTTTTTACAAAGCTTTATCCTAGAAAAAGTCGAGAATGGGAATTACGTCGCGTATACGAAAATTTAAGAATTGAATATAAAATGTATATTAAGCTTAACGATTTGGAGACGTTTGGAGAACTCGAAGATCTGGGTAAAGGGTGGGAGACCGAGTTAGCGAAGTCAAAAATTATGGGACAAGCTTTACAAATAACGGAACCTAGAATAGAGAATAAAAACGATCAGAAGCATAATATGGGTAACAACAATAGCGATAGCAATACGGAAAAAAATAACAAGAGCAGGAAGGAATATATCGATAGTAACTATCAATACGGAAGCAGAAAGCAAAGTAACCAAAATGGGAGACAACAAAATATATCTAGAACTTCGTGGGTACAACAAAAATATAAAATCCCACAATATCAAACACCTTTTCTACAAAAACCCAAACTTTACTCACAGGGGACACACATTTATATGTTGGCAAGAAACTGCCGGAAAAAATGCTAAGTTTAAATTATTCAATTTTTAAACCAATCTCCAAGAATCTAATGGTAGAGAACGGTTGCGTCTGGTCCCTAAATTGAAATCTACGAGAATTTTGGGGACAGAATTGATTAAAAGCATAAAAATGACCCTTAATTACGATACCCGAACACAGAAGACTATACACAATAGTAGAAAGGGGGCAAAAACAAGTAATGAGGATAGTAAAAAGATAAGTCGAAATAAAATGAATAGTAAAATTGTAAAGTGCGTAAATAGTTGGATAAAGTCAGGAATAAAAGGAATAAAAAATAATAGCAATAAGAAATTAAAACCAAAAATCGGGGAAAAAATTAATTTAAAGAGCAGAATAGAAAACAATAAAACTGTATTAAGAAGGAAGCTTATAGATTCCACTCAAACAGGCGATGAGTTAAACCTATCCCAAAAAGCAAAAAACGCCGGAATTCCCAGATCAAACCCTTACGAGAATATTCCAAGCTTGCTCAACATTTCCAAACAATAGTATATTGTGCAACGAGAACGAAAACGGGCTTTTGCGCGCTGCTTAAAAAGTTGTACCCCGAGGTGAAGCCTAGGGGTTTGTAACTTTATACAAGGCACAAAAGCCCGTTTTTGCTCAAGGTTCACATACTACTTTGTCCGGCATCGGAGCGAAAGCCAGTTTTCGCGTATGAAAATATACAAAACGGGTTTGAATTCGGCCATATGTGCTAAACAAATCAACGGTAGAATTAGCAACCTGGGTGATGAAAACCGAGAAGATAAGGAAACAATAATGACAGAAATTTTTTATAATAGCAAATTACCAGAAAAACTAAAAAAAGGTTATTGACAAAAAACTCGAATCTAGAAAGACTCAAATTTGGAACGAAACGACCGAGATTGGAAATAAAAACTCAGGGATTAACTTTAGAAACAGGTTAATTTTATCGAATAATATAATATAAAAACTAATGTAATATAAAAACTAATAGAACCAAAGAATCACGCTGCAGAAGTATGCGAAGGTATTGTTGAACTAGATGTAAGTCAACAAGATTAATTAGAAGAAATAGTAAGAAATAAAATACCGGAATTAGGAACAGAATTAAAACAGACACACTGGACGCAACATAAAATAAACGTTCAGGGCCATGAACCTATCAAGCAAAGATACTATCTTGTAAGCCCTAAAGTAAAAGAAAAACTAAATAATGAAATAGATGAAATGCAAAAACAAGGAATAATAGAACGTTCTCGTTCAGAATGGTCGAACCCAATTGTCATGATTAAAAAACCAAACGGAGAATACTGGTTTTGTCTTAATTTTAGAAAGTAAGTATTAGTAAAAGCCGAGAATTATAAAAGTAAATAAATGAGATAACCAAGAAAGATTTGTACCCAATTCCATTAATAAATGGAATTTTGGACACCTTACGATCAGTCAAATTCATTTCACAAATAGATTTGAAGTCGGCATATTTACAAATACCTTCGGAGAAAATTCAAAACCTATCACGGCATTCACAGTCCTTGGAAAGGGTATGTATCAATTTAAACGGGTGCCATTTGGTCTTACCAATACTTCGGCAACTTTACAGAGACTGATGAATAAGATTATAACTTTAAATTTGAAGTCAAATGTTTTTTACTACTTGGACGACATCATTATTGTAACTCAAAATTTTGATGATCACTTAAAGTACTTGAACCTTGTATTGAATAAAATTAAAGAAGCAAACTTGACAATAGGACTAAATAAGTGTGAATTAACAGGCAAGAGAATGAGGACTTTGCAGAAAAAACCTAATTAACCTATGTTAGGGTATTATTGCACATTTATAACTGGAGCTAGAACACATGGTTCATGTGCCCAGTTTGCAAACATATTATGGTATTTAGGTCATGCACGACATCATTCACAAAGGATCAAATATCCTACGACAGCAGTGTTTGAAAACGTCATTGATGCAGGGCACAGACCTTAATATTGCAAGGCGCTTTGTGAAGCCTGCTTGCAGAAAAAGCCCAGCGTAGTCAAACTTGTCTTAACTGACTAGACTATGTAACATGTTATTCCTATGTTGATTAAGCACCCAACTTTTCACTGTATACTCTGAAATTTGAGTGAAACACTCAACTCTTCAGTGGAGCGATACACTCAACTCTTCAGTGGAGCGTTACACTCAACTTCAGAGTATACACTGAACAGTTCAGTGTATATACTGAAGTGTTGGGTGTTACACTCAACTATTTAGAGTATACACTGAAGTGTTGAATGTAACACTCAACTCTTCAGTGGAACGTTACACTCAACTTCAGAGTACACACTCAACCCTTCAGAGTATGCACTGAAGTGTTTGGTGTTACACTCAACTGTTCAGAGTATATTCTGAAGTTGAGTGTAACGCTCCACTGAAGAGTTGAGTGTTACACCCAACACTCCAGTGCATACTCTGAAGGGTTGAGTGTTCGACCCAACACTTTAGTGTGTACAGATGTACGGAATACTGGTTTAAGAAAAAACAAATCGGCTGCTCTGTTTACACTTTAATTTGTTTTCATTCTATTACACAGTTTCGTAACATATAAGTCCCCGTCTAAAGGTACAAGAAGACATTTACGTTGAAGGTCTTCAGAAACACAAGCGATCACATTGTTAGTTCTTGTAACAGATCGACAGTAAGTTGACGTTCTAATATTTCGATATTCGCATAAATCAATATGTGTCATGTCCATCGTATTTCTTAGAATTACATATTTTACATTTACTATTTTTACGTGATATAGCCCTGTTATTTCAATGCAGTTTCCCGTTGCTATATCTACAATACTATTATTTCGTTTTGTCATTTTGTTGTACGTAATAGCATGATATACAACACGCTTGTAAAAGAACTTTTGGTATGATATCGCTCCATTTTCCACGCTGGCAATTGATTTAAAAGTACGAAATGACCATTTATTAAAAAATTGATATTCACTTCATTAACCTTATTATAATAATATACAAAAGAATTATTACACGCAATTGGTATCAATAACGTTTTAATTTTCATTTCATGTAACCATCCAAAAATGATCCGTCCACTGCATTGTAGTTTTACATTGAATTCAATGTAAAATTTCAATTTGTGTATTACATTGAATTCAATGTAACACTGAAGTTAAATGTAGAATAAATTTAAGTGTACACACGAGTTGAGTGTAAACTGAATATTTGAGTGTACACTAAATATTAGGGTACACTGAAGTTGAGTATATACACTGAACTAATTGATTGTATACACTCAACTTCAGTGTAATTCTCAAGTTGAGTGTTTCAAATTACACTTGAATCGGATGCACTGAAAGTTGAGTGTATAAATTGAACTAGTTAATTGTTTTTTCCGTAAGGGGCAGTCCCATGATTTCGCCAATTATTATCAGAACAGCGCCATTTTGTTGCCCTTGTTAGCAGAACTGCTTTTGCCAGTGTTTCTAGTGTAGTCAGTGATTGTGCTGATTACATTTTATTTAAAAATTTGCACCTCATCTTCAAGTTCTAAGCGGAACATTATATTCGCTTGTGGTCATACTTTTCGCGTTCAACCCCACTTATCTCGAAAACTTTCCATTTTTGCACTGGTACCCATAAGAATTTTTTGATCAGGAGGCTTTGAACTATATTATAATGCAATCACAGCCAATTTGACTGGGGCCGGATTTTAATGTAAAGTCTTCGGGGTCCTTTTTTACTAATTTGGCGTTTCTTCTAAGACTAAACATAAATAAATCATCATTGCTGCAAAGAAGTATAATGCCTGAATTTGAACTATAACATCCTTGAAGTGGATAGTCCAAACTATTAGAAAATATTTTATTTGGTGCTTAACATCCTTTCACTTTCCAGCAGTTCCTTGTCCTTTGATTCTCTATCCTTCCTTTCCGACTGTTGGACCTTACAGCACTTCCTTCTTCGATTTCTTTCTCTCTAATTCTCTCTTTTTCCTTTCTATTTGGACCTTTTCAACTTTCAACGCTTCCTTGTCTTTCCATTTCTTTTCGTTAGATTGTCTCTCTTTCCTTTCCTTTTCGTACTTTTGACCTCTTAACACTTCCTGTTCCGTTCAATTCCTTTCCGTTCAATTCTTTCTCCTTCGTTCCCTCTTCGTTCTTTTTACCTTCTAGTACTTCCTTGTCTTTCAATTCCATTTCGTTTAATTCTTTCTCCTTCATTTCCTTTTTTGTCTTTTTTTCTTATGAGCGATTCCTTGCCATTTAATTCCTTTCTGTTCAATTCTTCATCCTGGCTATTCTTTATGCCCGAATGTATATTCACATTTTCAGCAATATAGCATTTTTGTTTGTTTGTGAGAGGCATAAAGTTAAGAAGTGTTTTGCGTGTGTTGGCGATTTTCTGCTGTATAAAAAAATGGATCAAAGGATATGCATCAAATTTTGTGTAAAAATGGAATTAAGTGCTCAAAAACACTTGAAATGTTGAAAGTCGCATACGGTGAGTGTACTGTAAGTCAAAATAGTGTTCACAAGTGATAGAAGCTCTTCACAGAAGGTCGAGAACAGGTGAATGACGACAATCGCCCTGGACGGCCAGCACGTCAACAACCAATGAAAACACTGAAGCAGTAAAGAAAAGTGTTATGGAGAATTGTCGAATCACTATAAGAGAAGTTACTGAGGATGTCGGCATATCGTTTGGCTCATTCCATGAAATTTATTCGGATATTTTTGGTCTGAAGCGTGTGGCAGCGAAATTCGTTCCAAAATTGCTGAATTTTGACCTGCTCACTCGTCATTGCTTGTTCGTAATATTTTGGCCAAAAACAACACCGTAATCATGCGTCAGCCACCGTATTCACCAGATTTATTCCCCTGCGCAGTGTTCACAGATTGCATAAGATTTTTGCTTCCACCATGGATCCCACCAGCTCATCGATACCCACGTTCTAATATGTCGTATTCCACATTTGGAAAATTTTTCAGGAAACGATAAAAACGTCTTGCTGGCACAAATAAATAAATGTAAACAAATTTTTGTTTTATACGTTCATAAAAATGCATAAATAATAATAATTAAAGCAAAAAAAATTATTTAAATAAATTTTATGATATTTATGTGGGTTACGCAAGAAGAAAAAATTAAAATTTATTTTAGAAAAAAAATTGCTTTAATCGTTTTGTAATTAAATATTGTTTCATCCCATACACAACATTTTTCTCTCTTATTTTGTATTGTTTAATTCATAATTATTATAATATAACATTATTGATACATTTTATTTTTACTATCTTTAATATTGCTTTAAACATTTTTTTTTTTTTTACTTCAGGTACATTTTCTTGCTGAGATTTTTGAAAATTTCTTGTCCTCTTTCGTCTGGTATTATCACAATTTTCTTTATAATTAATATCATTATCTTCAGGTTTTATAAATCTATTATTAGTACGCAGTACTTTGCTTTGAACACCAAGATTAACTTGATTAGCTTTTCGTTTCTTACTCTTAGTCTTTTCAGTTACCTTAACTATATTTTTACTCACGGCTTCCAAATTTTTTATTGATGGAGATTGGTCAGAAGCAGAGTCACTATCATCAATATATTTTATATTATCATAGAAGCAGTGTATATCTCTCAGCAACACTTTTTTTAATGCCTGTAATTGTTTCCATTTACTTTAAGTTATTTTAAATCGATCTACAAACAGAGGTTTCAGCGGGTGCTCTAGATTTAATTGGAGTTGTAAAAGTATTATTTGTAATTACCTTCTTACTCATTTTATTAAATAATTTCTTAAAATAAACTTAAGACTAATCACAAAATAAAAATTGACTGTCACATCGCTGACGCTGACTTAACCAATGGATGTGGGATACGACATATTAGAATTCGTGAAAATCGGCATGTGGGATACGACATATTAGAATATTTATTTAGAAATATTAAATAAACAATTTGACTCCCAAGATTTTAATATAAGCTGTAAAACATTATTATTAATCCATTTTTCAAAAAATGTCAATTTCTCAAATTTTGTGGGAACGACATATTAGAACGTGGGTATCGTCATGGTTTCTTCCTCGCTCCACTGCCAGAAGTTGGTTGAATGAAGAAGATGCAATGAGCTGGTGGGATCCATGGTGGGAGCAAAAATCTTACGCAATCTGTGAACGCTGCCCCTGTGACTTTTTCCAGTTTTCAAGATTGAAGAGACCCATGAACGGACGGCATTTTCCCACGATTGAGGAGATAAAAACCGAATCGATGAGAGAGCTTAAGGACATACCAAAAAGTGCATATCTGAAGTGCTTCGAGGATTGGAAAAAACGCTGGCAGAAGTGTATTATGTCTAAGGGGACAACATAGAAATTCATGAAATAATATTCTTCGAAAAAGTGAAAATTCACCTTATTTTATGAACAGACCTCGCATTAACCTTTGAGCTGCGGGGAAATTTCAGTACAAATCACTGGATATCTCAGGTAGAGTCCCCGACCTGACCACTGGTCGATATATCCACCAGCCCCGCAGGCAACGTTTTCGTAGGTAGCTTGATGCGCTGAATGCGTAAAAAACATTAAACAATTTTCGCAGGCACTCTTGACCTTGAAAATCTTTATTTCGAGTCAAATTTAATTTCTAGTATGAGCCGAGTTTTGAGAAGGTTTTCGCACGTAGTTTGATGCGCTGAATACGTAAAAAATAGTAAAAAATGTTCGCAGGCACTCTTGTTATGTAGAACGTCTATTTAGAGGTCAAATTTCATTCCTTATATAAGCCAAGTTTTTAGAAGGTTTTCGTATGTAGTTTGATGCACTGAATACGTAAAAAATAGTAAAAAAATTCCCGCAGACACCCTTGACCTTGAAAATCTCTATTTCGAGATCAAATTTCATTTTTAGTATAAGCCGAGTTTTGAGGAAGTCTTCGTACGTAGTTTGATGCGCTGAATATGTAAAAACATTTAAAAATATTCGCAGGCACTCTTGTTATGCAGAACGTCTATTTACAGCTCAAATTGCATTTCTACGACAAACGCAGCAAGCTACTGCCGCATCTCCGGAGATGTCAAGAAATATTCTGCCATTCGCTCTGAGCATGATCCAGGATCAACGACGTGGACGAGGCGACAAGGTGAATGTAGAGCTTGATGACAAAGCGATATCTCTTTAAAGGAATATATTGCTTGAATCAAAGCCTACCTTTCCATAATAATAGACTTTCATCTATGCACAGATTTTTCCCTGGAGTAATAACTGCCGAAAATTTACTTTGTACGTGTCCTATTACTGACTTAATTTTCACTAAAGGATGATTTATGAATTCTTCATTATCATAAAAATGTAAACATCGCAGGATGTGAATATATCTATCGCGAGACATTATTTGACCAAAAATTGGAGTGTGTAGCAAAAGGTCTATGGACCAATAACTTTGCAGATCACCTTTTTGGACATGGCCCATTAGAATCGAAAGGCCAAGAACATTTTCCAATTCTGTATTTGTGACAGAGGACCGACTTTCATGTGGGAAGATTGAGTGATAGGATTTTGAGTTGCATAACGATTCGTCTCCTCTACAATTTTTTGGAGCAAAGAATCAAAAAAATAATTGAAATAATCTATTGGCCTATTTCCCCAAAAAGAGATATTCGGATTTATTTCGGAGCTACCTTCAAAATCTTTGATTGATGGGTAAAAATCCGCGTCCTCAGACAATTGAGTTTCGTTATAATAAAAGTCTTCCGAATCGATTTCACCAATGTCTTCATTTTCTAATACTTCATTTTCAGGTTCGGACTCGCCTCTACTCCAAGCTTCATTTTCAGCCACTTTGTGGAAGATAAAAGTATGATACACTGTTCGATCAATAGTGAAGAAAAATGACAATAGTAAAAATTATATACATACTGTGAAAATCCTATAGAATAATAAATTATGAATGTAAAGTAGCAATCTGCAACATATTATAAATTTATAGAAGTGAATGAATTCATTCCTCTACAGAAAAAAACCGAATGCTAATCCTCTTGTAGATACCAAGGAATAATCCTCATCGACTACCTTGAAAAAGAAAGGACACTTACTAAAGCATGTCATGCTCTATTATTGGATCGATTGGTTCACGAAATCAGGAAAAAACGGTCGCATTTGAAAATGAAAAAACCCTTTTTCACGAACGATCGTTCAGCAAACCTAGGCCTCGTGCCAGCTAGGAGAGCATGAAGAATTCACTCTACACCGGCGCGGCAGCCCGACCTGCGCCCATCGGGATCCTTCGTCCGCATTACTAATGAGATGAATGGCACACTGTATTTCCAGACCTCTTCAGACTGAAGCATGAGAGGAATCATTGTGTCGGGAGTGAGCTCAACATCCACCGCCCAACCAACGGCTTCCTTTGCCACGCCCCACTTGGCGAGACGAAGAGAGTGTGCTCCGCATCGACCACAGGGCAACTGCAGTAGCGACATGACTCCGATCTAACTGCACTTCCAGGTACTTAATACTCTTTTTCCACACGACTTCGTGTTTCCGAAGAACAATCTTTGAGTACTGAAAGGATCTTTTGTCCGTGACCAGCAAATCCTCGGTCTTTTCAGGAGCCACTTTCAGGCTTCTGTTATCCAACCAATGCTTTGCCTGACACAGACTCTTATTGATCCTCAGGTCCAGGATCCCGACGTCTTCACTGCCGTGCAAATAAAAATGAGCGCATCTGCAATTTTTGCCAAAATTGAGATGAAGTCGTCAGTATGTTTATGATACTTCCCTTTACTTAAATATGTATGAGCAAAATAAAAATTTATAGCGCAAAGTACTGAATTTTTGAAAAATAGTTAACCGTATCTGCGAAAAGAATAGACTATACAAATAGAAAGAAACGTAAGTTGAAGATGGGAGTCCGCGTCATGCTACGAATGCGCGCCGTTCAGTTACGCTTTTACATAAAATAATGTTTTGTAAATACGGTACCGGTATGGTTTCTGGTCTCATGTTTGTTTCGTTTATTTTCAGTAAGTATAGTGTTAATATTCAGTAAAAAACTGTGTAATGTCAATTATTGTTTATGAAAATTTATTAAATTTTTATATTTATTTATTTTATTGTATACATAATATTAGAATTTCTCTGCAGTTCGATAAATGCACATTTTTATATTCTTATATATCATTTAACCGATTTATCTACATATATAGAAAACATGAAAGAAACGAACGTCTCATGCAGATGACCCCATCTCATGAAATTTATAGATGAATACGTACATCAGCAACAGAGAAATGCAAATGGAAAGCGTCTGAATTAAACGTGTGCATTCTGTCGGATCGAATGTCGCAAATTCGATTCGATTCGCCTTATTTGTCGGATCGGATTTTTTCGATTAGATCGGCCGCCTAGTCGAATGTCGAATATTCGACATTCGAAGCACCCTTCTTCGGATCGGATTTTTTCGATTCGATCGGCCGCATAGTCGAATGTCGAATATTCGACACCCGAAGTGCCTCAATTCGGATATTGAACATTCGATGAGCGCAGGATGTAGTTTGCAACTTTTAACCAGACATCACACAATATACATACATAATTGTATTTTGATTTTATATCGCGATAGTCGAAAGAATGTATTACATTCTCACCATGGATGATAAGGTATTGGTTTTATGTGAAAAATGGCTTTCGAAATTTTCATCAAATTTTCTGTCTGTCTGTCTATCTGTCTGTAGTAGGTCGTGTGCGGCATAACTCTTGATAGAATTATCAAATTGAATTGAGCTATGGCACACTTTATCGGAGCCAAAGAAGTAAGGACAGGTTCGTTAACCAGCCACATCCAATCAAAATTGAGGGATTGAGCACTACTTTTGGGTTTTTGAAAATAACTCTTTGAAAAAAACAAAAATTTTAATACTGGTTTTTGATAGTGCTCATGAAACTCTACAAATTACCCTGATAACATTTTCGATTAAATCAAAATTAGAAATGTTACAGCATATTAAAACTTGAAAAAAGTCATTATCAAAATTCCATTTTCCAGTTAAATTATACGAGATACGAAAAAACGTTATGATACAATATTATTTTCTACATAAAGACCTAAAAATTTGAATTGTAACATTTTTTTATAAGATGCATATTTTTATTTTTCATTTAAAAAAAGTATTGAAAATCCAAAATTCAATTTTTCAACAATAATATTGGAAATACGAAAAAAACGTAAGAATACAAAGTTGTTCGTTTCAAAAAAATTTACAACTTTTGTCTCACACAGTTTCTGATAAAACATATATTTTTCGTTTCAATTCCAAAAAATCCGATTAAAATTCAAAAATTCCATTTTTTAGACAAAATACTTAAGATACAAAGAAAACGTTTAGATGGAAAATTGTTTGCCTAAATGAGGTCTACAAATTCTCGTTAGGATATTTCGGGACAGGATGTATATTTTATGTTTTGATATTCAATATTAAAAAAATTCGATTTTTTTCAACAAAATATGTGAGATACGAAATAAGCGTTGTTCTGCAAAATCGTTTCCTTAAATAAAGTCTACGATTGTTTTTTATTTTTGAGAGATTTGAAAGAAAATAAATTATTTTAATCATGTAATTTTTCAAAAAGTTACTGAAATGTATACAGAAAATCGAGCGCGAAGCGCGAGCGTCACGATGAGAATGTGTTCCTTAAGGGTGATAGAGCCTTAAGTAAATTGAATTTCCTGTTTCACTTAAATTCAAAAAGAAATTGAGTGACTGAGAAAATGTGTAATTCACATCATCTCTAATATTATTATAAAATTGGTTTGAGCTTCAGTATCAAATTATAAGAAATAAACTCAAATTTATGCGAAGAGCACAAGATCGAGCGCGAAGATTTTTATTTTTAGTCTTATGCACAATTTAGATTGTTTTCTTTCAGCTAAAGTCGGATTTTTCTTTGAAGATACTGTTTTTAAATTCTAATTTCTTTGAGGCTGATTATTTGAAAAAGTGTGTGCAACATAATTTTGGAATTTGTATGCTGGTCTATTAATAATAGAAGTGTATAGGTATAAAATTAATAGGAGTAATGTTATAAAGAAACTTTTAACTTCATTATTATTGCTTTAAGAACAATTTCCAATAACAATTTAGATAAAAAATTTTGGAAAAAAATTATTTTTTAATCATGAACATTTCTTAGTCCCTTTCATTTAAGTTCTCAAAACTTCAAATCGATATCTTATTTCGTGTGGCTGGAAGTTGGTTTAAAAAAGTAAGGTAGTAATCGGGTAAATGTGTCATGGCCCTGAAATTAAACTAATAAAAAAGTATCTAATCGGGTGCATAATATTTTCTCGTAGATTCTAATAGAGTTCATTCAAATGTACAAAATTTAATTTCTATAATTTATTGTACAATTTCATTGTGCTTAAAAAATTATTAGTAAACTTATGTTCAGTAGGGTTTTCTCTTTTATCGTACAGAGTTTTATTGTGTAAAGTTTATTTAAATTTCCAAAATTAAAATTATTACTGTTTCACGCTATCCCTCGGCTGACTGGAATTCTGCATGACTACGCCCTTTAGCATTTCGCTTTATTCGTAAACAGTATATTCACATTACTGCGAACGAATATCACTAAAGAAGAATTACGAACAACGGAGCACGATCTTCTCCTGTTTGTTTACAACTTCGAAATTCTGTACGGTGGAAGGTTTGTCACATTCAATGTTCACATTGTTAAGCATTTCGTTCAATGTGTCAGGATCAAATGTGTCAGGATCAAATGTGTCAGGATCAACCCTTCCTTTTGAAAATGCTATTTACATCCTACAGTGGCGTGCACATGGCCTTAAACGCGTGCATGAACAAATGGCTAAGAATATACTGCAGGAAATTATGCTTCCAACCTTTCTGTCTGTATTAGTTAAATCTCCTGCAGTCTTCGAATATTGCAACTCACTGTATTCGAGACAGGAAGTTTCATCCTTCTGCCGCACAGATGACGTTCTAATAGGAAAAGGTACCTTTAACTCCACTTTTCCTTCATATGGAGATAAGGCGGTCTTTACTTTCAACAGATGTATCTTCTTGAATATTGTCATTCATACCAAAAACTAAGATTCAGAGCGTAAATCTAACAATAGTGTATTTTATTTTGAAAGCGAACAGTTTGTCAAAGTCTTAAACCCAATGCATCACGTTAAGGAAGCCTACGTTGACATTACCTATTTCAACGTAAAGGGCGTAATTTTACCTGCAATACCTACCTCGAATCGATGATATTAAATTACTTCTTCTGTATGAAGTAGCACATCGTGTACAAACTGAACTTGTACAAATTAGAGACATAAAGAAAATACAATACCAAATACATTTAAAATTCAATAGAAAATGAAAAATTAGTTCATCAGATAGCTTTTCATGTTTTTCAACAATTTTGGCATAAATGGCAATACCAACTATGTACAAAATACGAATACGCCCTTTCCTATCATGCCATCAAGTGTTATGTTCATTGCTCTTTGATACTCTGAAGCTGCATGATGAAGGCCAAATGGCATCCTTACAATTTCGAAATGTCCACTAGAAGTCTAAAGTGCTGTTTTATGAGCATCAGCTTCGTCCAAGGCGATTTGAGACATAATCTATCACTGTATAGTATTGAACATTACCCACTTGGTCAAATATATCAGTTATGTTAGGAATCAAGTATGCCACAGGGATAGTTTTCTCATTTAGTGGTCGAAAATCCAGTACAACACGCTATCCACGTTTGCCGCTTTGATCTGGTTTTTTTCAGAACTACCCATAGGCTGGTGTTGTTAGATAATTTCTAAGGTCCTACAATTCCCTTTTCTAATTTGTTCAACTTCTCGAAACGAGTTTCATCCATTGTGTCGCTATTATTAAAAGCTTCCGAGTTTTCTGAATTATTATCTTCGTTATATGGTATATTGAAAATATTCCTAAGTGATCTACACCAATTAAGTTTACCTTTTCTGAAATCCCTAGATTATCCATAAGAGGTTAATTGTTAAACTGAAGGTTGTAACATAAAGGTTACCATTAAGCGGGGCGTGATAGGGGGAGGGACCGGCATGGGCTTGAGCAGAGTCGGGATCACCCAAAGAACCTTAAGGGGACGAGATGTCACTTGTTCTGTGTGGTCTGTCGGAGATAGTATGGTTGCCTAATTGTCGTCGGCGCGAGAGCTATTCTGTTTTGACCTCGCCACAGTACGTCCACTACCATGTATTTTAGGAGGGTACTTAAAAAAGGAAAAATGAGCATCAGCGCTGCCAAGTTTTGGTAGCAAGAACTATTATATTATATATACGTATATGTAATATACATACGTATATATATATATATATATATATATATATATATATATATATATATATTATATAAAGAAGGTGGGCATTGAATGACATTGAAATGTCAAAATCTGAAAAAAACAGAATCGAGAATGAAAATTTTGAATGCCTTTTAATGCCCAGGAATTAAAATGCATTCAAAATTTCCTTTCTCGATTTCATTTCTTTCCAGATTTTGACATTTCAATGCCATTTAATGCCCACCTTGTTACTAGGTATATTCTAAAGAGCAGACATTTTTTAAACATGAATCAATGATTTATACCATCTGATTTTATCAAAATAATATCAAACTATGATTTCTATGGTTACAACAGGTTAAAAAAAACATCGGTAGCGACAGTAGCGCCACCACTTGTTGATAGCAAACACTACAATTCGTTCCCTTTTTCTCCTATATGAGTGGACCCACTGTGGACCTCGCTTAATAGTCGCAGGAAATCTGGTGGTCCCAAAAAAGCATATTAGATTGCCTACCGTGCAGCCTGTTCGTCTTGGTTCTTTTTGGCCCGAGTCAGCTGTTGTCAGTGAAAGTGAATAAAGTGTCTCAACCATTTTAAGTGCCTGTGTCAAGAGCTTCTACTCTAGTTCTCGGCATCCTTCCCTTATATCCGCTCCTTTGGATAGCAACTTTGTTATACTTGTCGGCCAACATAGAAAGAACCCACAAACCTTCTCCTGAATACCATTCGAAACCCGTCGAGGGTTTTTATCCATTGCTTGTTCATTTTAAGGAAATGTTTCATTTTAATATTAAAATTGTTTTGAATTTTATAAAAGTAATTAATGCCGATGAATTTAACGAGAAAACCAAAACGGAAGAAAGCTCTCGGAAAGATTAAGTCGAACGTAATGTAAAGAAGTAGATGGTTAGTTAGATGAATAGAATTTTAAAAAATAAATAAAATAAACTTCCAAAAAAAATTAGATTTAGTTGAGAAAAAGCGTATTACGAACGAAGATTCAATTTAGAAAAATAGAGAATATTTGATTTGTGGTTCTCAGATTTAATTATCTGAATGAATACTTCGTCCGTGGAGACTCCAAACTGCCAAAATTTTAAATAAATTCGTAGTTAATCAAAATTTTGTTTTTAATCTGGGATCATGTTCGACCCTCTCCTCTTTAAAAAAAAAGAGCAAAAAAAACCGAATGAAAGGGGTGAAAACCAAGGCAATAAAAATTCCCAGTTCTATGATTTATTTTATCCACTTAGAAATGAACAGAATATAATATTCATATATATATATATAAATATATACAGAACCGGTCAGAATTGTCCGGCCACCTGTTTTTCGATAATTGCTTAAATTATTCTAATTTGAATTATATAAGTGAAAAAATTTGTTCTCTTGATTAAATTTAAAGCTATCAAAATTCTTTATAAAATGAACCCAGCATGCATTCGTTTTGTTAAATTTTGAAGATGTCTAACTAGGATGTTATCCAAGGGAGGGAAATAGGGAAAATGAGGCCGAGAGTCAGGCGGAAAGCACTTGACACAGGCACTTAAAATTAAGATAATACACTTTATTGACTTACGATGCGAATGGGCAATTAACACAAAAAGGAGCCAAACGGACTGAATGTGCACACGCACACCTATTCCGGGTCTTTTTTCCTCAACTCGACGTAGCGGAAAATTCTGAGCAACTTGGCCATGACCTACTGCCATCAAACCAAAGACAGACTGAGATTAACTCGTCTCCTCCAGGCTACTCGGGGATCCTCGTGCTTTCTCGGGCCCAGGGCTGTCCCCCGTAGCCACGCGCCCTCCTGTTACCACGCCATGGTAACATCTATGTTGCACCACCCTCCCTCCTCTCGGGGGCCAGGGTTTACCCCCCTGATTGGTCCTTATTACTGGCTTCAGTCTCTGCGGTCACTCCTTCCCGTTCTTCGGCCTGGCTTCGCCTCCTATTTTGTCCTAGATGAGAGAAAGAAAAACAAACAACAAAACAAAGTCAGGTGGGGTACTGTCCGCGTCTCCCGTCTCGAGTAGCTTGTCTGTTTTAATGAAGGAAACTAAATTCTGTCCATTTTGCCTTTATTTGGGCTTCTTTAGTTAATTTTTACATGTAATAGTTTATATATGTAACCATTTGCGCACTATTTGGTCAACTTGAGTCCTCCAGTCATGTCATACCATTCATCTATTGCTTATTTTTCCCTATTGCTATTTGTAATTTCTAGTTTAAGATCGTTTATATTATATTCGCTTACGCTTTTTCCTTTGAGGTTTTTTAATTCATAAATTGCGAGGGACATTTTTTTTTGACTATATAGGGACCTTCGTATTTATTGAATAGTTTGCCTGTTTTACTATCTGCCTTATTAGATACTTTAGTTGCTATTTTTAAAATCTTATGGCCTACCTTAAATTCTACGGGTCTTCTACGTAAATTATAGTGCGTGACTTGTTTGTCGTTTCCTCTGTCTAAATTTTTTTGGACTTCTTAATTACTTGTAATCTTCGTTATCTGTCTGTCCACTTATTCTCGTCCTGTAGTGCAATCTTGTCATCCTTTTCGATGTTTTACCTGAGAGATTGTAGTGGTTGCAGTTCGCGACCCAGGTTTAAAAATGCAGGGGTATATTTTGTTGATGTGTTTCTACTGGTGTTAATTGCGAACTGCAGATCATCAATATTTTCGTCCCATGCTGTGTGGTCGTTTTGTATATATGTCCTGATTATTTCCTTGATGGTTCGGTTGTAGCGTTCCGTGGGATTTGCCTGGGGGTAGTATCTGGGTGTTTTAGTGTGTCGAATTCCAAACTTCTCCGTTAACTCCCGTATGGTTCCACTTACGAACTCGGTGCCGTTGTCCGTATGGAGAATTCGCGGGGTTCCCCAACGCGACACGATTCGCTTATGGAATTCGGATTCATTCGTTCTTCCGGTTGCTTTTTTAACGGGTATGATCTCGACCCATTTGGTAAAGAGGTCGAAAAACACTAATATATACTGGTTTTTACCTTTTTTACTCAGTGGCAGCGGTCCCATGATATCAGCTGCTACCATGGTCCATGGCTCCTCGATGAGTCTCTTACCCATTAGTCCTATTTTTGTTTGGTTGTTTGTTTTCGTCCTCTGACAGGTTTCGCAGTTTTTTACATTTCTGATTACCTCTGAATATAACTCTGGACAGTAGTATGGTCTGAATTTCCTGATCGCCCATACTACTGCTAAACATTCCTTTTTTTCGGCCGAGTATCGTGTCTCTGCACTATTCAGATTTCTGCTTGCGTATGCGATTACATGATTTGTTCCGTTTATTGTCTGGTTTAATACCGCTCCTAGTCCAGTGTCAGTAGCGTCCGTTTCTAGCTGGAAAGGTTGTGAAAAGTCTGGGCAGGTTAAAATGGGTGCTGATGTCAAATGTTCCTTTATTTTCTCGGAAGCTTCTATCTGTTCTGTTCCCCACTCCCACTTTCTATTCTTTTTTAATAATCTGTTTAATGGTTCTATTATTTCGGCAAAGTGTGGTATGAACTTTCTATACCAGCTTGCCATTCCTATTAATCTTTGTAACTGTTTAATATTTTTGGGTGTGGGAAGTTCTAGGATTGGTTCGATTATATCGTCCAAGTAACAAAAAACATTCGGCTTAATTCTAGGGTCATAACCTTATCCATCAGTCTCGGGAAAATGGCTGGAGCATTGGTAAGACCAAATGGCATCCGTTTCAATTGGTACATCCCCTTTCCAGGAACTGTGAATGCTATGATGAGTTTAGAATTTTCCTCTAAAGGTATTTGTAAATAAGCTGATTTCATGTCTATTTTTGAAATAAATCTTGCTGATCGTAAGGTATCTAGAATTTTATTCATTAAAGGAATTGGGTACAGATCTTTTTTGGTAATTTTGTTTACTTTTCTAAAATCAAGACAGAACCTGTATTCTCCATTCGGTTTTTTAATCATAACGATTGGATTCGACCAATCGGAACAAGAAGGTTCTATTTCTTTGAAATTTTAGATGTTTTGTGTTTTTTGGGGTGGGTTTGGGTTCTTATTTGCTTGATTGAGATCCTTTAGGTATCTTCCTATCATGGTTTTACCATTTTCTCTTTCCCTTCTAAATTTTATTTTACCCCCGAATTTCGGTTTTAATTCTTTGTTATCATTTTCTATGCCTTTCGTTTCTGACTTAGTTTGATTGTTTACGCTGGTTTGAATTTTACTATTCAGTTTATTTTCATTAACTTCTCTATTATATTCCTTACTAGTTTTTGTTGCCTTTCTACTGTCTGATATAACGCTTTCAATGATTGGTCTGGGTAGGGACTGAGGCCTTGCCTCCATTTGATAGCGATTTGGTGGTCTGCCTGGTAGCCACCAAGTTCCGGTATCGTAATCTAAGGTCATTTTAAGGTTTTTGATCATGTCTGTCCCTAAAATGATTGTGGATCTTAATTTAGGGACTAGTCGAAACGACACATGCTTAACGTCCTTACCGATTATAATAGGGATAATTACTTGTCCGATAATTTCTACGGTTCCTCCGTTCGCTACTGTTAAGCTTTCTGAGGTCGGTTTAGAGATCGGGTGATTTAAACTTAGAATTTTCTTTAGGAGTTCTGTGCCAACGTATGAATGTGTGGCTCCTGTATCGACTTTAATTCTATATAAATTATTTTCAAATTTTGTCATTAGATGGAACCTTGTTTCATTTAATTCTTCGATATCCGAATTTAAATATTCTGGCGTTCTAGTAATGGGTTTTGTTACCGTTCTTTCCATTACCCGCCCTTTTAGTTTCCCTGGTTCTGGCTCAAATATGGACATTCCCTTTTGAAGTGTCTTGGTTCTTTACAGTTGTAACAATTTAACTGTGTTGAATTTTCACTCGTGCTGGCGTTCTGCAACTGTGTACCTTGTCTTAACCAATTTGGATTATCCTGTATTTTGCTGTTCCAAATTCTGTTTTCCTGGTTTCGGTTCACATTGTTCGCAAATTGTTTTTGGGAATTTTGTTGTGTATTTTCTGCTGGGCTTTCTCGGTTTTCCGTTCGAAATTCTATGATGGGTTTTGTTTGACTTGGAGCTCTATTTAACGTTAAGTGGTTCATCCTGGGTATCAGTTGATCATATGTGTTGTACTGTAATCTAATTTGATTATTTCGGAATCCGGGTTGAAATTCTTGCCAAAATGTAGGTTGAGGGGTGTTTAGGATTGCAGGGTATGGGTTAGGTCTCTGTACATAAGGTGTTTGGTATTGTGGTCTATTATAACTTTGTAGTCTCCATGGAACTGCAGGTATATTTTGTTGTTTTCTATTGTGGGAATTCTAGTTTTCACTACTTTCTCTCCTTGGTTCTGTTATTTGTAGTATTTGGCCTTTTATTTGGGATTTTTTCAATTCGATTTCCCATTCCTTGTCCAAGTCTTCGAGTTCCTCGAATGTATCGAAGTCGTTGCGCTTGATGTACATCTTGTATTCGATTCTTAGGTTCTCATAAGCGCGACTCAATTCCCATTCCAGACTTTTCCTGGGGTGGAGTTTTGTAAAAAGTTTCCTGATTTCGATCAAATAAGGGTGAATGTCCTGGTTCCGTTTTTGGTTACAGAATTAAATTTTTTGTTTTATCCCTTCCAAAAATTTTTCGTCCATGTATTCTCTCGTAAATTCTCTGAAAAAATCTGACAGGGTTCTCCACGAATTCCTATTGATCAAGCACCAATCTTTAGCGTCCTCCGTTAGCAGCGCGTCCAGGTTTTCCAAAATATCCCTACCACTTATTTGGTACCCCCCTTTGAATATTTTTAGGTCGTCCAAAAAGTGGACTGGGCTATCTTCTTTATTATTCCTAAATTTCAGCGGCCAATTGCTCATTACTTGGAATAGTGTTTGGGTCATGCCGAATGGAAAGTGCATCGTTGGTCTTGGGTGATCGTTGTCGTCGTCACTTACTTCTGAATTGTCCTCTGTTATTTGATTACATTGATCCGCTCGTGAACGTCTGGCTTGCCTATTTCGAATCGTTGTTCGGCGTGTTATGTTTTGGTTGAAATTTTTCCCGAATTCCAGTGGTTCACTATCGTCTGTATCAGAATTTTGGTGGACGTTCTTTCTCCTATTTCTTAAATTTACCGATTGTTTATTTAATATTTCATTTCTTCTTTCCATTTTTTCCTTTTCCAATTTTCCTTGGTTCCTGCATTCCTTTTGAAATGAACTGTGGGCTGTGGGTTTCGCTGTTCTATTTATTCCTTTGTTTTTGTTTTCTATTTCTCGAATGAATTTCTCGCGTTCCCTAATTACTTGTTCATCGTAATGTCTTAGCAGTTCGCTCGCTTCCGATAGCAATCTATTATTATTTTCTAAAAAGGAGTCCATCGGAAATGTTCTCATTTTGCGAGGTTTCCACGTTTGTTTGCCTAAATCCTCTGCCACGTCCTGCAGAGCGGTTTATTATTCTGGGGATTGCTCCCGTGCTACTCTGGGTTATTGATTGTCCCGTTGGTAAGCTAACCAAATTTACTTCTGGGTTTAGAAGTCCTATTTCTTCCTCAAAATTCAAATGTTCCTGATTGGGTTCCATTTCTTTGTTAGGCTGTACTTGTTTACTATTAGCCATCTTGTTTTTAGTTCGGCCTGATCTAAGCAACATTAATGTGCACTTTAAACAATTTTAAATCTTTCAAAATTTTGAACTCACCCGGTTAATTTGAAATTAATATATAATACTGGGAAGAAAAGAAAAAATTATAAATCCTATTTTTAAGTAAATTATTTCCTATGTACGTGTGTAGTTGTGTAGGGTTTACAACTACTCACGTTACCTCACTGTACCTTGTGGTATAATTATTTCACCTTATCGTATTCGAGGTTTCTTACTGAGTCTGTCTATATGACCAAGCCGTACTCAGGACTTTTCTGAGTCGACTATACACAGAACTTTTCTGAGTTAACTGTGCCTCGAATACAATTTTTTGTGTTAAATAATATTTCAAATAATATTTCAATTTATATTATTTGCGAATTCTTAAAATGTTTATATTTCTGTCAAAAGTGTACCGCTCGACCTCATGATTGTTTACGCTCGAACGCGTATCGCCTATCGCGCGCTCTTGACTTCTATTACCTACGCTTCGTTAATTTTCTTGTCCATATCAATTTTATTTCTACTTCTAGTTTTGCTTCTTATCCTTTAACTTTATTACCTTATATTTGAGTTTTATTATGTTCGCTATCTAATTCATTTACTTTTTGTGATTTTATTTGTATCTTTTACAATCACTTAACTAAAATATTCTCCCGTTTCAATCTTCTTCCGATACGGTTCTCTAATCAAACTTATAACACTACATATATTCACTCTTATCAAATTTAATACAATTTTAATATTAATATAAAATATTTCCCTATTATAAGCAAGCAATAGATAAATAGTATTTAAAAATAAACTTACAGTCAACACAAGCGTCAAAGTTCCAGTTTCGTAGTATTCGTCAAAAATAATCCATGTGGTTCTGTTCCTAACCTCGGCGGGTTTTCACTTTTCAGGGGGTTTTGTGGGATTTTATGTTGAGCGCCAGGTATAACTAGAATGTTATCCAAAGGAGGGAAATGGAGAAAAGGAGGCCGAGAGTCAGGCGGAAAGTACTTGACACAGGCACTTAAAATTAAGATAATACACTTTATTGACTTACGATGCGAATAGGCAATTAACACAAAATGAAACCAAACGGACTGAATGTGTACACGCACAACTATTCCGGATCTTTTGTCCTCAACTCGACGTAGCGGAAAATTCTGAGCAACTCGGCCACGACCTACTGCTATCAAACCTTCTTCCTCTTCCTCTTCCTCTTCCTCTTCCTCTTTCTCTTCCTCTTCCTCTTCCTCTTCCTCTTCCTCTTCTTGTTTCTGGCTACTGCTATCAAACCAGACAGACTGAGATTAACTCGTCTCCTCCGGCTACTCGGCGATCCTCGTGCTTTCTCGAGCCCAGGGGTGTCCCCCGTAGCCACGCGCCCTCCCGTTACCACGCCATGGTAACATCTATGTTACAGAAGTTATTGCAGAAATAGTCAAGATTTCAATGCTTTCTTAAATTTTAAATAACTTTCGAAGTAATCAACATTTTTTAATGTTCTTGGGCTCATTTTAGAGCTAAGATTCTACAGAATCGCAATAAATTATCATTATGAATCTATAAATTTTTTCTTGCATAGTGCAAGGAGTTAAAATTGTAACAAAAAAGTAGGGAAATTTCGAAAAGATTTTATCTGTAGGTAAATTATAATAAAGATCATTTGAATATATATTTTAAGGGGATTCGGTACAAAATTCATGATTATATGTTTTATATATCTTATAAAAATGTTTTTCTAAGCGAAAGCAATATTGGAATTTTTCCAACTTTTTTATTTGAACTTTAACCTCGTGCAGTATGTAAGAAAAAAATTACACACCAAGTCCAAGAATTTTGATCGATTTTGTATAAATTTAGCTTTAAAATTAGTCCAAAAACATTAAAAAGTGTTGATTACTTTGAATGTTATTTAAAATTTAAGGAAGCATTGAAATCTTGACTATTTCTGCAATAACTTCTTCAAAATTTGACAAAACGAATTCATGCTGGGCTCATTTCAGAAAGAATTTTGTTAGCTTTAAATTTAATTAGGAGAACAAATTTTTTCACTTACATAATTCAAATTAGGATAATTTAAGCAATTATCGAAAAACAGGTGGCCGAAAAATTCTGACCGGTACCATATATATATATAATATATTTTATATGTATTATATATATATTATAGATATCCATTTTACTCAACAAATATATATATATATACATATATATATTTTTTCTTCACAAAAACTTGAAAATATCGTAGAACATGGCTAAACAAAAATTCTGTCCAAAGCACAGCTCGTAATTTCAATTTTAAGAGGTTTCTCATCGTACCTAAAGTTTTTCCATTTAAATAACATAGATTATAGGTATTTTCTACATTATTTCCTTCCACAAGCTATGATAAAATTGTTTCTTCATCAAAAAAATGAGCAAACCTTATTCAGAATTAAATTCTCTATATAAAATTCAATTGCGTCGAATTCCTATCGTCAATTTTGTATTTCCTACAAAGCAGATCGTCAAAATTTTAATTTCTAAAAATTTTGAGTTTTCTGAATTTTTAAGCTAAACTATTTAAGATAGAACAAAAAGTAAAATGACAATTTTGTAGTACATTTAGTCCTCTACATGAAAGTCCTGAATACATTTTTTGTATCATTTTCGTGCTACTACCAATAGTTTACTTGATAAAAGTTGAAAATGAAAAAAAATGAGACTGAGAATCTGTAACGTAGTAAATATTCATGATACAAAAAATTTACGCAGAACTTGTTTGTAGAGAATTGAATGTGTTACGAAATTGCTATTTAACTTTTTGTACTATCTTAAATAGTTTAGCTTAAAAATTCAAAAAACTCAAAATTTTTAGAATTTTAAATTTTGAGGCTCTGCTCTGTAGAAATTGCAATATTGATGATAGGAATTCGAATCAATTGAATTTTTTATAGAGAATTATTCTGAATAAGGCTTACTCATTTATTTGATGAAGAAACAATTTTATCATAGCTTGCGGAAGGAAATAATGTAGAAAATACCTATAATCTGTGTTATTTAAATGGAAAAACTTTAGGTACGATCAGAAACCTCTTAAAATGGAAATTTTGAGCTATGCTTTGGACAGAATTTTTGTTCAGACATGTTCTACGATGTTTTCAAGTTTTTGAGAAAAAAAATATCGCTTTTTTGGCACACCCTAATACACACGGTGACCCATTTTAATCTGTAATTCCAAATATCTTCTAAAATACTTTATCTACGAAAAAATGGTTCGGACAAAGGTTTACCAGGACCGAGGGGGGGCATTCGACTGTACCATCTAGTTTGACCTTGAGGTCAATTTTCAAGGTCAGGTGTAGGTAGGACCCTTTTCTTAAATGAGAACTCCTATTTTTGACTGTGGATTTGAAAAGAGTGAGAAATTTCACGTCAAAAATGATCTGTGGAAAAAGTGTTTTTGTGATAGAGTGGTGTGGTGCAGAATAGTAAATGGCTATTTAATTAGTCCCTGATTTTTTGGCGGAAATGTTGACTGACATACTTACTTAGAGTTGTTAAGCGACCATGCAGCTGGACTATTGCAGAACGTTGACTTCACAACAAGACAAAGAATGTGGCTCACCAGATCTAACATCAGCTGATTTCTTTTTATGGGGTTATATTAAAAATGTATTTTTTGCTCAGCGACCCACAACAAAAGAAGATCGGATGGAAAGGATTTGGAGAGCTTTCGCAGCCATCTCTCAAGAAACTTTGCTGAAAACTGTGGACGGTTTTGAAAGACGTCTACGTTTGTGTCTTCAAGCCAATGGAGAGCCCTTCGAACAGTTGCTCCGTGGCTAATTATAACACTGGTAGTTATGGTGAGAGGCGAGAGGAACGCACGACAAGAAAGCACCCCAAAGGAAACAGAACTTACTACGTCCACGCCGCTGTTTCTGGGTAACGCTAAAAGTAAAAACGAAGTGTCTTTTTTTGTAACTAGTCACAGAGAAGTAACATTGTCAAGATTATCACTTTACATCCATGTGACCTTGGAAATTAACCTCAAGGTCAAAATTGATCGTACAGTCAAATATTCCCCTCGGTCCTGGTCAACCTTTGTCCGAACCATTTTTTCGTAGATAAAGTATTTTAGAAGATATTTGGGATTATAGATTAAATTGAGTCACCGTGTATATACTCCTTGTAATTATAAATTTTATTCTGATTTCAAAAACTCAAAAATACATATCTTATATTATCCTTCCTTTCGTGCCTATCAAGATTTATACTCTTTTTCGTACTTACCCATAATTACTTTCAGGTCCCGAAAGTGAATTAAAATTATATGTTAAAAAAAATGCCCTGATACTATCTTGATTTTTTTTAAATTTCCTTCGTTCTTTCATTTACAGAAAAATAATTTTCATTAATAAATGTATTTTTACTCTTACTATTTCGGAAACTATTGCATATTGTGGTGCCTTTCTTTGTCTTCATGAAAATGACATTTTCTCTGTCTGAATTTTTTCAGATCGTCAAGAAGTTGACTCAGATATCGCTGACTCAAGTGATTAAGATCAGATGGATGTAGAACCAGCTCCTTCGGCGAGTTCAACAAGTGAAAGAGAAGAAGAATTTGAAGGTATTCCGCTGAACGACGAAGTCAATGATGAATCCAACAACGAAGATTCTAACAACGAATATTTCGATAGTGATATTGATAACCAAGGCGGAGCACCAAGATATCCCTGGGAAAACAGGATTCTATTTCCTCAGTCTGGCCTAACTGTTACAGATACAGCAGCCATGGCTAGAGGTTTTAGTCTTAGATTTGGCCTGTGATTAGAAGCTCACTTAGCTCTGATGAACTTGTTAAATCTATGCACAGGTCCTGATTTCGGCAACCTTAATTAATCAAACTATGTAATTTCTCGCATGTTTAACGCTCAACAAATTAAAATAACGTTCTGTTTTTATTGTCACACTTGTAAAAAAATACTCGACGTGTAAGGAGTAAGCTCGGCTCCCATTGCGTGACCGAGGGGCTCCCTTGCCACACCCCATTTCGCGCAGATGAAGAGTGCGTGCTCCGCGGTATCCACCGGGAAATCGCAGTAGCAACACATCTCCTCGTCTTTCTTTTTGAAGCGCTTCAGGTACGCGTTAAAACAGCCATGGCCTGAGAGCGCTTGCGCAAAATAAAAGCCCACTTCCCTGTGCTTTCTGTTCAGCCAGGTGTCGAGCTCCGAGATCAGGCGGTAGGTCCATCTCCCGGTCTGCTCACCATGCCATCTCATCTGCCATTTCTCGACGAGTCTGCGCCTTCCATCCTTGCGGATGGCCTCCTTTGCGTGAGTGATTTCCTGCAGGTCCGCGCAGGAAAGCTCCTTGCGAAGCTGAAAGGTCTCCTGCCTTTCCACCGCCGAAAAATCTATTGACGAGACGCTCGCCAGGACCAACACAGCACTCGTCGAGACAGTTCTATATGCTGAAAATATTCCCAGCGCGACAAGTCTCTACGCAAAGAACAGCTTCCTCTGGATAGCAGGGTTTTGCAGGGCATCATCCCAGACCGGAGCAGCATAAAGAAGCTTCGAATGGACCACGCTCGCCACCAGTCTCCTTTTCCCAAGTTTGCTCCACATTGGATCGCTTTGGCAGCTGCGATCTTTAGGTGTTCGCCAAAGCTAAGCCTCTGATCTAACTGTACTTTCAGGTACTTGACACTCTTCTTCCACACGACTTCGTGTAACACAAGAACAATCTTCGGGTACTGAAAGAATCTTCTCTCCGTGACCAGTAAAGCCTCGGACTTTTCAGGGGCCCTTTTCACGCCTCTGCTATCCAACTAGCACTTCGCTCGCCACAGATATTCATTGATCCTCATCTCTAGGATTCCGACGTTGTCAGAGGCGGACACAACAAGTGCGTCATCCGCGAAGCCGATGATGCTCGTTCCAGCAGGCAAGTCCATGCGCAGAAAATCGTCGTACATGACGTTCCAAACGAGTGGACCTACCCGCGACCCTTGAGGGGCGCCACATGTCATCTCTTTTTTGAGAGACCACTTGTCGCCCTCGTATATCACCCACCTGTCGCTCAGATAGTCATCTATCATTCGCAACAGGTAGTCTGAAACTTTTTTTCGCATCATCGCCTCGATGCAGATGTCCCATCTCGCGGTATTGAACGCATTGCGTATTTCAATGCTGATCAACGCGCAGACTCCCTCAGGCTTACCAGTTCCTTTTCTTGCATTTGTGGCGATGTTAACCATAGCTTGGATAGCGTGCACAGTGGACCTGCCTTTCCTGAAACCAAACTGGTTTTCCGAGAGACCAAGCAGACCTCATCAGGACCAACCTCTGCTTCTTCCAGTCCTTTTTTCTTCGTGCCTCGCCTCAAAGCTGCTTCGCCCCTTTCCATGCCTCGTGCAGCACAGCATCCCCCTTTGATCGGGTGAATTTTCGCCGCGCTGTGAGGAATTCTCGACGCAGGGCCCTTGGCTTGCCTGCGCTTGCGGCAAGGCATCGAGTAGTCGCCTGGTTTCTTCGAGGTGTTCTCGAAGTCTTTCCCTGATGAGTCGTCTCGTGTTCCAGGAGGGGCTCCTTCCATCACCACCCTTACCCTTATCCACTGCTTGGCACCGTTGCTCTAAATCAAATTCGATGCAGCGGTATCCGCTCAAGGTTATTACCTAGAGAACCGACCATCCGCTTATCCTTGAGGCGAGGCGAGGTGCGGCAATCATGAGATCACTTATTGACCCTCCTGCTCCTCGTCCGAACGTGAATTCCTTGCATTGATTTAAAACGGTCAGGTCATTCCTAGCGACCATCTCGCCAAACAAGATTCCCCTCCTATCTAGGCGGGCCTCACCCCAAACGGACGACTTACTGTTAAAGTCACCCTCTATGAGGGACCGCCCGACATCCTCACTGAGGCTCTCCTCAAGGAAGAGGATCTGGGACTCCCAAGACCTCGAAAGGATCGTTGGGGGAGAAGTAGCAACTGTACACACGCACACCCGACATCTCCACCCAAACAAATCCCGCGTCGGACTCCAGGGAATCCCCGACGCTCAAATCAGGGCTACAAACAAGTATGCCGGTCCTCCTTGATGCGTCCTGAAACCAAGAAGAGTTCTCAGACCATTTGTACTGCTTACTAATGAACAGCACATCGGCCCCCTTCTCCCTGGCAGTCTGCATCAGGAGGGCTTGGGCATCCTTCCCCTTTCCGAGGTTGAGTTGCAGGAAATTTATTCCTGCCTCTCAACCTCCGAAGCTCTTTCCGGAAGGCTGGGCAGGAGCCGCCACCAGACACATGGGCGATATCTTTATCGCCCCTGTCAGTCACCTTGGCGTTGCCTTGCAGCTCTGGGCCAAGTGTCCCGTGGCACCATATCTCCAACAGGCATTCTTCCTGTCGGGGTTGCAGCAGCCCCACGACCCGTGGCTATAGCCAAGGCATCTGAAGCTCGCGGATGCGGCACGCAACCCACCCGATCTTGACCTTACCCAGCTGAAGCAGACGCGTAGCGTCTGCCTCAGCTAGCCGGATCACTTCGGTCTTCACCCCACTAAAGCGGCTGAAAAGCCTCCAGGACCCGTCAAGTATCGGTCTGCCCAGTGCCAAGCACAAGACAGACACGACCTCTTCTCTCTCGACTGTCTCGTTATAGTTCCTAATTTAGAGGGACCTCATTGAGACCAGGTCCGAAGTGTCCGCCCTCTCCCCGACCGCCCGGTCAAGCTCCTCGTGGAAGGCCGAAACGTCTCCCCCATTTTTGAGGACTAGAAGGACTTCCTTCTTCCTGGTCCTCCGGATAGACAGGACCTCGAGTCCTGCCCTCCGGGGGTCGACTTTCGCCATCATTTCCCTCAAGATATCGGCGTAGGACTGGCCGTCCCTCGCCGACACCTTGATGGCATCGCCCGACCTTGCGGCCGAGGAGCGCTTTAACTTCCGTTTGGCGACAGTTCCCTGCGCTTTTTGCACAGGGTCCTTCGCCTTCTCCTTTTTTCCTTTTTTTTTGCTCTTCCTCGTGACCTCTTGCCAGTCCCCTTCTTCATTCGTGACCTGGTTCTTGGCCACCGGAGCATGGTCTCCCGAAGATCCCCACCTTTTTCGTGGTGGGGTGGGATTCCAGTCTCTTTTGGATTTCCACCCCGCTTTCAAGGAGGCACTTATAGGTACACTACAACCTCCATCACCCCAGGGCCGTCTGCGAAGCCTCCCCATCCGTCCTTTTTTGGCATAGCCAAGAGAAGGACTTCGACAAGGTAACAGTCCAAGGGGAGGTACGTAAAACTTTTATAAACGGAGTTAAAGGTCGTGCGAGTCTGCTAAATCTGACTCAATTTTTTGATATTGTATGGAGCTTTCCACTCGAATATATGCACAATGTTCTACTTACACGTGTCGTCCCTAGCGGACCCGGTTGAAAGTACAGTCAGAGAATACTCTGACCGTTCTCTGGCCTCGCATTATTATGGCTAAGAACGATATCACGGAGATAGAAACTAGAAAAACATCGTATACCTGTCATTGAAGGCAGTGCAGTGGTTCACAATTGGCGGAACGTCTCCACCGTGATGGTTTACTATTGGTGGAAACGTTCCGCAAACTGTGAAACACTGCACTGCCTTCAATGACAGGTGCATGATGTTTTCCTAGTTTTGATCGCTGAAAAATTAAATTATTGTATTTATTACAACGCATTCTGTTCAAAATTGTGCCAGGGAATCATAATTGTAATGTTTTAAATGTTTTTACATTCTCATCATGGATGAGAAGGTATTGATTTTATGTGAAAAATGACTTTCGAAATTTTCATCAAATCTTTACGTTTTGAGACCCCCTGAGTCAGAAAAAATGGTTTTTACGAAAGTGTCTGTCTGTCTGTCTGTCTGTAGTAGGTCGTGTGCGGCATAACTCTCGATAGAATTATCAGATTGAATTGAGCTTTGGTACACTTTATCGGAGCCGAAAAAGTAAGGACAAGTTCGTTAACCAGCCACATCCAATCAAAATTGAGGGATGGAGCACTACTTTTGTGTTTTTGAAAATAATTTTTTGAAAAAATCAAAAATTCCAATCCTGGTTTTTGATAGTGCTCATAAATCTCTACAAATTATCCTTATAACATTTTTCGATTAAATCAAAATTAGAAATGTTACAGCATATTCAAATTCGAAAATAGTCAATATCAAAATTCCATTTTCCAGTTAAATTATACGAGATACGAAAAAACGTTATGATACAATATTATTTTCTACATAAAGACCTACTTTGAATTGTAACATTTTTTCATAAGATGCATATTTTTCTTTTTGATTTAAAAAAAAACTATTGAAAATCCAAAATTCAATTTTTTAACAATAATATTGGAAATACCAAAAAAACGTAAGAATACAAAGTTGTTCGTTTCAAAAAGATCTACAAATTTTCTCTGGCGCAGTTTCTGAAAAAACATATATTTTTCGTTTCAATTCCAAAAAATACGATAAAAATGAAAAAATTCCATTTTTTAGACAATATATGTGAAATACGAAAAAAGCGTAAGAATACAAAGTTGTTCGTTTCAAAAAGATTCACAAATTTTGTTTGACGCAGTTTCTGAAAAAACATATAGTTTTCGTTTCATTTCTAAAAAATACGATTAAAATTCAAAAATTCCATTTTTTAGACAAAATATGTGAGATAAAAAAAAACGTCTAGGTGGAAAATTGTTTGCCCAAATGAGGTCTACAAATTCTGATAAAGAAATTTCGGGACAGGATGTATATTTTATGTTTTGATTTTTAATATTGAAAAAATTCGATTTTTTTCACCAAAATATGTGAGATACGAAATAAGCGTTGTTCTGCAAAATCGTTTCCTTAAATAAAGTCTACGATTGTTTTTCCTTTTTAGATATGTAGAAGAAAGTAAATTCTTTTAATCATGTAATTTATTAAAAAGTTATACTGAAATGTATACAGAAAATCGAGCGCGAAGCGCGAGTGTCATGATGAGAATGTGTTCCTTAAGGCCGATAGAGCCTTAAGTAAATTGAATTTCCTGTTTTACTTAAATTCAAAAAGAAATTCAGTGACTTTGAGAAAATGTGTAATTCACATCATCTGTAATATTATTATAAAATTGGTTTGAGCTTCAGTATCAAAATAATATGAATAAGAAATAAACTTAAATGTATGCGAAGAGCACAAGACCGAGCGCGAAGCGCGACGATCGAATAGCGCGCCTTAGGCGCGCTCAAACTTGCGAGCGTAGCGAGCTGCGCGTGAAGCGCGCGATGAGAATGTGCCCGCGAAGCGGGCAGATTTTTTTAATCGTTTTTAGCCATAATAATGCGAGGCCAGAGAACAGTCAGAGAACAGCCCACTAGGGGTGGAACAACTATGGGAGATATGGATTAAAAATTCTTTTTTCTCTTCACAAGATATCAAAAGTATCAACGAACTCATGTCTTCAATTGAAACAGTTCTAGAAAATCATAGAACTCTGCGAGGATTTTCGTCATAAGCGAAATGGAAAGCCTCTGAATGGAGATCTTGGTTACTTTTTTTCGGTATACCTTGCTTAAGACATTATTTGCCTCCAAACTGTTTAAAGAATTTCGGTTTACTTGTGAGTACTGTTTTCGCTTTATTAAAGCTGGAGATAACAGAGGAAGAGTTAGTTTTTGTGAAAGTGACATAATACAATTTGTTCAAGAAGTTGAGATTCTGTATGGATAAGAACAAATGACTTTCAATGATCATATTTTACTGCATATAGTTGAATGTGTTCGCCATTCTAGCCTCCTCTGGGTATACTCTGCTTTCTGTTTTGACAGTCATTTACATGTGCTAAAACAAAACGTATTAGGACCTAAACAGCCAGAGCAGCAAATGGCTAAAAAATCTTTAGGCATTCTTGATTATATATTTGAAACTTCTTATTCTTCATCATCAATGTATGTTACAGGAAGTCCCTATGGTCTCACATTTTGTGGAAAGGGTATACGTATTAAAATTGTAAATCCTACAAATAATAACCAGATGATTGAAGGTAAATCGTTCAAAAAATGCATTTACAAACGTTGCGTGTACAGAAGTATACAAAATACCCTTTCTACCAAAAGGAACGACACTGCTTTTAAATTACTTTCGGGCGAGGTAATTCAGATTCAGGATATCGTTTAAACTGACTTAAACTGCTATTTTTCAGTGATTCAGCTGATTATAGAGCCAGGTGTTTTTAGTCACAGACCATAGAGATTCAGTAAGGTCGGAGTAAGTGTAAACTCACTTTGGGTTTTCGCTTTACTACGTTGAAAAAAATTGTATAGAAATTGTAAGATAATAATGGGATATATATATATAATATATATATATATATAATATATATATATATATATAATATATATAATAATTTTACTGAACAAAATAAAATACATAAACTGTGAGACATATTTTGTTGCCCCCCCCCCCCCTTCCCTGTCCCCAACAAATTTTCTATTGCCGAATAAAGCTCAAACATTTTCAAAACAAGTTGAATATCATATAAATATATAAAATATATAAAAAAGTCAAGTATAGTCAAGTCTCGTTTATCTGAAGTCGCGCGTCTCGTTTATTTCAGGTTTCACGCTCCCCTCCACGCCCCACTATTTTACTGTCACGTGAGGCTCTGAGGAGCGCTCGGAAGAAGTGAGAAGAATGGTGGCGAGGTGCATTCAGTTGGTATGGCACAGGGCAGGTCGACCTCTAATGTATTGGGTGTCCCCGTAGGATAGTTCATGTGCGGTGGTGTACGCGGCGCTAGTTGTCGGAAGCGGGCGGAGTGCGGCAAAGGGAACGGCTTCGTATGAGTTCCGCCATTGTTGTATACATGTATCAACAATTCGTACGCGATCGCGCTTTATAATCATTTAAAATGAATTCGAAGTACGAAATTCAGTGTGCTGTGAGTGGGTGTACCTCCAAAAGGGGTCGAAAGAACAATGTGTCAATTCATCGGTTTCCGAAGAAAGAAAATGCCGGACAACGATGGATAGAAGCATGTTCAAATCCCTACTTGTCGAGGTTAGGATACCTCGAAGTACTAGAAAGACAATTTTTTATTTGTCATCGACATTTTTCCGACGTTAAATTTACCGTCGTGTAGTGATGTGTCGAGTGGAAGTGATGTGAACATTAAACCGGCGAGTGTTTCTTCCCCATCAGACTTCGAAATTTTTATTCCCGAAGTAGAAAAACCTGCAGAAGGCACACGAGACTTTGAAGAAAGTAGCGTGCAGTTTTCACACGTAAGTAACAATATTTTTAATTTCATACGATATTGTATATAATTTCAAACTTTTCGACTTTGATCAGAGTCCTCATGTGACGTCCTGTCACTCACCTTCTACTATTATAATTAAATTTCCCCGTTTTTTGTTCGCTTAAGAAATCGGAAGGATTTCTTAATCGAAACAAGGGTTAGGGATAGCCAACAATAAATAATTAATCAAATAAATTGTACAATTATTAACCGTTTATTAAACAATCTACATAAATGAGAGAGAGAGAGAGAGAGAGAGAGAGAGAATATTCCTTTTTAACTTAAAATGGGGACTTACTACTTTAATTTATTTTATTCCACCTGGATCTGTGAAACTGGAACCACTAAACTGCTAACACTGGAACTGGTAACACTGGAACTGGTACCACTGGAACTTGTACCACTTGAACTTTTGTACCACTGGAACTTTTGTACTACTGGAACTTCCTTCTAATAACTGAAGACACTGATATCCAATTGATCCCCCGTTTTTACTTGAGGACGAACATACCAAAGAAACGATTCACTAATTTGACTGTTGAACTCTCTAATTTATTCTTATGGGGAAGACTGTTATGTATTGGGGAGGACACTTGATGATACCGCTTCCGATCTTAACCCGACGAGAACTGAAGAAAAACTGACGACGAACTAACTTTTTGCGGATTCTCAGTCCCTTTTATGGGCAATTTTCGGTCGATTGTGATCCTGGTCGCCATTTTTCAATCGACAGTTGGTTTGCCCTGGATACTTTTACCAACCTCTGGTTGACCCTTCCTCGACCTTCGCACGTGGCCGATCTGCTTGGCTTTTTGCATATTGAAGAAGAAAAAGGGGAAGAATATATTCGAATAGTTTTCCTCCTCTGGTTTCCCCGACGTTCCTTCTTTTCAAAGCGACTAGACTTTTAATTTCCCTGTCTTGCTCCCCCGGTCGATATTCTTGTTTACTTAGCGCATTCCGATGGGGTTTCCTCGTTCACACCTTTGTAAGGGTTTCGACGATTCATTCATAACCGGTGTCTATTTATAAACTTACTATCTCTCTTCCCCTATTACAATCATAGTACTCTACATTTTATTTCGTATCATTAATAATTTCCAATACATATCTTTTCTGCATGTTTTATTCCGAATAATAATTATAATATTATAAATAAATGTTAATGGTCACAGGACGTGACACCTCCCCCCTTAGTTTGGACATGGGGATGAAATGACCATGTGCAAACTTTCGCAGGTAATTGAGGTTTGTTTTTCTTACAGAATTGTGATACATTTCAATTATCATTGTTACTGTTCATGATACATATAATTATTTGATCGGTTAATAATCGTGTTCCCATTAATACTTTAACTTGATTACAACACTCAATAATAGTTCCATAGAAGCAGTAATCATTTGCAATGTGATTTGAATTAGTGAATGTTCATTAATAGAATGCCGAATGCTGATACATAATTGTTACATAAATATTACATAAATCCTGCATAATTGTTACATAATTGTTATATAATTGTTACATAATTGTTACATAATTGTTAGAAGACCTATTGATGCGTTTTACTTAACCCCTATATATAAAACGACAAATATTTTTAAAATAAATATAATTCAAAACGTCCATTAGAATCTTTTTAACGTTTGAAACATATATGATTATTTTTTTTATATATTTTCCTTTCACACTTTATTTTAATTATTACAACAGAAATGCATAAAGCAATGGACACATACATATTATAGCTGAATATAATTTAAAAACGATGATTACTTTTTTTGAATATATTTTTTTGTTTTGTTTTTGAGAACACCCGTTACATACATAAGTATTTTTCATTTATGATTTTTGTTTTATTTCGTTTTCCTCTTTATATAATCACACACATTATTTTGTAAACTCTAGAAATGTTCCAATTAAACATTTAGTTTGTTCGTGAAGCACTGACTACATACATATTGATATAATTGAATGTAATTCGAAAATCACGATAAGAGAAAAAATTCTGAATATAATATTAAGTGACCTAAGTATTTAACTTTATCCTTGAATGAATTTATGCAGTTAGACATACACTATTTGTCATATTAAACATTTATCCTTGTTTATTAAACAATAAATACGTATATACTAATTAATGCATATATTAATATATGTGAGTATAATACCTTTAACTTTCCATTTTGAAAAATAATTTGTTTCATTATCGTTTTTCATAAGTGAATCTGCATACGTACGCATAGATTATTACATCTTTTTATTAAATAATTCACATATTTTTATTAAAAATTTACCTATTTTAAAAGGTATGTACTTATTGCCTGAATTTTTTCTGTGAATTTTGTTTACATACATTTTTGACAATAATTAGCACATCTTTCATTATTATTATTTTTTGGTGATATAAATACTCATATGCAACATTGAATACTTTTATAATACATTCTTACACTGATATAATATTAAGCTCTATAGCTTTATATATTTAGGTAATGTTTGAATTAATTTCTTCCAATATACCCTTATGTAGGTTAATTATTGATCAGAACATATGACTAGAAAAACTCTCCATTTTCGAATTTTAACCGTGATAGTTACGGGACGTGACACCTCCCCCCTTTTGTTTAAACATGGGGATAAAATTGACGTGTTTAAACTCATTTTATTTTTATTCATTCAATTTTTATATTTTCTTAGCAATGTGTCACATCGCGTGATATCATATATTTGGTTACAAAATTCTTTTTTAAATTTATTTATAAAGCATAAGTTGAAATTTATTCGATAAATTTGTTATTTCGCTTCGGAGCAGTACAATTTACTGGTTTATGACCTCTTTGATAGCACCTTTCACATGTGCTGGTTCACTTATATAATATAACTTTTTCGAAAACGCTTTCTATAGGTTTTTTCAATTCATTTACGGGCTCTGTTTGTTCGCTGAATAAATAGTCTCGATACAAAATTTCTAGTAACTTTTATGCTGAATTGTGCTTAAACTCTTTTTTTTATCTTTCAATAGTACATATAGCCATAAATATTTGTATATTACTAAAAATTTTACACATTGAATAATCTTCATATTTTAACCTTCAAAATCGTATGTCAAGCTTACTTTGTATATCATTTTAACTTTGTCTAAAGTAGTTAATAACATTTCTTGTTCTTTATATTCAGATTACGAAACAGATACTTTGTATTTTATTTTAGAGAACCTTCTGCTTTAGAATATCATGGATACGATTTACTTTAACAAAAAACTTTAAATTCAATGAAGATTTAAAAAGTATTTTTCTATATATATATATATAGAACATGTTCGCTTCCATAGCAGAAGGGAGTATATTATCTTAAGAAAATTTTAGGAAAATTTTCGGTATCGATAATTGTCATAGTACACGTGAGAATTTCATAATGCAAGCAAATTATGTATATTCAAAACATTCATAAATTTATCAAAAACGTGAAGAATAATTATATTATAAAAAGAGGAGAAGAAGAAATAATCATTTTCATTTTGTTTGTATTTATTATTAGTATTTCTTCATCAATAGCGTTTTAGTTTTTTTTTTTTTTTTTTTTTTTTTAATGAATATTGCAATTAGTGTACATCAAAAACTGAGTATTTTGTAAATATCCGTGTAAACCATTAAATGACTACCTTCTTCAAAGATTTTAATTGTGCAAGGCTTGGAAATAAAGACCGGTAACATTATCAAAATAGTTTTTATATAATAATTGTGAAAACTGACTTATTGAACAAAATTCTAGACATTTAATTAGGATCTTTAATTATGAAAAGAATAAAGTATCTTTCATATTTAATGCTTCTCGGATGGCTATGTCCTAAAACAAGAAAAACAGATGGTATTAGTATTTGACCTGAAATAAAATTAATTTGTTAAAATAAATCCATAGGTGATATTTTGATTATGCAAAGAGGTTTAAAAATTTTCTGAAAATTGTTGGCTTTTTTGTTTTCGTTGTTTTCTTTGAACAATTGTATGAGGTATGGTTGAAGCTTTTACATGTTTTACAAAAGGGTACTAATTTTGGGCGGAAATCCGTTTGGGTGCTCTTATTTTGGAATTTAGTTTTTTGTGTTTCCAAATCTTCATATTTTTCTTCGCAGAGATCGTAATTTTCTTGTATTAATTTTATTTGCTTGAATGCTGCTTCGTTTTCGGTTATTATTGCTATAGTTCCTGTAGCTATTACTGTTTGATTCTCTACTCTACAGTATGATGTAAAAATTATCCTTGTGTCGATGTCAACATCTTTATAGGTTAGAATTTCTGGTTCTTCTAATCCGTATTTATTTGTTAAATCTCTCAGAATTCTTACATAATTAAGGATACCTAGGGTTTTGGTTTTATATGTGTCTTTTTGTGATTTTAATTCTTCTAGTGCTGTTAAATTCATGAAGGCTGTAGTCCTTGGTATAGGTTGGGTTTCCATGTTAATATTTTTCCTTAAAGAAAAAGAATGCAATTTGTTAATCTCTTAATTGTTTATACTTTCTTTTGCTTAGGTTTTATACTTTTACTTTCTTCAAAATCAATGTTATTTAACCAGATACTTTTTCATATTAATGTTGTTGTTATTGTTTTACTTGGTCTTACGAGTAAGTAATTTTAAAGCTTTTATTGAGGCCGAAATTTTTGCTGATAAACAAGTTCCTCGTATACCACCGTATCTTAAATTGCCAATTTTACAAATTGCTACACAATTAGATTTTTTACTTGATATTTTTGTTTTGATATATGAGTACATTGGTTTGTCAATTTTATTTAAAATGCAATATTTTTCCAGTTCCATAGGTATTATATCTGTATAGTCTTCGTATTTGCTTTCTGGAATACGTTCGTCTGATAGTAAATAGTAAAGGGTTTGTGCTGCGTTTTGTTTTGCTATATCTATTTGATCTGAAGTGGTCATTATTGTATAGTTTTCATATTCAACTGCTACAGTATAATAAACTGTATCTCTTGTTACATGACTAATGGTGGTATTAAATTGTGGTAGTACGTCATTGTTTATTTGTTTTATGTAGTTATATAGGTATTCGATAGGTTTTTTGTTTGCTTTGGCTATTTCTTCTCGCGGATTATTTTGGACTGCTTGTTTCTCGCAAGTAACAGTTGTTATTGACATTTTACGAGGTTAATTATTACAAACGGATAGGGTAGTTTGATGGTTCTTCAATATTATTAAGTTGAGCGTGAGGATAAAGGTTTGCTTCAGTATGAGTGCGTATATTAACTGTATGGGTCAGTTCTGTATACAGTGGCGTTTGTATTCCTTGTTGGGGGGCTGAAGGTTTTCCTTTTTGTAACTCCAATGCTGGGTCTCTCAGTTGTTCCGTGTTTGTTCCGGGTTTTCCTAGATGCAATAAAAGATTAGTTACTGAATCCCAAAGTGCACCAAGAAGATGGATTGACCATCCAAATACACTATGTAGGGCTTATCCATGTATAATTATGTCTGCTATTAACTTAATTCCTCTAATTATTATTATTATTCCTATAAATCCTGCACTTGCTGTACCAAAATTTGTGAATAAGGTCCAAAATCTTCCCCACGCTGATTCAGCTATTTTGTTTAATGTTTCCTCATCCAAAACGTTCATCAAAGATACTTTATTATTCATATTTGAATGTCCTAGTATTTCTCGTGCTAGTGAGTTTAATACATTTGGTTTTTCTGCTGGAAACATGATATGATCTCTTAATTTGTCTAGATCTGCTTGTGTGTAGATCCCACTTGTTGCTAAAGAAGCTGGATTTGTGTATTTCCAAGTTGGTTTCGTAGTTGGTTTCATTATTGATGGTGGTAGTGATTCACTTGGTTTTGGAGATAATTTATACCAGGCGTCGTTTAAATAATACATTAATGGTAGGAAAATATTAAAACTTGTTTCCGTTCCTTTTCCTATTATTATGTGTGTACGAGGGGTAAGAAATAGTGTTTCATTTCCTTTATGAATCGGGAGCTGTAAAAAACATTGATCAGTTTGTCTGAATTTCACTTCGATGGGAATGCATTTAACTATATGCACTACTTCTCCTGCAATAATAGACATGTATCCTGGACCTTTCATTAGATGGTAGGCAAATTCGTCAGGTGCTTGAGTTGCTATAATTAAGGAATTTTTAAAGACTTGTTGTTCAAGCTGACATTTATGGGTTAAAAGGTCATGATATAATTTACTCATTTCTCTAAAAATGTGTCTTTCGACATAAATGAATTTTGAATTTATATATGTAAAGAGATCCATATTTTCAACTAATAGTTGTTTATTTTCCAAAAATGTATTTCCTCTAGTAGTTTCGAAAATCAATAATTTTGGATGTTCTGTGCGTACTAAAACGTAGTTACATACAGGTTGCATAGCTTTTTGTGCTAAAACGAAAGTTATATCATTGGTAGTTAGGGAGTATATAACTTGTGGGTTAAGAGTTGAATTATCGTATGTTTCATTTGCTGAACCTTCGTATAATACTGTATATTTTTGAAAATTACAATTATCGTTGGGTAATGAATTCCAAAAAGTTTGTCCACCTCCTAGTTCGTCAGTACATGTAGTATCAGAGAGTGAACAAATTACTCCAGATTTTAAATGAATTTTGTCTGTATTTATATTGATTGTTGCTTGGTATTCTTGTAGGGTTATTCTGTATTTTGCATATACGATAACGTTTTCCCATGTTCCAAAAAGATCAGAATATTGTGATCCTGAGCATTGTCCATTGACTTGTGTAGATCCTGCTAACATTATAGCATGTGAGGAAGTTCTATTGATTTTTAGACCAGTTATTTGTGTATTTAGGGAGACTAAAAATACTCCAGTTTCATGCATTTTGCTACATTGATCTCTAGACACTTCTTGGATGTATTCTCTGTATCCGTTAATAACGGCTGATGTGTGAGAGTGCATTCCACAATATTCGATTTTTCTGTCTACTTCTACTTTACATTGAATGATTTTTGTCAAGGTAAAGTCACTTAATTGTAAAAGTTGAAGGTATATTTTTTCTACTTGTACCTGAGGTTCTGGAATATCACATTCTCCTACCTCCAGTAAAGACAGGGTTGTTATATTCAGATGATTCGTCCCACAGTCATATCCAATAATGGCGTGTACTGTACCAGTCCAAAGTAAAAGGCAAAAGATGTTGTAGATTTTCTTGACTTTTGGTTTCATTATCTGCAAAATGATATTTCTCAATTAGCAGCTAGTAACTGCTAATAAATTCCTCTTTTTTTTGTTATTGAATTTATACTTAGGTGGGTATATCTAGGATGTCGGCTAAAAATTCTTGATCGGATTGTCGTAAGCTTCTTAGTAAATCGTAATATGCGTAGGGTCCTCTTGTTTTAATTGTTAAAATTATGTCTTTGATTATTTCCGCATTTGTTATATTTCGAGACCAATATGGTACGTTGCAATCGTTGTAGTTAAATATCCCATTTAGAAATAAGTTTGGCCATAATGCTTTCATATCAACTTGGCGAACAATTAAATCACATAATAAATCAATGCGTTGGCGATGTTTTGGTTTCATTGTGATCTGCAATCATTTTTATTTAGTTTTAATTCTTTCTAATCTGATTGGTTGTTTTTGGGGTTATGTATGAAAGTCTGAGTCTATTAATATCAACGATTTTAGGTTTATTTTTGACTGAAATTTTTATTCTTCCTTTTCCTAATATTTCAAGTACTTCGTATGGTCCTGAGTATTGATTTTCGAACTTCTTTAGTTCTCCACCTTCCAGTAAAAATACACTATCTCCGATTTTAAAATTTTGTGGATTAATTTTTCTATCATAATATTCTTTCGATTTTTCTTTAGCTGCTATTAAATTTTGTCTTGCTATTCCACGCATTTCATGTAATTTTGTAATTAATTTTGTCATGTACATATCATAAGTTTCCATTTTTTCATGTTCCGGTAAAGGATCGCTAGATGGTAAACGTGCTAATTTCCCAAAGACTAATTCGTAAGGTGTGCATTTCGTTCCTTCGTGAACACTCGTGTTATATGAAAACATTGCTAATTCAATCCAGTCATCCCATTCTGCATTATTTTCAATAAATTGTTTAAGATATTCTTTAAGAACGTGGTGGGATCTTTCCAATGATCCATTTGATTGAGGATGATAAGCAGTAGTTTTAAACTGACGTATACGAAATCGCTTTGCCATTTTTCTTTTTAAATCGCTTAGAAAATCTGCTCCTTGATCCGTTAAAACTGCTTTTGGCGAGCCATATATGCAAATAAATTTCTTAACAAAAGCATCTGCTATCGTTCCAGCTTGATGATTAGGGAGTGGGATTGCTAAAGAGTATTTAGTAAAATTATCTTGAATAGTAAGTATATATTGATTTTGTGATGAAGTTGTTGGTAACTTTCCAACAATATCCATTGAAATTTTCTCAAATGCTGTTCCTGGGGTATCAGTGATTATCATAGGGTTTTTTGTTTTCACTCTAACAAGTTTTTTTAGTTGGCATTGTAAACAAAGTTGTATGTATTTTTGTATATCCAATTTCATATTTTCCCAATAATATCTTTGTCTGATTCTATTATAAGTTTTTGTTACTCCTTTATGTCCTCCTATAGCAGATGAGTGAGCTTCTTCGATTAATTGATTTCTGTGTTCTTTTGTAGGGTATTGTGTGATTCCATTACAGATTATTATTTTAATTGTTGAATCCAAAAATGCTATTTTTAATGTAGCCAAAATTTCTTCCCACAAAACATTGTTGATATGTGGTGATTTTGCAATACTAATTGATTTAATATTTAATTCTTCTACCATGGAATGAAGAGCATAAATTGCTAATTTGATATTTTTAGTTGTTTCCCCTAGACTTGCTTTAAATTCATCTTCGATTGGAAGTATAAAATGGTATTGATTTCCTTTTCGTAATTTTTGGACTATTCCTTTTTGTAAATTTTTGAAATTTGGTAATTTTCCACATTTTCTCAAGAGTTTAGAGCCTACATCACGGGGTTCTCCTTTATTGCTTACAAAATACGCATAATTATCTTTTCTCATCGTCAATTGGTCGCGGCATTCAATTATATTTTTCTGTGTCGTAGGCAATCCAGATGTTGAAGGTTGATCAGGGGGTGGCTCTGGGGGTGGTCTTTCTTCTGTAAAATCGCAATCATCAGAGTTTTCAGAATTTTCTATTTCTAGTGCCTCCGGTTGTTCGTTTTCGTTATCATGTTCTACATTTTGAAAATTTTCCTGGATTTCTTCTTTTTCGTCTCCACTTGACAAATCAGAATTTGTGTCAAAATTACTTCCTTCATTTAATTCTTCATCTTCATTTTCCTTAAAATGTTTCTTCTTCTTATTTGCTTTTGGCTTTTGCTTAATATCATAATCTGGATCAGAATCGGATTCGTCTTCTGATTCCGTAAATTTACGTTTTTTATTAATCTCAGGTGATTTATTTATGCATTTTCTGGGTCTACCTCTCTTTTTAATATGTTCCTGTAATTTTATTTCCTGAATAATTTTTCGTGGCCTTCCACGTTTCCTTTTTACCTTATTTGTTACTTCAATATTTTTTATCAATTTATTTTTTATATTATCTTCATTATTATTACTTATATTCTTCGAATTCTTTAACTGACTTCTTGTTTGCATAGCATAGCATTTATTTTTATTTTCTAATAAAATTGGAATTGAATCCATGACACATTTCAAAAATTGAAAAAACAAATGTTTCCGAAATATTTCCTTCATCGATCAATTTGTAAAAAGTGCTTCCATTTTCCTCATTTTTCATTTTATTCATTATTACATTAATCAACTTTTTATTAATTATGTTAAATATATCTTCTTCGTCCAATTCTTCAATAGTTTTTTCATTATTTTCATAAACTGTTCCTCTTTTAATATCCTTAATATTCAATTTAATACAACATTTTTCATCATTGTCTTCATCATTGTCTTCATCATTTATCAGTAAATATTCTTCATTTAATAGTTCTTCAGTATTATTTCTATCAATTTTTTCTTCATCAATATCCTCATAATAACGTCTTTTATTATCAACATTTTTAAACAAAGTTTCTTCGTTTAATTGTCCAACATTTTCAAAATCTTTACAAGTTTTTCGTTTTTCAAAATCTTCATAATTTATAGCATTAAATTCCTTATTTTTAATATCCTTATTTAAGTTCTCGTCGTTTATCGGTATTTGTTCGTTTCCTCCAGAATTATCAGTGGTTATATTTTCGTCTTCAATGTTCTTATATTTTAATTCATCATAATTTTCTTGATTATCCTTATTCTTAAATAATTTTTTCTTATTTATAAATTGTTCAGTTTCTTCGTAATTATACTCCTCAATATCTTCTTCAAAATTATCATATTTTATTTCTTCATGGCATGCTAGATCTATTACTGGTACTTTTTTCTTATATTCTAAATCAGATATACATTTTGCATTTCTTGGTTTAACTAAATTTACTTCAATAATAGTCTTACTGTTTATATAATTATGTTCAATATTCTCTACGTCAATAGGATTCCTTGATAAAGCATCTGCATTTACATTAGTCTTACCTGCCTTATATGCAACATCAAAATCATATTCTGCCAGTTTTAGTTTCCACCTAGTTACTCGAGAGCAAGGATCTTTCGAGTTTTGAAACCATACTAGCGGTTTATGGTCTGTGACCAAGGTAAATTTTCTTCCGTATAAATAAGGGCGAAAATATGTTACGCAATAAATAATTGCTAAAGCTTCTTTTTCGTATGTATCGTATTTTCGTTCACAGTCATTTAATGATCTAGAAGTATAAGCTATGGGTTTATCTTTACCTATTTTACCTTGTGAAAGAATTCCACCTATAGCAAATCCTGACGCATCAGTTGTTAAAATAAAAGGTTGTGAGAAGTCTGGTCTTTGTAAAAGAGGTTCTTCACACAATTTTTCCTTTAAAAGTTCAAATGCTTCTTGTTCTTTTTCAGACCAATAAAATTTTACGTCTTTCTTTAAAAGTTGATTCAAGGGTGTTGCAATTTTAGAAAATCCATCAATAAATCTTCGGTAATAACCAGCTAATCCTAAAAATTGTTTAATATTTTTAGGGTTTTTTGGTATCGGAAAATTTTTTACTGCCTCTAGTTTCTTAGGGTCTGGTCGTATTCCTTCCTTGTCTATTATGTGTCCTAAATACGCAACTTCTGGGCGTAAAAATTCACATTTATCTGGCTATAATTTGAGATTTGCTGCACTTAATCTTTCCATTAGTTTGTTAAATTTTTCCTCGTGTTCTTCTAAAGAATTTGCATATAAAACAATGTCATCCAAGTAGACGAATAATTCAGTTCCTTGAAGTCCTGTTAAAACTAAATCCATTAATCGTTGAAAGGTAGCTGGTGCGTTTTTTAAACCAAATGGCATACGGTCAAATTCATAATGGCCATAAGGGGTTGAAAAAGCTATTTTATGAGAGTCTTCAGGGCTCATTTTTATTTGATGGAATCCGGATGCAAGATCAAATACGGAAAAATATTGTGCATATCCCAATTGATCTAAAATATCGATTATATTTGGTAAAGGGTAAGAATCTCCAATCGTTTTTTCATTGAGTTTGCGAAAATCAAGTACCATTCGCCATTTTCTATTTCCATGTGAGTCCAATTTTTTAGGTACTATCCAAACAGGTGTATTATATGGTGATTGTGAGGGTTTAATAATTTTGTTTTCAATTAGTTCATTTACTTGACGTGAAATTTCTTCTTTATGTACCGGAGGGAATCTATATTGTTTTGAAAATATCGGTTGATCATCTGTTGTTGGAATGTTGTGTTGTAAAACAGTTGTTGCTCCTAATGGTTCTCCTGGTATGTGGAATCGATCTGCATATCTTTCAATTAAATTTTCAACATGTTGTTTTTCTTCTTTGTTTAAATGATCTAATCTTAATAATTCTTTAATTGCGTTTTCTCGATTTTTATTTGAAATATTGAATAATTGGTGATAATCATTTGTCTGAGTAATTAAATCATTAAAAATTTGTTGCGAAAAATTAAATTTTTCATTTCCTAAATTAAATTTTCTGTCATTCTGATTTATTGTTTTATCATGTATTGATAGTTCTTCAAAGTCTATCAATTCAATAGTTGGTATAGTTAATCTTTGAGGTTGTGTATTTGTATTGAATATTTTCAGGTACGCTTTATTGTTATTATTAGAAACAATTGCATTTCCTAAATAAACTCCATTGCATAAGTGTAATTGTGGAATAAATCCCTGTTTTTGTTCACTGTTTTTAATTCTCACATAAAAATCTGAAACTGTTCTTGCTGGTACCAATATAGTTTCTTGCATTTCAAATGGGTAAATTTGATCATTTATTTCAAGTTGTTTCTCTGCATAATTAATTTTTGCATTGTTGTTTCTGAAAAATTCTGTACCTAGTATACCATCATGTTCGATAGGTACTTCGTTCGGTATTATGTTGAGGGTGGTCAGGTAGCCGAAAATATCGATTTTTATTTGGCCAAGTGTAAATACAGGATGTTCATTTATACCTGTTAGTTTTAGGCATTCGTATTTATTTATTTTTACGTTTGTTTTGACTGCTTGTTTTTTTATTAAATTTGATCCAGCACCTGTATCTATCATCATGTGTATGGTGTTTTTTAATCCTTCAGCTGATAAAATTATATGAGGAATTGTATTACTTGTGCTTAAATTAACTTTTTCGGTTTTGTTTTCAATTAAATTAGGTGCATTTAATTGTTCGTTTAAGCCCTCCTTTGTGCACCCGTTCCAGGAAGGGCATTGGAGTTTTCCTGACGATTAAATTCTTGTTGTTGTAGTGGTTGTTGTTGTTGTTGTGGTTCTTGTGGTAATTGTTGATTAGTATTTATTTTCTTGCTACAATTCCTAGATGTATGTCCTGGTGTATTGCACGAGTAGCAAATAACTTCGAAATTTTGACCTTGATTTGGGTTTTGATTAAAATTTGGATTTTGATTTCTATTTTCATTGTAATTCATATTAAAATTTGGTCTTTGATTAAAATGGGGGTTTTGATTGAAATTCCTACCTTGATTCTGAACTTGATTAAAATTTTGACCTTGGTTGAAATTTTGTCCTTGGTTGAAATTTCTATTGGAATTTCTGTTGAAATTCGGATTTTGATTAGAATTTCTATTGAAATTTGAATTTTGATTAAAATTTCGACTTTGATTATTTTGATTAAAATTGCGATACATTTTCTGGGTATTTCGATTGAAGTTTGGGTTTTGATTAAATCTGTTTCCTTGGGAAAAATTAGGGTGGGATGGGGAGCTATTTATATCTCTATAGTTGTTTCTACTGCCTTGTTGATTTAGGCTTTGCACCTGGTATCTCTGTCTCCACTGCGTTCCCTGACCTTGCCTATTTCCCTGGTATTGATTATTTTGTCTAGTCAAGTTATTTCTAAACTGATCATTTTGTGAATTTTTATTTGTTAATTTCTGAACAAATTGAAAACAGGTTGCTGCTGTGTGACCTATTTTCTGACAGATTTGGCATTTTATTGGCTCTTCCCGTGCTAAATTTATTTTATTTGTTTTTGCAAAATCTCGACTATTATATGATGATTTCTCAACTTCTTGGACTAGTGAATTTTGTCTATTTCCTCTTCGCAGTTCGTTTCTGGCTGTTAAATTTCTTCTCGTATTGCTCTTTCTACTATTTCATCAAATTTATCGGCTGTTCCTATTCTTATTTCTAATTCTGGTTTTAAACCTCGTAGAAAACAATCGATCACGTCTCTTTCTAGATTTCTTTCAAATTCAGCAGCTTCTTTACCATTATTATTTTGTTTATGGCATTCGAGGATTTCTGCTGCTATTTCTTGTATGCGTGTTGCGTAGGATAGAACACTTTCATTTTCCCACATATATATCCTGCCTAAATCTCCTTGTAATTGGTATACGGTTTTTGATGGTGAAAAAAATTGTTTTTAGCTTTGAAATAAAATCTTCTAAATTATTATAATAATTTCCTATTATACATCTTCTGGCTTCACCTGTAAGTTTGCTTCTTAGTAATTTGACCAAATTTGCTTCTGTATTTGGAACCATTTCTTTGGCTTCCTTGCAAGCCTCAATAAAAATGGTTAATGGCACTTTACTTGAGCCATCAAAGTATGGGACAATCTCTAACGCATCTCGTAGAGATACTTGTTGATTTGTAGGTAAATTCATCATTTCGATGGATTGTATTGGTAGATTGTTTGGTAAATTATTCGGTGAATTATTTGGTGAATTATTTACTGAAACTTCTTTATCAGATTTCCTAGAGGTCGATAACGGGTGTGAAAATTTTAGCGAATTAAGAGCTTGTTCAATATTTGTAGAATCGTCAAGTGTAATTTGATTGATTTTATTTGGTAAAGTTTCTTGGACTTTTTCAAATTCTCGATTTGGATTTTTAAATATTGTTGTTTGGTTGAAAGATTCTGGAGTCCTATTCAGTTGTGATTTTGTTTCGAATGGATCTATTGATTCGTATCTTTTTTGAGGTGTGGTGAGAATTTTATTATTTGAAATATCACCAAATTGATCTGAGCATAAAGTTCTATCACACAAGGTTGAGTTTACTGCAATGCTTTCAATTATTGATTTTTCTCTGAGTGTTATATCCCCTATGGTATCGTCAAATGAAGGATTAATTTGTGGTGTATCGTTGTATTGATCTCCTGCAATAATTATACTATTATTGCGTTTGATAAAAGTTTTTAATTTATCAACAAATGGACTCTTAGAGTTTTTTGTGTCAATAATTGATTTGTTTAAAGTACTAGTTTCAGCGTCAGGAATACTTCCTATGCTAATATCTAAAAGATCAGTTTGATCTAAATTACTTGAAGATTCGGAATATTGTAAATTTCCTTCTGGAGTTTTTCGTTTTGGTTTATGTGGTACTTGGGAACTTTCTTCAACTTCTTTTGCTAAACTTGAATTTTTCCTTGTTTGACTACGAGTTACAGTGCCCTTTTTACTGATATCTCGTGGCGGAATCGACATTGGTATTTTACATATTAATTATTTCTAGAAAATGGCTTGTTATTGTATTCTTATTTCGGAACAATTTTTTCTAAGTCTAAAATTCTTTAATCAATTTAACCTTATTTTTTCCTAAACTGCAATTATTTGTTTTTTTGGGTAGAAAAATTTTATTCAGCGCAAAACTGGGTTCCTCAATTTCTGTTTCAGATCCTGAATCTGATGATATATCCAAAATTTCGACAGTTGGAACAATACTTTCGCAAGAATTAGAAATTTTCTGATTTGTTTTGGGGTCAAGGTCTGAACTGCTGTCTGATATTTCGGATATTGGGGATAAATTTTGGGTGGTTTTATTACTTGTTGATTCTGCCTCAGAATTTCTTAACTCAGAACTTCCTGGTTTAGATTCGGCGGAAGTTTGGTTGATTTTTCTTTTTCCATATTTATGAGAACATTTATTCGCAATAAATTTTTCTGTTTTTTCTAACAATTGTTCAAAGAATTCTGAGAATTCGATATCGTTATTGATCTCTCTAATTTTGATATCTTTTGACTTAAAATTTCTTACTCGGGGACGTTTAAAAGTATGTTTTCTTAATGGTAAAGGCATTTATTATACAGTGCTGACAAAATATGACATAAAATTTCAAATACGAGTGACGACTCAATTTATATATATATATATATGACGATTATATATTTTATTTTTTGAAAATTATTTACCTAAACAATTTCTAATGAAAATAAATTTTATTTTGAGTATCTCTTTTTTTTGTTTGTTTTATATTTGTGTAGAATAAATTTCAATCCTGAATCAAAAAATTCTAATTTGAGGATGGCTGAGCGTGTTACCGCTAGCCCCTGTTCAATATAACCCTCCTCGAGCGACTGGTTACGCTATGAGGGGTTAAATCCTCAAACGAATTTTTCAATTTTCAGTAATTGAATTATTTAAGATAAAATTTATTAAACTAATCCCAAATCCACTTTCGAGACTGTAAATTGAGGACGGCTGTGCGTTTTACCGCTGGCCCTTGTTCGATATAATCCTCCTCGAGTGACTGGTTACGCTGTGAGGGATTATGTCCTCTACAAATCTCAATCGCAGGGTTGAAATCAATTCAAAAAATAAATTTTATTTTTAATATCCTTTTTGTTTTGTGTCTATGTTTTATAGTTGTGTAGGATAAATTTCAATCCTGAATCAAAAAATTCTAATTTGAGGATGGCTGAGCGTGTTACCGCTAGCCCCTGTTCAATATAACCCTCCTCGAGCGACTGGTTACGCTATGAGGGGTTAAATCCTCAAACGAATTTTTCAATTTTCAGTAATTGAATTATTTAAGATAAAATTTATTAAATTAATCCCAAATCCACTTTTGAGACTGTAATTTGAGGACGGCTGTGCGTTTTACCGCTGGCCCTTGTTCGATATAATCCTCCTCGAGCGACTGGTTACGCTGTGAGGGATTATGTCCTCTACAAATCTCGATCGCAGGGTTGAAATCAATTTAAAAATAAATTTTATTTTTAATATCCTTTTTGTTTTGTGTCTGTGTTTTATAGTTGTGTGTGTTTTTGCAAATAAAAAAAAAATTAATAAATTTAATTTATTTAAAAAAGGAAAAAAATTTAATCTGAAAATTTTTTAATTTAATAAGTAAGGGTAGTGTAACTTGTGTTAGTCCTCAATATTAATATTTTGTGGACCTTGAAGCAAAAAAAAATGAAAATTTTCAAAAATATATTATTCTATTTAAAATTTAAATTAAAAAGAAAATTTAAATTTATTTTTATTTTTAATTTGTACGCGAGAATACACTTTATTCACACCTGTCATATTTTGTCACACTTGTAATATTCTTATCACTTATCATATGAACTACTAAAATAAGAGAAGGAATATTCGCTCAATTATTTCGTTAAAATCTCTCTCAATATTAATTTCATATAAAAAAAATTATCGAATTTATTTAATTTTTCATAAAATTTCAATAAATTATTATATTATAATATTATAATTTTATTTTAATTAAATTCAATTACAATTCAATTCACTTCAGTTTCAATTCAATTAATTTTTTTTTAATTCGATTCAATTCAATGTTATCTCAATTTGATTCAATTCTAATTTTATTTAATTTTAATTTAATTTTAATTTAATTCAATTCCAATTTAATTCAATTCGATTTCATTTTACTTTAATTTAATTTTCATTTAATTTAATTCTAATTTGATTCAATTCAATTCAATTTATATTACTTTGATATAATTTAATTTTAATTCAATTTCAATTTAATTTTAATTCAATTTCAAGTTAATTTTAATTCAATTTTAATTTCAATTTGATTCAATTTCAATTCAAATAAATTTAATTTAATTCGATTCAATTTTATTTCAATTTGATTTTATTTTAAATTGATCTTATTTTAAATTGATTTTATTTTAAATTGATTCAATTTTAATTTGATTTTATTTTAAATTGAACTTATTTTAATTTGATTTTATTTTAAATTGATTTTATTTTAATTTGATTTTATTTTAATTTGATTTTATTTTAAATTGATTTTATTTTAATTTGATTCTATTCTAAATTGATTTTATTTTAATTTGATTTTATTCTAAATTGATTTTATTTTAATGTGATTTTATTCTAAATTGATTTTATTTTAATGTGATTTTATTCTAAATTGATTTTATTTTAATGTGATTTTATTCTAAATTGATTTTATTTTAATGTGATTTTATTCTAAATTGATTTTATTTTAATGTGATTTTATTCTAAATTGATTTTATTTTAATGTGATTTTATTCTAAATTGATTTTATTTTCATTGCTGGCTTATAACTTTCCCGGCCGATGCACCAAAAATTAATAATAAAAGGGTATGTGACGTCCTGTCACTCACCTTCTACTATTATAATTAAATTTCCCCGTTTTTTGTTCGCTTAAGAAATCGGAAGGATTTCTTAATCGAAACAAGGGTTAGGGATAGCCAACAACAAATAATTAATCAAATAAATTTTACAATTATTAACCGTTTATTAAACAATCTACATAAATGAGAGAGAGAGAGAGAATATTCCTTTTTAACTTAAAATGGGGACGCACTACTTTAATTTATTTTATTCCACCTGGATCTGTGAAACTGGAACCACTAAACTGCTAACACTGGAACTGGTAACACTGGAACTGGTACCACTGGAACTTGTACCACTGGAACTTTTGTACCCCTGGAACTTTTGTACTACTGGAACTTCCTTCTAATAACTGAAGACACTGATATCCAATTGATCCCCCGTTTTTACTTGAGGACGAACATACCAAAGAAACGATTCACTAATTTGACTGTTGAACTCTCCAATTTATTCTTAAGGGGAAGACTGTTATGTATTGGGGAGGACACTTGATGATACCGCTTCCGATCTTAACCCGACGAGAACTGAAGAAAAACTGACGACGAACTAACTTTTTGCGGATTCTCAGTCCCTTTTATGGGCAATTTTCGGTCGATTGTGATCCTGGTCGCCATTTTTCAATCGATAGTTGGTTTGCCCTGGATATTTTTACCAACCTCTGGTTGACCCTTCCTCGACCTTCGCACGTGGCTGATCTGCTTGGCTTTTTGCATATTGAAGAAGAAAAAGGGGAAGAATATATTCGAATAGTTTTCCTCCTCTGGTTTCCCCGACGTTCCTTCTTTTCAAAGCGACTAGACTTTTAATTTCCCTGTCTTGCTCCCCCGGTCGATATTCTTGTTTACTTAGCGCATTCCGATGGGGCTTCCTCGTTCACACCTTTGTAAGGGTTTCGACGATTCATTCATAACCGGTGTCTATTTATAAACTTACTATCTCTCTTCCCCTATTACAATCATAGTACTCTACATTTTATTTCGTATCATTAATAATTTCCAATACATATCTTTTCTGCATGTTTTATTCCGAATAATAATTATAATATTATAAATAAATGTTAATGGTCACAGGACGTGACACTCATTAGTGATCTTTATTTCTAAAATTTTAAGTTCAATAAATAAAATATTACATATATGAGCCCTATTTCGAAGTAAACTTTGAAAATGTGAAAAAATGTAAAAATCGTAAGAAAATTTACATAAAATAGTACAAGAAACTTCGATGAAGTATCTAAAACTTCCTTAGGAATGACAATAAAATTCTAGCACGTAATTTTGAGATACCAAACTAAAAAAGTAGTATATACACTACCGGTCAAAATTATTTATTCACCTGCTGTGTTAGCTATTCTTAAAGTGTCTTAATTTTTATAATTATTTAAATTTTGCATCTACTGAGCCCAAGTTGAAGGCAAAATGATAATTTTATAAGAATATATTGCAAAAAACGTCAAATTTCGATCTTTTTGAATAAATATTAATAACACTGAAATTAATTAAGACCTTTAAACGTTTCTGGTCTCATTTTGAAGGTTACTCTTCATAGTATTTTGTTAACTTATCAAGATATTTTTAGAATTTTTCTTTTGGATTCTACCCTGGGGTCAAACTTGGTACAAACATGTCGAAAATTTTCAAATGAAGAAAGTAATCTATAAATTTTATTAAAATATGATACACATTGGTTTTTACAAATTTCTTGTAAGTATCTACACATTTTTAAAATTTTATGACCTTTTTGTATCATTTTTGACGCCGGGTAGAATCCAGGAAAAAAATCTGAAAATATCTTGATTAGTTAGCAAAATACTATGAAAACCTACCATTTAAATGAGACAAAAAGCTTTTAAAAATCTTAATTAATTTCAGAGTTGTTAATATTTTTCAGAATGATTGAAATTTCAAGTTTTTTGAAATATTTTTTTATAAAATTAACATTTTGTTATTTTTTCTGATTTTTCTAAATCATTTCAGTCGATTATGTCGATCATTAGAAGAGTGTATCACTGTACGTGACAACGGAACTCTACTATATCGACCTTATCAACCTCTGATTTAGAATTAATCCAACGTTATTTAAAACTAGATGGTATTTTCCAATATAAATTGAAGAAATTTTTGTGTGAAAAAAAAAATTTCTTCAATTTTGTTATTTAGTTTATTTTATTATTTTGTTTTATTTGTTATTTGCAACATTTTATTAACTTTTATTTTATGATAGGGAAAAAAATTTCAACTTGTTATTATAAAAATTAAGACACTTTAGGAATAGCTGAAACAACAAGTGAACAAATAATTTCGACCGGCAGTGTATTTCTGTCTAAATGTTACTGAAGATATAGATGCAAGTACATATATGGTATAAAATTACAAAGGATTATTTATGAAAAAATAGCTGAGAATTGCCAATACAAATTCCACAATGTCAGAAATTCCCACCACAATTTCGCAAAACATGTGACTGGAGTTTTATTTTATAAAATTTATTCTTGTTTATTTTATAAAATACCTACGAAATAAATTTCAAATATTCATATAAATTAAATGCTTTTAATCTATATTCCAGAAAAAATAATCAGAAGATATCCCAGAAGCAGGAAGCAGCAAGGATGTATTTGGAGAAGACTTTCACACAACACCGAAAAGAGCTATCTCGACCCCACAAAGTGTTCGATTATCTTGTAGTACAAAAATCAACGCAAAATGTGCTAAGCAACTATATTTTCTGAAAATAAAAATACAAATTACAGATATTTTTGATTTTTATTTATGACGAGAAAACCATGATTTAAGGCAAAATTGTGTAAATGTAATTAAAGAGTGAGTTGATATCAACATAACTTCTCACTCTTGAATTAAATTTTCACAATTTTGCGCTAAATCTTCAATTTTCTTTTAATTTTATTTGAATATATTCTTTGTAACACATTTAAAGAACCTACGTATGCATGTATATGCACTAACACGTGCACACATAATGGTAGTTCATGCGCAGTGCTGTACGCGGCGCTAGTTGCTAACGGTCCACCACCTTTCCATTAGGTTTGCACGGCCTGGTATGGCAACTGAGGCAGTGGTAGGAACACCTCGCGACTTGAAATAATCAATACTCTCTCGTTTCGCGATACTTGAAATAAACGAGTGTTGACTGTAGAATATTTTAACAGATATTGTCGAAACTTACAAAATGCAAGATGTTAACTGGGGAACGTTACAATTTTCAAATTATTCTCCTTTGTGGATACACTAAAAAATAATCAATTTTTAAGGAACCTATATTTTATGCAGGCTTGCAAACATGCGAACTTAAAATTTTTTTAATGGTTGAATTATAGATCACAGTATGCATCACCTTGCATGTGAAAATATAATCGCGTCACGCTTGCCAAATTATGTATAATTCTATCCTAACAGATTTATTTGAATGTACCTTAGTGCATCTGCACTTGGTGATTTTTATACGTATCATAGATTCAGTGAAATTTCCATTTTACATAAAGTGCATAATATTTATATTGCATTGCAAAATTTATTGTTTATCTCTTTTAAGAAGTGATTTTAATATCTGAGAAGTTGTTTTCTTTTTCTTTTGTTAACTTAAACTACATTTTTAATTATTGCCATGGTCATTTTCCAACTCCGGCTTGAAGTCTACAATGCATTATTATCCGAATAAGAAATAATCACGAAGTAATAATAATGCAATAAATAAAATAATGATAATATATAATTAGTTATTTAAACATTATTCAGAAAAAGGTATATTTTATTTTAAAAAAAACAAAAAATCTTGTTTTCTATTGAGGTTTCTACATATTTCACTCTTACACTCATAAAAAATAATGCCGAAAAATTTGCTAACAAAATACCCTTAATTCATTAGCAGACGCGATAACAACATTTAAAAGAGCCTGCATGCTAGCGATATTAATTGTAACTATAATTTTATTTTAGAATTTTGTTAAGTTTTAAAGAAAGTACAAGTTAGAAGGCAAGAGTAAAAAATAGGGTCACATTCGCCTGACATGCCAAGGATTCTTTTTATCGGTCATCCAGAGTCGTCTGCTGAACCCGAAGCTCGTATTAATCTGTTCGTCTGAATAATCATAATAATCCAGTAAATTGGTTGAGTGTAATCGATTGTAATGAAACTCTAGCTTAGCTGCTAAAAATAGGTTCCCAGGAAACCTAATATCTCCCCTCAGGTAAACTGTCATTTTACATAGTTTCAAGTTGGATCCTGAGTACAGTTTGCTTCATCTCGACTCTTGACTGGCACATGCGGCCTCGAGCATTATTTTGCACTCTAGGTTTCCAATCCAATCAATTTATGCGTGACGTTTGATACCATGTCACAAAATGTTGACATTTTTCTAATTTAGGACTGTATCTTGCGTATTAAGACCACATCAAGTGACATTTCATTGATACTTCAACAAACAATTTCTTCGGTACGGGAAGGAGTACCGCCGCCAATTTCACGTTGGCGTAGCGTTGCGCCCCCGGTGAATCGCCGCTGCTATTCAACGCTGCACTGACGATAGAGTAACCGAAAATTCACTCAAAAATTATCAGCTGTGGCAATACTCGCGATTGTTCTCTTCAGTTCTTTTGTTTTCCTAATAAATGTTTTCCTAATTATATATGCCAATTTTATTATCGATATGAAATTGCCTCATCGTGTAATTTTTTCAAATCACACGGCCTTCCAGCGTTAACATCCCCGGTAAATTGACGGGGCTGCCGTAGCTGGATTAACGTTAGTTTCCAACGCTACATTGGCGCTGGCAGCACGTTAATATAACGTTGTAAACGCGCCGATGCTTCTTCCCGTCAATGCAGCGAGATTTTCCGTATAACCTGACGGTTTTTTCCCCAGTGTATGAAGGCAAACTAAAAAGTACTAAAAAGTACTCCTGACCCTAAAATAAATTCGTTGCATTGTCCAAAATATCCATTTTTTGGTCATTATCCTCGAATTATTCTAAAACCTGACACCTAGGCAAATTTTGCATTCAGATGTACCTGGATTGAGACATACGTATTTAAAAATCAGCATATCACAACCTGGGATTAATAAAATCTTCTAATCTTTCAATCACAATAAGCTGTTTATAGATTATAAACTGGCAATAAAATTTCATTTGCAAACTTATTTTCATACAATATATTAATACGCAGTGCAATCAATTCCTTAACCACGTTCCACTGATAAAGATAGTTGTATAGCAGAACCGGTGACAAGCTCTCTATCTGGATCAGGAAACACTTTTGTCCAGGCGTAAGTTTTTCAATTCCTTCTGATAGAACTTGATCGCTGGGTTTGAGTAATGAAATCAAGAAATACTTTGTTTTGCGGATATTAATTTTATTTTTCTTCTGAACGTCAATCACAAAGATAAGCTAATCAATTGGTGGCAGGGGGAACCAAAAAGCAAAAGTTGTTAAAAATTTCAGAGCATGTAATGCAAAAATTGAGGATTGCCAGTGAGGCTGGATATATTATTCATGATAGAGACCTTTGACAATGGGCTTTAGAGGCATATAAAGAGCTAGATGATAGCATGTTATTTAAAGCTTCTCGAAAGTGGATATATTATTTTGAAAAAGCTCATCGTATTGTTTCAAGGAAAGTAACCAAATTTCTTACGCACAAGACTATAGAAGATGAAGTATTAAAAACGAAAGCTACAGAATTCGTTAATCAGATAAATCTTTTGGTCGCGAAGTATGGACCAGAAAATCTGTAAAATCTCTGGACGTACTTTGGCAATCGAAGATACAATAAAAGCAGAGAAGTGTTGTACAGTCAGTTGAAACGGTCACCTAGCGCCAGCACGTAAGTTGCCAGCGCGACACGCGCTCAGCGGCACAGAAGGTCTGCAGGGGCAGCGACTTGGACAGTCATCGCTAGGCTCGCAGCGCAAGCCTGCCCACTGCAGACTCGAAACCGAAGGCTATAACTAAGCATGCGTAGCTATCAGCGATATCTCGAGTCGGGACACATGTCCCTACAGTCCTCCAAGGAGTAGCCGACTGGTAAAACCAATTTGCTTTTAAGAGGAAAAACTAGGTAGGCTGCTCAGGTTGTAGTGTAATTTTAATTAAATAAATATGATTCATTTTCTGGACGCGCCGCTCCACTGGCTGCCGTGAAGAATAGTATTTAAGTGATCTCTCATTGGTGCACGCCACACAGGCTGCCAATCACGTTTACTCAACGCTTGTACACGCCGTCAAGGCGGCCAAGTAAACTTCGCTTACTTGTTTTTTTCCCATATAAGGCCCGTGAACTCGGAGGTATAAAATATTGTACTTCTTACTTATGTCATTGCGAAGGCAGCTCTATCAGTCCTCTTGCATAACCATTTACGCAAGATTCTCTGCGGATCCCGAGGTCAAAGTTACCGACCGAGGAACACGATAGTGTAACACTATATTTTTGTAATTTACGACATAGCGATAGCAGCGTCATCTGCGCTTTTCAACTTACGGAAGTTCCTCCGCGGATCTTAAAGTCGTGTTAGCCACCGAGCAACACGTAGGAGAAATATTGCAACTATTTTTAGTTTATGACATCCGACTCCCTGCCTGCAACAGCGAGAACTTGCTTCGCTTAGTGATTATAGTTTCTATATGCAAAATTTTCTCACCAGAGCGCGTTGCACGCGTCACGCTCTACAAAAGCATAGTGTTGAACGGGTGATTTTCTGAACAAAGTGTAATTAAATATGAATTAAAATAAATATATATTATATATAATAATATATGTAATAATATATATAATATATATAAAAATATATATAATATAAATTAAATATCGATGAAAGCACTTTTATATTTTTTTACAAAATGGATTTGTATAAGAAATACAGTGTCATTGTTGTTGCATTTAAAATCCATTTAGTATTTCTTAAGTTTCCTTAATTTTAGAAAATTTATATTTCCACTGTTAAATTAGTTACTTTTCACAGAAGTAATCAGTAAAATTTGACTGATTCAAAGTAACCTCTTTTTAGCTATTTGAATTAGTCAAATTTTACTGATAATCAGTAGATTTTTACTAATTCAGATTTAGAGAGGAGTCAAGCTTTGTGACACTTAAGGTAGTTGTTGCGACAAAAATCAGTCTCTGGAAAAAGAAGTTTTTCTATGATTTCAAAACTGGCTCAATGCGTTTTCAAATTGTGTCATTAATTCCGATAAGAAGTTTGATCCTTGGTCAGAAAGTATGGTCTTAGGTGCTCCGAAAGTATAAATGTAGTGATCGATTAAGGCTGCTATTATCGAATTTGATGATTCATTCTGCAAAGGTACGAGAACTGTATATCTGGTTAGTCTATCTTACATACTGAGTATGTAACGTTTTCCTTTTTGTGTTTCGGGGAGTGGCCCAAAGATATCTAGTGCCAATTTTACGTTAGGTGCTAAATAGCTTGCTTTTCTTCTTTTGTCAATTCTCTGGTAGGCGTGAAACATAAGTGAAAATTTAGGTGAGGGTAATAATTTGAGAGAAATTCCACCATTTCCTGAAGTATTTCCTTTTGCAGTGGGGTAAATAGTGGGTCTCCGAAAAAAGCCTTATGATGGTTAATTTTTTGCTGTTAATTTCCTCTATAATCCAGCTTAATTTTATGAGCCAATCTTCTTCATCATAGTCGGGCATTTCCTCCTTTCTTATTTCCTTCCATAACTTTCCTATCGCGTCAGGTTTTGTCTTAACTTTGCCGAAGGTGGGTTGCAGTCTCCAATTTATAAATTCCGTATGCATGTCAAGGTATTCGGTTGTCATGTCTTCTGTAGATTCGTTCTCTGTTTCCTCCGTAGGCTCTCTCATCCTTCTTGGTGCTAAATTGATCTTTTTCTCTCCTTTTAGTACCCTATCTTCTGTTATAACTGGGGTACTGAAAATTTCGATTTTCTGTGGTTGAGTTTTTAATTCCGCAGTTCCATCTTCCTCATTGGATATTCCTGCTTCTCACATTGCTTGTTTTGAAATATCAGAGGTTATAGGGAAAAGTCGGGATAAAAAGTCTGCAACTTTGTTTTCTTTTCCTTTTACGTATTCGATGTCGTAATCGTATTCCTCCATTCTCAATCGCCATTGAAGCAATCTTGAGCTAGGATCCTTGACGTTATGGAGCCAGACCAAAGCTCTGTGATCCGTTTGGATTTTGAATTTATTACCAAGGAGATACTGCTTCAAACGCTTCATAGCCCATACTATAGCTAAAAGCTCTTTTTCTGAGGTAATGTATCTTTCTTCGGCTTTGTTGAGAGTCCTTGAGATGAATAAGCATGGGCGTCAATTTTGACTAAGAACTACTCCTAAGCCTTGATTTGAGGCATCAGTTGTTAAGATGAATTGTTCTTTAAAATTCGGAAACCTTAACACTGGTGCTGATATTAATGCATTTGTCAAGTCGTAGAATGCTTTTTCGCAGTTTAATGTCCAGTCAAATATTGTGTCTTTTTGAGTTAGTTTAGTGAGTGGTCTTGCAATGCTTCAAAAGTTTTTTATGAATTTTCTATAATAACCAGATAGTCCTAGGAAGGATTGCACGTCCTGCACGGTTTTCAGTTCTTTAAAGTTTTTGATCGCGCTTAACTTTTCTGGGTTAGGTTTCACACCTTCTTTGGTTATTATGTGTCCTAAGTACTCTAATTCAGGTTTCAAGGAATCACATTTACTGGGTTCTAAACGTAGTCCAAGTTGTTTAATTCTTTGCAAAACGTCTTCCATATTTTGATTATGTTGTTGGATAGTTTCTCCGAAGATAACTATATCGTCAATGTAAGCGTAACATTTGTTACCAATTAATCCGCGGAATGCATTGTCCATCATTCGCTGGAAGGTTGCAGGTGCGTTCTTTAATCCAAAAGGCATTCGATTGTACTCAAAGTCTCCTTGTGAAGTGGAGAAAGCTGTATATTTTTTGTCTTTTTCCTTCATCGGGATCTGGTGAAAACCCGCTGATAAGTCAAAGGCAGAAAAAAATTTTGCTTTACCTAATTGATCAAGGATATCGTCTATCACGGGCAAGGGATAAGCATCCTGGTCTGTGTCTTCATTAATTTGTCGATAGTCTATGACCATTCTCAACTTATCTCCTTTTTAGGTACTATCCATAATGGAGAGTTAAACGGTGATTGGGATTCTAAAAATGATTCCTTTTTCCGAAAGTTTCTCCGTTTCTTGTAATGCAAATTCTCTGTGTTTTTCGGGTAATCTGCGTGATCGTAAATTATTGATTTTTCCAGTTTTAAGTACAATTTCGTGTTCCGTTAGATTTGTACATGGTAAAGGTTCAGTGTCAAGTGAAAAAACTTCTTGATATTTTCTTATTATCTTTTTAATAAATTCCTTTTGTTCTGGTTCCAAATGTTCCAATTTTGATAATTTAAGAATTTCTTGTAATCGTTGCCATGATTCATCCCTTTTTGGAAAGTTCACGTCTCGGGAACACATAGTATAAATTTCTTCATATTTGATTCTTTTTGGTATTTCTGCTGGTTTCGTTGAGTGATTTTGAATGGGCACTTTTATAATTCCGTTCTTAATTTTATATATCTCGTCCGGTACTGTGTCTTGATCGATTATTAATACATCTTGATCGTCTCCTGCCGCCGGGATTCTAAATATTTTTGAAGTCTTTGCCGGTATAAAATCTCCATCTACCTGTAACGGTAATTTCTTTTTATCCAAAACTAAAAAATCTGATGTAATTGCATATCGGTCATGTTTCGAGAAAAATTTGAGTCCGATAATTCCATCTTCCGGTAGGGGAAAATCGTTGGGGATAATATGAAATATGTGTTCTTTATTGAAAAAGTTAAATTTTACGGTTTCACTTGAAACGTGTTCGTCCCGTCCCATAACAAATTTTTTAAAGTGTTTTTGTCTAACGTCTCGTTCGTCTAAGATTTTTTCTTTTATCAGGTTGATTGCTGCTCCAGAGTCGACTAGAAGTCGGTAACTTCCTGTTCTTCTTCTTGCTCTATTAGATCTGAATCTTCCACATACGGCAGTAACTCGGCTGAGTCCTCGAAATCTATTTGTTCTTGTACTTCTTCCGGTGTCATTTCTATTGCATCCGTGCTTTCCTCTTGCAGCATTATTATTGGTTGTGGGGGTCTTTTGACGTTCTGGCCAGGTTGAAATCCTGTCTAATGTGACATTGATTTGCAAAATGACCTGTTATACCACATTTATAACAATTCATTCTTACCCTTTCTTCCAGTGGTAGTGAATGATTGGGTGTTTTTATTCCATTAGTGTTGGCATTAGGTCGTGATGGTGGTTGCGGCCTAGGTAGATACTTCAATACAGGTCTCTTGACTATCTGTGTTTTTGTAGGTTGACTTTCTTTTAACCACATTTCGGTTTCTATGGCATGCGTCTGTGCCTCCGTTATTGTATTGGGTTTTAAAAGTCGTATCTGTATACCTATCTCTTTCCTAAGGTTTAAAAGATATCGGTTCACTGCTTCCTGTTCTTCGAGCATAATTTTCAATCGACGTTCGGTAGGATTGATATGCTGTGCCTGTACAGCGTAATTGATTTCGTTTATAATCTGTCTGAATCTAAGTGTAAAATTTTGGACAGACTCAGTTGCTCCTTGTTTACAACTCTCTAGTTTTGATTTTAAAGCTAAAATTGAATTTGATGATTTTAAATTTTGTCTTAGTGCATCATATAAATCTTCGTATGAATTTATTTGTAGATGTCTTATTGCTTTTTCTGCGATGCCAGTAATTTTATTTGCCATAATTAAATCCAGTAGTAAATTAGGTTGTGAACATCTCGATTTTGCTCTCTTTACAGTTTTAATGAAATCTTCTATTCCTATATCGTCTTGTCCGTTGATCCCTCGTATAGTTTCAATCGCGGTCTTTGCGTTGATTCTTTCCTCCTCGATGATGTGCGGTGCTGAGGGGACGGGGAATCGTACGGAAGGCTGTGTGTTGATGTTCTCATTTCTGAGTCGTAAATTTTCTTGTGCTTGCTTGTCTTCTCGCTCTTCTTCGGACGAAGAGTCATTGGTCACCTCTAGGCGTTGTGTCGTTTCCCTGTCGGTTTCCACTTCTCCCGAGCAAGCTACTTTCACTGCCAGCTTAGAGATCTCTCCTATTCTGTTGTCGCTTTGTCTTTTAAGCATATTGAAAGAGAGAGTGAGAGATTCCATTTGGGCGAGCATTCGTCCTAACAGTTCTTCCGTGGTGTGGGAGGGGGACTTGGCCCAGACGGGTGAATGAACTCTAGACATTGGAGCTGTCGCGGATGGAAGGTTTATAGAAAGTGACGAGTCGATCTGGTACAAAGTACCGTTTTGATATTTGTAAAACGCCGGTGTGCCTATTTTCACCTATTTTCCCTATTTTGATGAATGTTCTTTAATCTGAATTTACGTAGTATAGGGCCTACTATGTTCAGCGCCTAATTATATTCAGATAAATACTAATTCACTTTTATTTTATTTTCTTTCGGTCTTACCGTAGTGAAGTCCGGAGTTCTTGCCCTAATGAATCTCGTAAGATTCTGACTTGCTTCTGGTACGTAGAATTCAGTTTATTTTCTCAGTGCCGTCCGCGTCGTTTGTTTAGAAAGCTCAGTGTTCATAACTTTATTTGTCGGACAAGAACTGAGGAGCGGGCCCTGCGTTCTACATTATATAGGCCTCAAGTGCTAATAGAAGGGGTATCTTACCGTTAGGCATAACAGGCTTAACAAAATATTCATTTCTATTTCATTCGTTTGAAGCTGGAAAATAAAAATGGAAAATATTTCTATTTAGAAGCTTCAGCTTTTCATATATTTTTAAATATATTTTCAGTTTTATGGGGATAACATGAAAAAAATTTTGTTCAGGGTCTAAAGAATTCTTTTTGCGTATCCACAGTATACATTTTACGAAACTTAATGTGTTCTTTATTTTATTTCGTATTAATTGATTTATGGAAAATGTGTATTTTATGTCCTAGAATCATTTTAGGAACATTTTTTCATTTCATATTGTTCACAAACTTAATTATTTAAATTTTTTTAATATTTGTCTATTAATATAATGCATTTCGAAAGCGTGCCGCGTGCAGCGCCGCTCTGGTGAGAAAACTTTGCACATACAAACTATAATCACTAAGGAACCGCCATTTTGTTTGGACAGGGCTGCACGGAGCGATACAGTAGTTAAATATCATATTTATTTTTAGTTTGCGTTATATCGACGGTAGCGCTATCTGTAATTTTATTTAAATGTGAATTACGGAAGATTCCCTCGAAGTTAGAGGTTGTGTCAGCCACGGTGCGACACCATAGCGGAAAACTGTATTTCCTTCAGCATCCCTGTCCAACTAAAAACAAAATGGCGGTTCCTTAGTGATTATAGTTTATATGCGCGGAGTTTTCTCAACAGAGCGCGTTGCACGCGTCACGCTTCACAAAAGCATTATACTAATAGACAAATATTTTTAAAAAATTTAATAATTAATTTTCTGAACAATATGAAATGAAAAAATGTTCCTAAAATGATTCTAGGACATACAATACACATTTTCCATGAATCAATTAATACAAAATAAAAAAAGAACACATTAAACTTCGTAAAATATATACTGTGGATACGCAGAAAGAATTCTTGAGAACCTGAACAAAAATTTTTTATGTTATCCCCATATAACTGAAAATATATTTAAAAATAAATAAAAAGCTTAAGCTTCTAAATAGAAGTATTTTCCATTTTTATTTTCCAGCTTCAAACGAATGAAATATGAATATTTTGTTAAGCCCTGTGTTCAACATAAAAAACCAAGTGAAGGGAAATATATACTCAATTAAAAATTTGTAAATGTAACAAAAAATCTTCATTACTATAAACTTTGCTAGTACATATTTTTAACATGTACAGATCGATGATGACTAGTTGAGTGTCGCAAAGCTTGGCTGCTTTTTTCTTCAAGACGCTAACTTTTTTAATTTCAGCCATTTCCTGTCTTACGAATTGTCTCATTTTTATTTAAAATTAAATTAAATCACATATGCTAACAACTCCACAGCTTCATTGGCATGTTCTTTGCATTGGAAACTAAATTTTGTTTCAGATGAAATTAAATCGTCAAGAATTAGATCAAAAGAATTGCTAGACCGTCAATGTTTGTTAAATAGATATTCGACAACTGTGATAAGCTTGTATAACTTGAAAATTTGGATGTATGAAATCTTTATTTATTTTTGCAAATCTACTCAAACTTTCAGGTAACTGATCACAAGAAAGAGATATCGTATCTGCATGAATTTCAGAAGTAGTTAAAAATATTTGATTGAATCAAAAAAATTATTTGTACAAAACACTTTCTTTGATGTAAAGAAATGTTTTGTTTTAATGATACAAAATTTTTTTGATTCGAACAAAATATCTTTGGATCAAATAAATATTGGTTCGAATCAAATAAATTTCTGCCTTGAATCAAATAAATTATATCTTCGACCATATATCAATGCATTAATTTCTTTGTTTTGAAGAAAAATTAATTTGATTCAAACAAATATTTATTTGTTTCAAAGATATTTTGTTTGAATCAAACAAATTTTATTTCATTTAAACAAATCATTTCTTTAAATCAAAGAAAGTTGTTCAAACTAATCATTTTATTTGATACAATCAAATCTTTTTTCTGAGTGTACAATTTCCAAGCTTTGGAGGTTCCAAAATGCTAAAGACAGATAATATCTTGTATATTTGCAAGAAGGTAGGTGTACAAGGATGATCGTTTGCTCCTCCAAAAGGAAAGGAACACAAAATTAGTGAAACTTTGATGCAGTATTGATAATATTCCATTCGAAATCTCATACTGAATAAAATATTTTTATCTTGTTCAGTTGAATTTTCTAAAATTAAGGAAACTTAAAAAATACTAAATGGATTTTAAATTCAACACATAGAGTTCTAAAGAGTTTATGTGACCGAGAATATGTCTGGGAGCACGGGAATATGACTGAGAATTTCTCTGATGAATGTTCTCTTCGAGAATTTATGAGAATTTAAATATATTTTTCCGTAACGGTTCAAGCTTTCAATTGTTTTTGATAAATGCTTTGTTCTGGAAGTTCATGTAACGTGCGCAATAAAAATGGAAAAAAAAGAATATAGTTTGCAATTTTTTTATCAAATTATTGATAAACAAAATAAAGCTTCTTTCAAGTGCAAATACTGTGATCAGATGTACAGAAAGCATGCCACTCGACAAATAGAGCACTTAAAAAAGTGCATAAACTGTCCCGAAACTGTCAAACAATTATTTAAATCAAAGCGTAATTTGTGCGAAGAAAACTTGAATTACTTGTTCTTTATGTTTGAATTTAATATAATGGCTATAAAAAATTTCTTTTGGATATTGAATTCCGATAAAACTTGACATTTTTCGTAGTTTATTTTAATGAAACCTTCACTATTGCAATTAATAGTGTCTGGAAATAAATTTACAATATTATAAGTTTTAATGATAAAGAAAATATTGGTGAAGGTATGGTAGAATTCCCTTAAATTCACTGTAAATTCTCAAGTTGTCTTAAAATGACGGTCACAATCACGAGAACGTGATCGGATTTTAAATGTCCGAGAAATTTAGAACTCTAGTTGAATGCTTTTGTGGAGCGTGATGCGTGCAATGCGCTCTGGTGAGAAAATTTTGCACATAGAAACTATAATCACTAAGGGAAGCAAGTTCTCGCCGTTGCAGGCAAGGAGTCGGATAGGGCTGTCCTTCAGTTAGGCCATCGCCATCTGTGATTTTTCTTTGGTATTATTTGAATCGTCGGTAAAACTGGTAATTCGTTATTTACTCAATTATTGGCGAAAATTTTTAAAGGATGACGCACTGGAATACTTTTTTTTAAAGAAAGGTAGCTATAATAAGAAAAAAATGTCTATAAAGTAATTTGGGAATAAGAACAACGAAACTTTATTACTCTATTCTGTCAAACATAACCTTAAAGGCTAACATCTTTGATAGTTTCACGCCAAAAAATGGATATTTCAGAACAAGTATGTATAAACTAATTGTAAAATAAGAAGTTTAAAAAAAAATATTACATAAACTTTTATAATATACTTTTATTGTAACTTATATGTGTAATTTTAAATAATCTGCTATGCAAATTTGACATCAAGCAAAAATGCTTATATAGGAGTGCATTTTCTATTATATTTATGATAAAGACTCAAAATAATTACTTTGAAATAAATAAAAAATCTGATTCATATCAGATTTCACACGCCAAAGGCAAACAACAGCAGACAGCACTATGTTGGCATTGTTAAGAGAGAGATTGCTTAAACGTGAACCGACGATAATTGATTCAGTTCAATCAACATTATTGAACTATAAATTATTGTGAAATGAGTATGATTAAAAGGGTATGATTTAATTAAGTGAATTATATGGAACTGAGATACAAAACATGAATTACAAAGATGTATTCAAGCTGGACATGAGTTTAGATTAAGAGTAATTTGAAAGCATATAAATTATATTCTGAATCGGAACCAGGCGCCGAAAAATCATATGAAATAATTAAATTTGTTTATAAAATGAAGAATAGGCGACTGAAAGTCGACTGAAGAGATCAACAAATGTCAGAATAAACAGGATGCATAAATTCAAAGATTACGAACTAGGAAACGAAACTAGAAGCGTAGATTGTATTGTGTATAAACTCAGTCATAATCGTAAAACTCTTAGAATTTTAGTTTATGAAACGTGACTTAAAAGCTAGCGGTAAAGACTTTTGAAGTTAGGGCTATAGACATTTTGGGTTAACTTGGAGAGGAAAAGGTCAAGTTAACTAGTAGGGAGAGAAAAATGACCTGATTGGTTAAGGGTGACGCCAGAGAGTATGAAGGAATGAGTGGGAGAGTGAAGGATCCTGATCTGAACCCTTCGATGCTGTTGTAAATGCCAGTGACAGATCAGATCGATTTCCTGATTCAACGAGAATTGTGTATTTTCGCTCAATCTCTATTGTAATAAAAGAAAAAGGAAAACTGTTTTAAATTATAAAAATAAAATTTATGCTTTAATTCTCTTTCCTTAAATATTGCACTTTTATTTTATTTTAATTTCCCCATTTGTTTTAATTAATGTGAATAATTCGATTCTGTAAAGGTTTTTATTCGAACTTTAGTTGGAGTTTCAATTCCTTAATTGCGGGGAACCAACGCTAGAGCCAAAAAAATGTAAACAATAAATTAACTTTTCAAATTAAATTGTTTTCCCGGCATATTGCACATTCGCTCGTGACATCATAGTAGCAGTAGCGCGATCTGTCCACGATCTTGTAAAATACTGTTATGTAATAAAGAAATTTCCACTTTTGTTCAAAATCATGTGCCTACAATTCATTCCTACGTCTTTGGGTCCAAAAATCATAATAAATTCATGGAAATAGGTTTAAGGACAATCGCGAACAAATGGAAAATTTGGACCAATAGTAGAAAAAACATTATTTAGGCCGATGAATGTGCATGTGACAGCATCAAAATCTGGTGCGAGTCTGAATTGGCGAAGTACATTACGAAGTAAATACTCCCACCATAGGATGAAAAGAGTCAGTTGTTACGTCGGCAAATGTCGGCCTCTTTCCATCGTATGCTGAAAGTGTTTGCTTCGTAATGTATTTCGCCAATTCGGACATGGTCCTGAAAACTCACGTCTGATATTATACGGGGTGAGGCACATAAAGTGTTACAGAGCGATAGTACTCAAACTATTGATCATATCCAATAATGTTTCAGTTAAAAGTTTCAGTGTTCGAGAAGGACCACTCTTTTTTTTTCTCATGGAGAAAAGAGTGCATTGCTGAGGCGTGCATGGGACACGAATCAGACGTGTTCCTTATTAAATATGGCATTGGACCTGTAGTGTCAATGGGCTGACACGGCAGGGCAGTGCCAAAATACTTTCACGTCGTGCACGCGACCATTTTCATGCTCGTCCCCACTCCCACATATAATGCGATTTGCGCTGGCTCATTCGATGTTCCTACAGGAATTTTTTTTTTTCAATTCGTGATGTAGTTCAAGTGGCTTCTAGTTTTCATGAAAATGGTCGCGCGAACGGCGTGAAAGTATTTAGACACTGCTCTGCTGTGGAACAGGATAGCGTGTCTAATGCATCGTTGCTCCGTGCGCGGAAACGCATGAGCCATATCAGCCCGTTGACACTGCGGGACCAATGCCATATTTAATAAGGAACACGGCTGAATCGTGTCCCGTGCACGCGCCAGCAATGCGCTCTTTTCTCAGTGTAGTCACGCAAAGTATGAAAATAGTCGAAAAATCGAAACATATCGGAATAAACACTTTCAAAGGATCCACTGACCTTGGTTTAGGTCTACCTACAGAAGATGCTCGAAGTGATGACCCTCGACTTGTAAGCACTTGTTAATTTGCTGATAAAAAGACCGTCTAACTTCAGCCAACATTTGTGGTGTAATTTCGGTAAATACTAGGCGTATTCTTTCTTTCATGTCGTCAGGCGTGGTAGGTGCTACTGCCATTACGCGTTCTTTGACAAAACTCCATAAAAAGTATTCTGGTGATGTTAGATCACGCGAACAAGGTGGCCAAGCTACAGGGCCGCCTCGTCCTATCCACTTTTCGTCAACAATCTCATTTATCACTTGTCTTGAACACAGAGCATAACGGGGTGGTGCACCGTCGTGTTGCATCCACATGTTCATGCGAACATGCAAGGGCACGTCTTCCATTAATTAAGGCAGTACGTTTTCTAGAAAGTTTGCGTAAACTTGCCCAGTCAAGCAACCATCAAAAAAATATGGACCAAAATGACGTGATCGCTGACAATGCTGCACCAACAATTAACAGACCACGGATGTTGAAATAGTACAGTTCTCATCCATCGAGGATTCTCATTTGCCCAATAATGCATATTGTGCCTATTGACATTTCCCGTATTTCCGAAGTTATCTTCATGAGAAAAAAGCACATGACTCAAAAATGTGACATCCGTGCACATTTTTCTAAGAATCCAATTACAGAAATTACAGAAATACGATACGGATGGAACTTGTGTTGATGTAAGATTCTTAGTACAGATCGCTGACTAATTCCAGTCTATTTCTCCAGTTGCCTGCTGCGCGCATGTGGATTTAGTGTAGCAAAAGCTAAGATAGCAGCCGCATTATTTTTATTAACATTTGGTCCAGGTTTGACTCGTGTTGGTTTCGCTGTACCGCAGCGACAGAAATGGTCAGCTAATCGCTTTAAAGCCATGTGCGATTTTTGTTGCCTGTCCGCATAACGAGCCGCATACAAATCTTGGGCGTTTCTGTAATGTTTATGGCATTCCCCCAGCACCATCAACATATCAAAATATTCTTGAAAATCGTTCATTTTCGAGTACCGATGTACTTACATTAGAAGGTAATGCGTGACTAACTGATATGTCAACAGAAAATGCTTACTTTCTGCTAATGTTAACAATACCCTATCGATGTATATTATCATGGGTATCGTAAGATATTAAAGCAAATGAAAATGATTTTTCGACTATTTTCATACTTTGCGTGACTAGAATGACCTTGTATAATCATCGAAAAAAATACATTGTTCCATTTTGAAAATTTGAGTTGACCTTGACGTAGCTTCAGCGCCTCCACCGATAAAAAAATAGGGTGGTCGAGTATAAAAATATATTCCAGTACGGTTGGTACAAAAGCGGCTATGTAGATACAAAATTAGAAGATTTTGAGAATCCTGCAGATTTTACATATGAAAGAAATATGGAAATAACGTGTGCTTTCTGTGACGAAACGCAAATAGTGAGATGCTCATTGTGTGGTAAAGCATTATGCTTAAAACACTCTTTTCATAAGTACTAATTTTGTGACGAATATGAACCTTAAACCTAATTCGGGAAAACCATTTTGTACCTATTGTAAGTAAATGGCAATTTTTGAAATAATTAATGTTACGTTTGTCCAAACATTACGCAAGCTCGAAAAGCAAAATAACACATCGTTCGATGAGTCCCGGGACTAACCCACAGATGGCGTTAGTAATATCAAATCCAGTCACTGTTTTTCGCAATAAACAGGATTTCTTGCGTCGGTATGTGACAATGGACGAAACATGGATCCATCATTTCACTCCGGAGTCGAAGCGGCAGTCAGCTGAGTGGCGTGCAGCCGGTGAAAGCCATCCAAAGCGTCTGAAAACGCAACAGAGCTGGCAAAGTCATGGCGGCAGTTTTTTGGGATGCGCACTGTATAATTTACATCGACTATAATATATCAACAGCGACTATTACATTGAGTTATTGATGCGTTTGAAGGACGAAATTGCAAAAAAACGACCGCACATGAAGAAGAAAAAAATCATCTTTCATCAAGACAATGCACCGTGCGACAAGTCAATGAAAACGATGGCAAAATTGTCTGAATTAGGCTACAAATTCCTTCCCCACCCACCATACTCTTCGGATCTAGACCCCAACGACTACTGGCTCTTTGCTGATCTCAAAAAGATGCTCCGCGGAAAAAGATTTGACTCGAATGAGGAAGTAACCGCTGAAACTAAAGATTTTTTGAGGCCAAGGACAAATCATTCTACAAGTATGGTATCGAAAAGTTAGAAAAGCGTTGGAATGATTGTATTGTACTTGAAGATGATTATATTGATGGATAAAAATGAATTTTGCAAAACAAATGTTGTTTTCTTAGTTAGTCCCGGGACTTATTGAACAATGTGTTAGAATGAAAAAATATTTTTCTAGTCAGAAATATTTTTGTTCTTTGAAAAAACTGGAGAGGGTAGTTTTACCCCTTAAATATGAGAAAGGGCCGATATAAAAACAACACGTATTGTTTCTTTCTTTTCCTCTACAGCATATCAAAAAACAAACAAAAATCAGAGCCGGACACCTGAGAAAAATTTCTTGTGAGCCGATTTAAGCTATCGATAAGACAGGTCTGCAAGGTTTTCTTGTTGAAAAGCCATGGGTCGTTTCCGGAGTAATTTTTGTCATCATTTAGCACTACTCTTTCCCTTCAAAATGAGCTATTAAACAGTCACGAGTGATTTTTTTTCACAAAGATACGGCCATATCAAGTTTTGACATTTATCCGAACAACCTTATGAGCATTCATATTGACTCTTTGGTGCATACCATTTTGCATTCGAAAATTTATGTTGAAAATTTGTGCTTGCGGGTTTTGATGGTCTGTGAATAAGAATTTACAGTCAGAAAATTGACATTTCCATTTCTAAGATGGTGGATTCAAAATGGCGGATCGACATTTACGAAATTAAACGATTTCGCTTTCTAAAAACTCTTACTCGGGGGTTTCGGAGTTGCTGATTACGAAAATGAGGTCGCAAGATTGACATTTCCATTTCCAAGATGGTAGATTCAATGTCGAGGATCGAAATCGACAGAGAACACAGTATTGATAAGTAATAATAAATAGTAATCAGACTATAATCTATATGTTTTTCTATATACTCTACTGAGTTAAACCTCAGCCAGGAAAACCTATCGGAAGCATTTCATATATATGATTTAGTTTATTATTTGGTTTTATTGACATTTCTTTTTTTCGTTACCTGATATAGAGAGATAATGTGTGAGAGATAGTTTTTAGAATAAGCCCGTATGGAATGTTGTTGTATATTTTAATGTAGTAATCTAACAGTAACTTAATCTTCTTTTGTTGTATCGCCATATCTTTCTTATAAATAAATGCCGTCTTTATTTTTTTTATACACCTCTATCATAAGTACAGGTTTAGCGCCTCCGGACGAGCGTCAAAGCAGTGTTTTTTACCCTAGGCTGTAAAACGCTTTACGCACTGTAAACGCACATATAATTACAGGCGTGACAAAAAATAATATGTGATACTCGGCCTCTGAGCAGCATTTTCCGCTCGTTTGAATTTGCAGTAATCATCGTCGTCTCGGCTACGCTTCGGCTTTACTCCCGCTTCGCCTCGCCTCCAGCTTGAAATGCAACTTAGCAGTCGTCTAAAAAATTGCCGCTTAAGATCCTTTTATCACAAATAACTATTCTCTTAATGAAACTGGAGCTTTATGTTTATCTATAGTCGAACAATCTCTTCCATCCTCGTCCAGGTAAGAGGCCGAGTTAACGGCAAAGTCGGTATACTTCGTGCTAGGTAACTTCATGTCCAGTTACTGAAGATTAATCAATTGATTGGAGTTGTGCACATAGTTGACGTGGTTATTCAATGGCAATATGTAGAGGTTTATTGTGCTCAGTGCTCGAGACAATCTATAATATTGTCGTGTGTATATTATGACCATTTCCCCTGCCAACAAAACAATGCTTCTTCCGCCAATCAATATCTTCCGATAATCTTCCCTGCCGCCAAGATGCGAATGTTGCATTTACCACCCACTCAACGATATATCAGATGACCTTCAGGCAGGCGCCAAATCGGAACTGCAGAATGTTAAAAACATTTTAAAATTAAAATTCTCTCTTCAAATAGTAAATTTTAATTAATAAATATGTTGCAAAATTTCTCAAGTGAAAAAAGAAATCCAAAATAGGAAGTCGTCTGATCAGGCTCAAAGTTTGACATGGTACAAAAAAATTGTTTTTGTTTCGAAAAATATTTTCTGAAGTGGGATGGTTGCAATTTTTAGACTTTTTATAGGAGGCCTATTCTTCAAAAGTATAAAACTTATATCCTTTCGCATGAAGAAAAATTGTACTTCACATGTTTCCAACTGCCTTTTTCATGAAATTTGATCTGGTTACAACCGCTTTCAAAATCTTTTATTTATTCAAGTATTACCTATTATTTTAAAAACATTCCTTCATGAAAGATTAATATAATTAACTTTATTCATTCGCCTAATGAAAAATTGTTATGATATCTTACCGCAGTCAATAAAATAAAATATTTTGAATAATGACTTTCCGTCAAACTTATTGCAATATTCGTTCAACTTTGATACATTAGCATATTTAATGTTATGAATTTTATTATTCAAAACATTTATTTGACAAATTTGCATCTTCCAATCATTAATTACGTTTTTAAATTTCGCGCACCAAATACTTGGACGTTGCGGTTGAAGTCGCCTTTAGCAGAGTTCAAGAACAAAAATTATATTTTTAAAATTTTTAGCTTTAATAAATAAAATTATTGCATATATTCATTACCTTTCAACGTCAATTTCAACGTAGAATAAGAATACAAAGAAGTTAAATATTTATTTTGTCGCTTTCATGAGTTATATTGCTACTTTATGCTAGGTTTACTCGGGACTTGAGAAATATTTCCCTATACATTACATCTTTCAATTTTTTAAACCTAATTAAATGAAAATATTTGATCTGCAGGCCGAACAAGGAAAGGAAGATTTGATAACAGCTGCTGAACAACTACATGAACAGAAGATAGATTTGGAAAAAAAAGTAGGTGAACTACGTCAAAAACTAGAGCAGACAGAAAAGAGAGCTGCAGAATTACGGGAGGCTGAAAAAAGGAAACACTTAGAAGATATTCAATTTCTGAAAAGAACAAATCAACAATTAAAGGTAAACTATTTTGCAAATATTATTGTTTATCCTTGCATGCATTTATTTGCTTTCAATTGATAATACTACACACAGTACTGTTTTAAGAACTGTGGCTCAGAATTGTTTACCCGCATTATAACGTCAAGCAAACAGCTATTTCAAAACAATTTCTCATAAGATGCTTCCGCCCTTTTTTCTAGCTAGGAACTTATTGGCACCTCGCTATTTAGGATTTTTATTGACCTTTTTAGGACAAAGGCTTTCTGTTACAAATAAATATCTAGATTGGTTTTTTGGGATTTTTTTAGGCCACCAAATTCTAATCTGACCCAAAAAATTTGAAAATTTTTAATCTAAAATGGCGGATTCAATATGATGGAGCAGTTTTCAAAAATCTCTCGATCTACTCAAAACTCAATGCGTGAAAGTCAATTACTGAAGGTTTTCAAGTCCGTAGAATTCAACTAAAACATCAATGCCCTAAAAATCAAAGTTGAGAATTACGCATGCTGTAACATATCACGAAAACGTAATGCTATTCGAGTAATGAATTTTAAAGACACGTACACTTCATCGACTACCCATTGTTTTAGAGACACGCGTTTTTTATAATGCTCGACCGCAGTCAACTGTCCTAGATAGTAATGCCGCTGAGAAAGAAATACCGGGAAACAAGACGAGATGAGAATAAGACATACCTGCTGTCTCGGTATTTCTCGTCTTATTTTTCCTTTCTCGTTCTCATCCCGTTTTTCCAAGAATTCCTTGACAGATGTTGATCAAACTCTCCAAGTCCAGCAGACAAAGGGTAGAGATATATTTGAACAAAAGACTGAACATTTGTGTCTTTTCTGAAACGATACACTAAGATGAAAATATATCACAAGTGACAACTACAAGAAATTAGTGTCCGACTTGCTCAAAAACTACAAAAAAATGGGGTGTCTGATGAGTTACAAGGTACACTTTCTTCATTCCCACCTGGATAACTTTCCTGAAAATCTTGGTCACTACAGTGAGGAAGAAGGAGAACGCTTCCATCGAGATATAAAGGAAATGGAAAGATGTTACCAAGGTAGATGGAATACGAATATGATGGCAGACTTCTGTTGGATGCTTAAAATACAGAGTGTTGACAGTGGCAAGAAGCGGAGACGGAACCCGCTGCACAGATCTTTCGAAGACAAGAGGGTTCTCTCTCGCACTCATGGGTTTTCCTATAGCGTTCAGTTTCCTCGGATTCTTACGGTATATAGTCGTATTACACAGGCCCACAAAAAAAACTTTTTTTCTGAGCCGTGGATTTCAGTATGATATTTCTATGTATTTTTTCCCGCTGAAACCGAATCTGCAACCCATTGAACACCTACACGTCAGTATTTTGACATAACTTCAAAAAAAAACACCAAAAAATGCACTGGAAGCAATAAAATCATCTACTTCATGCTACTTTTAACCCCCTTTCTCCGAATTCGTGATTTCGTAGCCCCATAATCCCCTAAACTCGAAATATCATTACTGCATAACCTCAAAACCTAACCTTACCTAACTGTTTTGAGCAGAAAAATCTAGTTTAGGAAAACAGATTAAATTTTTGAGTTTATTGTGTAACATAGTTGGAGGTAAATGACGCTATAACCCTAAAATCCCCTTACACCATAACCTCAAAATCCCGTTACCCCTTAACCCTATATATTATAACCTCTCAACTCCATCATCCTTTTCTGTGGAGAAGTTTGGTTCTAGAAAGCGTAAGAGTTTTGTGAGTATTTCTTGTAGGATTCGATCGGGTATATATATTTCTAAGCCTCAGAAAACCACAGAATTCTTTATGGTATTTGTTTATTGTTGAGTTTTTCAAATTAGTCTAAACGCGTGCTGGCCGGTTAAAACATATTAACTTTTTTATTGACTCTCCCGAACCCTCTTGTCTTCGAAAGATCTGTGCAGCGGGTTCCGTCTCCGCTTCTTGCCACTGTCAACACTCTGTATTCTAAGCATCCAACAGAAGTCTGCAATCATATTCGTATTCCATCTACCTTGGTAACGTCTTTCCATTTCCTTTATATCTCGATGGAAGCGTTCTCCTTCTTCCTCACTGTAGTCACCAAGATTTTCAGGAAAGTTATCCAGGTGGGAATGAAGAAAGTGTACCTTGTAACTCATCAGACACCCCATTTTTTGTAGTTTTTGAGCAAGTCGGACACTAATTTCTTGTAGTTGTCACTCTTGTGATTGCCTAAAAATTTTAAACCACATTCTTGAAGCTTAACTACGCATCGCGTTCATTGACATTCATTGTGGCAATGAAGTTTTCATCCCTTAACATCTTACGAATCTGAGGGCCATTGAAGACACATTCTTTCAATTTCGCGCTCGATAAAGCTAGAAATCGTTCAACTAAATAAGCAAAACACTTTCCTTCCTTATCTAAAGCTTTTACGAACTGTTTCATCAAACCGAGTTTGTGTGCAAAGGAGGCAGAATGATCTTAGCCGGCTCAGCTAAAGGCTTGTTTATAACATTCCGCGATCCAGTTTCTATACGTTCTCGAGCTAGCCAATTTTTTTTGAGGTAATGATTTTTGCGGTCCCTGCTATCCCAGAAGCAAAGAAAGCATGGGAATTTCGTAAAACCAGATTACTGACGTAGAATCATTGTCAAGATCTTGAGATCACCGCAAATCTGCCATTTGTGGTCTCTGTATTTGATTTTATTCAAAACCAGTTCTATGTTTGCATATTCTTCCTTGAACGTTACCGAGTGTGCTACAGGTATCGGAGCATATTTATTTTTATTGTGCAATAACACCGCTTTAAGGCTTCGTTTTGAAGAATCTATAAACAATCTCCACTCATGAGATTCGTATATATCTTCCTTTAGTTTATTCATAAGGCCGTGAACATCATTACAGTAAACCAAGTCGTCTTCTTCTGTGAAGTATTTCCGGAACGACTCATCTCTATTCCGATACAATGAAATCCTTGTTCCTTTAGATAGCAAATTTCTTTTTTTCAATCTTGAAGCTAGCAATTCAGCCCCATCTTTTGGTAGCCCCAGGTCTCTGATTAATTCATTCAGTTCTTCTTGATTAAAAGGTCGCGGATAAACATTCCTTTCTTTCTTCATAACATATTCTTCCTGATCAGTGTCATTGTTACTCTCACTACTCTCTTTAATCATGTTTTCATCAATTGCTTCGTCAATCTCCATGTTAGCAAGAGACATATCAACGGCTACTTCATGATCTTTCTTATTACTTATCTCAGACATCGAGGCTTTGGTTACGCTGGACACCACTGCATACTGAATTTTTTGCATATTACTGGAGTTAAATCCTGCTGTCTTAGTCGAACAAAAATAACAATCGTCTTTATTGTTTGGTTCCCGCCAAACAGTTGGTGTAACAAACTTTATTTCCACGACATGCTCATCATGTCGGTTCAACATTGATGTACAAGCGCAGCAGATTTTTTTGGGCAACCAAAAAGAGTTTCCTTGGACCACCTCACACTCAAAGCAGCGCTGATATATCTGACGCAGGTTTTCATTAAATTTTTCCAAATTTTTCTTCATCTTGAAATCACCGCACAAATAGCAGTACCTTTCAGCGTTTCCAGTACATTCATGTACATTTTTTTTTAAATGCGATATTGTTTTCAAATTTTTCATATTAGCCATAGATGTAACAAAAACCCACACGGTAGGGCTCCCGTTCCAATCGTGGGTGAGTCCGCCGGCTTAGGGGTGATAACCTCCATACCTCCCTAGGACTAAGTATGGAGGCTTTCCGACTTTGACGAGGACAATGTCAACTCGTCGTCGGACACATTCCGGCTTCATCCTCACACCCTAACGTCCACCTGCAGGGCAGCGCGCCTACGCTGGTTTCGTTACCTCAGAGAATCGGAGAATGGATCATTCCACACATCTTCCTGAGAAGCAGTGTCACCATCTCCAATGTTCTCGGAGGTAGCAAGATTTTAAATTCCGAAAAAAATCAGAACTTTTAATAATTGCAATCGTGAATAGTAGTAGTAGGGTAAGTAGTAGTGGTAGTAATGGCCTTTTGTTGAACAATTGCGTAAATACTACAAAAAAATACAATTTCATAAATATTGCAAATGAGATATTGGATAACAAACATACTGAGGTATCAGACGTCTGAGAGGTGTTAAAAAAATAATAAAGAAGACCTTAATTTATGACTTTACTCACAAAACTCTTACGCTTTCTAGAACCAAACTTCTCCACAGAAAAGGATGATGGAGTTGAGAGGTTATAATATATAGGGTTACGGAGTAACGGCATATTGAGGTTATGGTGTTGGGAAATTTTGAGGTTATAGAGATAATCCAACTTTGTTCCACAAAAAACTCAAAAATTTATTCTGTTCTCATAGACTAGATTCTTCTACTTAAAGAGGTTAGGTTAGGTTTTGAGGTTATGCAGTAATGGTATTTCGAGGTTAGGGGATTATGGGGCTACGAAATTACTAATTCGGAGAAAGGGGGTTGAAAATAGCATAAAGTATATGATTTTATTGCTTCCAGTGAATTTTTTGGTGTTTTTTGAGGTTATGTCAAAATCCTGACGTGTAGGGGTTCAACGGGTTGCAGATTCGGTTTCAACGGGAAAAAATACATAGGAATATCATACTGGAATCCACGGCTCAGAAAAAAAGTTTTTTTTGTGGGCCTGTGTTATTTGTATTTCGATGATAAATTTGATACGAAACAAGTTACATTCTGTTTTATAAAAAATCTGCCCGCCTGGCGGGCACATTCTGATCACGCACCTAGGGTGTGCGATTCGGTCGTCGCGCTTTGCGATCGATCTCAAATTCTTCGCATAGATTCAAGTTTATTTCTTGTAATTTGATACTAAAGCTCAAGTCAATTTTATAATATTGTCAATGTAAACTACGTTTTCCCAATATTACTAATTTTTTTTCAATTTTAAGTGAAAAAATAAATTTAATTTACTTAAAGCTTTATCTTGTAGATATGTTGTTACCGGTATTATAATTTTAACATTAAAGTGAATGGCCTTTCCGGTTTCCAGCTTTCAGCAACACATTCTCATCATGGCAAACGCGCTTCGCTCTAGATTTTCTGTTTACATTATTGTAACTTTTTAATAAGTTACATAATTAAAGTAATTAATTTTCTTCCAAGTATCCCAGTAAGGGAAAACAATTGTAGATTTTATTAAAGTAAAATAAAACCTTGAGTAAATGTAATTTTCTATTCCATTTGAAATCAAAAACAAATTTAGTAACTTTGATATATTATAAAATTGACTTGAGTTTCAGTATTAAATTAGAAGAAATGCGAACGTTTTGGAGACAAACACATTCTACGAAATGCGATAAACTATCAGCTTTCTTGGAGACACGCATGTATTCTACTCTTTTAATTTCCAATTGCAAGGTTTTCAAGATACTATGGACTGGAAACGGAAAACAATCTAAGAGCCACTAGTCTAGTTTTCTACTAATGCTAATACTAATACTAATGCTAATTGGTAGACTACACACATATATGCTATAAACTGTTCAAGAGAGTGTGCGTTTACGTTTCCACGATCTTTCCTCCACTTTATTTCAGTTAAAAAAAAAATAATCTATTTTCAAAGGAATCAACTAGTCTGGAATCGATCTTCAAAGAAACGAATCAGAATCGAACATCCCTAAGTGTAATTTCACGTCCGCTTCGTAAATAAATCACGTCTGTGCATTGTCCTTATATCAATAACGACCAGCGGTGTGAAATTACGTGGATATTTTTACTCTGTACGAGATGCTCTTGAAATCTTTGATATATTGATGGATCGAGTAAATTTCTATCACCCATTTTTATTGAAGCGTGCAAAGAAGCCGAAGAAATGCTTTCGAATGCATAAGAATATCGAGTCAAATTATAATATTAACAGATATTATTTGAGACATTTTTATCTAATGAAATAAAGGAATTCGACTTACAATTGGACGATTTGAATAAATGTATAGGAATCATCATGGTCAGTTCGTTCAATAAAAGAAAGTCTGAGAGATTATTTATTAGTCACCCGATCCATTTTTATCATGTGAGGTAGTTTCTTTAGCAATGACACGCGATAAATTTGAGAAAATCAATTTATAATTGAAATGTTTGAGGTCCAAAGATAGTGATCCTACCGATAAGGGGTGGCGCGTTCGCGCATTAATGATACTATTCCAAGGGACTATTCTGAAATTTGACATTTGGGGAACTGCTCTATTGGTAGACGAAATGATGGCTAAATCGTATGCGAGAACTTCATTGAAACCGTTTATACGTGGGAAACTCATACGATTTGAACCCAAATTCTAGGAACTTGGCACTGCAAATTGATATTTACTGAATATTGACTTATATTATGCAAAAAGTCATCAGTTAAAGATAAATTAGCTAAATGGGCATGGTAATGAATTTATTAAAACTATTCTTCAAAATGGCAGCTGCTGGAAAAGTTCCTTAATTTCATCTTCATTTTGATAACTTTTTTCCAAATTCGCATCATGCTATTTATTTGAAAAATTTTGATAGTATCTATAGCTGCATAGATAACTCCTTTATTACAGTCAAAGAGGTATAGTTCAGATTCAGGAACCAAAATCGAGATACTTTTTACCGTTGTAACATTTAATGCAGCTGGAGATGGTAAGAATAAAGTTGGAACTGGAGATTTCATAATATTGATAGCTAAAATTTATATTCATAAGGGTCTGCGAAAACGAAAGGAACAAACACAAAGTAAATAGAAATTTTTGAATGAAATGTTAAAATGTTTGAACGGCGCTTAGTAATTACACATCGAACACTCAATGGGACTTCTAAAAAATGCTCTCTTTTCCATTTCGCTCAACGTATTCAAATCTATTTTATACACACAGGCTACACGGAAAACGAACTCGGCACTTTGCTCGCTCGCGACAGTGGCGTCCCGCGCCCAGAGTGTGCGTGCGTGTAACTGCCACACTTTGGCGGGACGGCGGCACCACTTGGGAGATCACGCGCCGACCGTCGGCTTCTTTCAGTTTGGCAGATTTCCTGCCGCTGGCTATGGGCACGTGATCTCCCAAGTGGTACCACCGTCCCGCCAAAGTGTGGCAGTTAGACGCACGCACACTCTGGGCGCGTGACGCCACTGTCGCGAGCGAGCAAAGTGCCGAGTTCGTTTTCCGTGTAGGTATAGTAGAAATCTATGAGAAAATCAATGAAGGGGAATCAGGAGTAGGGAGAAGTAAGGGGGCCCTTCTCTTCTAGGAAAATATGACTACGTCACAATTAACGCTGACTGTCAATTTGTATGGAAAAATATACAAGAGGCCAACAACAAGAGCGAGCAGTTAAATCTTCGTCTAGTTCGTTTCTAGAATTTTTCTCCATAATTATCATCGGTTTCGCGACAATAGTGCAGTGCTCTATCTTCAATCTAAACTCTGAAAATCTCTTAGTTCAAGGCCGTGAAATCGACCAGGACAATTTAAAATCCAAGTTCGGGAGCCATAAAATAAGGATCCCCGTCTTTACGGAACATCTGTGCGGACTATATCTCCGTTTCTTTCTCACACCTTGTGGGAGGAATCATTTCATCCTAGCTGCACTTGTGAGGATCCTTCGTACAAAGTACTCACCGCCGTTTGAATTAACCCTCAACTCAGATTAACAAATTATGAAGGTACCGAACTTCTCTCCCCCCTCCCCTCTCTCTATTTTCTGTCTCTTTCTAACTAATGTATCAACCAGCCTATGCCTACATTCGCATATCAATTGCATTAACAAATTTTTTCAATTACAACTTTTAATTATTTTAATAAATTCAATTTGTATTATTTTTATAATCGTTGTATCTTTCATTGACTAATCCTCATTCCTAGGCGCGGATCATTCGATCCTAACTTAAAACGAGCAACCTTTGATCAAAGTAAGAATTTACTCAAATGTTACGTAACAAAATGATAAAGTCGTTATATTTGAATGCAGGATTTATAATCCTAAGAGGTATAATCTCAAACAGATTAACAAGTTAATTTATAATAAGTACGTTATTGGAAATAGTTCTGCCAGAGTACAAAGGTACTCAATTGCTTGGGTTTTTTAAAGGGTCTTACAAGCTTTTTAAAAAAAATGTCCTGGATTAATTTAAGCACAATTTTTATTACTTTATAAATTGACATAAACTTCAGACATTATGAAATTATTATATTTGATCATTTAGAATTCAGTAATTAATTTATTAAAAATCTCATCAGTTTTAAACTTTTACACGGCCCTGCATTTTTTAAGGATAAAATGTACCCAACATTTTTCAGAATTTCATATAAAATCTTAGAAATATCCAATCTTTGAACTTTATTTTCTCAAATGATTCATAGAAATTATACATTTTACTTACTCAGAATTTTCACACACGTTCTACTGAATACTTTTGGAAAGTTCTATACTTTTACCAGGATTATTGATCTAATTGTACAAGAACGGTACTTCTAGTTTTAAGAAACTTTAGAACGTATAGGTACGTGTAGGTAAAAACTTTGATAATGCATATTATGTATCATAAATTCTGTCAAAAAAGTACCGGGAATTGGTCAATAAAACACAAACTCGAGCGTTTGGTACATTAGCCCTCTAATGTTATGGAAAAAAATCAACGCGTTCGTAAATGATATCAAACGATTTCTTTCCTTAAAATAATTGTAATACGGTTGAATGGAGATTTCAACGGATTCCAATAAGTAACGAAGGATTCGTAAGCTTGAGCGCCTTTTGTCTGCACTATTGCTGTTTGAAGGAAAGGACTCGTGTCTTATTTCGCCTTTTCCCCCCTAGCGAACTGGCTGAACGCAATATCACTCATGAAAGCGAAAAAATAAATATTTAACTTGTTTGTATCCTTATTCTATGTTGAAATTAACGTTAAAAGGTAATGAAGATATTCAATAATTTTATTTTTAAGCATTAAGAACTTAAAAAAACATAGCACCTGTCACTGGAGGCAGTGCAGTGGTTCATCAATTTTTATGAATAATAATAATAATAAATTTTTAAAAAAATTGTTCATTTCAAAACATGGTTCTTTTTTAATATCTTTACTTTTAAAAAATACGAATTAGCAAAGTAGATTAGATTAGCAAAGTAGTTTCCAATTTTCTGTTACCATTTTATACCAAAATAAAATATTTTTCGGTCGGTTAGGTTGGATTAGAGAGAATATGTTCGATCATGTTTGCGCGTAGGAGGAAGCGAGACTCATTAATTTGTAAAATTACATATGCATATCTACCAAGAGCGTCATTAAACTTTTACCCGCGACAAAGAGAAGCACCCGTCAATAACAGGATAATTAAGATGAATTACGGGAAATAAATCAAACTCTTACCTCTTTCTAATCATAATGAATCCATGTTTCTTCATGAATTTCGTCTGTTGCGCTATATCAGCATTAACTTATTCTCATTTCTATCCATTTCAATTTTTAATCTGTGTGAAGTTTAACTGAATTCCGATTGCCACGATAATAGGATAAGGAATACAAAAGATCTAATGCCATAACGATGGCGTCTTGAGTATTGCACTTTTGTTAATTACGTATAAGAGGAACACGATGTGACAAACGCTATAATGTGACAGCAACTTCTCACATCGTATTACACTTATGCCAATTTTCTAATTCTTTTCACACCTACCTAAATTTAATTTCTATCCCTCTTTAAGATACTGTTACACTTTTCTCGTTTTGATGAAATGTCTTCCCCTTTTCCTAAATGAAAAAAATTACTATACCCAAGCAGGCTGCACAAAAAGCACAATATTAGGTGTTGAGAAAATAGTATATGGAGCAACAACTGCAACACGCAACAGAAGTTTCTGATTTTTGCATGTCAAATATTATTTTATAAGCTTTGCTTAAGAACTTAATATGAAATTAGTTGGTGAAATGTTTACTTTAGCAGTGATTGGAATTTTTTTAATCACTTTTGCAACACTTAAATTGTAGATTAATTGTTGTTGTAAACTTTTTTTTCAGATTCAACTAGAAGGGATTATTGCTCCAAGAAAATAAAATTACTCTTACCTCTTTGTTTGATTAATCATAAAATTACGGACAGTGAATTCAGACTCACAGAAAATGCTGTTACTTCGTTAAATTTACGTATGATGCAATTTTACTGCTAATGTCTATAATACAATCCAAGCCGCACTCTACAAGTAATAGATTCTGAAACTACATTTTTTGAGAGTACAAGGAAAAATAAATTTTTATCTGTTTGCGATTGGTGTCCTTGTGAATGATATAGCAATAGACATCGGATCTGTGTTTTCTATTTGAAGTCCTGCAATTCATATACATTGACGGTTGAAGTTGTAGCTTTCAAAAAGTAGATAATTCCGTAAAAACTGAAGGAGCTTCAATTTGTCATAAGGCGTTTTAAAAACATGAAATTTTGCTTAAAATGGCAAAATTTGAAGAATTTTAGACTGAAAACGGCCAAAATAGCGTTTGCAAAAATCCGCTGTCATATTCGATTTGAACAAATTTAATTTATTTATCTTCGACTTGCTATTTTATATACAATTATGTAAAATTTGAGTTATGATAATGTTATAATAACATATGTCATCATAACAATCGTCTGTCATCATTAAAAAACATATCTCAGGTCAAACACGATTGCAAAAAAATATAGCGTTCTTAGGGTGATTGTGTTCGGCTTGGCTATCCTAGCGTATACAGTATTATTGGGCTTTCGTCACTCGACTGAGTGAGTAGTTTACAATGACGAAAACCTTCTGGTCACGATTGAAGAAATTACATAGATCATAACTTCAAAACTATTTAATACTTTTAATCATTTCAGGGCTTTTTAAAATGATAATCTTTTAAACTATAAATGTGCAAAGCTTCGAAATTTCCCCATTACTATGATACTTAAAAAACTACAGAAAATTAAGATAATGAATAACGAAAATCATTTTAATTGAATGACGAATGTACACGCTATCTTGGTCTTTACCTGCTATAAATACTTTAGATGAAGCTCATTTAATCGAAAATTCTATTACATTTTCGATGAATTTTACAAAATCTTTTTTTATTTGAAAATATTATGTTTTCTATAAAAGTATGTTTATAATATGGCTTTTAAAGGTGAACTCGTGACTTGTACTGTAGAGCGCTGTCATGTTTTAAAAGCCTTACGCTAAATTAGAAAAAAGATATTTACGTCCATCAGTATTACATTTCACACTTTATATTACAATTTGAAAAATATTATACGGGAACCTTTAAAGGGCTCTATGTAGTAAGTAATAAATAAATAAAAAAATTATATGGGTGTTATCTATTCACTCTTCACTCTAGTCGATTTAATGACCGAGGTTTTTATGTATATTTATATTTTTAAATTAAGATACTATAAAATTAATAACCATAGCAAATAATAAGTATCAGATTATATGTCAGTTGTCACTTGTCAGGTCTATGGGCCCTGAGTTGTTCACAATGATAATAAAACACTGAATTTATAAATGCATGAGATAATTGATTACAAACAAATAAGATTTTGTATAAGTTTACACAAAGAACGATACTTAGGTGGTAACTTACTTGTCTACCTCTTATATTAGAGGTCAAAAGAGAGAATTGTGGTTTGTTACTCCTATAGTTGCAAGCCAACGGCACAAAATCTTTCAGGATAGTTTGGTTTTCGTTTGAGTCTCCGTGTGTAGCAAAACAACGATGAATTTCGCAGGAGGTAGTTTGGTGTAAGGGACGCAAGTCCACCAACAGGTATGAAAACTATCCGCTAACGTATCTTGCTAAGTACACGATAAATGAATCTGGCATGCACTTGTCAACAAGATAGGTTAGTTCGTCCCGATTTCAGAATTGAATCACTATTAACCGACACGTCTAAATACGACAATACACGTAATCCAAAGAAACTAGATAGCACTACTCTTTCCGGACTTGCACCACTTAAGGACCAAGGATTTTATTAACCAAGTATCGAAGGTACAATTGTGCTCAAAGAAACCGATGAGACTTACGTTTATCGAACGGTCTGCTCACGACGGTGACTTACTGGAACAAAATGAATCGAGTTGACCGTACAACTGATCGGAACTTAATGACAAACCTCCAGAAGCGAACCTGGAGCATATATATTATTCGATTTTTCAATAGTGAGGGCAGTGGGAGTAAATCTCGCAAAACTGGTGTTTGTCACGTATTGCTCAAAATTGGTGCTAGGCACGTATCGCGCAAAACTGGTGCTAGTCGCGTTCTGCTCCCACTACCTTCTGTAAGTTGTTGTCCTCATTAATTACAGACTTCGATTTTGTATCTTATCTTTTCTCTCTATCGCATATTTTTATTTCTAGTCAATAAATGAGTGTGGATTCAAATACTCACACTTGCATTTATTTATCGGTAATTTACATACTTTATAGGCTATTATCGATAATCGGTTGCAGAAAATCAATCAAGGAGTTCCTAATTGATGTTCTATGAACATCAATCGATATTTTCCCCATTAATTGCGGGTGGTTGATCATCGACAATCGATAATTAGCGATTTTAATAATAATCGACGCTAAATCAATAACCAGGGTAGTAGTAAGAATTATAAATTAATCTTACTAACTTAATGTTAGTAAAACCATGCTGATAATTCCTGACTTTCTCATCCGGTTATTAAGACAGCATAATTACTTTCACGGCACGCGGTGTGAGTCACTGACTCATTGCCGCGGGTACAATTATCATACGGATAGAGCGCTGCTTTTCTTTATCACTCATTACCGAGTGTCAAACTGATCTTTCGACGTAAGGTAATACATTGGTTTACCTGACGCGAACAGTTATTCGGTCCATATGATAATTTATCGTCGGAATACTAATGTTCTATTTTCTCGTTGCCCGATATCATTTGTGCGTTGCGTGGTGTCCTTACACAGGGGCAATGTAAAATTTTAATGTTTCCGGGATGTAACAGTCCTCCCTCCTTGAAGTAATCATCGTCCTCGATGAAAATTATAAGTGCCTTAAGTGAAAATTAGTGTAGTTGACTTTTGTATCAAGATAAAGGCCTCGTGTTTTGTGGTGTCCAGTTGACTTTCAGAATTTCCTTGGTAAGTAAATAGTTCTTAATAGGTAATGATGTCACTATGCAGCTGCATGAACTTAGGTATTTTTCATCATAACCTGACAAGGCAAAGATACTGACAGCACAAACATGCTGGATAGTGATGCCATGCTACAATTGCCACGAGTCAATTTTCTGTAGAATTTGACATGGCGATTTTGGATCTTGTCCTTTGTTGCAGTGCACGTATGCCCTAGGAGTTCTGCCCTAGTGGGGTTTTTAGCTGATTTTGCATGGTTGACATGTCACCTTGTTGCATACTGGGTCGTGGGGATGATCTTCTCCTCAGTCTCCAGCAGCCATGGCAGAAGACAGTTCGAACTCTAGCACTGATACCATCTTCTACGAGGACTACTGCTGGGACCATCGCTACCCTCTATCTTTGGTACGGGGGGCGACGTCGGTGTCCGAAAGAGCCGGTGAGAACCCTTATTTTATTTCCAATCAACATAGTGTGTTCCGTTCTGGCAATACATCCTGCACTTAATCTTAATATTCCTGAATTTGTAACATGTCCCTTTTCTGTTTTTCCCTTTTTACAGATGATGCTGATTGGTTTTGGATTTTTGGTTGAATATATCCAGGCTTTAATTGATAGAATATGCTTCGAGAAAACTGAATATTGTGTGTTTATTTTAACATCACATTGCTCTAAAATTGTCATTGAAGGGCATGTAAGCATTAGACATTCAGAGGACGTAGTTGTGATTATCTCTACTATTGATTGGGCGCTTTCGCAAATCGTGTGATAGATTATTTTCTGGCAAGTGTCATAGTAATCTTTGTCTGCCAGAAAGAGTTTTCTTTCGTCTTCTGTCGGGGAAATGTATTCTTTTTTTGGTGAGGTATAGACGGCTTTTGTGTAATTTTCTGGAATGTTTTGGTACACAGGAAATAGATAAATTTTATATAATTGTAGTGCTTTTCTATCTAGCAACGGAATGTCTACTGATATTAGTAGTTTTCCAGATGCAATTTTGATGTCTGTTTTGCCAATTTGTGAAAGTAATTCTGCTTTAATGTGTGAAATGGGAATCGGAAATTCGTAGTCTTCCATTTTAGTGTGTATTTCGGTGATTACTTCTTGCATTTGGGCTTTGGAAATTGTTGAAGGGTGTAATTTGCCTTCTCGTGCATATTTTGTTATTTCAATTAATTGCTTTACCACTCCATTTAAATGATCTAATTTTAGCTCCATATGCGTTGACCACTGAATAATTTTTTTGTAATACACGTAGTTATTCCTATATTGTCCTTGTGATTCTATTTTGTGAATAGTTTCATTTAGTTCCTTCTGAATGGTTTGAATTTGTTTAGTTTTCGTGTATAAGTCCTGATGAATATTATTTACTTCTGCTTTTATTATGTGTGTTTGCTTTCCTATTATTTTCCTGATGTTATTTTTCTTTTCATAAATGTCGTTTATTGCTTCGTTGTATTCTTCTGCGTCGTCAGAAGTCATCATTCTTATTACTGGTCCGAGAATACTGTCTATAAATCCTAGAAGAGGTACTCTTCGTTTGTGCATGTCCCATGGAGGTATTATTTCATGGGGTATATCCTAGTGTCGTTCCATCAGTATTTCAGTTGAATCCTCATTTATAGTCTCGAGTTCGTATAGCTTTTTATTTAGTCGATCCAGTTATACCATGTCCTTGCAGTTACTACTTTTTGAACGGTTTGGGTATGTTTCGTAAATTTTTTGAATTTCTGATTTCATTTTGTCAAAATGAAGATGTTCCTGTACTGTTTAGGGATCCACGTATATAACAAACTTCCAATGGTTCTGGGTAGTGCGGATGGTTTTCTAGTTATTCATAGAATAATCCGGGATTGTTATTAAAAGGTTCGATTTCATAGCGCTATGGATTTCCTGATGTGCTTGCCATAATGAGTAGTATTCCTTGACAGATCATTGTTGCTTGGCCTAGGGTCTGGGTAACCATCCTTCTGTACATTGAAAAAGTTATTTTAGAAAATTCATTAAAGTGTGTCAGGGATGTTATCTCCTCTATTTTTCTGTGCTGGTAAGGGAAGAAAGAAAAAGGCAACCTCCATATCCTCTACCTTGATTTCTTTATTCCCTTATTTTCATGAGATGAGGATGTAATGATATAATAAATAAATAATAATAAAATAATATAAGTATAAATAATTAATATAAAATGAATAAAATAAGATATTGATAATATTATCTAATAATATATCTATAAACATATATCTATAAATAGTAGTAGTATTTTATGGAGTTGGCTTTTTGATTGGTCGTATATGGTGTTGATATTACGTTTTACCATGATTTTCTATGCCAAAGGAAAACTTCTGTTTAGGGTGTGTGATAAATGAAATTGGTGTTTAAGTCTTCTCCCGGAGGACCCCGAAAGTCTTCCTGCGTTACTTTTTGCTCGTCAAGAAGTCGCCTATTTCTCTTTACTTGTTTTTTACAAACTTCCATTGTGTGTCCCCTCAAATAGCAATATTCGCAACAATTCTCCAATTTATATAGTGTAATCAGTGATGTTGCGGGATTATCTAGGCAGATTACGTAGCCTTCATCTGACTTATTACATATATTTTAGTCTTCACTAAAGAAATACATTGCACTGAATTTATTTCCGCGTTTTTGGTCTTCTACCACGCATCTAACGAAAAATTTATTTCTTTTATGTAAGGTCCATGGTATTTATTATCTAATTTTCCGTATGTTTCAGCTTCCCTTTTGACATAGACCTGATCTCCTACATTCCCTAAGAATGGCTTTACCTTTTGATCGTAGTTTTCTTTTGAATGTTCTTTTGCGGTGATCGAATTTTTTAGTTGCTATTAATTTTATTTCAGATAATCTTAATATTAATTCCTGCAGATAGGTCCTGTAAGTTTCTAGTTTTTCGGGACCTGGAAATGAACTGGGGGTGCGTGCGATTTTACCGAATACTATTTCAAAAGGGGTGAAATTAGTGGCTTCGTGTACTGATGTGTTGTATGGGAGCATCGCGAAGGGTAGAAGTTGGTCACAATCATTGTAGGTTTCTGCGTATGCTCTTATATAGTCCGTCTAGGGATACTTTGTCGAAGGTCTCGAGAGGTTTATCGGTGATTAACATGGGTTTGTGAATTTTAGCCCTTACAATTTTTCGTTTTTGACAAATATCACATTTATTTACGAATTCAGTGACATGATCCTTAAGTCCTGCCCACATGTACCTTTCTCTAATTCTTCGATATGTTTTATTTATAGCTTTGTGGCCCCCAATTTTACTCTCGTGATTTTCCGAAGTAATTCGGGTCCGGAGTTCCTCTGGGGGTATTTTTACGTTGCCGTAACATATTGTTATCTTGTGTTAATAGTTCCCGTAGTTTTTCTTTTGGTAATGTGTCACTAAAGTCTCCATATTTCGAAATCCGAAACTTCGAAATATGTTCTCTCTCTAATGCTATTCTTAACTTATGTATGGCTATTTTAACATATTCTTCGTTTATATCCTCAAAATGGTTTTGTTTAATTATGAGTGAGTATATGTTAAAATGTCTACGGGGAGTGATTAGCACTTCTCCTATTTTTGGTTTCCTATCCTTCAGGTCTTGGGGGTAAATGGCTCCCAAGTCTACAAGCAGTCGGCCTACTGGGATACAAACTCGCAGTCAGCTGAGAAAAAATGTACATAGTTTCCTTTTAAATAAGTGAGATTCTCTCTGCTGCTATTTAGTCTTACCTGCACATTTTTACTACTGTGCGAGTTCCACTGGGAATTTCACAGGCCTTAGGCAGTGCTGGAGGGATGTCAGTGATTAACGGTCGCGAATGGTCAGACGGCAAACTAGTGATATCCGTAGTAGGTTCGTCTAAGTAATTGGGTATATTTATTTCCATTCTGCGAGTGTTATTTTTATAAGTTGATAGTTTAAAGCAAGGGTCGTTATCTAGTTTTTCTGGAAATGGCGTGGAAATAGCTTTGGGTTTTCTTAGTGCTGAGGGGGCACATTTCCCTAAAGCATTCTTTACTTTTCCTTTTTCTTGAGTCTCTTTTAGTAATTCTTTAGCTATTTTGAAAGCTGATTCAATCCTGTTTGTGAATTCGGTCTCGCTTTCAGGTTCCATTTGTTCAATGGCGTCGAGAAGATCTTGATTATTTTCTCCTTCAGAAACTGCTGTGACTTCAAGAAGCGTGGCTTCTTTATCCATCTCTGTTATTTCCAGCCAGTCTTCATGTGCCTTTAAAGATTGTTCAAATAGTGAAAATGATTTTTCTATATTTTCTTTAGTGGTCTTCGATTTTTCTTGTTCCAACTACTCTTTCTCCTGATCTTCTACCGTCGTACTATCTTCGCTGTCGCTGGGTGGCGGGCTTTGATTTCTTCGTCCGAATTTTCTATAACTGGATTTCTTGATAGGGCATCGGCGTTAGTATCCAATTTACCTGGTTTGTATTTAAATTCGTATTTATAGTCTCTTAATTTTAGTCTTCAGTGGATTAGCCTTAGACCTAGATCTTTCACAGAATCTATCCACCTGAGAGGTTCATGATCGCTCATAAGAGTAAATTTTCTTCCATAAATCTAGAGTCGGAATTGCTTCACCGCGTAAAGAACTGCACGGCATTCCTTTTCTGTTATGGAATAATTTAATTCAGGTCTGACTAATACTCTAGACATATATGCTACAGAGAAATCCATTCCATCCTTTTCGTGGCTCAGGACGGCTCCTATCGCATAATCTAAGGCATTAGTGGCTACTGTGAAGAGTTTTTTAAAATGAGGGTATTGTAGTATTGGGCTCTCGCACAGAGGTTACCGTAAATCCTTGAAGCTTTTTTTTCCGGTACCCGTTCAAATAATGCTTCCTTTTTAAATAAATTTGATAGGGGTATAAGGAGATTTTGAATTTTGAATCGCTCCTTCTGTCTTCATTTTATACATTACCCTCTCGACTTCTTTCCTTTGAGAGGGTGGGAATCGGTATGGTCTGCTGTTAATAAGTATATCGTCTAAGGTGTGAATTTTGTGTTGTGTTAAATGAGTGGGGGTTAGAGGTTCACCTGGGAGGTAAAAATGATCAGGGAATTCCCTAAATATCTCCAGTACATGATTTTTTTCCTCTGGGTTCAAATGATTTAAGCGAAGGTTTTTTATCACTTCATCAGCCTTATTCACAGGGGGTGAATAATCTTTGTCTGCAGAGTCCTCATCAAAATCCTCGCCTGGTAATTTGTAATATTCAAAGGGGATAATTTCTTATGGGGGTAGTTCTATTTCGAGGTCATTGTCTGTGGTTTTGATAGCGAATACATGACAAATTCCATTTAAAATGGTTATGGCTGCTTCACCTCTTAGCATGCCTTCTTTGGTCTTTATTAAGGGTACGTACCCTTTCTACAAATGTTTCTATATCATTTCAGTCGATTATGTTGATAATTAGAAGAGTGTATCACTCACCATGATAAACGAACTCTACCATATCGACCCTATCAACCTGTGATTTAGAATTAACGTCATTTTAGACCAAATGGAATTTTCACTATATATTTGAACAATTTTTTCTTCACCCTTTCATTATTTCTGAATTTATTACTGCTATTGGAATAACCCTTCGAGTCCTGACTCTCACCTAGATGGGTCCTAGCATACGTCCTTTGTAATCCGTGGTATTCTCTAAAGCTACCCTAGATTCATTGTCTATGAATGGTATTGGTCTGGTAGGGTTAGAATGTGTTACAATCGTGTTCTGCCAGAATGATATTTCTACCTTTTCTTGTCGAAGATATTCTGGTCCTAGTATTCCATCTGTACTTATTGGAAAGTCAGAATGCCCTACATGAAAGGTAATTTTAGATTCCATTAATTAAATGTTTACAGACATTTATGTCCGCACCTCTGTCCACTAGGTGTTACGAGCAAACCGTGAATAAAATATTAAAAATTATAATAAGTTGTAATTTCATTAAAATATTTTATTATTACCCAAGCGAAGTATTTACGCAAGACTCAAATAAACAATAAATAGTTCATTCACGGTTCTCGTAACCTGAGCGCTTTTGCACGCTCAGCAGAGGCAGGTAAAGGGGTCGGTTCAAGGACCTAAACATATTAAGAAAACTTAAAATTAAAACAACAATCTCCATGCAAGGGGAAAGATTGTTTATAATAATAAATAAGGTTGTAGGTATATATGTGTATGTGTACGATCTATAATATAATATATATTACATATGCTATGTTATATGTATATATATATTATATATATTATATATATTGTGTATGTGGTATATGTATATATATATATATATATATATATATATATATATATATATATATATATATATATATTGTTATATTATTATACATATTATAACAAAGGTTATTCATAACAATGCTAACTTGAGCGTTTAGATTTGTGTCCATGTTTGAATGTGTGTGCATATATTCACGTGCCAATTATGACAAAAGATATTAGCACCTAAATGTATGCATGTAAATATATAATAAAATTAAATTAAGCAGGCATGACATAAGAATGGAAGAATGAATTAAAATAATGTAAATGAAATGAATGAAGATTAAGAAAAACGTGGAAGTTTAAAAATTGTTAAGAAAGATAGAGAAGAAAATGCCAGAAAACAGCGAACGCACGTAGGTGGGACAAATAACGGAGAAAGAAGGAAAAGGACAACGAAAAGGAAAATGCTCACACACACGTAAGCTGGACCCTAGTGGCTGTAAGCGCAGGTATTACCCTTGCGGTGACGTCATGACACCTTACGCCTGCCGTAAGCAGCTTACGCTCGCCTGTACGCACCGACTTTGACGGATCCTACGCATATTAGAGACCACGCGCTAAAATCGTTAACCGCTGATATCGATGTTATGCATGCAATAGTATTCCTGCAACCACCTCAATCCATTAAATCACTATTCGTATTATTTATTATACCTAAAGCTTGAGTAGCTGAAAAATTGTCGGCCAGTGAGTAATACATTACCAAAAAAATCTGAACTAACGTTTTTCTGAAAATATGAAAAATCGAAAAGGTGTCAGATTCCAAAACATTCTAAAGGTCAATCCAAAATCCTGATATCAACCTACGACTTGTTAAAATTCTGGAATAATCCAGAAATTATCATTAACTAATAAAATGCCAAGTCGACAAAAATTCTCACTTGGCAATAGACATGAAGAATTTCAAAACTACCAAGTATTTAGGTCTTCAATATTTCCAAATTCTTTCTCAGCAAAAATTCCTCTTCACAGAAATCACGCCACATAGAAATAATTCCAAGTCATCACTATTCCCCACCTGTATGACATCGATACAATTCCATAAAAATCAATCAATTTGAAATCAAAAACGCAGTCTGATGAGCTTCTTACTCTGGGTAAGAACTCTAAAGAGCAAGACACAGTTCTTTGCATTCGCCCGTCCGCGGTTCGGAACAAGTAAGTCCTATCACCTGGATAGTTGACCTAGATTCGTGAAAAGACCTAGCCAGGGCCACAAATTGGGAATTTTTCTTGGGCGGACGTAAATACTTCTAAAATCTTTCCTCTGACGAAAGCCGTTCATGGGGTTGTCGCGCTAAAAAATTATACAAGTAAAATTTTTATTACTACGCTTCTGAAATAATATTTTGAGGGCGTCGGTGGTCGGTTAACCGCGAGAGTTAACTGTGCGTGTACAGCCTGGAGTTGAAAAACAAAGTCCCGAAAAATAATCCTGTCGTCGAATCTCAAAACGACGAGAAGATATTTTTCGAGAAGCCACATTAAGGTTATAAACGATTAAAAGTGGAGAAAGAACAAAATTTAAAAGTACTGTTTTCTTTCTGGTTCGAAACCATCCATATTTTAATTTTTATAAAATTAACAAGGCAAAAGTGTCGAGAATACGTGTGTGTGTTTTAGTTGCAACCACGCGCAACCGGTGAAAAATGAACAAGAGTGACTAGATTTAGTCACGCGTCACAGAATTTTTAAAAAAGTCCAGTTGAGTCAGAAGATCAAGGGTGACATCGAAGACAGCCTTCTTCTCCAGCTTTTGTCCCACCAACTGGTAGAATTAACTACCAATATCGGTAAGCTGTATCGTTTCCAATTTATAATATTTTGTTGAAAATAGAAGCAGAACCTTTGGACCGAGCCCCTCGAAATTAAGAAGATATTTTCTTTTCACCGAAATTCTAGCATTTTATATTCCGTTTTGGTAGCCAGTAGAGGAAGCAAGGATTCCGAAAACGATCCTACTTAAAAATAAAAAAAGGGACACAAAAGTGTCCTACAGTTTGTGAAGCCTCTGCGTACACTTTTCATCTTTTAAATAAATATTAATTTATTATTTATAATATTTAATTATTTATTTATCTCTACCGCCCGTACGTAACACTAGGAACCTTGCCTTTTACCGTAAAAGTTCATACGACGAAAATTCCACTTGTGGGGATTCTCTACTGAGTTTGGTGCAAAAAATTTTTCTTGTTCCTTATTCTATTGACTGAAGTTGGTGATTGTGCTCTCGGGGATGTATTGGTTCATTTATAGGGGTAATTATGATTAGGGTAAGAGTTGTTTGACGTGTGCATACCTGGATAGTACGGATACGGTTGATAGGGTAAATAAGGTGGATATTGAAATGGGGGTGCGTAGTTACTTGGGTAATTCGGCACTATTGGTGATGTAGGTCTCCTTATTATCCCCGCCGGTCCTTGTCTGGGTTCCATTGTTCTGTTCCTGTCTGATGATGATGCAAACCTAACATGAGGGCTCGGGCTTCTATCCCTAGATCCTGCATAAGGTGTAGCATATCGACTTTCAACAATATTGCTCATATGAAAATGGGGGTTTAATTGATGCCGTTCTTCATATTCCAGCGCGTACTTCAAAGCTGCTTCCAATGAAGATGGATTCCGTGACTCCACCATTCCTGATATCACATCGGGAAGTCCTCGAATGAAAGCCTCTAAGGCGCAATCATTCAAGGGCAGTAACATTTGCTCCACGTTCTGTTTACTGCCAACGCTGTACGAAAAAGAAGAAGAATAAGAAGATTACGCTCCGCTGTATGGTTATAGGCACATGTGCAGTTCAATTTATACATTACATCCCTATGTATCGTAATACACAACATTGCGCTACTCTCAACTGTAGCGTAAAAACGAGTTTACGCGCCGGAGGCACATAAAGATTTATATTTGCTATCACTAGATTGCAAATTCTTGCTGTGATGCGTGCAGTCGCTGCTGCGTTTAACCTTGAATTATATGTTTTCAATTATATAAGGCGGGTCAGACCAGACGCAACCGCGAATTTCTGAGCGATCTTTAGCAATAGTTGAATTAATAAGTTGGTTATATGTATCAACAACTTGTGTTTTTGATTATACAAGAATTATTAAGCCAGACTCAAGCGCGAATCCTTAATTAATCTTTAAAATCACATAAAATGTTCATTGTTAATAAAAAAAAAAATTTATTTAATGTCACAGAATTTTAGAGATACAAAATTGGACAAGCTAGACTCAAGCGCAAACTCTTGGACAATCTTCGCAATAAAAAATATTTTGTTAGTTAACAAAGTTAAAATGGTAGTTATAAACAATTACAATGCAAGCACTTCGAACTTTGCCTTATCCAGTTGATCGTAGTCGATGGTTTTGGTTTTGTTTTGTTTTGAACTTGAATTCAAACTTAGTGAACAATCTAAAAAATCAGTAACATGAAATTAGACAAACCAGGCTCAAGCACAAAACCTTGTATAAAACCTCCTAAAACACTTACTAGTAATTTTTAATTCTAGTGAGTGTACGCTGCGTAATTTGAAGTTTCTTGTTTTCTTTGTTTTTGTATGCTGTATGTTTTTGTCAGAGATTATGCTTCCTAGGGTATACCCGGTCTAGAAGTATGAAACCGGAATTTCCCTATTAGTGGTACTTGCCATCAGTTTAGGGACCGTACGACCGCTTCTGCAGCGCCATCTTCTCCCTCTAGCAGCTGAGAAAGATTTTCAGTAGAAAACAACCCAAGTTCGATATACCAGTGTATTTACTATAAGCATCAACATGTCAAGTTTTGTGCCTATGAACTACGATTTGCGGACAGCACTGTTTTTTTGTTATCACTTGAATAAAACTGCTGCAGAATCGCATCAAATGCTTGTTCAAGCTTACGGTGAACATGCTCTTGGCAAAACACAGTGTTTCGAGAGGTTTGAAAAATTCAAAAGTGGTAATTTTGATGTGAGAAACGAAGATCGTGGAAAACCACCGAAAAAGTGCGTTTGGTGGGATCAGAAGGGTGTTATCTATTATGAGCCGCTAAAACTTGGTGAAACTTTCAACACGAATCGCTACCAATAGCAAATGATCGATTTAAATCGAGCATTACAAGAAAAAAGACCGGATTATCGAAGAAGGCAACACAAAATAATTTTTCTTCACGATAATGCCCCATCACACACAGTGAAACGGGTCAAGGAAACGATCGAGACGTTCAGTTGGGAAATACTGGCACATGCCGCTTATTCTGCAGACTTGGCTCTGTCGGATTACCATCTGTTCGCATTACTGGGCCACGCTCTCGTTGAAAAATGCTTCACTTCGTACAAAAATGTACGAGAATGGCTGAATAACTGGTTTGATTTAAAATACGAACAGTTTTACATTATATGAATTAGTCGGTTTTGGATCTGTAGACCTTGTGCCAATTGAAACTAGGCATTGCATGACTGAGCTAAAGATGGACCCTAACATGTTGATAGACCATCCATAAATGCGGTGTATTAAGAAGCCTTTAATCATAACTTCTATTATCATCTTAATGGCTTGAAGTATTAACAAGATTGCTATTATTCCTGCGCTGGCTGTCCCGAAAGTCATACATTTTTCCCATAGCTTGTCTTAGGTAGATTCTACGATTTTCTCCATTGTATCTTCGTTTAGTAACTTCAATAACGTTCCTTCAGGGTCGGTAATAGCGTGACCATGCATTTATCGCCCTACGTCATTTAATAGAGAAGACTTCTCGACTGGGAACATGATTCTGTCTCGTAGTTCTCCTAGATCCTTCTCCGTATTAGATCCCACTTGTGGCTAGGGATGCCGGGCTGGCATATTCCCAAGTTGATTGTGCTGAAGGTTGTATTGTAATGGGTTCTACCCCTTCAGTTGGTTTAGGTAGTAGCTTGTACCAACTACATACCTTCGACTAGGTAATACGAGGGTAAGATCGTGTTACAAGTAACCCTCGTCCCTCTTGTTTTAATTATGTTTGTTCTGGGTGTCAGGAAATAAGTTGCATTACCCTTCATAACCTTGAGCTCTGCGTAACACTTATCCTCGTTTTGAATCATAACCTCAACTGGTATGCACTTTATTACATGGACCACTTCTCCTTCTGTCACTGCCATATGGCCAGGTCCTTTCATCATATTGCAGTCGAACTCATCCGGTGCTTGTGTAGCAATAGCTAGTGCGTTCTTCAGTGTTTCTCTTTCGAGGTTACATTTTTGCAGCAGAACATCTCTATACAGATTTCTCATCTGTGTTTTGATGTGCTTTTCCACATATATAAACTTAGAATTAACGTAAGCTAATAAATGGAGGTCGTCTATGGCTAGTTTGTAGTTGCCTGCGAAATTCCCAATCCCCATAAGGATCTGAATTTGGTGCTCCGTTACATCTACCTTCATTATCTAGGTACCCAGCGAAAAGCATAGGTCGTGGTGTAGTACTATTTATCTTAATCCCACTTACAATATGATTACCAAATTTAAGTATACCGGTAATATAAAGCTTCCAACAAGCTTGTCTACTTATGTCGTATATGTACTCGTGTTCGCCATGTTTTACAATCGAGACATGCGAATACATTCCACAGTAAAATATCGTTCGATGGATTACGAGTTTAGATTGAATAGCTCGTGTTTCTACAAATTCGGTGACTTGTAACAGCTGTACGTACTTTCTCGTTACATTAAGTGAGTTTGAAGGCACTTGACATTGGCCTACTTCTAACAATAATATGGTTGTGATGTTTAGTGACCGTGATCCACAGTCATACCCAACTTACTTTTCAGAATACTGCTTAAGAAATTCACCTAATGCATGGTGTGAGCGTTCTAAAGAACCATTTGATTGCGGATGAAATGCAGTAGTTTTTACTCTCTTTATTTTAAATCTCTTTGGTACCTTCTGAATCAAGCTGCTAAGGAAATTTCGACCTTGATCTGTCAAAATAATCTGAGGCGCTCCAAAGATGCAGATGAATTTTTTAATAAATGCATCAGCTATTGTAGTAGCTAATGCATTTGATAGTGGTATTGCAAGACTGAATTTTGATAATCGCTCTTGCATTGTAAGTATAAACTCGTTATTATCCTTAGTTTTGGGCAGAGGGCCCACTATATCTAAAGCAATTTTTGAAAGACAGTTCCAGGTATGCCAGTTATCATCATAGGTTGTCTCGTTTTAAATCTCACTAAATTTTTTAATTGACATTGTATACACTATTGTATTCGTCGTTGTACGTCTTGTTTGAAGTTCTCCCAATTAATTCTGTTAAAGGTTTTGGATACCCCTCTGTGACCACCTATTGGTGAATTGTGGAGTTCGTCAAAAATTTGATCTCTTTGATTACCTGTTATGTACCGTAGTGTTCCATTTCAAACAATTATTTCAATAGAAATGTTGTCAAAAACTTCTTTAAACATCTCTAGGGCTATGCTGTGTTAGACTCTTTTATTTTTTTACTTATTAGGGATTCGCGTAAAAGATTGAGTGTGCAATAAATGTTATTTTTGATTGTGACTTGTAATTCTGGGATTTCCTCGCGAATACATAAACCAAAAAGGTATTTGTTGTTATTTTCCTTGGTCTCGTTAATACTACCTACTTGTACTGTACATTTAATTTGGATTTTATTTGCTTCTAATAATGCTCTACTACTTTCATCACAAGGGCTTCCGTTGCTTCTTGTTAAACTTGAAAAAAATTCGCTGAGACATACGAATTGATGAAAAAAGTTTATGGTGCTGATTGTATGAGTCGTACTCAAGTTTATACGTGGTTTACACGATTTAAAAATGGCCGTGACGATTCAAATGATGATCCAAGACCTGGATGACCAGAAGCATCAAATCGTGCTGAGTTAGTGGAAAAAGTACGAGAAATAATCGCTATCGATGTAAATTTCACTGTGCGAATGCTGTCAGAAGAATTAAATTTATCTTACTGTACAATCTACACAATATTAACTGAAGATTTGGGTAAAAGGAAGGTCTTTGCACGTTTTGTTCCACATCAGTTAAATGCACCACCTCACAAGACCAAAAAAGTCAACGAATTTTTGATGAAAAAACAGATTTGTGTCATGGACTACCCTCCGTATTCGCCTGATCTATCACCGTGTGACTATTTTCTGTTCTCAAAACAAAAAACTGCTTTTTACGATGACGTTCCAACCATTCAATCAGCTGTGAAACAGGTGCTAAAGAACATCCCAAAAACGGAGTTTGAAAAGTCTATGGATAAATTGGTTGATCGTTCCAAACGTTGTATTATGTCTAATGCAACCTATTTTGAATAAATAATAACTTTCAAAGATAATATAATGTGTATCTTATTTTATATCCAAAAAGTTCGGTTATTTTTGGGACACACTGTGTATCATCAATGTCAACGAAAACGCCTTTTCCTATCATACCATCTAGTCTGATATATATTCATAGCCCTTTGATATTCTGGGGCTGCATTTTTGAGAACAAATGGAATTCTAACAAACTCGGAATGTCCACTCAGTGTTAAAAAGCAGTTTTATGTGCGTCAAACTCGTCCGAGGTAATTTGGTGCAAACCAGAGACGCAATATATTACTGTGTAATAACAGGTGTTACCGACTTGATTGAAAATGTCGGTTATATTAGCGAGTAGGTTTGTCATTGGAATGGTCTTTTCGTTTAGTGGTCGAAAATCTAAAACATCCGTCCATCTAGGTTTGCCATTTTGGTCCGGTTTTTTCGGAACTACCCATAAACTGGTATTTTATGGTGATTTTTAAGGCCTAATAATACCTTTTTCTAACAACTCATTTACTTGTTTTTCTACTTCCTCCCTCAAATTATGTGGTAGTCTATATTTCTTAGTATTGACTGGGTGATCGTCGACTGTAAGAATTCGGTGTTTGGTCACATTAGATGATAATAACTCATCTCCGTCTAGCTGAAATCTATCAGAATGTTTTTCTATCAATTTTAATATGTTTTCCCGTTCTTCTTTGTTCAGATGATCTAGCTTTAGCATTTCCTTTAACCTTTCTAGACGAGTTCCATAGGTTACATTTGAGTTAGTAATAGTCTTACATCCTGTTAGGCAGTTTTCTACCTTTTGTATTGAAAATATATCAAGATGGTTTTCGTCGAATAGGCTTATTTTTTGGGAAATGTCTAAATCTTCTCTAATACCTTGGGTTACTAGCTGTAAATGGTACTCTTCTCCTAAAATAAACTCATCTTTCCAACTACCAGCAATGTCATCCCCTTCTTTTGAATTGCTGAAAGGATACTTACATGCGTCATCTTCTGATGTCTTATTTTCTTTAGTTTCTAAGAAATCGTTGGTTTGAACCACGTCTTCCTTACTCCAATTTAAATCGATGGGTTCCCTATCCATGAACCTGGAGTAATTCTCGCCGTTTTTCAATAATCTTAATCCAAAATCTAACATGGCACATGATTCCTCGAAATATTCAGCACCTGAAATCCCTTCACAAGGTGTTGGGAAATCCTCTGATACTATCTGAAAGAAGGTTGTGTTCCCAAAGATTGTAAATAGTGTTCAACCCATAGTACGGACTTTTTTTCCAATTTCTTTTAGATACGTGATGTTCTTAATGTCAATATTACAATCAAGTGGTAAGGAGCTTATTTTAATTAAATTTCCCTCCAAATCGGTGTCTAGTAAAAATTGACCTATATAATACGTTTGCCGATTTACTACGTCAATAAGGAGTAAAGACAGGTTCTGAAAGCAATGATTGACGCTATATATTCTTTTGGTATTGTGTGCTTTATCGATGTTTCCATTTTGTTCAAGAGGCATAGTTATACTTTATGTTGCCTTGTGAACCAGAGTCTATCATAAGGTCTATTTGTCGATCGGCTTTAGAATGTCTAAATGATACAAATGATATTATCTCATTTGCCCTACATAGTCTAATGGCAAGAGTTCGCAAACTGGGTCTTCTGTGTGTGAATAGTTGGTTGAGCGCGGTTGGTACTTCAGAGTCTCCTGTCCTGCGGAATGTCCCAGTTTGTCACAAATTTGGCATTTGATTGGAATTTTACAATGATTTGCTGCATGTCCTTCTTTATTACATATTTGGCAGACCAGTTGTTCGAAGTTGACTCTACTAAGCCTGTCGCGTCAGCTATTCGCCATATGACCTACCTTGTTGCAATATTGTCAAGTAATTGAAAATTGCGCATCAAAACTATTCCTAGCCTCAGGGTTTCCTTCTGTTGGGAAGACTTGGGATACATATGTCTCTCTTTTTATTGCTTCATGTTCAGGTAAATTTTCAACCTCATTTCTACCTTCCTTCCTCAAAACTCTCCTGGCTTCTACTAAACGTTCTGCCTTAATTGCATTTTGGAAAATATGCTCCATATCATCAGAATTTTCTAGTCTTTGCTCAACCTCGGGTTTTAAACCCCATTCAAAACATTCAATTGAATTATTCGTGATCGATGTCCTGAATGCTGCATCGATGTTACCTGTATTTACTCTTTGGGTCTCTATAACCCGCCTCCCCAAATTATTTATGCGGTTTGCGAAAGAAATTACTGTTTCATGTTCTCTTTGATAGTCGCCACCAATTTCCCCAAGCAACTGATGTTCCGTTTTAGAGGGTGCATAAATAGCTTCAATAATAGTATATTATGTGCCTAGGTGCATAATGAGGGTTATTACGCGACGAGCGACAATGCTCACAGGAGATCAAAGCCAAAGCGTAGTCGAGGCGTAGCCATGACGTAGCTGGGGCGCGATCAGTCCTGCGAGCATTTTAGGCGAGTCTCGTAATTACCCGAATTGTGTGCATTGGCACATATTCTATTTTATGTGACTTAGGTGCGCATTCGAGTCTTTATGCGTACACTCGAATCCAATCTAGTATTCATCGTGATTCTGATCCATTGCACTTGATATTTCACGACTAGTTCCGGCCATTTTGATTTTCTCGATCTTGTGTAGTAGTAGCGTATTGTAATAGAGCATGCGCAGTTAAAACGTACATGGCTTTGTCAGTACTGTGCCAACGCTGTACGAAGAAGAAGAAGAATTAGAAGAAGATTACGTTCCGCTCTATGGTTATAGGCACATGCGCATTTCAATTTTTACATTTCATTCCTCTGTATGGTAATACACAACATTACGCTACTCTCAACTGTAGCGTAAAACGAGTTTACGCGCCAGAGACACATAAAATCTTTTAAGTGTTCTATGGCAGCAAATGCTTGTCCATAAATCGTCTTGCGCGCTTCACCTGTCAATTTTCATCTGATCAGTTTCACCAGGTTTTCCTCGTTCTCGGCTGTTACCATTTTCATGGCCTCATCGCAGTCTTCTAAAAATACACTTAACGATATGTTTTTGTCATTGAACTCTGGCACTACGGTTAAGGCGTCCTTTAAGGGTATGGGTTGAAGGACCATTGTTATTCTGCTTATGCTTGCTTCAGGTATACAAAAGGTCACCAAAAAGATTTCTTAATTCTTTCCTAAGTTTATTGCTTTTATATGGTTTCGGCGTTAGTTAAATGTCGCAGTAAGGTTTAACCCTTCGTGGTCAAACTCTTATTGTAAAAGCTCCCTCCTCTTCTTGATCCGCAATCGAGTCCTTTTGCTAAAGTTTCGCTTTTCAAATAATATAACTTCGGAAACTGTTGTATCTAGATTATTTAACATTTTAGTAACTATAAGCGCTTCTTAACTAACACTTTTTCAAACTTCTGACAGTATGCTTTTTACAAGGTCTTCACCGATTAGACTTGAAGCCTCCGAAACCTAACACCTTTCAACGGTGACGAACCTTAGACGAATTTGAATATAAGTAATTCCGCGATGTCCCTACGCAATCATAGCCAGTATATCCCTCCGGGCCCTCCAAGATTTTAGAAAACTACTATGTTACGTCCTGCACCGCTCAAATAGATCAGTCTCCAGTTGTTTTTTCAGTCAACGCCCATGCGTTATAACTTAGGAATCTAGGCTTATTAAACGTAAGAACGATTGCGTAGTTACTTGAAAAATCGCGAGAGTATTTCCCCCCTCTATAAAGGGTTGAGAACAAACCAAGGCAACCAAACAAATCCTAAAACGCCCTTAAAGTTTTCTATCAAGTTGGTGGGTTGGTGTATACGCTGAAAGAGTTCGATAAGTTAATTTTTTAATTTTATTTATAAAATGTTAATACTATGACCCAAAGGGTGCGTGAAATAATCCATACACATAATTTATAACAAAATCAGATATATTTATTCAATGATTTTTATTAATACAAGTTTCGGTAATTGATTCGATGATTGACTACCCGTCGCATACCTCTTGGGTTTAATACTATAATTATTTATTACCCTACTGTAACTCTATTTTCAAGTCTTTCTCTCGCAGGTCCCTTAGAAGCCAAGATGGCGTATCTGCCACTATCTCGCGTTCCTCTACGTAGTATATGTAAAGCTTCTTTCATCAGTCTTTCAGACCTAGTTCTCTGATACCATATTCAGAGAAGTGTTCAGGCGTATGATTTGAGCACTTAGCGGCTTGTTTTTCAGATATAATATGCCCATCCAATTAAATACAGCAGAATGCGGCTTTTCAGAAGAGAATAATCTAAATAATATTCGTATTTATAATAAAAGTTAAAACGGCGTGTATAAACTGTTTAATGCGCGTTGAATGAACATAATAATGAATATCAATCGTGGGCTACAAGATTAAATATCTCTGATACCATATTCGGAGAAGTGTTCACGCGTGTGAGATGAGTGATTAGCGGATTGTTTTTCTGACATAATATCCCCAAAAAATTAATTACAGCAGAATATAGCTTTTCAGTAGACGATTATCTAAATAAGATTCATATGTATAGTAAAAGTTTAAACAATGTGTAAATTATTGTGTATCGTTTAATGCGCGTTGAATGAACTCAATAATGAATAACAATCGTGGGCTACAAGATTAAATATCTCGTATACCATATTCAGATCAGTGTTGACGCGAGTGATTTGAGCAAATAGCGGCTCGTTTTTCTGCAATAATATGCCCGGCGACTTAATTATAGCAGAATATGGCATTTTAGAGGGAAAAATCTAAATAATATTCGGGCGTATGGTAAAGCTTCAAACAACGTGTACAAACTGTTGTGTATCACTTAATGCGCGTTGAATGAAATTACTAATTTATAACAATTGTGGGCTACAAGATCAAATATCTCTGATACCATATTCGTAGAAGTGTTCAAGCGTGTGAGTTGAGCACTTAGCGGTTTGATTTTCTGATAAAATATCACCATCGAGTGAATTACTGCAAAATATAGCTTTTCAGAAGACAATAATCAAAACAAGATTCGTATGTATAGTAAAAGTTAAAACGGCGTGTATAAACTGTTGTGTATCCTTTAGTGCGCGTTGAATGAACTCAATAATGAATAACAATCGTGGGCTACAAGATTAAATATCTCTGATACAATATTCAGATCAGTGTTGACGCGAGTGATTTGAGCAAATAGCGGCTCGTTTTTCTGAAATAATATGCCCGGCGACTTAATTATAGCAGAATATGGCATTTTAGAGGGAAAAATCTAAATAATATTCGGGCGTATGGTAAAGCTTCAAACAACGTGTACAAACTGTTGTGTATCACTTAATGCGCGTTGAATAAAATTACTAATTTATAACAAGTGTGGGCTACAAGGTCAAATATATCTGATACCATATTCTGAGAAGTGTTCACGCGTGTGAGTTGAGCACTTAGCGGCTTGTTTTTCTGATACAATATCCCCATCGAATGAATTACTGCAAAATATAGCTTTTCAGAAGACAATAATCTAAATAAGATTCGTATTTATATTAAAATTTTAAACGGAGTGTATAAACTGTTGCATAACGTTTAATGCGCGTTGAAAGAACTCACCAATGTATAACAATCGAATGAATTATTGCAAAATATAGCTTTTCAGAAGACAATAATCGAAATATGATTCGCATGTATAGTAAAAATTCAAACGGCGTGTATTAACAGTTGTGTATCGTTTAATGCACGTTGAATGAACATAATAATGAATATCAATCGTGGGCTACAAGATTAAATATCTCTGATACCATATTCGGAGAAGTGTTCACGCGTGTGAGTTGAGCAATTAGCGGCTAGTTTATCTGATTCAATATCCTCATCGAATGAATTACAGCAAAATATAGCTTTTCAGAAAACAATAATCAAAATAAGATTCGTATTTATAATAAAAGTTAAAACGGAGTGTATAAACTGTTGTGTATCGTTTAATGCGCGTTGAATGAACATAATAATGAATATCAATCGTGGGCTACAAGATTAAATATCTCTGATACCATATTCGGAGAAGTGTTCACGCGTGTGAGATGAGTGATTAGCGGATTGTTTTTCTGACATAATATCTCCAACGAATTAATTACAGCAGATTATAGCTTTCCAGTAGACGATTATCTAAATAAAATTCATATGTATAGTAAAAGTTTAAACAATGTGTAAATTATTGCGTATCGTTTAATGCGCGTTGAATGAACTCAATAATGAATAACAATCGTGTGCTACAAGATTAAATATCTCTGATACAATATTCAGATCAGTGTTGAAGCGAGTGATTAGAGCAAATAGCGGCTCGTTTTTCTGAAATAATATGCCCGGCGACTTAATTATAGCAGAATATGGCATTTTAGAGGGAAGAATCTAAATAATATTCGGGCGTATGGTAAAGCTTCAAACAACGTGTACAAACTGTTGTGTATCACTTAATGCGCATTGAATGAAATTACTAATTTATAACAATTGTGGGCTACAAGATCAAATATATCTGATACCATATTCTGAGAAGTGTTCACGCGTGTGAGTTGAGCACTTAGCGGCTTGTTTTTCTGATACAATATCCCCATCGAATGAATTACTGCAAAATATAGCTTTTCAGAAGACAATAATCTAAATAAGATTCGTATTTATAGTAACAGTTGAAACGGCGTGTATAAACTGTTGCATAACGTTTAATGCGCGTTGAAAGAACTCACCAATGTATAACAATCGAATGAATTACTGCAAAATATAGCTTTTCAGAAGACAATAATCGAAATATGATTCGCATGTATAGTAAAAATTCAAACGGCGTGTATTAACAGTTGTGTATCGTTTAATGCACGTTGAATGAACTCAATAATGAATAACAATCGTGGGCTAGAAGATTAAATATCCCTGATACCATATTCAGAGAAGTGTTCACGCGTGTGAGTTGAGCAATTAGCGGCTAATTTATCTGATTCAATATCCTCATCGAATGAATTACAGCAAAATATAGCTTTTCAGAAGGCAATAATCAAAATGAGATTCGTACGTATAGTAAAAGTTAAAGCTGCGTGTATAAATGGTTGAGAATTTTTCAATAGGCGTCAAAATCGTCAAAATCGTCAAAATGTTTCGGCAATTTCGCGTTCACCCTGAAGATCAAGATTTCCAGAGAATTCTCTCGACGCCGAATCCAGGATCGCCGCCAGTTGAATATCGTCTGACGACGGTTACTTTCAGAGAAGTGTTCACGCGAATGAGTTGAGCACTTAGCGGCTTGTTTGTCTTATACAATATCCAGATCGAATGAATTACTGCAAAATATAGCTTTTCAGAAGACAGTAATCAAAATAAGATTCGTATGTATAGTAAAATTTAAAACGGCGTGTACAAACTGTTGTGTATCGTTTAATGCGCGTTGAATGAACCTACTAATGTATAACAATCTTGGGCTACAAGATTATGTATCTCTGATACCATATTCAGAGATGTGTTCACGCGTGTGATTTGAGCAATTAGCGGCTAGTTTATCTGATACAATATCCTCATCGAATGAATTACAGGAAAATATAGCTATTCAGAACACAATAATCAAAATATGATTCGCATGTATAGTAAAAGTTAAAACGGCGTGTATAAACTGTTGTGAACCGTTTAATCACGTTGAATGAACTCAATAATGAATAACAATCTTGGGCTACAAGATTAAATATCTCTGATACCATATTCAGAAAAGTGTTCCCGCGTGTCAGTTGAGCACTTAGCGGCTAGTTTATCTGATAAAATACCCCGATTGAGTTAATTACTGCAAAATATAGCTTTTCAGAAGCCAATAATCAAAATAAGATTCGTATGTATAATAAAAGTTAAAACGGCTTATATAAACTGTTGTGTATCGTTTAATGTGCGTTGAATGAACTCACGAATGTATAACAATCGCGGGCTACAAGAGTAAATGTCTCTGATACCATATTCAGAGAAGTGTTCAAGCGTATGATTTGAGCACTTAGCGGCTTGTTTTTCTTATACAATATCCACATCGAATGAATTACTGCAAAATACAGCTTTTCAGAAGACAATAATCAAAATAAGATTCGTATGTATAGTAAAATTTAAAACGGCGTGTATAAATGGTTTCGTTTAATGCGCGTTGAATGAACTCACGAATGTATAACAATCGTGGGCTACAAGAGTAAATGTCTCTGATACCATATTCAGAGAAGTGTTCAAGCGTATGATTTGAGCACTTAGCGGCTTGTTTTTCTTATACAATATCCACATCGAATGAATTACTGCAAAATATAGCTTTTCAGAAGACAATAATCAAAATAAGATTCGTATGTATAGTAAACTTAAAACGGCGTGTACAAACTGTTGTGTATCGTTTAATGCGCGTTGAATGAACCTACTAATGTATAACAATCTTGGGCTACAAGATTATGTATCTCTGATACCATATTCAGAGATGTGTTCACGCGTGTGATTTGAGCAATTAGCGGCTAGTTTATCTGATACAATATCCTCATCGAATGAATTACAGGAAAATATAGCTATTCAGAACACAATAATCAAAATATGATTCGCATGTATAGTAAAAGTTAAAACGGCGTGTATAAACTGTTGTGAACCGTTTAATCACGTTGAATGAACTCAATAATGAATAACAATCTTGGGCTACAAGATTAAATATCTCTGATACCATATTCAGAAAAGTGTTCCCGCGTGTCAGTTGAGCACTTAGCGGCTAGTTTATCTGATAAAATACCCCGATTGAGTTAATTACTGCAAAATATAGCTTTTCAGAAGCCAATAATCAAAATAAGATTCGTATGTATAATAAAAGTTAAAACGGCTTATATAAACTGTTGTGTATCGTTTAATGTGCGTTGAATGAACTCACGAATGTATAACAATCGTGGGCTACAAGAGTAAATGTCTCTGATACCATATTCAGAGAAGTGTTCACGCGTAAGATTTGAGCACTTAGCGGCTTGTATTTCTTATACAATATCCACATCGAATGAATTACTGCAAAATACAGCTTTTCAGAAGACAATAATCAAAATAAGATTCGTATGTAAAGAAAAAGTTAAAACGGCCTGTATAACCTGTTGTGAACCGCTTAATCACGTTGAATGAACTCAATAATGAATAACAATCGTGGGCTACAAGATTAAATATCTCTGATACCATATTCAGAGAAGTGTTCCCGCGTGTGAGGTGAGCACTTAGCGGCTTGTTTTTCTTATACAATATCCACATCGAATGAATTACTGCAAAATATAGGTTTTCAGAAGACAATAATCAAAATATGATTCGCATGTATAGTAAAAGTTAAAACGGCGTGTATAAACTGTTGTGTATCGTTTAATCACGTTGGATGAACTCAATGATGAATAACAATCGTGGGCTACAAGATTAAATATCTCTGATACCATATTCAGAGAAGTGTTCCCGCGTGTGACGTGAGCACTTAGCGGCTAGTTTATCTGATACAATATCCCCATTGAGTTAATTACTGCAAAATATAGCTTTTCAGAACACAATAATGAAAATATGATTCGAATATATAGTAAAAGTTAAATCGGCGTGTATAAACTTTTGTTTATCGTTTAATCACGTTGAATGAACTCAATAATGAATAACAATCTTGGGCTACAAGATTATATATCTCTGATACCATATTCAGAGAAGTGTTCACGCGTGTGAGATGAGCAATTAACGGCTAGTTTATGTGATACAATATCCTCATCGAATGAATTACAGCAAAATATAGCTTTTCAGAAGCCAATAATCAAAATAAGATTCGTATGTATAGTAAAATTTAAAACGGCGTGTATACATGGTATCGTTTAATGCGCGTTGTATGAACTCACGAATGTATAACAATCGTGGGCTACAGGAGTAAATGTCTCTGATACCATATTCAGAGAAGTGTTCAAGCGTATAATTTGAGCACTTAGCGGCTTGTTTTTCTTATACAATATCCACATCGAATGAATTACTGCAAAATATAGGTTTTCAGAAGACAATAATCAAAATAAGATTCGTATGTACAGTAAAATTTAAAACGGCGTGTATAAATGGTTTCTTTTAATGCGCGTTGAATGAACTCACGAATGTATAACAATCGTGGGCTACAAGAGTAAATGTCTATGATACCATATTCAGAGACGTCTTCAAGCGTATGATTTGAGCACTTAGTGGCTTGTTTTTCTTATACAATATCCACATCGAATGAATTACTGCAAAATATAGCTTTTCAGAAGACAGTAACCAAAATAAGATTCGTATGTATAGTAAAATTTAAAACGGCGTGTATACATGGTATCGTTTAATGCGCGTTGAATGAACTCACGAATGTATAACAATCATGGGCTACAAGAGTAAATGTCTCTGATACCATATTCAGAGAAGTGTTCAAGCGTATAAATTGAGCACTTAGCGGCTTGTTTTTCTTATACAATATCCACATCGAATGAATTACTGCAAAATATAGGTTTTCAGAAGACAATAATCAAAATAAGATTCGCATGTATAGTAAAATTTAAAACGGCGTGTATAAATGGTATCGATTACAAGAGTAAATGTCTCTGATACCATATTCAGAGAAGTGTTCAAGCGTATGATTTGAGCACTTAGTGGCTTGTTTTTCTTATACAATATCCACATCGAATGAATTACTGCAAAATATAGGTTTTCAGAAGACAATAATCAAAATAAGATTCGTATGTATAGTAAAATTTAAAACGGCGTGTATAAATGGTTTCGTTTAATGCGCGTTGAATGAACTCACGAATGTATAACAATCGTGGGCTACAAGAGTAAATGTCTCTGATACCATATTCAGAGACGTCTTCAAGCGTGTGATTTGAGCAATTAGCGGCTATTTTATCTGATACAATATCCTCATCGAATGAATTACAGGAAAATATAGCTATTCAGAACACAATAATCAAAATATGATTCGCATGTATAGTAAAAGTTAAAACGGCGTGTATAAACTGTTGTGTATCGTTTAATCACGTTGGATGAACTCAATGATGAATAACAATCGTGGGCTACAAGATTAAATATCTCTGATACCATATTCAGAGAAGTGTTCCCGCGTGTGACGTGAGCACTTAGCGGCTAGTTTATCTGATACAATATCCCCATTGAGTTAATTACTGCAAAATATAGCTTTTCAGAAGCCAATAATCAAAATAAGATTCGTATGTATAATAAAAGTTTAAACGGCTTATATAATCTGTTGTGTATCGTTTAATGTGCGTTGAATGAACTCACGAATGTATAACAATCGTGGGTTACAAGAGTAAATGTCTCTGATACCATATTCAGAGAAGTGTTCACGCGTAAGATTTGAGCACTTAGCGGCTTGTTTTTCTTATACAATATCCACATCGAATGAATTACTGCAAAATACAGCTTTTCAGAAGACAATAATCAAAATAAGATTCGTATGTATAGAAAAAGATAAAACGGCGTGTATAAACTGTTGTGAACCGTTTAATCACGTTGAATGAACTCAATAATGAATAACAATCGTGGGCTACAAGATTAAATATCTCTGATACCATATTCAGAGAAGTGTTCCCGCGTGTGAGGTGAGCAGTTAGCGGCTAGTTTATCTGATACAATATCCCCATTGAGTTAATTACTGCAAAATATAGCTTTTCAGAACACAATAATCAAAATATGATTCGCATGTATAGTAAAAGTTAAAACGGCGTGTATAAACTGTTGTGTATCGTTTAATTACGTTGAATGAACTCAATGATGAATAACAATCTTGGGCTACAAGAATATATATCTCTGATACCATATTCTGAGAAGTGTTCACGCGTGTGAGATGAGCAATTAACGGCTAGTTTATGTGATACAATATCCTCATCGAATGAATTACAGCAAAATATAGCTTTTTAGAAGCCAATAATCAAAATAAAATTCCTATGTATAATAAAAGTTAAAACGGCGTGTATAAATGGTATCGTTTAATGCGCGTTGAATGAACTCACGAATGTATAACAATCGTGGGCTACAAGATTAAATATCTCTGATACCATATTCAGAGAAGTGTTCCCGCGTGTGAGTTGAGCACTTAGCGGCTAGTTTATCTTATACAATATCCCCATTGAGTTAATTACTGCAAAATATAGCTTTTCAGAAGACAATAATCAAAATATGATTCGCATGTATAGTAAAAGTTAAAACGGCGTGTATAAACTGTTGTGTATCGTTTAATCACGTTGAATGAACTCAATGATGAATAACAATCGTGGGCTACAAGATTAAATATCTCTGATACCATATTCAGAGAAGTGTTCCCGCGTGTGAGTTGAGCAATTAGCGGCTAGATTATCTGATACAATATCTTCATCGAATGAATTACTGCAAAATATAGCTATTCAGAACACAATAATGAAAATATGATTCGAATATATAGTAAAAGTTAAATCGGCGTGTATAAACTTTTGTTTATCGTTTAATCACGTTGAATGAACTCAATAATGAATAACAATCTTGGGCTACAAGATTATATATCTCTGATACCATATTCAGAGAAGTGTTCGCGCGTGTGAGATGAGCAATTAACAGCTAGTTTATGTGATACAATATCCTCATCGAATGAATTACAGCAAAATATAGCTTTTCAGAAGCCAATAATCAAAATAAAAATCTTATGTATAATAAAAGTTAAAACGGCGTGTATAAATGGTATCGTTTAATGCGCGTTGAATGAACTCACGAATGTATAACAATCGTGGGCTACAAGAGTAAATGTCTCTGATACCATATTCAGAGAAGCGTTCACGCGTATGAGTTGAGCACTTAGCGGCTTGTTTGTCTTATACAATATCCAGATCGAATGAATTACTGCAAAATATAGCTTTTCAGAAGACAGTAATCAAAATAAGATTCGTATGTATAGTAAAATTTAAAACGGCGTGTATACATGGTATCGCTTAATGCGCGTTGAATGAACTCACGAATGTATAACAATCGTGGGCTACACGATTAAATATCTCTGATACCATATTCAGAGGAGAGTTCACGCGTATGAGTTGAGCACTTAGCGGCTTGTTCTCCTAAAACAATATCCACATCGAATAAATTACTTCAAAATGTAGCTTTTCAGAAGACAATAATGAAAATATGATTCGTATGTATAGTAAAATTTAAAACGGCGTGTATAAATGGTTTCGTTTAATGCGCGTTGAATGAACTCACGAATGTATAACAATCGTGGGCTACAAGAGTAAATGTCTCTGATACCATATTCAGAGAAGTGTTCAAGCGTATGATTTGAGCACTTAGCAGCTTGTTTTTCTTATACAATATCCACATCGAATGAATTACTGCAAAATATAGGTTTTCAGAAGACAATAATCAAAATAAGATTCGTATGTATAGTAAAATTCAAAACGGCGTGTATAAATGGTATCGATTACAAGAGTAAATGTCTCTGATACCATATTCAGAGAAGTGTTCAAGCGTATGATTTGAGCACTTAGCGGCTTGTTTTTCTTATACAATATCCACATCGAATGAATTACTTCAAAATATAGGTTTTCAGAAGACAATAATCAAAAAAAGATTGGTATGTACAGTAAAATTTAAAACGGCGTGTATAAATGGTTTCTTTTAATGCGCGTTGAATGAACTCACGAATGTATAACAATCGTGGGCTGCAAGAGTAAATGTCTCTGATAGCATATTCAGAGACGTCTTCAAGCGTATGATTTGAGCACTTAGTGGCTTGTTTTTCTTATACAATATCCACATCGAATGAATTACTGCAAAATATAGGTTTTCAGAAGACAATAATCAAAATAAGATTCGTATGTATAGTAAAATTTAAAACGGCGTGTATACATGGCATCGTTTAATGCGCGTTGAATGAACTCACGAATGTATAACAATCATGGGCTACAAGAGTAAATGTCTCTGATACCATATTCAGAGAAGTGTTCAAGCGTATAAATTGAGCACTTAGCGGCTTGTTTTTCTTATACAATATCCACATCGAATGAATTACTGCAAAATATAGGTTTTCAGAAGACAATAATCAAAATAAGATTCGTATGTATAGTAATATTCAAAACGGCGTGTATAAATGGTATCGTTTACAAGAGTAAATGTCTCTGATACCATATTCAGAGAATTGTTCAAGAGTATGATTTGAGCACTTAGGGTCTTTTTTTTCTTATACAATATCCACATCGAATGAATTACTGCAAGATATAGGTTTTCAGAAGACAATAATCAAAATAAGATTCATATGTACAGTAAAATTTAAAACGGCGTGTATAAATTGTTTCTTTTACTGCGCGTTGAATGAACTCACGAATGTATAACAATCGTGGGCTACAAGAGTAAATGTCTCTGATAGCATATTCAGAGACGTCTTCACGCGTGTGATTTGAGCAATTAGCGGCTAGTTTATCTGATACAATATCCTCATCGAATGAATTACAGGAAAATATAGCTATTCAGAACACAATAATCAAAATATGATTCGCATGTATAGTAAAAGTTAAAACGGCGTGTATAAACTGTTGTGTATCGTTTAATCACGTTGGATGAACTCAATGATGAATAACAATCGTGGGCTACAAGATTAAATATCTCTGATACCATATTCAGAGAAGTGTTCCCGCGTGTGACGTGAGCACTTAGCGGCTAGTTTATCGGATACAATATCCCCATTGAGTTAATTACTGCAAAATATAGCTTTTCAGAAGCCAATAATCAAAATAAGATTCGTATGTATAATAAAAGTTTAAACGGCTTATATAATCTGTTGTGTATCGTTTAATGTGCGTTGAATGAACTCACGAATGTATAACAATCGTGGGTTACAAGAGTAAATGTCTCTGATACCATATTCAGAGAAGTGTTCACGCGTAAGATTTGAGCACTTAGCGGCTTGTTTTTCTTATACAATATCCACATCGAATGAATTACTGCAAAATACAGCTTTTCAGAAGACAATAATCAAAATAAGATTCGTATGTATAGAAAAAGATAAAACGGCGTGTATAAACTGTTGTGAACCGTTTAATCACGTTGAATGAACTCAATAATGAATAACAATCGTGGGCTACAAGATTAAATATCTCTGATACCATATTCAGAGAAGTGTTCCCGCGTGTGAGGTGAGCAGTTAGCGGCTAGTTTATCTGATACAATATCCCCATTGAGTTAATTACTGCAAAATATAGCTTTTCAGAAGACAATAATCAAAATATGATTCGCATGTATAGTAAAAGTTAAAACGGCGTGTATAAACTGTTGTGTATCGTTTAATTACGTTGAATGAACTCAATGATGAATAACAATCTTGGGCTACAAGAATATATATCTCTGATACCATATTCTGAGAAGTGTTCACGCGTGTGAGATGAGCAATTAACGGCTAGTTTATGTGATACAATATCCTCATCGAATGAATTACAGCAAAATATAGCTTTTTAGAAGCCAATAATCAAAATAAAATTCCTATGTATAATAAAAGTTAAAACGGCGTGTATAAATGGTATCGTTTAATGCGCGTTGAATGAACTCACGAATGAATGACAATCGTGGGCTACAAGAGTAAATGTCTCTGATACTATATTCAGAGAAGTGTTCACGCGTAAGATTTGAGCACTTAGCGGCTTGTTTTTCTTGTACAATATCCACATCGAATGAATTACTGCAAAATACAGCTTTTCAGAAGACAATAATCAAAATAAGATTCGTATGTATAGAAAAAGTTAAAATGGCCAGTATAAACTGTTGTGAACCGCTTAATCACGTTGAATGAACTCAATAATGAATAAAAATCGTGGGCTACAAGATTAAATATCTCTGATACCATATTCAGAGAAGTGTTCCCGCGTGTGAGTTGAGCACTTAGCGGCTAGTTTATCTTATACAATATCCCCATTGAGTTAATTACTGCAAAATATAGCTTTTCAGAAGACAATAATCAAAATATGATTCGCATGTATAGTAAAAGTTAAAACGGCGTGTATAAACTGTTGTGTATCGTTTAATCACGTTGAATGAACTCAATGATGAATAACAATCGTGGGCTACAAGATTAAATATCTCTGATACCATATTCAGAGAAGTGTTCCCGCGTGTGAGTTGAGCAATTAGCGGCTAGATTATCTGATACAATATCTTCATCGAATGAATTACTGCAAAATATAGCTATTCAGAACACAATAATGAAAATATGATTCGCATGTATAGTAAAAGTTAAATCGGCGTGTATAAACTGTTGTGTATCGTTTAATCACGTTGAATGAACTCAATAATGAATAACAATCTTGGGCTACAAGATTATATATCTCTGATACCATATTCAGAGAAGTGTTCGCGCGTGTGAGATGAGCAATTAACGGCTAGTTTATGTGATACAATATCCTCATCGAATGAATTACAGCAAAATATAGCTTTTCAGAAGCCAATAATCAAAATAAAAATCTTATGTATAATAAAAGTTAAAACGGCGTGTATAAATGGTATCGTTTAATGCGCGTTGAATGAACTCACGAATGTATAACAATCGTGGGCTACAAGAGTAAATGTCTCTGATACCATATTCAGAGAAGCGTTCACGCGTATGAGTTGAGCACTTAGCGGCTTGTTTGTCTTATACAATATCCAGATCGAATGAATTACTGCAAAATATAGCTTTTCAGAAGACAGTAATCAAAATAAGATTCGTATGTATAGTAAAATTTAAAACGGCGTGTATACATGGTATCGCTTAATGCGCGTTGAATGAACTCACGAATGTATAACAATCGTGGGCTACACGATTAAATATCTCTGATACCATATTCAGAGGAGAGTTCACGCGTATGAGTTGAGCACTTAGCGGCTTGTTCTCCTAAAACAATATCCACATCGAATAAATTACTTCAAAATGTAGATTTTCAGAAGACAATAATGAAAATAAGATTCGTATGTATAGTAAAATTTAAAACGGCGTGTATAAATGGTTTCGTTTAATGCGCGTTGAATGAACTCACGAATGTATAACAATCGTGGGCTACAAGAGTAAATGTCTCTGATACCATATTCAGAGAAGTGTTCAAGCGTATGATTTGAGCACTTAGCAGCTTGTTTTTCATATACAATATCCACATCGAATGAATTACTGCAAAATATAGGTTTTCAGAAGACAATAATCAAAATAAGATTCGTATGTATAGTAAAATTCAAAACGGCGTGTATAAATGGTATCGTTTACAAGAGTAAATGTCTCTGATACCATATTCAGAGAAGTGTTCAAGCGTATGATTTGAGCACTTAGCGGCTTGTTTTTCTTATACAATATCCACATCGAATGAATTACTGCAAAATATAGGTTTTCAGAAGACAATAATCAAAAAAAGATTCGTATGTACAGTTAAATTTAAAACGGCTTGTATAAATGGTTTCTTTTAATGCGCGTTGAATGAACTCACGAATGTATAACAATCGTGGGCTACAAGAGTAAAATGTCTCTGATAGCATATTCAGAGACGTCTTCAAGCGTATGATTTGAGCACTTAGTGGCTTGTTTGTCTTATACAATATCCAGATCGAATGAATTACTGCAAAATATAGCTTTTCAGAAGACAGTAATAAAAATAAGATTCGTATGTTTAGTAAAATTTAAAACGGCGTGTATACATGGTATCGTTTAATGCGCGTTGAATGAACTCACGAATGTATAACAATCATGGGCTACAAGAGTAAATGTCTCTGATACCATATTCAGAGAAGTGTTCAAGCGTATAAATTGAGCACTTAGCGGCTTGTTTTTCTTATACAATATCCACATCGAATGAATTACTGCAAAATATAGGTTTTCAGAAGACAATAATCAAAATAAGATTCGTATGTATAGTAAAATTCAAAACGGCGTGTATAAATGGTATCGTTTACAAGAGTAAATGTCTCTGATACCATATTCAGAGAAGTGTTCAAGCGTATGATTTGAGCACTTAGTGGCTTGTTTTTCTTATACAATATCCACATCGAATGAATTACTGCAAAATATAGGTTTTCAGAAGACAATAATCAAAATAAAATTTGTATGTACAGTTAAATTTAAAACGGCGTGTATAAATGGTTTCTTTTAATGCGCGTTGAATGAACTCACGAATGTATAACAATCGTGGGCTACAAGAGTAAATGTCTCTGATAGCATATTCAGAGACGTCTTCAAGCGTATGATTTGAGCAATTAGCGGCTAGTTTATCTGATACTATATCCTCATCGAATGAATTACAGGAAAATATATCTATTCAGAACACAATAATCAAAATATGATTCGCATGTATAGTAAAAGTTAAAACGGCGTGTATAAACTGTTGTGAACCGTTTAATCACGTTGAATGAAATCAATAATGAATAACAATCGTGGGCTACAAGATTAAATATCTCTGATACCATATTCAGAGAAGTGTTCCCGCGTGTGAGTTGAGCACTTAGCGGCTAGTTTATCTGATAAAATATCCCGATAGACTTAATTACTGCAAAATATAGCTTTTCAGAAGCCAATAATCAAAATAAGATTCGTATGTATAGTAAAATTTAAAACGGCGTGTATAAATGATTTCGTTTAATGCGCGTTGAATGAACTCACGAATGTATAACAATCGTGGGCTACAAGAGTAAATGTCTCTGATACCATATTCAGAGAAGTGTTCACGCGTATGAGTTGAGCACTTAGCGGCTTGTTTGTCTTATACAATATCCAGATCGAATGAATTACTGCAAAATATAGCTTTTCAGAAGACAGTAATCAAAATAAGATTCGTATGTATAGTAAAATTTAAAACGGCGTGTATACATGGTATCGCTTAATGCGCGTTGAATGAACTCACGAATGTATAACAATCGTGGGCTACAAGATTTAATATCTCTGATACAATTTTCAGAGGAGAGTTCACGCGTATGAGTTGAGCACTTAGCGGCTTGTTTTTCTTATACAATATCCACATCGAATGAATTACTGCAAAATATAGGTTTTCAGAAGACAATAATCAAAATAAGATTCGTATGTATAGTAAAATTCAAAACGGCGTGTATAAATGGTATCGTTTACAAGAGTAAATGTCTCTGATACCATATTCAGAGAAGTGTTCAAGCGTATGATTTGAGCACTTAGCGGCTTGTTTTTCTTATACAATATCCACATCGAATGAATTACTGCAAAATATAGGTTTTCAGAAGACAATAATCAAAATAAGATTCGTATGTACAGTAAAATTTAAAACGGCGTGTATAAATGGTTTCTTTTAATGCGCGTTGAATGAACTCACGAATGTATAACAATCGTGGGCTGCAAGAGTAAATGTCTCTGATAGCATATTCAGAGACGTCTTCAAGCGTATGATTTGAGCACTTAGTGGCTTGTTTTTCTTATACAATATCCACATCGAATGAATTACTGCAAAATATAGGTTTTCAGAAGACAATAATCAAAATAAGATTCGTATGTATAGTAAAATTTAAAACGGCGTGTATACATGGTTTCGTTTAATGCGCGGTGAATGAACTCACGAATGTATAACAATCATGGGCTACAAGAGTAAATGTCTCTGATACCATATTCAGAGAAGTGTTCAAGCGTATAAATTGAGCACTTAGCGGCTTGTTTTTCTTATACAATATCCACATCGAATGAATTACTGCAAAATATAGGTTTTCGAAAGACAATAATCAAAATAAGATTCGTATGTATAGTAAAATTCAAAACGGCGTGTATAAATGGTATCGTTTACAAGAGTAAATGTCTCTGATACCATATTCAGAGAAGTGTTCAAGCGTATGATTTGAGCACTTAGTGGCTTGTTTTTCTTATACAATATCCACATCGAATGAATTACTGCAAAATATAGGTTTTCAGAAGACAATAATCAAAATAAGATTCGTATGTACAGTAAAATTTAAAACGGCGTGTATAAATGGTTTCTTTTAATGCGCGTTGAATCAACTCACGAATGTATAACAATCGTGGGCTACAAGAGTAAATGTCTCTGATAGCATATTCAGAGACGTCTTCAAGCGTATGATTTGAGCAATTAGCGGCTATTTTATCTGATACAATATCCTCATCGAATGAATTACAGGAAAATATAGCTATTCAGAACACAATAATCAAAATATGATTCGCATGTATAGTAAAAGTTAAAACGGCGTGTATAAACTGTTGTGAACCGTTTAATCACGTTGAATGAACTCAATAATGAATAACAATCGTGGGCTACAAGATTAAATATCTCTGATACCATATTCAGAGAAGTGTTCCCGCGTGTGAGTTGAGCACTTAGCGGCTAGTTTATCTGATAAAATATCCCGATTGACTTAATTACTGCAAAATATAGCTTTTCAGAAGCCAATAATCAAAATAAGATTCGTATGTATAATAAAAGTTTAAACGGCTTATATAATCTGTTGTGTATCGTTTAATGTGCATTGAATGAACTCACGAATGTATAACAATCGTGGGTTACAAGAGTAAATGTCTCTGATACCATATTCAGAGAAGTGTTCACGCGTAAGATTTGAGCACTTAGCGGCTTGTTTTTCTTATACAATATCCACATCGAATGAATTACTGCAAAATACAGCTTTTCAGAAGACAATAATCAAAATAAGATTCGTATGTATAGAAAAAGATAAAACGGCGTGTATAAACTGTTGTGAACCGTTTAATCACGTTGAATGAACTCAATAATGAATAACAATCGTGGGCTACAAGATTAAATATCTCTGATACCATATTCAGAGAAGTGTTCCCGCGTGTGAGGTGAGCACTTAGCGGCTAGTTTATCTGATACAATATCCCCATTGTGTTAATTACTGCAAAATATAGCTTTTCAGAAGACAATAATCAAAATATGATTCGCATGTATAGTAAAAGTTAAAACGGCGTGTATAAACTGTTGTGTATCGTTTAATTACGTTGAATGAACTCAATGATGAATAACAATCTTGGGCTACAATAATATATATCTCTGATACCATATTCAGAGAAGTGTTCACGCGTGTGAGATGATCAATTAACGGCTAGTTTATGTGATACAATATCCTCATCGAAAGAATTACAGCAAAATATAGCTTTTCAGACGCCACTAATCAAAATAAAATTCGTATGTATAATAAAAGTTAAAACGGCGTGTATAAATGGTATCGTTTAATGCGCGTTGAATGAACTCACGAATGAATGACAATCGTGGGCTACAAGAGTAAATGTCTCTGATACTATATTCAGAGAAGTGTTCCCGCGTGAGAGTTGAGCACTTAGCGGCTAGTTTATCTTATACAATATCCCCATTGAGTTAATTACTGCAAAATATAGCTATTCAGAACACAATAATCAAAATATGATTCGTATGTATAGAAAAAGTTAAAATGGCCAGTATAAACTGTTGTGAACCGCTTAATCACGTTGAATGAACTCAATAATGAATAAAAATCGTGGGCTACAAGATTAAATATCTCTGATACCATATTCAGAGAAGTGTTCCCGCGTGTGAGTTGAGCACTTAGCGGCTAGTTTATCTTATACAATATCCCCATTGAGTTAATTACTGCAAAATATAGCTTTTCAGAAGACAATAATCAAAATATGATTCGCATGTATAGTAAAAGTTAAAACGGCGTGTATAAACTGTTGTGTATCGTTTAATGCGCGTTGAATGAACTCACGAATGTATAACAATCGTGGGCTACAAGAGTAAATGTCTCTGATACCATATTCAGAGGAGAGTTCACGCGTATGAGTTGAGCACTTAGCGGCTTGTTTGTCTTATACAATATCCAGATCGAATGAATTACTGCAAAATATAGCTTTTCAGAAGACAGTAATCAAAATAAGATTCGTATGTATAGTAAAATTTAAAACGGCGTGTATACATGGTATCGCTTAATGCGCGTTGAATGAACTCACGAATGTATAACAATCGTGGGCTACACGATTAAATATCTCTGATACCATATTCAGAGGAGAGTTCACGCGTATGAGTTGAGCACTTAGCGGCTTGTTCTCCTAAAACAATATCCACATCGAATAAATTACTTCAAAATGTAGCTTTTCAGAAGACAATAATGAAAATAAGATTCGTATGTATAGTAAAATTTAAAACGGCGTGTATAAATGGTTTCGTTTAATGCGCGTTGAATGAACTCACGAATGTATAACAATCGTGGGCTACAAGAGTAAATGTCTCTGATACCATATTCAGAGAAGTGTTCCCGCGTGTGAGGTGAGCACTTAGCGGCTGGTTTATCTGATACAATATCCCCATTGAGTTAATTACTGCAAAATATAGCTTTTCAGAAGACAATAATCAAAATATGATTCGCATGTATAGTAAAAGTTAAAACGGCGTATATAAACTGTTGTGTATCGTTTAATCACGTTGGATGAACTCAATGATGAATAACAATCGTGGGCTACAAGATTAAATATCTCTGATACCATATTCAGAGAAGTGTTCACGCGTGTGAGATGAGCAATTAACGGCTAGTTTATGTGATACAATATCCTCATCGAATGAATTACAGCAAAATATAGCTTTTCAGAAGCCAATAATCAAAATAAAATTCGTATGTATAATAAAAGTTAAAACGGCGTGTATAAATGGTATCGTTTAATGCGCGTTGAATGAACTCACGAATGTATAACAATCGTGGGCTACAAGAGTAAATGTCTCTGATACCATATTCAGAGAAGTGTTCACGCGTAAGATTTGAGCACTTAGCGGCTTGTATTTCTTATACAATATCCACATCGAATGAATTACTGCAAAATACAGCTTTTCAGAAGACAATAATCAAAATAAGATTCGTATGTATAGAAAAAGTTAAAACGGCGTGTATAAACTGTTGTGAACCGTTTAATCACGTTGAATGAACTCAATAATGAATAACAATCGTGGGCTACAAGATTAAATATCTCTGATACCATATTCAGAGAAGTGTTCCCGCGTGTGAGGTGAGCACTTAGCGGCTAGTTTATCTGATACAATATCCCCATTGAGTTAATTACTGCAAAATATAGCTTTTCAGAAGACAATAATCAAAATATGATTCGCATGTATAGTAAAAGTTAAAACGGCGTGTATAAACTGTTGTGTATCGTTTAATCACGTTGAATGAACTCAATGATGAATAACAATCTTGGGCTACAAGATTATATATCTCTGATACCATATTCAGAGAAGTGTTCACGCGTGTGAGATGAGCAATTAACGGCTAGTTTATGTGATACAATATCCTCATCGAATGAATTACAGCAAAATATAGCTTTTCAGAAGCCAATAATCAAAATAAAATTCGTGTGTATAATAAAAGTTGAAACGGCGTGTATAAATGGTATCGTTTAATGCGCGTTGAATGAACTCAAGAATGTATAACAATCGTGGGCTACAAGAGTAAATGTCTCTGATACCATATTCAGAGAAGTGTTCCCGCGTGTGAGGTGAGCACTTAGCGGCTAGTTTGTCTTATACAATATCCACATCGAATGAATTACTGCAAAATATAGGTTTTCAGAAGACAATAATCAAAATAAGATTCGTATGTATAGTAAACTTAAAACGGCGTGTACAAACTGTTGTGTATCGTTTAATGCGCGTTGAATGAACCTACTAATGTATAACAATCTTGGGCTACAAGATTATGTATCTCTGATACCATATTCAGAGATGTGTTCACGCGTGTGATTTGAGCAATTAGCGGCTAGTTTATCTGATACAATATCCTCATCGAATGAATTACAGGAAAATATAGCTATTCAGAACACAATAATCAAAATATGATTCGCATGTATAGTAAAAGTTAAAACGGCGTGTATAAACTGTTGTGAACCGTTTAATCACGTTGAATGAACTCAATAATGAATAACAATCTTGGGCTACAAGATTAAATATCTCTGATACCATATTCAGAAAAGTGTTCCCGCGTGTCAGTTGAGCACTTAGCGGCTAGTTTATCTGATAAAATACCCCGATTGAGTTAATTACTGCAAAATATAGCTTTTCAGAAGCCAATAATCAAAATAAGATTCGTATGTATAATAAAAGTTAAAACGGCTTATATAAACTGTTGTGTATCGTTTAATGTGCGTTGAATGAACTCACGAATGTATAACAATCGCGGGCTACAAGAGTAAAAGTCTCTGATACCATATTCAGAGAAGTGTTCAAGCGTATGATTTGAGCACTTAGCGGCTTGTTTTTCTTATACAATATCCACATCGAATGAATTACTGCAAAATACAGCTTTTCAGAAGACAATAATCAAAATAAGATTCGTATGTATAGAAAAAGTTAAAACGGCGTGTATAAACTGTTGTGAACCGTTTAATCACGTTGAATGAACTCAATAATGAATAACAATCGTGGGCTACAAGATTAAATATCTCTGATACCATATTCAGAGAAGTGTTCCCGCGTGTGAGGTGAGCACTTAGCGGCTAGTTTATCTGATACAATATCCCCATTGAGTTAATTACTGCAAAATATAGCTTTTCAGAAGACAATAATCAAAATATGATTCGCATGTATAGTAAAAGTTAAAACGGCGTGTATAAACTGTTGTGTATCGTTTAATCACGTTGAATGAACTCAATGATGAATAACAATCTTGGGCTACAAGATTATATATCTCTGATACCATATTCAGAGAAGTGTTCACGCGTGTGAGATGAGCAATTAACGGCTAGTTTATGTGATACAATATCCTCATCGAATGAATTACAGCAAAATATAGCTTTTCAGAAGCCAATAATCAAAATAAAATTCGTATGTATAATAAAAGTTAAAACGGCGTGTATAAATGGTATCGTTTAATGCGCGTTGAATGAACTCACGAATGTATAACAATCGTGGGCTACAAGAGTAAATGTCTCTGATACCATATTCAGAGAAGTGTTCACGCGTAAGATTTGAGCACTTAGCGGCTTGTATTTCTTATACAATATCCACATCGAATGAATTACTGCAAAATACAGCTTTTCAGAAGAAAATAATCAAAATAAGATTCGTATGTAAAGAAAAAGTTAAAACGGCCTGCATAACCTGTTGTGAACCGCTTAATCACGTTGAATGAACTCAATAATGAATAACAATCGTGGGCTACAAGATTAAATATCTCTGATACCATATTCAGAGAAGTGTTCCCGCGTGTGACGTGAGCACTTAGCGGCTAGTTTATCTGATACAATATCCCCATTGAGTTAATTACTGCAAAATATAGCTTTTCAGAAGACAATAATCAAAATATGATTCGCATGTATAGTAAAAGTTAAAACGGCGTGTATAAACTGTTGTGTATCGTTTAATCACGTTGGATGAACTCAATGATGAATAACAATCGTGGGCTACAAGATTAAATATCTCTGATACCATATTCAGAGAAGTGTTCCCGCGTGTGACGTGAGCACTTAGCGGCTAGTTTATCTGATACAATATCCCCATTGAGTTAATTACTGCAAAATATAGCTTTTCAGAAGACAATAATCAAAATATGATTCGAATGTATAGTAAAAGTTAAATCGGCGTGTATAAACTGTTGTGTATCGTTTAATCACGTTGAATGAACTCAATAATGAATAACAATCTTGGGCTACAAGATTAAATATCTCTGATACCATATTCAGAGAAGTGTTCACGCGTGTGAGATGAGCAATTAACGGCTAGTTTATGTGATACAATATCCTCATCGAATGAATTACAGCAAAATATAGCTTTTCAGAAGCCAATAATCAAAATAAGATTCGTATGTATAGTAAAATTTAAAACGGCGTGTATACATGGTATCGTTTAATGCGCGTTGTATGAACTCACGAATGTATAACAATCGTGGGCTACAGGAGTAAATGTCTCTGATACCATATTCAGAGAAGTGTTCAAGCGTATAATTTGAGCACTTAGCGGCTTGTTTTTCTTATACAATATCCACATCGAATGAATTACTGCAAAATATAGGTTTTTAGAAGACAATAATCAAAATAAGATTCGTATGTATAGTAAAATTTAAAACGGCGTGTATAAATGGTATCGTTTAATGCGCGTTGAATGAACTCACGAATGTATAACAATCGTGGGCTACAAGAGTAAATGTCTATGATACCATATTCAGAGAAGTGTTCACGCGTATGAGTTGAGCACTTAGCGGCTTGTTTGTCTTATACAATATCCAGATCGAATGAATTACTGCAAAATATAGCTTTTCAGAAGACAGTAATCAAAATAAGATTCGTATGTATAGTAAAATTTAAAACGGCGTGTATAAATGGTATCGTTTAATGCGCGTTGAATGAACTCACGAATGTATAACAATCATGGGCTACAAGAGTAAATGTCTCTGATACCATATTCAGAGAAGTGTTCAAGCGTATAAATTGAGCACTTAGCGGCTTGTTTTTCTTATACAATATCCACATCGAATGAATTACTGCAAAATATAGGTTTTCAAAAGACAATAATCAAAATAAGATTCGTATGTATAGTAAAATTCAAAACGGCGTGTATAAATGGTATCGTTTACAAGAGTAAATGTCTCTGATACCATATTCAGAGAAGTGTTCAAGCGTATGATTTGAGCACTTAGCGGCTTGTTTTTCTTATACAATATCCACATCGAATGAATTACTGCAAAATATAGGTTTTCAGAAGACAATAATCAAAATAAGATTCGTATGTACAGTAAAATTTAAAACGGCGTGTATAAATGGTTTCTTTTAATGCGCGTTGAATGAACTCACGAATGTATAACAATCGTGGGCTGCAAGAGTAAATGTCTCTGATAGCATATTCAGAGACGTCTTCAAGCGTATGATTTGAGCACTTAGTGGCTTGTTTTTCTTATACAATATCCACATCGAATGAATTACTGCAAAATATAGCTTTTCAGAAGACAATAATCAAAATAAGATTCGTATGTATAGTAAAATTTAAAACGGCGTGTATACATGGTATCGTTTAATGCGCGTTGAATGAACTCACGAATGTATAACAATCGTGGGCTACAAGAGTAAATGTCTCTGATAACATATTCAGAGAAGTGTTCAAGCGTATAAATTGAGCACTTAGCGGCTTGTTTTTCTTATACAATATCCACATCGAATGAATTACTGCAAAATACAGCTTTTCAGAAGACAATAATCAAAATAAGATTCGTATGTATAGAAAAAGTTAAAACGGCGTGTATAAACTGTTGTGAACCGTTTAATCACGTTGAATGAACTCAATAATGAATAACAATCGTGGGCTACAAGATTAAAAATATCTCTGATACCATATTCAGAGAAGTGTTCCCGCGTGTGAGGTGAGCACTTAGCGGCTAGTTTATCTGATACAATATCCCCATTGAGTTAATTACTGCAAAATATAGCTTTTCAGAAGACAATAATCAAAATATGATTCGCATGTATAGTAAAAGTTAAAACGGCGTGTATAAACTGTTGTGTATCGTTTAATCACGTTGAATGAACTCAATGATGAATAACAATCTTGGGCTACAAGATTATATATCTCTGATACCATATTCAGAGAAGTGTTCACGCGTGTGAGATGAGCAATTAACGGCTAGTTTATGTGATACAATATCCTCATCGAATGAATTACAGCAAAATATAGCTTTTCAGAAGCCAATAATCAAAATAAGATTCGTATGTATAGTAAAATTTAAAACGGCGTGTATACATGGTATCGTTTAATGCGCGTTGTATGAACTCACGAATGTATAACAATCGTGGGCTACAGGAGTAAATGTCTCTGACACCATATTCAGAGAAGTGTTCAAGCGTATAATTTGAGCACTTAGTGGCTTGTTTTTCTTATACAATATCCACATCGAATGAATTACTGCAAAATATAGGTTTTCAGAAGACAATAATCAAAATAAGATTCGCATGTATAGTAAAATTTAAAACGGCGTGTATAAATGGTATCGATTACAAGAGTAAATGTCTCTGATACCATATTCAGAGAAGTGTTCAAGCGTATGATTTGAGCACTTAGCGGATAGTTTTTCTTATACAATATCCACATCGAATGAATTACTGCAAAATATAGGTTTTCAGAAGACAATAATCAAAATAAGATTCGTATGTACAGTAAAATTTAAAACGGCGTGTATAAATGGTTTCTTTTAATGCGCGTTGAATGAACTCACGAATGTATAACAATCGTGGGCTACAAGAGTAAATGTCTCTGATAGCATATTCAGAGACGTCTTCAAGCGTATGATTTGAGCAATTAGCGGCTAGTTTATCTGATACAATATCCTCATCGAATGAATTACAGGAAAATATAGCTATTCAGAACACAATAATCAAAATATGATTCGCATGTATAGTAAAAGTTAAAACGGCGTGTATAAACTGTTGTGAACCGTTTAATCACGTTGAATGAACTCAATAATGAATAACAATCGTGGGCTCTAAGATTAAATATCTCTGATACCATATTCAGAGAAGTGTTCCCGCGTGTGAGTTGAGCACTTAGCGGCTAGTTTATCTGATAAAATATCCCGATTGACTTAATTACTGCAAAATATAGCTTTTCAGAAGCCAATAATCAAAATAAGATTCGTATGTATAATAAAAGTTTAAACGGCTTATATAATCTGTTGTGTATCGTTTAATGTGCGTTGAATGAACTCACGAATGTATAACAATCGTGGGTTACAAGAGTAAATGTCTCTGATACCATATTCAGAGAAGTGTTCACGCGTAAGATTTGAGCACTTAGCGGCTTGTATTTCTTATACAATATCCACATCGAATGAATTACTGCAAAATACAGCTTTTCAGAAGACAATAATCAAAATAAGATTCGTATGTAAAGAAAAAGTTAAAACGGCCTGTATAAACTGTTGTGAACCGCTTAATCACGTTGAATGAACTCAATAATGAATAACAATCGTGGGCTACAAGATTAAATATCTCTGATACCATATTCAGAGAAGTGTTCCCGCGTGTGAGGTGAGCACTTAGCGGCTAGTTTATCTGATACAATATCCCGATTGAGTTAATTACTGCAAAATATAGCTTTTCAGAAGACAATAATCAAAATATGATTCGCATGTATAGTAAAAGTTAAAACGGCGTGTATAAACTGTTGTGTATCGTTTAATCACGTTGAATGAACTCAATGATGAATAACAATCGTGGGCTACAAGATTAAATATCTCTGATACCATATTCAGAGAAGTGTTCCCGCGTGTGAGTTGAGCAATTAGCGGCTAGATTATCTGATACAATATCTTCATCGAATGAATTACTGCAAAATATAGCTATTCAGAACACAATAATGAAAATATGATTCGCATGTATAGTAAAAGTTAAATCGGCGTGTATAAACTGTTGTGTATCGTTTAATCACGTTGAATGAACTCAATAATGAATAACAATCTTGGGCTACAAGATTATATATCTCTGATACCATATTCAGAGAAGTGTTCGCGCGTGTGAGATGAGCAATTAACGGCTAGTTTATGTGATACAATATCCTCATCGAATGAATTACAGCAAAATATAGCTTTTCAGAAGCCAATAATCAAAATAAAAATCTTATGTATAATAAAAGTTAAAACGGCGTGTATAAATGGTATCGTTTAATGCGCGTTGAATGAACTCACGAATGTATAACAATCTTGGGCTACAAGATTATATATCTCTGATTCCATATTCAGAGAAGCGTTCACGCGTATGAGTTGAGCACTTAGCGGCTTGTTTGTCTTATACAATATCCAGATCGAATGAATTACTGCAAAATATAGCTTTTCAGAAGACAGTAATCAAAATAAGATTCGTATGTATAGTAAAATTTAAAACGGCGTGTATACATGGTATCGCTTAATGCGCGTTGAATGAACTCACGAATGTATAACAATCGTGGGCTACACGATTAAATATCTCTGATACCATATTCAGAGGAGAGTTCACGCGTATGAGTTGAGCACTTAGCGGCTTGTTCTCCTAAAACAATATCCACATCGAATAAATTACTTCAAAATGTAGCTTTTCAGAAGACAATAATGAAAATAAGATTCGTATGTATAGTAAAATTTAAAACGGCGTGTATAAATGGTTTCGTTTAATGCGCGTTGAATGAACTCACGAATGTATAACAATCGTGGGCTACAAGAGTAAATGTCTCTGATACCATATTCAGAGAAGTGTTCAAGCGTATGATTTGAGCACTTAGCGGCTTGTTTTTCATATACAATATCCAGTTCGAATGAATTACTGCAAAATATAGCTTTTAAGAAGACATTAATCAAAATAAGATTCGTATGTATAGTAAAATTTAAAACGGCGTGTATACATGGTATCGCTTAATGCGCGTTGAATGAACTCACGAATGTATAACAATCGTGGGCTACACGATTAAATATCTCTGATGCCATATTCAGAGGAGAGTTCACGCGTATGAGTTGAGCACTTAGCGGCTTGTTCTCCTAAAACAATATCCTCATCGAATGAATTACAGGAAAATATAGCTATTCAGAACACAATAATCAAAATATGATTCGCATGTATAGTAAAAGTTAAAACGGCGTGTATAAACTGTTGTGAACCGTTTAATCACGTTCAATGAACTCAATAATGAATAACAATCTTGGGCTACAAGATTAAATATCTCTGATACCATATTCAGAGATATGTTCACGCGTGGCAGTTGAGCACGTAGCGGCTAGTTTCTCTGATAAAATACCCCGATTGAGTTAATTACTGCAAAATATAGCTTTTCAGAAGCCAATAATCAAAATAAGATTCGTATGTATAATAAAAGTTAAAACGGCTTATATAAACTGTTGTGTATCGTTTAATGTGCGTTGAATGAACTCACGAATGTATAACAATCGTGGGCTACAAGAGTAAATGTCTCTGATACCATATTCAGAGAAGTGTTCAAGCGTATGATTTGAGCACTTAGCGGCTAGTTTATCTGATAAAATACCCCGATTGAGTTAATTACTGCAAAATATAGCTTTTCAGAAGCCAATAATCAAAATAAAATTCGTATGTATAATAAAAGTTAAAACGGCGTGTATAAATGGTATCGTTTAATGCGCGTTGAATGAACTCACGAATGTATAACAATCGTGGGCTACAAGAGTAAATGTCTCTGATACCATATTCAGAGAAGTGTTCACGCGTAAGATTCGAGCACTTAGCGGCTTGTTTTTCTTATACAATATCCACATCGAATGAATTACTGCAAAATACAGCTTTTCAGAAGAATATAATCAAAATAAGATTCGTATGTAAAGAAAAAGTTAAAACGGCCTGTATAACCTGTTGTGAACCGCTTAATCACGTTGAATGAACTCAATAATGAATAACAATCGTGGGCTACAAGATTAAATATCTCTGATACCATATTCAGAGAAGTGTTCCCGCGTGTGAGTTGAGCACTTAGCGGCTAGTTTATCTGATAAAATATCCCGATTGACTTAATTACTGCAAAATATAGCTTTTCAGAAGCCAATAATCAAAATAAGATTCGTATGTATAATAAAAGTTTAAACGGCTTATATAATCTGTTGTGTATCGTTTAATGTGCATTGAATGAACTCACGAATGTATAACAATCGTGGGTTACAAGAGTAAATGTCTCTGATACCATATTCAGAGAAGTGTTCACGCGTAAGATTTGAGCACTTAGCGGCTTGTTTTTCTTATACAATATCCACATCGAATGAATTACTGCAAAATACAGCTTTTCAGAAGACAATAATCAAAATAAGATTCGTATGTATAGAAAAAGATAAAACGGCGTGTATAAACTGTTGTGAACCGTTTAATCACGTTGAATGAACTCAATAATGAATAACAATCGTGGGCTACAAGATTAAATATCTCTGATACCATATTCAGAGAAGTGTTCCCGCGTGTGATTTGAGCACTTAGCGGCGAGTTTATCTGATAAAATATCCCGATTGAGTTAATTACTGCAAAATATAGCTTTTCAGAAGACAGTAATCAAAATAAGATTCGTATGTATAATAAAAGTTAAAACGGCTTATATAAACTGTTGTGAACAGCTTAATCACGTTGAATGAACTCAATAATGAATAACAATCGTGGGCTACAAGATTAAATATCTCTGATACCATATTCAGAGAAGTGTTCACGCGTTTGAGTTGAGCACTTAGCGGCTTGTTTTTCTTATACAATATCCACATCGAATGAATTACTGCAAAATATAGGTTTTCAGAAGACAATAATCAAAATAAGATTCGTATGTATAATAAAATTCAAAACGGCGTGTATAAATGGTATCGTTTACAAGAGTAAATGTCTCTGATACCATATTCAGAGAAGTGTTCAAGCGTATGATTTGAGCACTTAGCGGCTTGTTTTTCTTATACAATATCCACATCGAATGAATTACTGCAAAATATAGGTTTTCAGAAGACAATAATCAAAATAAGATTCGTATGTACAGTAAAATTTAAAACGGCGTGTATAAATGGTTTCTTTTAATGCGCGTTGAATCAACTCACGAATGTATAACAATCGTGGGCTACAAGAGTAAATGTCTCTGATAGCATATACAGAGACGTCTTCACGCGTGTGATTTGAGCAATTAGCGGCTAGTTTATCTGATACAATATCCTCATCGAATGAATTACAGGAAAATATAGCTATTCAGAACACAATAATCAAAATATGATTCGCATGTATAGTAAAAGTTAAAACGGCGTGTATAAACTGTTGTGAACCGTTTAATCACGTTGAATGAACTCAATAATGAATAACAATCGTGGGCTACAAGATTAAATATCTCTGATACCATATTCAGAGAAGTGTTCCCGCGTGTGAGTTGAGCACTTAGCGGCTAGTTTATCTGATAAAATATCCCGATTGACTTAATTACTGCAAAATATAGCTTTTCAGAAGCCAATAATCAAAATAAGATTCGTATGTATAATAAAAGTTTAAACGGCTTATATAATCTGTTGTGTATCGTTTAATGTGCGTTGAATGAACTCACGAATGTATAACAATCGTGGGTTACAAGAGTAAATGTCTCTGATACCATATTCAGAGAAGTGTTCACGCGTAAGATTTGAGCACTTAGCGGCTTGTTTTTCTTATACAATATCCACATCGAATGAATTACTGCAAAATACAGCTTTTCAGAAGACAATAATCAAAATAAGATTCGTATGTATAGAAAAAGATAAAACGGCGTGTATAAACTGTTGTGAACCGTTTAATCACGTTGAATGAACTCAATAATGAATAACAATCGTGGGCTACAAGATTAAATATCTCTGATACCATATTCAGAGAAGTGTTCCCGCGTGTGAGGTGAGCACTTAGCGGCTAGTTTATCTGATACAATATCCCCATTGAGTTAATTACTGCAAAATATAGCTTTTCAGAAGACAATAATCAAAATATGATTCGCATGTATAGTAAAAAGTTAAAACGGCGTGTATAAACTGTTGTGTATCGTTTAATCACGTTGAATGAACTCAATGATGAATAACAATCGTGGGCTACAAGATTAAATATCTCTGATACCATATTCAGAGAAGTGTTCCCGCGTGTGAGTTGAGCAATTAGCGGCTAGATTATCTGATACAATATCTTCATCGAATGAATTACTGCAAAATATAGCTATTCAGAACACAATAATGAAAATATGATTCGCATGTATAGTAAAAGTTAAATCGGCGTGTATAAACTGTTGTGTATCGTTTAATCACGTTGAATGAACTCAATAATGAATAACAATCTTGGGCTACAAGATTATATATCTCTGATACCATATTCAGAGAAGTGTTCGCGCGTGTGAGATGAGCAATTAACGGCTAGTTTATGTGATACAATATCCTCATCAAATGAATTACAGCAAAATATAGCTTTTCAGAAGCCAATAATCAAAATAAAAATCTTATGTATAATAAAAGTTAAAACGGCGTGTATAAATGGTATCGTTTAATGCGCGTTGAATGAACTCACGAATGTATAACAATCGTGGGCTACAAGAGTAAATGTCTCTGATACCATATTCAGAGAAGTGTTCACGCGTATGAGTTGAGCACTTAGCGGCTTGTTTGTCTTATACAATATCCAGATCGAATGAATTACTGCAAAATATAGCTTTTCAGAAGACAGTAATCAAAATAAGATTCGTATGTATAGTAAAATTTAAAACGGCGTGTATACATGGTATCGCTTAATGCGCGTTGAATGAACTCACGAATGTATAACAATCGTGGGCTACAAGATTAAATATCTCTGATACCATATTCAGAGGAGAGTTCACGCGTATGAGTTGAGCACTTAGCGGCTTGTTCTCCTAAAACAATATCCACATCGAATAAATTACTTCAAAATGTAGCTTTTCAGAAGACAATAATGAAAATAAGATTCGTATGTATAGTAAAATTTAAAACGGCGTGTATAAATGGTTTCGTTTAATGCGCGTTGAATGAACTCACGAATGTATAACAATCGTGGGCTACAAGAGTAAATGTCTCTGATACCATATTCAGAGAAGTGTTCAAGCGTATGATTTGAGCACTTAGCGGCTTGTTTTTCTTATAAAATATCCCGTTTGAATGAATTACTGCAAAATATAGCTTTTCAGAAGACATTAATCAAAATAAGATTCGTATGTATAGTAAAATTTAAAACGACGTGTATACATGGTATCGCTTAATGCGCGTTGAATGAACTCACGAATGTATAACAATCGTGGGCTACACGATTAAATATCTCTGATGCCATATTCAGAGGAGAGTTCACGCGTATGAGTTGAGCACTTAGCGGCTTGTTCTCCTAAAACAATATCCACATCGAATAAATTACTTCAAAATGTAGCTTTTCAGAAGCCAATAATCAAAATAAAAATCGTATGTATAATAAAAGTTAAAACTGCGTGTATAAATGGTATCGTTTAATGCGCGTTGAATGAACTCACGAATATATAACAATCGTGGGCTACAAGAGTAAATGTCTCTGATAGCATATTCAGAGACGTCTTCAAGCGTATGATTTGAGCAATTAGCGGCTAGTTTATCTGACACAATATCCTCATCGAATGAATTACAGGAAAATATAGCTATTCAGAACACAATAATCAAAATATAATTCGCATGTATAGTAAAAGTTAAAACGGCGTGTATAAACTGTTGTGAACCGTTTAATCACGTTGAATGAACTCAATAATGAATAACAATCTTGGGCTACAAGATTAAATATCTCTGATACCATATTCAGAAAAGTGTTCCCGCGTGTCAGTTGAGCACTTAGCGGCTAGTTTATCTGATAAAATACCCCGATTGAGTTAATTACTGCAAAATATAGCTTTTCAGAAGCCAATAATCAAAATAAGATTCGTATGTATAATAAAAGTTAAAACGGCTTATATAAACTGTTGTGTATCGTTTAATGTGCGTTGAATGAACTCACGAATGTATAACAATCGTGGGCTACAAGAGTAAATGTCTCTGATACCATATTCAGAGAAGTGTTCACGCGTATGATTTGAGCACTTAGCGGCTAGTTTATCTGATACAATATCCCGATTGAGTTAATTACTGCAAAATATAGCTTTTCAGAAGCCAATAATCAAAATAAAATTCGTATGTATAATAAAAGTTAAAACGGCGTGTATAAATGGTATCGTTTAATGCGCGTTGAATGAACTCACGAATGTATAACAATCGTGGGCTACAAGAGTAAATGTCTCTGATACCATATTCAGAGAAGTGTTCACGCGTAAGATTTGAGCACTTAGCGGCTTGTATTTCTTATACAATATCCACATCGAATGAATTACTGCAAAATACAGCTTTTCAGAAGACAATAATCAAAATAAGATTCGTATGTAAAGAAAAAGTTAAAACGGCCTGTATAACCTGTTGTGAACCGCTTAATCACGTTGAATGAACTCAATAATGAATAACAATCGTGGGCTACAAGATTAAATATCTCTGATACCATATTCAGAGAAGTGTTCCCGCGTGTGAGGTGAGCACTTAGCGGCTAGTTTATCTGATACAATATCCCCATTGAGTTAATTACTGCAAAATATAGCTTTTCAGAAGACAATAATCAAAATATGATTCGCATGTATAGTAAAAGTTAAAACGGCGTGTATAAACTGTTGTGTATCGTTTAATCACGTTGGATGAACTCAATGATGAATAACAATCGTGGGCTACAAGATTAAATATCTCTGATACCATATTCAGAGAAGTGTTCCCGCGTGTGAGGTGAGCACTTAGCGGCTAGTTTATCTGATACAATATCCCCATTGAGTTAATTACTGCAAAATATAGCTTTTCAGAAGACAATAATCAAAATATGATTCGAATGTATAGTAAAAGTTAAATCGGCGTGTATAAACTGTTGTGTATCGTTTAATCACGTTGAATGAACTCAATAATGAATAACAATCTTGGGCTACAAGATTATATATCTCTGATACCATATTCAGAGAAGTGTTCACGCGTGTGAGATGAGCAATTAACGGCTAGTTTATGTGATACAATATCCTCATCGAATGAATTACAGCAAAATATAGCTTTTCAGAAGCCAATAATCAAAATAAGATTCGTATGTATAGTAAAATTTAAAACGGCGTGTATACATGGTATCGTTTAATGCGCGTTGTATGAACTCACGAATGTATAACAATCGTGGGCTACAGGAGTAAATGTCTCTGATACCATATTCAGAGAAGTGTTCAAGCGTATAATTTGAGCACTTAGCGGCTTGTTTTTCTTATACAATATCAACATCGAAAGAATTACTGCAAAATATAGGTTTTTAGAAGACAATAATCAAAATAAGATTCGTATGTATAGTAAAATTTAAAACGGCGTGTATAAATGGTATCGTTTAATGCGCGTTGAATGAACTCACGAATGTATAACAATCGTGGGCTACAAGAGTAAATGTCTATGATACCATATTCAGAGAAGTGTTCACGCGTATGAGTTGAGCACTTAGCGGCTTGTTTGTCTTATACAATATCCAGATCGAATGAATTACTGCAAAATATAGCTTTTCAGAAGACAGTAACCAAAATAAGATTCGTATGTATAGTAAAATTTAAAACGGCGTGTATACATGGTATCGTTTAATGCGCGTTGAATGAACTCACGAATGTATAACAATCATGGGCTACAAGAGTAAATGTCTCTGATACCATATTCAGAGAAGTGTTCAAGCGTATAAATTGAGCACTTAGCGGCTTGTTTTTCTTATACAATATCCACATCGAATGAATTACTGCAAAATATAGGTTTTCAAAAGACAATAATCAAAATAAGATTCGTATGTATAGTAAAATTCAAAACGGCGTGTATAAATGGTATCGTTTACAAGAGTAAATGTCTCTGATACCATATTCAGAGAAGTGTTCAAGCGTATGATTTGAGCACTTAGTGGCTTGTTTTTCTTATACAATATCCACATCGAATGAATTACTGCAAAATATAGGTTTTCAGAAGACAATAATCAAAATAAGATTCGTATGTATAGTAAAATTTATAACGGCGTGTATAAATGGTTTCGTTTAATGCGCGTTGAATGTACTCACGAATGTATAACAATCGTGGGCTACAAGAGTAAATGTCTCTGATAGCATATTCAGAGACGTCTTCAAGCGTATGATTTGAGCAATTAGCGGCTAGTTTATCTGATACAATATCCTCATCGAATGAATTACAGGAAAATATAGCTATTCAGAACACAATAATCAAAATATGATTCGCATGTATAGTAAAAGTTAAAACGGCGTGTATAAACTGTTGTGAACCGTTTAATCACGTTGAATGAACTCAATAATGAATAACAATCGTGGGCTACAAGATTAAATATCTCTGATACCATATTCAGAGAAGTGTTCCCGCGTGGAGTTGAGCACTTAGCGGCTAGTTTATCTGATAAAATATCCCGATTGACTTAATTACTGCAAAATATAGCTTTTCAGAAGCCAATAATCAAAATAAGATTCGTATGTATAATAAAAGTTTAAACGGCTTATATAATCTGTTGTGTATCGTTTAATGTGCGTTGAATGATATAACGAATGAATAAAAATCTTGGGCTACAAGATTAAATATCTCTGATACCATATTCAGAGAAGTGTTCACGCGTAAGATTTGAGCACTTAGCGGCTTGTTTTTCTTATACAATATCCACATCGAATGAATTACTGCAAAATATAGCTTTTCAGAACACAATAATCAAAATAAGATTCGTATGTATAGAAAAAGTTAAAACGGCGTGTATAAACTGTTGTGAACCGTTTAATCACGTTGAATGAACTCAATAATGAATAACAATCGTGGGCTACAAGATTAAATATCTCTGATACCATATTCAGAGAAGTGTTCCCGCGTGTGAGGTGAGCACTTAGCGGCTAGTTTATCTGATACAATATCCCCATTGAGTTAATTACTGCAATATATAGCTTTTCAGAACACAATAATGAAAATATGATTCGAATATATAGTAAAAGTTAAATCGGCGTGTATAAACTTTTGTTTATCGTTTAATCACGTTGAATGAACTCAATAATGAATAACAATCTTGGGCTACAAGATTATATATCTCTGATACCATATTCAGAGAAGTGTTCACGCGTGTGAGATGAGCAATTAACGGCTAGTTTATGTGATACAATATCCTCATCGAATGAATTACAGCAAAATATAGCTTTTCAGAAGCCAATAATCAAAATAAGATTCGTATGTATAGTAAAATTTAAAACGGCGTGTATACATGGTATCGTTTAATGCGCGTTGTATGAACTCACGAATGTATAACAATCGTGGGCTACAGGAGTAAATGTCTCTGATACCATATTCAGAGAAGTGTTCAAGCGTATAATTTGAGCACTTAGCGGCTTGTTTTTCTTATACAATATCCAGATCGAATGAATTACTGCAAAATATAGCTTTTCAGAAGCCAATAATCAAAATAAGATTCGTATGTATAGTAAAATTTAAAACGGCGTGTATACATGGTATCGTTTAATGCGCGTTGTATGAACTCACGAATGTATAACAATCGTGGGCTACAGGAGTAAATGTCTATGATACCATATTCAGAGAAGTGTTCACGCGTATGAGTTGAGCACTTAGCGGCTTGTTTGTCTTATACAATATCCAGATCGAATGAATTACTGCAAAATATAGCTTTTCAGAAGACAGTAATCAAAATAAGATTCGTATGTATAGTAAAATTTAAAACGGCGTGTATACATGGTATCGTTTAATGCGCGTTGAATGAACTCACGAATGTATAACAATCATGGGCTACAAGAGTAAATGTCTCTGATACCATATTCAGAGAAGTGTTCAAGCGTATAAATTGAGCACTTAGCGGCTTGTTTTTCTTATACAATATCCACATCGAATGAATTACTGCAAAATATAGGTTTTCAAAAGACAATAATCAAAATAAGATTCGTATGTATAGTAAAATTCAAAACGGCGTGTATAAATGGTATCGTTTACAAGAGTAAATGTCTCTGATACCATATTCAGAGAAGTGTTCAAGCGTATGATTTGAGCACTTAGCGGCTTGTTTTTCTTATACAATATCCACATCGAATGAATTACTGCAAAATATAGGTTTTCAGAAGACAATAATCAAAATAAGATTCGTATGTACAGTAAAATTTAAAACGGCGTGTATAAATGGTTTCTTTTAATGCGCGTTGAATGAACTCACGAATGTATAACAATCGTGGGCTGCAAGAGTAAATGTCTCTGATAGCATATTCAGAGACGTCTTCAAGCGTATGATTTGAGCACTTAGTGGCTTGTTTTTCTTATACAATATCCACATCGAATGAATTACTGCAAAATATAGGTTTTCAGAAGACAATAATCAAAATAAGATTCGTATGTATAGTAAAATTTAAAACGGCGTGTATACATGGTATCGTTTAATGCGCGTTGAATGAACTCACGAATGTATAACAATCTTGGGCTACAAGAGTAAATGTCTCTGATAACATATTCAGAGAAGTGTTCAAGCGTATAAATTGAGCACTTAGCGGCTTGTTTTTCTTATACAATATCCACATCGAATGAATTACTGCAAAATATAGGTTTTCAGAAGACAATAATCAAAATAAGATTCGTATGTATAGTAAAATTTAAAACGGTGTGTATAAATGGTATCGTTTAATGCGCGTTGAATGAACTCACGAATGTACAACAATCGTGGGCTACAAGAGTAAATGTCTCTGATACCATATTCAGAGAAGTGTTCAAGCGTATGATTTGAGCACTTAGCGGCTTGTTTTTCTTATACAATATCCACATCGAATGTATTACTGCAAAATATAGGTTTTCAGAAGACAATAATCAAAATAAGATTCGTATGTACAGTAAAATTTAAAACGGCGTGTATAAATGGTTTCTTTTAATGCGCGTTGAATGAACTCACGAATGTATAACAATCGTGGGCTACAAGAGTAAATGTCTCTGATAGCATATTCAGAGACGTCTTCAAGCGTATGATTTGAGCAATTAGCGGCTAGTTTATCTGATACAATATCCTCATCGAATGAATTACAGGAAAATATAGCTATTTAGAACACAATAATCAAAATATGATTCGCATGTATAGTAAAAGTTAAAACGGCGTGTATAAACTGTTGTGTATCGTTTAATTACGTTGAATGAACTCAATGATGAATAACAATCTTGGGCTACAATAATATATATCTCTGATACCATATTCAGAGAAGTGTTCACGCGTGTGAGATGATCAATTAACGGCTAGTTTATGTGATACAATATCCTCATCGAATGAATTACAGCAAAATATAGCTTTTCAGAAGCCAATAATCAAAATAAAATTCGTATGTATAATAAAAGTTAAAACGGCGTGTATAAATGGTATCGTTTAATGCGCGTTGAATGAACTCACGAATGAATGACAATCGTGGGCTACAAGAGTAAATGTCTCTGATACTATATTCAGAGAAGTGTTCACGCGTATGAGTTGAGCACTTAGCGGCTTGTTTGTCTTATACAATATCCAGATCGAATGAATTACTGCAAAATTCAGCTTTTCCGAAGACAGTAATCAAAATAAGATTCGTATGTATAGTAAAATTTAAAACGGCGTGTATACATGGTATCGCTTAATGCGCGTTGAATGAACTCACGAATGTATAACAATCGTGGGCTACACGATTAAATATCTCTGATACCATATTCAGAGGAGAGTTCACGCGTATGAGTTGAGCACTTAGCGGCTTGTTCTCCTAAAACAATATCCACATCGAATAAATTACTTCAAAATGTAGATTTTCAGAAGACAATAATGAAAATAAGATTCGTATGTATAGAAAAAGTTAAAATGGCCAGTATAAACTGTTGTGAACCGCTTAATCACGTTGAATGAACTCAATACTGAATAACAATCGTGGGCTACAAGATTAAATATCTCTGATACCATATTCAGAGAAGTGTTCCCGCGTGTGAGTTGAGCACTTAGCGGCTAGTTTATCTTATACAATATCCCCATTGAGTTAATTACTGCAAAATATAGCTTTTCAGAAGACAATAATCAAAATATGATTCGCATGTATAGTAAAAGTTAAAACGGCGTGTATAAACTGTTGTGTATCGTTTAATCACGTTGAATGAACTCAATGATGAATAACAATCGGGGGCTCCAAGAATATATATCTCTGATACCATATTCAGAGTAGTGTTCACGCGTGTGAGATGAGCAATTAACGGCTAGTTTATGTGATACAATATCCTCATCGAATGAATTACAGCAAAATATAGCTTTTCAGAAGCCAATAATCAAAATAAAATTCGTATATATAATAAAAGTTAAAACGGCTTGTATAAATGGTATCGTTTAATGCGCGTTGAATGAACTCACGAATGTATAACAATCGCGGGCTACAAGAGTAAATGTCTATGATACCATATTCAGAGAAGTGTTCACGCGTATGAGTTGAGCACTTAGCGGCTTGTTTGTCTTATACAATATCCAGATCGAATGAATTACTGCAAAATATAGCTTTTCAGAAGACAGTAATCAAAATAAGATTCGTATGTATAGTAAAATTTAAAACGGCGTGTATACATGGTATCGCTTAATGCGCGTTGAATGAACTCACGAATGTATAACAATCGTGGGCTACAAGAGTAAATGTCTATGATACCATATTCAGAGACGTCTTCAAGCGTATGATTTGAGCACTTAGTGGCTTGTTTTTCTTATACAATATCCACATCGAATGAATTACTGCAAAATATAGGTTTTCAGAAGACAATAATCAAAATAAGATTCGCATGTATAGTAAAATTTAAAACGGCGTGTACAAACCGTTGTGTATCGTTTAATGCGCGTTGAATGAACCTACTAATGTATAACAATCTTGGGCTACAAGATTATGTATCTCTGATACCATATTCAGAGAAGTGTTCCCGCGTGTGAGTTGAGCAATTAGCGGCTAGATTATCTGATACAATATCTTCATCGAATGAATTACTGCAAAATATAGCTATTCAGAACACAATAATGAAAATATGATTCGCATGTATAGTAAAAGTTAAATCGGCGTGTATAAACTGTTGTGTATCGTTTAATCACGTTGAATGAACTCAATAATGAATAACAATCTTGGGCTACAAGATTATATATCTCTGATACCATATTCAGAGAAGTGTTCGCGCGTGTGAGATGAGCAATTAACGGCTAGTTTATGTGATACAATATCCTCATCGAATGAATTACAGCAAAATATAGCTTTTCAGAAGCCAATAATCAAAATAAAAATCTTATGTATAATAAAAGTTAAAACGGCGTGTATAAATGGTATCGTTTAATGCGCGTTGAATGAACTCACGAATGTATAACAATCGTGGGCTACAAGAGTAAATGTCTCTTATACCATATTCAGAGAAGCGTTCACGCGTATGAGTTGAGCACTTAGCGGCTTGTTTGTCTTATACAATATCCAGATCGAATGAATTACTGCAAAATATAGCTTTTCCGAAGACAGTAATAAAAATAAGATTCGTATGTATAGTAAAATTTAAAACGGCGTGTATACATGGTATCGCTTAATGCGCGTTGAATGAACTCACGAATGTATAACAATCGTGGGCTACACGATTAAATATCTCTGATACCATATTCAGAGGAGAGTTCACGCGTATGAGTTGAGCACTTAGCGGCTTGTTCTCCTAAAACAATATCCACATCGAATAAATTACTTCAAAATGTAGCTTTTCAGAAGACAATAATGAAAATAAGATTCGTATGTATAGTAAAATTTAAAACGGCGTGTATAAATGGTTTCGTTTAATGCGCGTTGAATGAACTCACGAATGTATAACAATCGTGGGCTACAAGAGTAAATGTCTCTGATACCATATTCAGAGACGTCTTCAAGCGTATGATTTGAGCACTTAGTGGCTTGTTTTCTTATACAATATCCACATCGAATGAATTACTGCAAAATATAGGTTTTCAGAAGACAATAATCAAAATAAGATTCGCATGTATAGTAAAATTTAAAACGGCGTGTACAAACCGTTGTGTATCGTTTAATGCGCGTTGAATGAACCTACTAATGTATAACAATCTTGGGCTACAAGATTATGTATCTCTGTTACCATATTCAGAGATGTGTTCACGCGTGTGATTTGAGCAATTAGCGGCTAGTTTATCTGATACAATATCCTCATCGAATGAATTACAGGAAAATATAGCTATTCAGAACACAATAATCAAAATATGATTCGCATGTATAGTAAAAGTTAAAACGGCGTGTATAAACTGTTGTGAACCGTTTAATCACGTTGAATGAACTCAATAATGAATAACAATCGTGGGCTACAAGATTAAATATCTCTGATACCATATTCAGAAAAGTGTTCCCGCGTGTGAGTTGAGCACTTAGCGGCGAGTTTATCTGATAAAATATCCCGATTGAGTTAATTACTGCAAAATATAGCTTTTCAGAAGCCAATAATCAAAATAAGATTCGTATGTATAGTAAAATTTAAAACGGCGTGTATAAATGATTTCGTTTAATGCGCGTTGAATGAACTCACGAATGTATAACAATCGTGGGCTACAAGAGTAAATGTCTCTGATACCATATTCAGAGAAGTGTTCAAGCGTATGATTTGAGCACTTAGCGGCTTGTTTTTCTGATACAATATCCACATCGAATGAATTACTGCAAAATATAGGTTTTCAGAAGACAATAATCAAAATAAGATTCGTATGTATAGTAAAATTTAAAACGGCGTGTATAAATGGTTTCTTTTAATGCGCGTTGAATGAACTCACGAATGTATAACAATCGTGGGCTACAAGAGTAAATGTCTCTGATACCATATTCAGAGAAGTGTTCAAGCGTATGATTTGAGCACTTAGCGGCTTGTTTTTCTGATACAATATCCACATCGAATGAATTACTGCAAAATATAGGTTTTCAGAAGACAATAATCAAAATAAGATTCGTATGTATAGTAAAATTTATAACGGCGTGTATAAATGGTTTCGTTTAATGCGCGTTGAATGAACTCACGAATGTATAACAATCGTGGGCTACAAGAGTAAATGTCTCTGATACCATATTCAGAGAAGTGTTCAAGCGTATGATTTGAGCACTTAGCGGCTTGTTTTTCTTATACAATATCCACATCGAATGAATTACTGCAAAATATAGGTTTTCAGAAGACAATAATCAAAATAAGATTCGTATGTATAGTAAAATTTATAACGGCGTGTATAAATGGTTTCGTTTAATGCGCGTTGAATGAACTCACGAATGTATAACAATCGTGGGCTACAAGAGTAAATGTCTCTGATACCATATTCAGAGAAGTGTTCAAGCGTATGATTTGAGCACTTAGCGGCTTGTTTTTCTTATACAATATCCACATCGAATGAATTACTGCAAAATATAGGTTTTCAGAAGACAATAATCAAAATAAGATTCGTATGTATAGTAAAATTTAAAACGGCGTGTATAAATGGTATCGTTTAATGCGCGTTGAATGAACTCACGAATGTATAACAATCGTGGGCTACAAGAGTAAATGTCTCTGATACTATATTCAGAGAAGTGTTCACGCGTAAGATTTGAGCACTTAGCGGCTTGTTTTTCTTGTACAATATCCACATCGAATGAATTACTGCAAAATACAGCTTTTCAGAAGACAATAATCAAAATAAGATTCGTATGTATAGAAAAAGTTAAAATGGCCTGTGTAAACTGTTGTGAACCGCTTAATCACGTTGAATGAACTCAATAATGAATAAAAATCGTGGGCTACAAGATTAAATATCTCTGATACCATATTCTGAGAAGTGTTCCCGCGTGTGAGTTGAGCACTTAGCGGCTAGTTTATCTGATACAATATCCCCATTGAGTTAATTACTGCAAAATATAGCTTTTCGGAAGACAATATTCAAAATATGATTCGCATGTATAGTAAAAGTTAAAACGGCGTGTATAAACTGTTGTGTATCGTTTAATCACGTTGAATGAACTCAATGATGAACAACAATCGTGGGCTACAAGATTATATATCTCTGATACCATATTCAGAGAAGTGTTCGCGCGTGTGAGATGAGCAATTAACGGCTAGTTTATGTGATACAATATCCTCATCGAATGAATTACAGCAAAAAATATAGCTTTTCAGAAGCCAATAATCAAAATAAAAATCTTATGTATAATAAAAGTTAAAACGGCGTGTATAAATGGTATCGTTTAATGCGCGTTGAATGAACTCACGAATGTATAACAATCGTGGGCTACAAGAGTAAATGTCTCTGATACCATATTCAGAGAAGTGTTCACGCGTATGAGTTGAGCACTTAGCGGCTTGTTTGTCTTATACAATATCCAGATCGAATGAATTACTGCAAAATATAGCTTTTCAGAAGACAATAATCAAAATAAGATTCGTATGTATAGTAAAATTTAAAACGGCGTGTATAAATGGTATCGTTTAATGCGCGTTGAATGAACTCATGAATCTATAACAATCGTGGGCTACAAGAGTAAATGTCTCTGATACCATATTCAGAGAAGTCTTCAAGCGTATGATTTGAGCACTTAGCGGCTTGTTTTTCTTATACAATATCCACATCGAATGAATTACTGCAAAATATAGGTTTTCAGAAGACAATAATCAAAATAAGATTCGGATGAATAGTAAAATTTAAAACGGCGTGTATAAATGGTATCGTTTAATGCGCGTTGAATGAACTCACGAATCTATAACAATCGTGGGCTACAAGAGTAAATGTCTCTGATACCATACTCAGAGAAGTGTTCAAGCGTTTGATTTGAGCACTTAGCGGCTTGTTTTTCTTATACAATATCCACATCGAATGAATTACTGCAAAATATACGTTTTCAGAAGACAATAATCAAAATAAGATTCGTATGTATAGTAAAATTTAAAACGGCGTGTATAAATGGTTTCGTTTAATGCGCGTTGAATGAACTCACGAATGTATAACAATCGTTGGCTACAAGAGTAAATGTCTCTGTTACCGTATTCAGAGAAGTGTTCAAGCGTATGATTTGAGCACTTAGCGGCTTGTTTTTCTTATACAATATCCACATAGCATAAATTACTGCACAATAGACATTGTCACAATACAATAATCAAAATCAGATTAGTAGGTATAGTAAAATTTAAAACGGCGTGTATAAATGGTATCGTTTAATGCGCGTTGAATGAACTCACGAATGTATAACAATCGTGGGCTACAAGAGTAAATGTCTCTGATACCATATTCAGAGAAGTGTTCAAGCGTATGATTTGAGCACTTAGCAGCTTGTTTTTCATATACAATATCCACATCGAATGAATTACTGCAAAATATAGCTTTTCAGAAGACAATAATCAAAATAAGATTCGTATGTATAGTAAACTTAAAACGGCGTGTACAAACTGTTGTGTATCGTTTAATGCGCGTTCAATGAACCTACTAATGTATAACAATCTTCGGCTACAAGATTATGTATCTCTGATACCATATTCAGAGAGGTGTTCACGCGTTTGAGTTGAGCACTTAGCGGCTTGTTCTTCTAATACAATATCCACATCGAATAAATTACAGCAAAATATAGCTTTTCAAAAGACAATAATCAAAATGAGATTCGTATGTATAGTAAAAGTTAAAACGGGGTGTATAATGTGTTGAGTATTGTTCAATGCGCGTTGAATGAACTCAATAATGAATAACAATCGTGGGCTACAAGATTAAATATCTCTGATACCATATTCAGAGAAGTGTTCCCGCGTGTGAGTTGAGCACTTAGCGGCGAGTTTATCTGATAAAATATCCCGATTGAGTTAATTACTGCAAAATATAGCTTTTCAGAAGCCAATAATCAAAATAAGATTCGTATGTATAGTAAAATTTAAAACGGCGTGTATAAATGATTTCGTTTAATGCGCGTTGAATGAACTCACGAATGTATAACAATCGTGGGCTACAAGAGTAAATGTCTCTGATACCATATTCAGAGAAGTGTTCAAGCGTATGATTTGAGCACTTAGCGGCTTGTTTTTCTGATACAATATCCACATCGAATGAATTACTGCAAAATATAGGTTTTCAGAAGACAATAATCAAAATAAGATTCGTATGTATAGTAAAATTTAAAACGGCGTGTATACATGGTATCGCTTAATGCGCGTTGAATGAACTCACGAATGTATAACAATCGTGGGCTACACGATTAAATATCTCTGATACCATATTCAGAGGAGAGTTCACGCGTATGAGTTGAGCACTTAGCGGCTTGTTCTCCTAAAACAATATCCACATCGAATAAATTACTTCAAAATGTAGCTTTTCAGAAGACAATAATGAAAATAAGATTCGTATGTATAGTAAAATTTAAAACGGCGTGTATAAATGGTTTCGTTTAATGCGCGTTGAATGAACTCACGAATGTATAACAATCGTGGGCTACAAGAGTAAATGTCTCTGATACCATATTCAGAGACGTCTTCAAGCGTATGATTTGAGCACTTAATGGCTTGTTTTTCTTATACTATATCCACATCGAATGAATTACTGCAAAATATAGGTTTTCAGAAGACAATAATCAAAATAAGATTCGCATGTATAGTAAAATTTAAAACGGCGTGTACAAACCGTTGTGTATCGTTTAATGCGCGTCGAATGAACCCACTAATGTATAACAATCTTGGGCTACAAGATTATGTATCTCTGATACCATATTCAGAGATGTGTTCACGCGTGTGATTTACGCAATTAGCGGCTAGTTTATCTGATACAATATCCTCATCGAATGAATTACAGGAAAATATAGCTATTCAGATTACAATAATCAAAATAAGATTCGCATGTATAGTAAAATTTAAAACGGCGTGTACAAGCCGTTGTGTATCGTTTAATGCGCGTTCAATGAACCTACTAATGTATAACAATCTTCGGCTACAAGATTATGTATCTCTGATACCATATTCAGAGATGTGTTCACGCGTGTGAGTTGAGCACTTAGCGGCGAGTTTATCTGATAAAATATCCCGATTGAGTTAATTACTGCAAAATATAGCTTTTCAGAAGCCAATAATCAAAATAAGATTCGTATGTATAGTAAAATTTAAAACGGCGTGTATAAATGATTTCGTTTAATGCGCGTTGAATGAACTCACGAATGTATAACAATCGTGGGCTACAAGAGTAAATGTCTCTGATACCATATTCAGAGAAGTGTTCAAGCGTATGATTTGAGCACTTAGCGGCTTGTTTTTCTTATACAATATCCACATCGAATGAATTACTGCAAAATATAGGTTTTCAGAAGACAATAATCAAAATAAGATTCGTATGTATAGTAAAATTTAAAACGGCGTGTATACATGGTATCGCTTAATGCGCGTTGAATGAACTCACGAATGTATAACAATCGTGGGCTACACGATTAAATATCTCTGATACCATATTCAGAGGAGAGTTCACGCGTATGAGTTGAGCACTTAGCGGCTTGTTCTCCTAAAACAATATCCACATCGAATAAATTACTTCAAAATGTAGCTTTTCAGAAGACAATAATGAAAATAAGATTCGTATGTATAGTAAAATTTAAAACGGCGTGTATAAATGGTTTCGTTTAATGCGCGTTGAATGAACTCACGAATGTATAACAATCGTGGGCTACAAGAGTAAATGTCTCTGATACCATATTCAGAGACGTCTTCAAGCGTATGATTTGAGCACTTAGTGGCTTGTTTTTCTTATACAATATCCACATCGAATGAATTACTGCAAAATATAGGTTTTCAGAAGACAATAATCAAAATAAGATTCGCATGTATAGTAAAATTTAAAACGGCGTGTACAAACCGTTGTGTATCGTTTAATGCGCGTTGAATGAACCTACTAATGTATAACAATCTTGGGCTACAAGATTATGTATCTCTGATACCATATTCAGAGAGGTGTTCACGCGTGTGATTTGAGCAATTAGCGGCTAGTTTATCTGATACAATATCCTCATCGAATGAATTACAGGAAAATATAGCTATTCAAAACACAATAATCAAAATAAGATTCGCATGTATAGTAAAATTTAAAACGGCGTGTACAAACCGTTGTGTATCGTTTAATGCGCGTTGAATGAACCTACTAATGTATAACAATCTTGGGCTACAAGATTATGTATCTCTGATACCATATTCAGAGATGTGTTCACGCGTGTGAGTTGAGCACTTAGCGGCGAGTTTATCTGATAAAATATCCCGATTGAGTTAATTACTGCAAAATATAGCTTTTCAGAAGCCAATAATCAAAATAAGATTCGTATGTATAGTACGATTTAAAACGGCGTGTATAAATGATTTCGTTTAATGCGCGTTGAATGAACTCACGAATCTATAACAATCGTGGGCTACAAGAGTAAATGTCTCTGATACCATATTCAGAGAAGTGTTCAAGCGTATGATTTGAGCACTTAGCGGCTTGTTTTTCTTATACAATATCCACATCGAATGAATTACTTCAAAATATAGGTTTTCAGAAGACAATAATCAAAATAAGATTCGTATGTATAGTAAAATTTAAAACGGCGTGTATACATGGTATCGCTTAATGCGCGTTGAATGAACTCACGAATGTATAACAATCGTGGGCTACAAGAGTAAATGTCTATGATACCATATTCAGAGACGTCTTCAAGCGTATGATTTGAGCACTTAGTGGCTTGTTTTTCTTATACAATATCCACATCGAATGAATGACTGCAAAATATAGGTTTTCAGAAGACAATAATCAAAATAAGATTCGCATGTATAGTAAAATTTAAAACGGCGTGTACAAACCGTTGTGTATCGTTTAATGCGCGTTGAATGAACCTACTAATGTATAACAATCTTGGGCTACAAGATTATGTATCTCTGATACCATATTCAGAGAAGTGTTCCCGCGTGTGAGTTGAGCAATTAGCGGCTAGATTATCTGATACAATATCTTCATCGAATGAATTACTGCAAAATATAGCTATTCAGAACACAATAATGAAAATATGATTCGCATGTATAGTAAAAGTTAAATCGGCGTGTATAAACTGTTGTGTATCGTTTAATCACGTTGAATGAACTCAATAATGAATAACAATCTTGGGCTACAAGATTATATATCTCTGATACCATATTCAGAGAAGTGTATGCGCGTGTGAGATGAGCAATTAACGGCTAGTTTATGTGATACAATATCCTCATCGAATGAATTACAGCAAAATATAGCTTTTCAGAAGCCAATAATCAAATAAAAATCGTATGTATAATAAAAGTTAAAACGGCGTGTATAAATGGTATCGTTTAATGCGCGTTGAATGAACTCACGAATGTATAACAATCGTGGGCTACAAGAGTAAATGTCTCTGATACCATATTCAGAGAAGCGTTCACGCGTATGAGTTGAGCACTTAGCGGCTTGTTTGTCTTATACAATATCCAGATCGAATGAATTACTGCAAAATATAGCTTTTCCGAAGACAATAATCAAAATAAGATTCGTATGTATAGTAAAATTTAAAACGGCGTGTATACATGGTATCGCGTAATGCGCGTTGAATGAACTCACGAATGTATAACAATCGTGGGCTACACGATTAAATATCTCTGATACCATATTCAGAGGAGAGTTCACGCGTATGAGTTGAGCACTTAGCGGCTTGTTCTCCTAAAACAATATCCACATCGAATAAATTACTTCAAAATGTAGATTTTCAGAAGACAATAATGAAAATAAGATTCGTATGTATAGAAAAAGTTAAAATGGCCAGTATAAACTGTTGTGAACCGCTTAATCACGTTGAATGAACTCAATAATGAATAAAAATCGTGGGCTACAAGATTAAATATCTATGATACCATATTCAGAGAAGTGTTCCCGCGTGTGAGTTGAGCACTTAGCGACTAGTTTATCTTATACAATATCCCCATTGAGTTAATTACTGCAAAATATAGCTTTTCAGAAGACAATAATCAAAATATGATTTGCATGTATAGTAAAAGTTAAAACGGCGTGTATAAACTGTTGTGTATCGTTTAATCACGTTGAATGAACTCAATGATGAATAACAATCGTTGGCTACAAGATTAAATATCTCTGATACCATATTCAGAGAAGTGTTCCCGCGTGTGAGTTGAGCAATTAGCGGCTAGATTATCTGATACAATATCTTCATCGAATGAATTACTGCAAAATATAGCTATTCAGAACACAATAATGAAAATATGATTCGCATGTATAGTAAAAGTTAAATCGGCGTGTATAAACTGTTGTGTATCGTTTAATCACGTTGAATGAACTCAATAATGAATAACAATCTTGGGCTACAAGATTATATATCTCTGATACCATATTCAGAGAAGTGTTCGCGCGTGTGAGATGAGCAATTAACGGCTAGATTATGTGATACACTATCCTAATCGAATGAATTACAGAAAAATATAGCTTTTCAGAAGCCAATAATCAAAATAAAAATCTTATGTATAATAAAAGTTAAAACGGCGTGTATAAATGGTATCGTTTAATGCGCGTTGAATGAACTCACGAATGTATAACAATCGTGGGCTACAAGAGTAAATGTCTCTTATACCATATTCAGAGAAGCGTTCACGCGTATGAGTTGAGCACTTAGCGGCTTGTTTGCCTTATACAATATCCAGATCGAATGAATTACTGCAAAATATAGCTTTTCCGAAGACAGTAATCAAAATAAGATTCGTATGTATAGTAAAATTTAAAACGGCGTGTATAAATGATATCGTCTAATGCGCGTTGAATGAACTCACGAATGTATAACAATCGTGGGCTACACGATTAAATATCTCTGATACCATATTCAGAGGAGAGTTCACGCGTATGAGTTGAGCACTTAGCGGCTTGTTCTCCTAAAACAATATCCACATCGAATAAATTACTTCAAAATGTAGCTTTTCAGAAGACAATAATGAAAATAAGATTCGTATGTATAGTAATATTTAAAACGGCGTGTATAAATGGTTTCGTTTAATGCGCGTTGAATGAACTCACGAATGTATAACAATCGTGGGCTACAAGAGTAAATGTCTCTGATACCATATTCAGAGAAGTGTTCAAGCGTATGATTTGAGCACTTAGCGGCTTGTTTTTCTTATACAATATCCACATCGAATGAATTACTGCAAAATACAGCTTTTCAGAAGACAATAATCAAAATAAGATTCGTATGTATAGAAAAAGTTAAAATGGCCTGTATAAACTGTTGTGAACCGCTTAATCACGTTGAATGAACTCAATAATGAATAACAATCGTGGGCTACAAGATTAAATATCTCTGATACCATATTCAGAGAAGTGTTCCCGCGTGTGAGATAAGCAATTAACGGCTAGTTTATGTGATACAATATCCACATCGAATGAATAACTGCATAATATAGGTTTTCAGAAGACAATAATCAAAATAAGATTCGTATGTATAGTAAAATTTAAAACAGCGTGTATAAATGGTATCGTTTAATCACGTTGAATGAACTCAATGATGAATAACAATCGTGGGCTACAAGATTATATATCTCTGATACCATATTCAGAGAAGTGTTCGCGCGTTTGAGATGAGCAATTAACGGCTAGTTTATGTGATACAATATCCTCCTCGAATGAATTACTGCAAAATATCTCTTTTCAGTAGCCAATAATCAAAATAAAATTCGTATGTATAATAAAAGTTAAAACGGCGTGTATAAATGGTATCGTTTAATGCGCGTTGAATGAACTCATGAATGTATAACAATCGTGGGCTACAAGATTTAATATCTCTGATACAATTTTCAGAGGAGAGTTCACGCGTATGAGTTGAGCAATTAACGGCTAGTTTATGTGATACAATATCCAGATCGAATGAATTACTGCAAAATATAGCTTTTCAGAAGACAATAATCAAAATAAGATTCGTATGTATAGTAAAATTTAAAACGGCGTGTATAAACTGTTGTGTATCGCTTAATCACGTTGAATGAACTCAATAATGAATAACAATCGTGGGCTACAAGATTAAATATCTCTGATACCATATTCAGAGAAGTGTTCCCGCGTGTGAGATAAGCAATTAACGGCTAGTTTATGTGATACAATATCCACATCGAATGAATAACTGCATAATATAGGTTTTCAGAAGACAATAATCAAAATAAGATTCGTATGTATAGTAAAATTTAAAACAGCGTGTATAAATGGTATCGTTTAATGCGCGTTGAATGAACTCACGAATGTATAACAATCGTGGGCTACAAGAGTAAATGTCTCTGATACCATATTCAGAGAAGTCTTCAAGCGTATGATTTGAGCACTTAGCGGCTTGTTTTTCTTATACAATATCCACATCGAATGAATTACTGCAAAATATAGGTTTTCAGAAGACAATAATCAAAATAAAATTCGGATGTATAGTAAAATTTAAAACGGCGTGTATAAATGGTATCGTTTAATGCGCGTTGAATGAACTCACGAATCTATAACAATCGTGGGCTACAAGAGTAAATGTCTCTGATACCATATTCAGAGAAGTGTTCAAGCGTTTGATTTGAGCACTTAGCGGCTTGTTTTTCTTATACAATATCCACATCGAATGAATTACTGCAAAATATAGGTTTTCAGAAGACAATAATCAAAATAAGATTCGTATGTATAGTAAAATTTAAAACGGCGTGTATAAATGGTTTCTTTTAATGCGCGTTGAATGAACTCACGAATGTATAACAATCGTGGGCTACAAGAGTAAATGTCTCTGATACCGTATTCAGAGAAGTGTTCAAGCGTAAGATTTGAGCACTTAGCGGCTTGTTTTTCTTATACAATATCCACATCGAATGAATTACTGCAAAATATAGGTTTTCAGAAGACAATAATCAAAATAAGATTCGTATGTATAGTAAAATTTAAAACGGCGTGTATAAATGGTTTCGTTTAATGCGCGTTGAATGAACTCACGAATGTATAACAATCGTGGGCTACAAGAGTAAATGTCTCTGATACCATATTCAGAGAAGTGTTCAAGCGTATGATTTGAGCACTTAGCAGCTTGTTTTTCATATACAATATCCACATCGAATGAATTACTGCAAAATATAGCTTTTCAGAAGACAATAATCAAAATAAGATTCGTATGTATAGTAAACTTAAAACGGCGTGTACAAACTGTTGTGTATCGTTTAATGCGCGTTCAATGAACCTACTAATGTATAACAATCTTCGGCTACAAGATTATGTATCTCTGATACCATATTCAGAGAGGTGTTCACGCGTTTGAGTTGAGCACTTAGCGGCTTGTTCTTCTAATACAATATCCACATCGAATAAATTACAGCAAAATATAGCTTTTCAAAAGACAATAATCAAAATGAGATTCGTATGTATAGTAAAAGTTAAAACGGTGTGTATAATGTGTTGAGTATTGTTCAATGCGCGTTGAATGAACTCAATAATGAATAACAATCGTGGGCTACAAGATTAAATATCTCTGATACCATATTCAGAGAAGTGTTCCCGCGTGTGAGTTGAGCACTTAGCGGCGAGTTTATCTGATAAAATATCCCGATTGAGTTAATTACTGCAAAATATAGCTTTTCAGAAGCCAATAATCAAAATAAGATTCGTATGTATAGTAAAATTTAAAACGGCGTGTATAAATGATTTCGTTTAATGCGCGTTGAATGAACTCACGAATGTATAACAATCGTGGGCTACAAGAGTAAATGTCTCTGATACCATATTCAGAGAAGTGTTCAAGCGTATGATTTGAGCACTTAGCGGCTTGTTTTTCTGATACAATATCCACATCGAATGAATTACTGCAAAATATAGGTGTTCAGAAGACAATAATCAAAATAAGATTCGTATGTATAGTAAAATTTAAAACGGCGTGTATACATGGTATCGCTTAATGCGCGTTGAATGAACTCACGAATGTATAGCAATCGTGGGCTACACGATTAAATATCTCTGATACCATATTCAGAGGAGAGTTCACGCGTATGAGTTGAGCACTTAGCGGCTTGTTCTCCTAAAACAATATCCACATCGAATAAATTACTTCAAAATGTAGCTTTTCAGAAGACAATAATGAAAATAAGATTCGTATGTATAGTAAAATTTAAAACGGCGTGTATAAATGATTTCGTTTAATGCGCGTTGAATGAACTCACGAATGTATAACAATCGTGGGCTACAAGAGTAAATGTCTCTGATACCATATTCAGAGACGTCTTCAAGCGTATGATTTGAGCACTTAGTGGCTCGTTTTTCTTATACAATATCCACATCGAATGAATTACTGCAAAATATAGGTTTTCAGAAGACAATAATCAAAATAAGATTCGTATGTATAGTAAAATTTAAAACGGCGTGTACAAACCGTTGTGTATCGTTTAATGCTCGTTGAATGAACACACTTATGTATAACAATCTTGGGCTACAAGATTATGTATCTCTGATACCATATTCAGAGATGTGTTCACGCGTGTGATTTGAGCAATTAGCGGCTAGATTAACAGATACAAAAAACACATCGAATGAAATAAAGGAAAATATAGCTATTCAGAACACAATAATCAAATTAAGATTCGCATGTATAGTAAAATTTAAAACGGCGTGTACAAACCGTTGTGTATCGTTTAATGCGCGTTGAATGAACCTACTAATGTATAACAATCTTGGGCTACAAGATTATGTATCTCTGATACCATATTCAGAGATGTGTTCACGCGTGTGAGTTGAGCACTTAGCGGCGAGTTTATCTGATAAAATATCCCGATTGAGTTAATTACTGCAAAATATAGCTTTTCAGAAGCCAATAATCAAAATAAGATTCGTATGTATAGTAAGATTTAAAACGGCGTGTATAAATGATTTCGTTTAATGCGCGTTGAATGAACTCACGAATGTATAACAATCGTGGGCTACAAGAGTAAATGTCTCTGATACCATATTCAGAGAAGTGTTCAAGCGTATGATTTGAGCACTTAGCGGCTTGTTTTTCTTATACAATATCCACATCGAATGAATTACTGCAAAATATAGCTTTTCAGAAGACAATAATCAAAATAAGATTCGTATGTATAGTAAACTTAAAACGGCGTGTATACATGGTATCGTTTAATGCGCGTTGAATGAACTCACGAATGTATAACAATCGTGGGCTACAAGAGTAAATGTCTCTGATACCATATTCAGAGAAGCGTTCAAGCGTATGATTTGAGCACTTAGCGGCTTGTTTTTCTGATACAATATCCACATCGAATGAATTACTGCAAAATATAGGTTTTCAGAAGACAATAATCAAAATAAGATTCGTATGTATAGTAAAATTTAAAACGGCGTGTATAAATGGTATCGTTTAATGCGCGTTGAATGAACTCACGAATGTATAACAATCGTGGGCTACAAGAGTAAATGTCTCTGATACCATATTCAGAGAAGTCTTCAAGCGTATGATTTGAGCACTTAGCGGCTTGTTTTTCTTATACAATATCCACATCGAATGAATTACTGCAAAATATAGGTTTTCAGAAGACAATAATCAAAATAAGATTCGGATGAATAGTAAAATTTAAAACGGCGTGTATAAATGGTATCGTTTAATGCGCGTTGAATGAACTCACGAATCTATAACAATCGTGGGCTACAAGAGTAAATGTCTCTGATACCATATTCAGAGAAGTGTTCAAGCGTATGATTTGAGCACTTAGCGGCTTGTTTTTCTTATACAATATCCACATCGAATGAATTACTGCAAAATATAGGTTTTCAGAAGACAATAATCAAAATAAGATTCGTATGTATAGTAAAATTTATAACGGCGTGTATAAATGGTTTCGTTTAATGCGCGTTGAATGAACTCACGAATGTATAACAATCGTGGGCTACAAGATTAATTGTCTCTGATTCCATATTCAGAGTATTGTTCTATCGTATGATTTGAGCACTTAGCGGCTTGTTTTTCTTGTACAATATCCACATCGAATGAATTACTGCAAAATACAGCTTTTCAGAAGACAATAATCAAAATAAGATTCGTATGTATAGAAAAAGTTAAAATGGCCTGTATAAACTGTTGTGAACCGCTTAATCACGTTGAATGAACTCAATAATGAATAAAAATCGTGGGCTACAAGATTAAATATCTCTGATACCATATTCTGAGAAGTGTTCCCGCGTGTGAGTTGAGCACTTAGCGGCTAGTTTATCTGATACAATATCCCCATTGAGTTAATTACTGCAAAATATAGCTTTTCGGAAGACAATATTCAAAATATGATTCGCATGTATAGTAAAAGTTAAAACGGCGTGTATAAACTGTTGTGTATCGTTTAATCACGTTGAATGAACTCAATGATGAACAACAATCGTGGGCTACAAGCTTAAATATCTCTGATACCATATTCAGAGAAGTGTTCCCGCGTGTGAGTTGAGCAATTAGCTGCTAGATTATCTGATACAATATCTTCATCGAATGAATTACTGCAAAATATAGCTATTCAGAACACAATAATGAAAATATGATTCGCATGTATAGTAAAAGTTAAATCGGCGTGTATAAACTGTTGTGTATCGTTTATTCTCTTTGAATGAACTCAATAAGGAATAACAATCTTGGGCTACAAGATTATATATCTCTGATACCATATTCAGAGAAGTGTTCAAGCGTGTGAGAAGGGCAATTATCGGGTAGTTTATGTGATACAATATCCTCATCGAATGAATTACAGCAAAATATAGCTTTTCAGAAGCCAATAATCAAAATAAAAATCGTATGTATAATAAAAGTTAAAACGGCGTGTATAAATGGTATCGTTTAATGCGCGTTGAATGAACTCACGAATGTATAACAATCGTGGGCTACAAGAGTAAATGTCTCTGATACCATATTCAGAGAAGTGTTCACGCGTATGAGTTGAGCACTTAGCGGCTTGTTTGTCTTATACAATATCCAGATCGAATGAATTACTGCAAAATATAGCTTTTCAGAAGACAGTAATCAAAATAAGATTCGTATGTATAGTAAAATTTAAAACGGCGTGTATACATGGTATCGTTTAATGCGCGTTGAATGAACTCACGAATGTATAACAATCGTGGGCTACAAGATTAAATGTCTCTGATACCATATTCAGAGAAGTGTTCAAGCGTATGATTTGAGCACTTAGCGGCTTGTTTTTCTGATACAATATCCACATCGAATGAATTACTGCAAAATATAGGTTTTCAGAAGAAAATAATCAAAATAAGATTCGGATTAATTGTAAAATTTAAAACGGCGTGTATAAATGGTATCGTTTAATGCGCGTTGAATGAACTCACGAATGTATAACAATCGTGGGCTACAAGAGTAAATGTCTCTGATACCATATTCAGAGAAGTGTTCAAGCGTATGATTTGATCACTTAGCGGCATGTTTTTCTTATACAATATCCACATCGAATAAATTACTGCAAAATACACGTTTTCAGAAGACAATAATCAAAATAAGATTCGTATGTATAGTAAAATTTAAAACGGCGTGTATAAATGGTATCGTTTAATGCGCGTTGAATGAACTCACGAATGTATAACAATCGTGGGCTACAAGAGTAAATGTCTCTGATACCATATTCAGAGAAGTCTTCAAGCGTATGATTTGAGCACTTAGCGGCTTGTTTTTCTTATACAATATCCACATCGAATGAATTACTGCAAAATATAGGTTTTCAGAAGACAATAATCAAAATAAAAATCTTATGTATAATAAAAGTTAAAACGGCGTGTATAAATGGTATCGTTTAATGCGCGTTGAATGAACTCACGAATGTATAACAATCGTGGGCTACAAGAGTAAATGTCTCTGATACCATATTCAGAGAAGTGTTCAAGCGTATGATTTGAGCACTTAGCGGCTTGTTTTTCTTATACAATATCCACATCGAATGAATTACTGCAAAATATAGGTTTTCAGAAGACAATAATCAAAATAAGATTCGTATGTATAGTAAAATTTAAAACGGCGTGTATAAATGGTTTCGTTTAATGCGCGTTGAATGAACTCACGAATGTATAACAATCGTGGGCTACAAGAGTAAATGTCTCTGATACCATATTCAGAGAAGTGTTCAAGCGTATGATTTGAGCACTTAGCAGCTTGTTTTTCTTATACAATATCCACATCGAATGAATTACTTCAAAATATAGGTTTTCAGAAGACAATAATCAAAATAAGATTCGTATACATGGTATCGCTTAATGCGCGTTGAATGAACTCACGAATGTATAACAATCGTGGGCTACACGATTAAATATCTCTGATACCATATTCAGAGAAGTGTTCCCGCGTGTGAGGTGAGCACTTAGCGGCGAGTTTATCTGATAAAATATCCCCATTGAGTTAATTACTGCAAAATATAGCTATTCAGAAGACAATAATGAAAATATGATTCGCATGTATAGTAAAATTTAAATCGGCGTGTATAAATGATTTCGTTTAATGCGCGTTGAATGAACTCACGAATCTATAACAATCGTGGGCTACAAGAGTAAATGTCTCTGATACCATATTCAGAGAAGTGTTCAAGCGTATGATTTGAGCACTTAGCGGCTTGTTTTTCTGATACAATATCCACATCGAATGAATTACTGCAAAATATAGGTTTTCAGAAGACAATAATCAAAATAAGATTCGTATGTATAGTAAAATTTAAAACGGCGTGTATACATGGTATCGCTTAATGCGCGTTGAATGAACTCACGAATGTATAACAATCGTGGGCTACACGATTAAATATCTCTGATACCATATTCAGAGGAGAGTTCACGCGTATGAGTTGAGCACTTAGCGGCTTGTTCTCCTAAAACAATATCCACATCGAATAAATTACTTCAAAATGTAGCTTTTCAGAAGACAATAATGAAAATAAGATTCGTATGTATAGTAAAATTTAAAACGGCGTGTATAAATGGTTTCGTTTAATGCGCGTTGAATGAACTCACGAATGTATAACAATCGTGGGCTACAAGAGTAAATGTCTCTGATACCATATTCAGAGACGTCTTCAAGCGTATGATTTGAGCACTTAGTGGCTTGTTTTTCTTATACAATATCCACATCGAATGAATTACTGCAAAATATAGGTTTTCAGAAGACAATAATCAAAATATGATTCGCATGTATAGTAAAAGTTAAAACGGCGTGTATAAACTGTTGTGTATCGTTTAATGCGCGTTGAATGAACCTACTAATGTATAACAATCTTGGGCTACAAGATTATGTATCTCTGATACCATATTCAGAGAGGTGTTCACGCGTGTGATTTGAGCAATTAGCGGCTAGTTTATCTGATACAATATCCTCATCGAATGAATTACAGGAAAATATAGCTATTCAGAACACAATAATCAAAATATGATTCGCATGTATAGTAAAAGTTAAAACGGCGTGTATAAACTGTTGTGAACCGTTTAATCACGTTGAATGAACTCACGAATGTATAACAATCGTGGGCTACAAGAGTAAATGTCTCTGATACCATATTCAGAGACGTCTTCAAGCGTATGATTTGAGCACTTAGTGGCTTGTTTTTCTTATACAATATCCACATCGAATGAATTACTGCAAAATATAGGTTTTCAGAAGACAATAATCAAAATAAGATTCGTATGTATAGTAAACTTAAAACGGCGTGTATAAATGGTATCGTTTAATGCGCGTTGAATGAACTCACGAATGTATAACAATCGTGGGCTACAAGAGTAAATGTCTCTGATACCATATTCAGAGAAGTGTTCAAGCGTATGATTTGAGCACTTAGCGGCTTGTTTTTCTGATACAATATCCACATCGAATGAATTACTGCAAAATATAGGTTTTCAGAAGACAATAATCAAAATAAGATTCGTATGTATAGTAAAATTTAAAACGGCGTGTATACATGGTATCGCTTAATGCGCGTTGAATGAACTCACGAATGTATAACAATCGTGGGCTACACGATTAAATATCTCTGATACCATATTCAGAGGAGAGTTCACGCGTATGAGTTGAGCACTTAGCGGCTTGTTCTCCTAAAACAATATCCACATCGAATAAATTACTTCAAAATGTAGCTTTTCAGAAGACAATAATGAAAATAAGATTCGTATGTATAGTAAAATTTAAAACGGCGTGTATAAATGGTTTCGTTTAATGCGCGTTGAATGAACTCACGAATGTATAACAATCGTGGGCTACAAGAGTAAATGTCTCTGATACCATATTCAGAGACGTCTTCAAGCGTATGATTTGAGCACTTAGTGGCTTGTTTTTCTTATACAATATCCACATCGAATGAATTACTGCAAAATATAGGTTTTCAGAAGACAATAATCAAAATAAGATTCGCATGTATAGTAAAATTTAAAACGGCGTGTACAAACCGTTGTGTATCGTTTAATGCGCGTTGAATGAACCTACTAATGTATAACAATCTTGGGCTACAAGATTATGTATCTCTGATACCATATTCAGAGAGGTGTTCACGCGTGTGATTTGAGCAATTAGCGGCTATTTTATCTGATACAATATCCTCATCGAATGAATTACATGAAAATATAGCTATTCAGAACACAATAATCAAAATATGATTCGTATGTATAGTAAAAGTTAAAACGGCGTGTATAAACTGTTGTGAACCGCTTAATCACGTTGAATGAACTCAATAATGAATAAAAATCGTGGGCTACAAGATTAAATATCTCTGATACCATATTCAGAGAAGTCTTCAAGCGTATGATTTGAGCACTTAGCGGCTTGTTTTTCTTATACAATATCCACATCGAATGAATTACTGCAAAATATAGCTTTTCAGAAGACAATAATCAAAATAAGATTCGTATGTATAGTAAACTTAAAACGGCGTGTATACATGGTATCGTTTAATGCGCGTTGAATGAACTCACGAATCTATAACAATCGTGGGCTACAAGAGTAAATGTCTCTGATACCATATTCAGAGAAGCGTTCAAGCGTATGATTTGAGCACTTAGCGGCTTGTTTTTCTGATACAATATCCACATCGAATGAATTACTGCAAAATATAGGTTTTCAGAAGACAATAATCAAAATAAGATTCGTATGTATAGTAAAATTTAAAACGGCGTGTATAAATGGTATCGTTTAATGCGCGTTGAATGAACTCACGAATGTATAACAATCGTGGGCTACAAGAGTAAATGTCTCTGATACCATATTCAGAGAAGTCTTCAAGCGTATGATTTGAGCACTTAGCGGCTTGTTTTTCTTATACAATATCCACATCGAATGAATTACTGCAAAATATAGGTTTTCAGAAGACAATAATCAAAATAAGATTCGTATGAATAGTAAAATTTAAAACGGCGTGTATAAATGGTATCGTTTAATGCGCGTTGAATGAACTCACGAATCTATAACAATCGTGGGCTACAAGAGTAAATGTCTCTGATACCATATTCAGAGAAGTGTTCAAGCGTATGATTTGAGCACTTAGCGGCTTGTTTTTCTTATACAATATCCACATCGAATGAATTACTGCAAAATATAGGTTTTCAGAAGACAATAATCAAAATAAGATTCGTATGTATAGTAAAATTTATAACGGCGTGTATAAATGGTTTCGTTTAATGCGCGTTGAATGAACTCACGAATGTATAACAATCGTGGGCTACAAGAGTAAATGTCTCTGATACCATATTCAGAGAAGTGTTCAAGCGTATGATTTGAGCACTTAGCGGCTTGTTTTTCTTATACAATATCCACATCGAATGAATTACTGCAAAATAAAGCTTTTCAGAAGACAATAATCAAAATAAGATTCGTATGTATAGTAAAATTTAAAACGGCGTGTATAAATGGTATCGTTTAATGCGCGTTGAATGAACTCACGAATGTATAACAATCGTGGGCTACAAGAGTAAATGTCTCTGATACTATATTCAGAGAAGTGTTCACGCGTAAGATTTGAGCACTTAGCGGCTTGTTTTTCTTGTACAATATCCACATCGAATGAATTACTGCAAAATACAGCTTTTCAGAAGACAATAATCAAAATAAGATTCGTATGTATAGAAAAAGTTAAAATGGCCTGTGTAAACTGTTGTGAACCGCTTAATCACGTTGAATGAACTCAATAATGAATAAAAATCGTGGGCTACAAGATTAAATATCTCTGATACCATATTCAGAGAAGTGTTCCCGCGTGTGAGTTGAGCACTTAGCGGCTAGTTTATCTGATACAATATCCCCATTGAGTTAATTACTGCAAAATATAGCTTTTCAGAAGACAATATTCAAAATATGATTCGCATGTATAGTAAAAGTTAAAACTTCTTGTATAAACTCTTTTGTATCTTTTAATCACGTTGAATGAACTCAATGATGAATAACAATCGTGGGCTACAAGATTAAATATCTCTGATACCATATTCAGAGAAGTGTTCCCGCGTGTGAGTTGAGCAATTAGCGGCTAGATTATCTGATACAATATCTTCATCGAATGAATTACTGCAAAATATAGCTATTCAGAACACAATAATGAAAATATGATTCGCATGTATAGTAAAAGTTAAATCGGCGTGTTTAAACTGTTGTGTATCGCTTAATCACGTTGAATGAACTCAATGATGAATAACAATCTTGGGCTACAAGATTAAATATCTCTGATACCATATTCAGAGAAGTGTTCACGCGTGTGAGTTGAGCAATTAACGGCTAGTTTATGTGATACAATATCCTCATCGAATGAATTACAGCAAAATATAGCTTTTCAGAAGCCAATAATCAAATAAAAATCTGATGTATAATAAAAGTTAACACGGCGTGTATAAATGGTATCGTTTAATGCGCGTTGAATGAACTCACGAATGTATAACAATCGTGGGCTACAAGAGTAAATGTCTCTGATACCATATTCAGAGAAGCGTTCACGCGTATGAGTTGAGCACTTAGCGGGTTGTTTGTCTTATACAATATCCAGATCGAATGAATTACTGCAAAATATAGCTTTTCAGAAGACAGTAATCAAAATAAGATTCGTATGTATAGTAAAATTTAAAACGGCGTGTATAAATGGTTTCGTTTAATGCGCGTTGAATGAACTCACGAATGTATAACAATCGTGGGCTACAAGAGTAAATGTCTCTGATACCATATTCAGAGAAGTGTTCAAGCGTATAATTTGAGCACTTAGCGGCTTGTTTTTCTTATACAATATCCACATCGAATGAATTACTGCAAAATATAGGTTTTCAGAAGACAATAATCAAAATAAGATTCGGATGAATAGTAAAATTTAAAACGGCGTGTATAAATGGTATCGTTTAATGCGCGTTGAATGAACTCACGAATGTATAACAATCGTGGGCTACAAGAGTAAATGTCTCTGATACCATATTCAGAGAAGTCTTCAAGCGTATGATTTGAGCACTTAGCGGCTTGTTTTTCTTATACAATATCCACATCGAATGAATTACTGCAAAATATAGGTTTTCAGAAGACAATAATCAAAATAAGATTCGTATGTATAGTAAAATTTAAAACGGCGTGTATAAATGGTATCGTTTAATGCGCGTTGAATGAACTCACGAATGTATAACAATCGTGGGCTACAAGAGTAAATGTCTCTGATACCATATTCAGAGAAGTCTTCAAGCTTATGATTTGAGCACTTAGCGGCTTGTTTTTCTTATACAATATCCACATCGAATGAATTACTGCAAAATATAGGTTTTCAGAAGACAATAATCAAAATAAGATTCGGATGAATAGTAAAATTTAAAACGGCGTGTATAAATGGTATCGTTTAATGCGCGTTGAATGAACTCACGAATCTATAACAATCGTGGGCTACAAGAGTAAATGTCTCTGATACCATATTCAGAGAAGTGTTCAAGCGTTTGATTTGAGCACTTAGCGGCTTGTTTTTCTTATACAATATCCACATCGAATGAATTACTGCAAAATATACGTTTTCAGAAGACAATAATCAAAATAAGATTCGTATGTATAGTAAAATTTAAAACGGCGTGTATAAATGGTTTCGTTTAATGCGCGTTGAATGAACTCACGAATGTATAACAATCGTGGGCTACAAGAGTAAATGTCTCTGACACCATATTCAGAGAAGTGTTCAAGCTTATGATTTGAGCACTTAGCGGCTTGTTTTTCTTATACAATATCCACATCGAATCAATTACTGCAAAATATAGGTTTTCAGAAGACAATAATCAAAATAAGATTCGTATGTATAGTAAAATTTTAAACGGCGTGTATAAATGGTTTCGTTTAATGCGCGTTGAATGAACTCACGAATGTACAACAATCGTGGGCTACAAGAGTAAATGTCTCTGATACCATATTCAGAGAAGTGTTCAAGCGTATGATTTGAGCACTTAGCAGCTTGTTTTTCATATACAATATCCACATCGAATGAATTACTGCAAAATATAGCTTTTCAGAAGACAATAATCAAAATAAGATTCGTATGTATAGTAAACTTAAAACGGCGTGTACAAACTGTTGTGTATCGTTTAATGCGCGTTCAATGAACCTACTAATGTATAACAATCTTCGGCTACAAGATTATGTATCTCTGATACCATATTCAGAGTGGGGTTCACGCGTTTGAGTTGAGCACTTAGCGGCTTGTTCTTCTAATACAATATCCACATCGAATAAATTACAGCAAAATATAGCTTTTCAAAAGACAATAATCAAAATGAGATTCGTATGTATAGTAAAAGTTAAAACGGGGTGTATAATGTGTTGAGTATTGTTCAATGCGCGTTGAATGAACTCAATAATGAATAACAATCGTGGGCTACAAGATTAAATATCTCTGATACCATATTCAGAGAAGTGTTCCCGCGTGTGACGTGAGCACTTAGCGGCTAGTTTATCTGATACAATATCCCCATTGAGTTAATTACTGCAAAATATAGCTTTTCAGAAGACAATAATCAAAAAATGATTCGCATGTATAGAAAAAGATAAAACGGCGTGTATAAACTGTTGTGTATCGTTTAATCACGTTGGATGAACTCAATGATGAATAACAATCGTGGGCTACAAGATTAAATATCTCTGATACCATATTCAGAGAAGTGTTCCCGCGTGTGAGTTGAGCAATTAGCGGCTAGATTATCTGATATAATATCTTCATCGAATGAATTACTGCAAAATATAGCTATTCAGAACACAATAATGAAAATATGATTCGAATGTATAGTAAAAGTTAAATCGGCGTGTATAAACTGTTGTGTATCGTTTAATCACGTTGAATGAACTCAATAATGAATAACAATCTTGGGCTACAAGATTAAATATCTCTGATACCATATTCAGAGAAGTGTTCCCGCGTGTGAGTTGAGCAATTAGCGGCTAGATTATCTGATACAATATCTTCATCGAATGAATTACTGCAAAATATAGCTATTCAGAACACAATAATGAAAATATGATTCGAATGTATAGTAAAAGTTAAATCGGCGTGTATAAACTGTTGTGTATCGTTTAATCACGTTGAATGAACTCAATAATGAATAACAATCTTGGGCTACAAGATTATATATCTCTGATACCATATTCAGAGAAGTGTTCACGCGTGTGAGATGAGCAATTAACGGCTAGTTTATGTGATACAATATCCTCATCGAATGAATTACAGCAAAATATAGCTTTTCAGAAGCCAATAATCAAAATAAGTTTCGTATGTATAGTAAAATTTAAAACGGCGTGTATACATGGTATCGTTTAATGCGCGTTGAATGAACTCACGAATGTATAACAATCGTGGGCTACAAAAGTAAATGTCTCTGATACCATATTCAGAGAAGTGTTCAATCGTATAATTTGAGCCCTTAGCGGCTTGTTTTTCTTATACAATATCCACATCGAATGAATTACTGCAAAATATAGGTTTTTAGAAGACAATAATCAAAATAAGATTCGTATGTATAGTAAAATTTAAAACGGCGTGTATAAATGGTATCGTTTAATGCGCGATGAATGAACTCACGAATGTATAACAATCGTGGTCTACAAGAGTAAATGTCTATGATACCATATTCAGAGAAGTGTTCACGCGTATGAGTTGAGCACTTAGCGGCTTGTTTGTCTTATACAATATCCAGATCGAATGAATTACTGCAAAATATAGCTTTTCAGAAGACAGTAATCAAAATAAGATTCGTATGTATAGTAAAATTTAAAACGACGTGTATACATGGTATCGTTTAATGCGCGTTGAATGATCTCACGAATGTATAACAATCGTGGGCTACAAGAGTAAATGTCTCTGATAACATATTCAGAGAAGTGTTCAAGCGTATAAATTGAGCACTTAGCGGCTTGTTTTTCTTATACAATATCCACATCGAATGAATTACTGCAAAATATAGGTTTTCAGAAGACAATAATCAAAATAAGATTCGTATGTATAATAAAATTCAAAACGGCGTGTATAAATGGTATCGTTTACAAGAGTAAATGTCTCTGATACCATATTCAGAGAAGTGTTCAAGCGTATGATTTGAGCACTTAGCGGCTTGTTTTTCTTATACAATATCCACATCGAATGAATTACTGCAAAATATAGGTTTTCAGAAGACAATAATCAAAATAAGATTCGTATGTATAGTAAAATTTAAAACGGCGTGTATAAATGGTTTCGTTTAATGCGCGTTGAATGAACTCACGAATGTATAACAATCGTGGGCTACAAGAGTAAATGTCTCTGATACCATATTCAGAGAAGTGTTCAAGCGTATGATTTGAGCACTTAGCAGCTTGTTTTTCTTATACAATATCCACATCGAATGAATTACTGCAAAATATAGCTTTTCAGAAGACAATAATCAAAATAAGATTCGTATGTATAGTAAACTTAAAACGGCGTGTACAAACTGTTGTGAACCGCTTAATCACGTTGAATGAACTCAATAATGAATAACAATCGTGGGCTACAAGATTAAATATCTCTGATACCATATTCAGAGAAGTGTTCCCGCGTGTGAGATAAGCAATTAACGGCTAGTCTATGTGATACAATATCCACATCGAATGAATTACAGCCAAATATAGGTTTTCAGAAGCCAATAATCAAAATAAAATTCGTATGTATAATAAAAGTTAAAACGGCGTGTATAAATGGTATCGTTTAATGCGCGTTGAATGAACTCATGAATGTATAACAATCGTGGGCTACAAGAGTAAATGTCTCTGATACTATATTCAGAGAAGTGTTCACGCGTAAGATTTGAGCACTTCGCGGCTTGTTTTTCTTATACAATATCCACATCGAATGAATTACTGCAAAATACAGCTTTTCAGAAGACAATAATCAAAATAAGATTCGTATGTATAGAAAAAGTTAAAATGGCCTGTATAAACTGTTGTGAACCGCTTAATCACGTTGAATGAACTCAATAATGAATAACAATCGTGGGCTACAAGATTAAATATCTCTGATACCATATTCAGAGAAGTGTTCCCGCGTGTGAGATAAGCAATTAACGGCTAGTTTATCTGATACAATATCCCCATTGAGTTAATTACTGCAAAATCTAGCTTTTCAGAAGACAATAATCAAAATATGATTCGCATGTATAGTAAAAGTTAAAACGGCGTGTATAAAATGTTGTGTATCGTTTAATCACGTTGAATGAACTCAATAATGAATAACAATCGTGGGCTACAAGATTAAATATCTCTGATACCATATTCAGAGGAGAGTTCACGCGTATGAGATAAGCAATTAACGGCTAGTTTATGTGATACAATATCCTCATCGAATGAATTACAGCAAAATATAGCTTTTCAGAAGCCAATAATCAAAATAAAATTCGTATGTATAACAAAAGTTAAAACGGCGTGTATAAAATGTTGTGTATCGTTTAATCACGTTGAATGAACTCAATGATGAATAACAATCGTGGGCTACAAGATTAAATATCTCTGATACCATATTCAGAGAAGTGTTCACGCGTGTGAGATCATCAATTAAAGGCTATTTTATGTTATAAAAAATACTAATCGACTGACTTACAGCAAAATATAGCTATTCAGAAGACAATAATCAAAATAAGATTCGTATGTATAGAAAAAGTTAAAATGGCCTGTATAAACTGTTGTGAACCGCTTAATCACGTTGAATGAACTCAATAATGAATAACAATCGTGGGCTACAAGATTAAATATCTCTGATACCATATTCAGAGAAGTGTTCCCGCGTGTGAGATAAGCAATTAACGGCTAGTTTATGTGATACAATATCCACATCGAATGAATTACTGCAAAATATAGGTTTTCAGAAGACAATAATCAAAATAAGATTCGTATGTATAGAAAAAGTTAAAATGGCCTGTATAAACTGTTGTGAACCGCTTAATCACGTTGAATGAACTCAATAATGAATAACAATCGTGGGCTACAAGATTAAATATCTCTGATACCATATTCAGAGAAGTGTTCCCGCGTGTGACGTGAGCACTTAGCGGCTAGTTTATCTGATACAATATCCCCATTGAGTTAATTACTGCAAAATATAGCTTTTCAGAAGACAATAATCAAAATATGATTCGCATGTATAGTAAAAGTTAAAACGGGGTGTATAATGTGTTGAGTATCGTTCAATCACGTTGAATGAACTCAATGATGAATAACAATCTTGGGCTACCAGATTAAATATCTCTGATACCATATTCAGAGAAGTGTTCACGCGTGTGAGATAAGCAATTAACGGCTAGTTTATGTGATACAATATCCTCATCGAATGAATTACAGCAAAATATAGCTTTTCAGAAGACAATAATCAAAATAAGATTCGTATGTATAGAAAAAGTTAAAATGGCCTGTATAAACTGTTGTGAACCGCTTAATCACGTTGAATGAACTCAATAATGAATAACAATCGTGGGCTACAAGATTAAATATCTCTGATACCATATTCAGAGAAGTGTTCCCGCGTGTGAGGTGAGCACTTAGCGGCTAGTTTATCTGATACAATATCCCCATTGAGTTAATTACTGCAAAATATAGCTTTTCAGAAGACAATAATCAAAATATGATTCGCATGTATGGTAAAAGTTAAAACGGCGTGTATAAACTGTTGTGTATCGTTTAATCACGTTGAATGAACTCAATGATGAATAACAATCGTGGGCTACAAGATTAAATATCTCTGATACCATATTCAGAGAAGTGTTCCCGCGTGTGAGATAAGCAATTAACGGCTAGTCTATGTGATACAATATCCACATCGAATGAATTACAGCAAAATATAGCTTTTCAGAAGACAATAATCAAAATATGATTCGCATGTATAGTAAAAGTTAAAACGGCGTGTATAAACTGTTGTGTATCGTTTAATCACGTTGAATGAACTCAATAATGAAAAACAATCGTGGGCTACAAGAGTAAATGTCTCTGATACCATATTCAGAGAAGTGTTCAAGCGTATGATTTGAGCACTTAGCGGCTTGTTTTTCTTATACAATATCCACATCGAATGAATTACTGCAAAATATAGGTTTTCAGAAGACAATAATCAAAATAAGATTCGTATGTATAGTAAAATTTAAAACGGCGTGTATAAATGGTATCGTTTAATGCGCGTTGAATGAACTCACGAATGTATAACAATCGTGGGCTACAAGAGTAAATGTCTCTGATACTATATTCAGAGAAGTGTTCACGCGTAAGATTTGAACACTTAGCGGCTAGTTTTTCTTGTACAATATCCACATCGAATGAATTACTGCAAAATACAGCTTTTCAGAAGACAATAATCAAAATAAGATTCGTATGTATAGAAAAAGTTAAAATGGCCTGTGTAAACTGTTGTGAACCGCTTAATCACGTTGAATGAACTCAATAATGAATAAAAATCGTGGGCTACAAGATTAAATATCTCTGATACCATATTCAGAGAAGTGTTCCCGCGTGTGAGTTGAGCACTTAGCGGCTAGTTTATCTGATACAATATCCCCATTGAGTTAATTACTGCAAAATATAGCTTTTCAGAAGACAATATTCAAAATATGATTCGCATGTATAGTAAAAGTTAAAACGGCGTGTATAAACTGTTGTGTATCGTTTAATCACGTTGAGTGAACTCAATGATGAATAACAATCGTGGGCTACAAGATTAAATATCTCTGATACCATATTCAGAGAAGTGTTCCCGCGTGTGAGTTGAGCAACTAGCTGCTAGATTATCTGATACAATATATTCATCGAATGAATTACTGCAAAATATAGCTATTCAGAACACAATAATGAAAATATGATTCGCATGTATAGTAAAAGTTAAATCGGCGTGTATAAACTGTTGTGTATCGTTTAATCTCGTTGAATGAACTCAATAATGAATAACAATCTTGGGCTACAAGATTATATATCTCTGATACCATATTCAGAGAAGTGTTCGGGCGTGTGAGATGAGCAATTAACGGCTAGTATATGTGATACAATATCCTCATCGAATGAATAACAGCAAAATATAGCTTTTCAGAAGCCAATAATCAAAATAAAAATCTTATGTATAATAAAAGTTAAAACGGCGTGTATAAATGGTATCGTTTAATGCGCGTTGAATGAACTCACGAATGTATAACAATCGTGGGCTACAAGAGTAAATGTCTCTGATACCATATTCAGAGAAGCGTTCACGCGTATGAGTTGAGCACTTAGCGGCTTGTTTGTCTTATACAATATCCAGATCGAATGAATTACTGCAAAATATAGCTTTTCAGAAGACAGTAATCAAAATAAGATTCGTATGTATAGTAAAATTTAAAACGGCGTGTATACATGGTATCGTTTAATGCGCGTTGAATGAACTCACGAATGTATAACAATCGTGGGCTACAAGAGTAAATGTCTCTGATACCATATTCAGAGAAGTGTTCAAGCGTATGATTTGAGCACTTAGCGGCTTGTTTTTCTGATACAATATCCACATCGAATGAATTACTGCAAAATATAGGTTTTCAGAAGACAATAATCAAAATAATATTCGGATTTATAGTAAAATTTAAAACGGCGTGTATAAATGGTATCGTTTAATGCGCGTTGAATGAACTCACGAATGTATAACAATCGTGGGCTACAAGAGTAAATGTCTCTGATACCATATTCAGAGAAGTCTTCAAGCGTATGATTTGAGCACTTAGCGGCTTGTTTTTCTTATACAATATCCACATCGAATGAATTACTGCAAAATATAGGTTTTCAGAAGACAATAATCAAAATAAGATTCGTATGTATAGTAAAATTTAAAACGGCGTGTATAAATGGTATCGTTTAATGCGCGTTGAATGAACTCACGAATGTATAACAATCGTGGGCTACAAGAGTAAATGTCTCTGATACCATATTCAGAGAAGTCTTCAAGCGTATGATTTGAGCACTTAGCGGCTTGTTTTTCTTATACAATATCCACATCGAATGAATTACTGCAAAATATAGGTTTTCAGAAGACAATAATCAAAATAAAAATCTTATGTATAATAAAAGTTAAAACGGCGTGTATAAATGGTATCGTTTAATGCGCGTTGAATGAACTCACGAATGTATAACAATCGTGGGCTACAAGAGTAAATGTCTCTGATACCATATTCAGAGAAGTGTTCAAGCGTATGATTTGAGCACTTAGCGGCTTGTTTTTCTTATACAATATCCACATCGAATGAATTACTGCAAAATATAGGTTTTCAGAAGACAATAATCAAAATAAGATTCGTATGTATAGTAAAATTTAAAACGGCGTGTATAAATGGTTTCGTTTAATGCGCGTTGAATGAACTCACGAATGTATAACAATCGTGGGCTACAAGAGTAAATGTGTCTGATACGATATTCAGAGAAGTGTTCAAGCGTATGATTTGAGCACTTAGCAGCTTGTTTTTCTTATACAATATCCACATCGAATGAATTACTGCAAAATATAGGTTTTCAGAAGACAATAATCAAAATAAGATTCGTATGTATAGTAAAAGTTAAAACGGCGTGTATAAACTGTTGTGTATCGTTTAATCACGTTGGATGAACTCAATGATGAATAACAATCGTGGGCTACAAGATTAAATATCTCTGATACCATATTCAGAGAAGTGTTCCCGCGTGTGAGGTGAGCACTTAGCGGCTAGTTTGTCTTATACAATATCCACATCGAATGAATTACTGCAAAATATAGGTTTTCAGAAGACAATAATCAAAATAAGATTCGTATGTATAGAAAAAGTTAAAATGGCCTGTATAAACTGTTGTGAACCGCTTAATCACGTTGAATGAACTCAATAATGAATAACAATCGTGGGCTACAAGATTAAATATCTCTGATACCATATTCAGAGAAGTGTTCCCGCGTGTGACGTGAGCACTTAGCGGCTAGTTTATCTGATACAATATCCCCATTGAGTTAATTACTGCAAAATATAGCTTTTCAGAAGACAATAATCAAAATATGATTCGCATGTATAGTAAAAGTTAAAACGGGGTGTATAATGTGTTGAGTATCGTTCAATCACGTTGAATGAACTCAATGATGAATAACAATCTTGGGCTACCAGATTAAATATCTCTGATACCATATTCAGAGAAGTGTTCACGCGTGTGAGATAAGCAATTAACGGCTAGTTTATGTGATACAATATCCTCATCGAATGAATTACAGCAAAATATAGCTTTTCAGAAGACAATAATCAAAATAAGATTCGTATGTATAGAAAAAGTTAAAATGGCCTGTATAAACTGTTGTGAACCGCTTAATCACGTTGAATGAACTCAATAATGAATAACAATCGTGGGCTACAAGATTAAATATCTCTGATACCATATTCAGAGAAGTGTTCCCGCGTGTGAGGTGAGCACTTAGCGGCTGGTTTATCTGATACAATATCCCCATTGATTTAATTACTGCAAAAAATAGCTTTTCAGAAGACAATAATCAAAATATGATTCGCATGTATAGTAAAAGTTAAAACGGCGTGTATAAAATGTTGTGTATCGTTTAATCACGTTGAATGAACTCAATAATGAATAACAATCTTGGGCTACAAGATTATATATCTCTGATACCATATTCAGAGAAGTGTTCCCGCGTGTGAGATAAGCAATTAACGGCTAGTTTATGTGATACAATATCCACATCGAATGAATTACAGCAAAATATAGGTTTTCAGAAGACAATATTCAAAATAAGATTCGTATGTATAGTAAAAGTTAAAACGGCGTGTATAAACTGTTGTGAACCGCTTAATCACGTTGAATGAACTCAATAATGAATAAAAATCGTGGGCTACAAGATTAAATATCTCTGATACCATATTCAGAGAAGTGTTCAAGCGTATGATTTGAGCACTTAGCGGCTTGTTTTTCTTATACAATATCCACATCGAATGAATTACTGCAAAATATAGGTTTTCAGAAGACAATAATCAAAATAAGATTCGTATGTATAGTAAAATTTAAAACGGCGTGTATAAATGGTATCGTTTAATGCGCGTTGAATGAACTCACGAATGTATAACAATCGTGGGCTACAAGAGTAAATGTCTCTGATACTATATTCAGAGAAGTGTTCACGCGTAAGATTTGAGCACTTAGCGGCTTGTTTTTCTTGTACAATATCCACATCGAATGAATTACTGCAAAATACAGCTTTTCAGAAGACAATAATCAAAATAAGATTCGTATGTATAGAAAAAGTTAAAATGGCCTGTGTAAACTGTTGTGAACCGCTTAATCACGTTGAATGAACTCAATAATGAATAAAAATCGTGGGCTACAAGATTAAATATCTCTGATACCATATTCTGAGAAGTGTTCCCGCGTGTGAGTTGAGCACTTAGCGGCTAGTTTATCTGATACAATATCCCCATTGAGTTAATTACTGCAAAATATAGCTTTTCGGAAGACAATATTCAAAATATGATTCGCATGTATAGTAAAAGTTAAAACGGCGTGTATAAACTGTTGTGTATCGTTGATTCACGTTGATTGAACTGCATTATTAACAACAATCGTGGGCTACAAGATTAAATATCTCTGATACCATATTCAGAGAAGTGTTCCCGCGTGTGAGTTGAGCAATTAGCTGCTAGATTATCTGATACAATATCTTCATCGAATGAATTACTGCAAAATATAGCTTTTCCGAACACAATAATGAAAATATGATTCGCATGTATAGTAAAAGTTAAATCGGCGTGTATAAACTGTTGTGTATCGTTTAATCACGTTGAATGAACTCAATAATGAATAACAATCTTGGGCTACAAGATTATATATCTCTGATACCATATTCAGAGAAGTGTTCGGGCGTGTGAGATGAGCAATTAACGGCTAGTATATGTGATACAATATCCTCATCGAATGAATAACAGCAAAATATAGCTTTTCAGAAGCCAATAATCAAATAAAAATCGTATGTATAATAAAAGTTAAAACGGCGTGTATAAATGGTATCGTTTAATGCGCGTTGAATGAACTCACGAATGTATAACAATCGTGGGCTACAAGAGTAAATGTCTCTGATACCATATTCAGAGAAGCGTTCACGCGTATGAGTTGAGCACTTAGCGGCTTGTTTGTCTTATACAATATCCAGATCGAATGAATTACTGCAAAATATAGCTTTTCAGAAGACAGTAATCAAAATAAGATTCGTATGTATAGTAAAATTTAAAACGGCGTGTATACATGGTATCGTTTAATGCGCGTTGAATGAACTCACGAATGTATAACAATCGTGGGCTACAAGAGTAAATGTCTCTGATACCATATTCAGAGAAGTGTTCAAGCGTATGATTTGAGCACTTAGCGGCTTGTTTTTCTGATACAATATCCACATCGAATGAATTACTGCAAAATATAGGTTTTCAGAAGACAATAATCAAAATACGATTCGGATTAATAGTAAAATTTAAAACGGCGTGTATAAATGGTATCGTTTAATGCGCGTTGAATGAACTCACGAATGTATAACAATCGTGGGCTACAAGAGTAAATGTCTCTGATACCATATTCAGAGAAGTCTTCAAGCGTATGATTTGAGCACTTAGCGGCTTGTTTTTCTTATACAATATCCACATCGAATGAATTACTGCAAAATATAGGTTTTCAGAAGACAATAATCAAAATAAGATTCGTATGTATAGTAAAATTTAAAACGGCGTGTATAAATGGTATCGTTTAATGCGCGTTGAATGAACTCACGAATGTATAACAATCGTGGGCTACAAGAGTAAATGTCTCTGATACCATATTCAGAGAAGTCTTCAAGCGTATGATTTGAGCACTTAGCGGCTTGTTTTTCTTATACAATATCCACATCGAATGAATTACTGCAAAATATAGGTTTTCAGAAGACAATAATCAAAATAAAAATCTTATGTATAATAAAAGTTAAAACGGCGTGTATAAATGGTATCGTTTAATGCGCGTTGAATGAACTCACGAATGTATAACAATCGTGGGCTACAAGAGTAAATGTCTCTGATACCATATTCAGAGAAGTGTTCAAGCGTATGATTTGAGCACTTAGCGGCTTGTTTTTCTTATACAATATCCACATCGAATGAATTACTGCAAAATATAGGTTTTCAGAAGACAATAATCAAAATAAGATTCGTATGTATAGTAAAATTTAAAACGGCGTGTATAAATGGTTTCGTTTAATGCGCGTTGAATGAACTCACGAATGTATAACAATCGTGGGCTACAAGAGTAAATGTCTCTGATACCATATTCAGAGAAGTGTTCAAGCGTATGATTTGAGCACTTAGCAGCTTGTTTTTCATATACAATATCCACATCGAATGAATTACTGCAAAATATAGGTTTTCAGAAGACAATAATCAAAATAAGATTCGTATGTATAGTAAAATTTAAAACGGCGTGTATACATGGTATCGCTTAATGCGCGTTGAATGAACTCACGAATGTATAACAATCGTGGGCTACACGATTAAATATCTCTGATACCATATTCAGAGAAGTGTTCCCGCGTGTGAGTTGAGCACTTAGCGGCGAGTTTTTCTGATAAAATATCCCCATTGAGTTAATTACTGCAAAATATAGCTTTTCAGAAGACAATATTCAAAATATGATTCGCATGTATAGTAAAATTTAAAACGGCGTGTATACATGGTATCGTTTAATGCGCGTTGAATGAACTCACGAATGTATAACAATCGTGGGCTACAAGAGTAAATGTCTCTGATACCATATTCAGAGAAGTGTTCAAGCGTATGATTTGAGCACTTAGCGGCTTGTTTTTCTGATACAATATCCACATCGAATGAATTACTGCAAAATATAGGTTTTCAGAAGACAATAATCAAAATAAGATTCGTATGTATAGTAAAATTTAAAACGGCGTGTATACATGGTATCGCTTAATGCGCGTTGAATGAACTCACGAATGTATAACAATCGTGGGCTACACGATTAAATATCTCTGATACCATATTCAGAGGAGAGTTCACTCGTATGAGTTGAGCACTTAGCGGCTTGTTCTCCTAAAACAATATCCACATCGAATAAATTACTTCAAAATGTAGCTTTTCAGAAGACAATAATGAAAATAAGATTCGTATGTATAGTAAAATTTAAAACGGCGTGTATAAATGGTTTCGTTTAATGCGCGTTGAATGAACTCACGAATGTATAACAATCGTGGGCTACAAGAGTAAATGTCTCTGATACCATATTCAGAGACGTCTTCAAGCGTATGATTTGAGCACTTAGTGGCTTGTTTTTCTTATACAATATCCACATCGAATGAATTACTGCAAAATATAGGTTTTCAGAAGACAATAATCAAAATAAGATTCGCATGTATAGTAAAATTTAAAACGGCGTGTACAAACCGTTGTGTATCGTTTAATGCGCGTTGAATGAACAAACTAATGTATAACAATCTTGGGCTACAAGATTATGTATCTCTGATACCATATTCAGAGAGGTGTTCACGCGTGTGATTTGAGCAATTAGCGGCTAGTTTATCTGATACAATATCCTCATCGAATGAATTACAGGAAAATATAGCTTTTCAGAAGACAATAATCAAAATAAGATTCGTATCTATAGTAAAATTTAAAACGGCGTGTATAAATGGTTTCGTTTAATGCGCGTTGAATGAACTCACGAATGTATAACAATCGTGGGCTACAAGAGTAAATGTCTCTGATACCATATTCAGAGAAGTGTTCCCGCGTGTGAGTTGAGCACTTAGCGGCTAGTTTATCTGATAAAATATCCCGATAGAGTTAATTACTGCAAAATATAGCTTTTCAGAAGACAATAATCAAAATAAGATTCGTATGTATAGTAAAATTTAAAACGGCGTGTATACATGGTATCGCTTAATGCGCGTTGAATGAACTCACGAATCTATAACAATCGTGGGCTACACGATTAAATATCTCTGATACCATATTCAGAGAAGTGTTCCCGCGTGTGAGTTGAGCACTTAGCGGCGAGTTTTTCTGATAAAATATCCCCATTGAGTTAATTACTGCAAAATATAGCTTTTCAGAAGACAATATTCAAAATATGATTCGCATGTATAGTAAAATTTAAAACGGCGTGTATAAATGGTATCGTTTAATGCGCGTTGAATGAACTCACGAATCTATAACAATCGTGGGCTACAAGAGTAAATGTCTCTGATACCATATTCAGAGATGTGTTCAAGCGTATGATTTGAGCACTTAGCGGCTTGTTTTTCTGATACAATATCCACATCGAATGAATTACTGCAAAATATAGGTTTTCAGAAGACAATAATCAAAATAAGATTCGTATGTATAGTAAAATTTAAAACGGCGTGTATACATGGTATCGCTTAATGCGCGTTGAATGAACTCACGAATGTATAACAATCGTGGGCTACACGATTAAATATCTCTGATACCATATTCAGAGGAGAGTTCACGCGTATGAGTTGAGCACTTAGCGGCTTGTTCTCCTAAAACAATATCCACATCGAATAAATTACTTCAAAATGTAGCTTTTCATTAGAAAATTATTAAAATATGATTCGTTTGTATATTAAAAATTAAAACGGCGTGTACAAACCGTTGTGTATCGTTTAATGCGCGTTGAATGAACCTACTAATGTATAACAATCTTGGGCTACAAGATTATGTATCTCTGATACCATATTCAGAGATGTGTTCACGCGTGTGATTTGAGCAATTAGCGGCGAGTTTATCTGATAAAATATCCACATCGAATGAATTACTGCAAAATATAGGATTTCAGAAGACAATAATCAAAATTTGATTCGCATGTATAGTAAAATTTAAAACGGCGTGTATAAACCGTTGTGTATCGTTTAATGCGCGTTGAATGAACCTACTAATGTATAACAATCGTGGGCTACAAGATAATGTATCTCTGATACCATATTCAGAGAAGTGTTCAAGCGTATGATTTGAGCACTTAGCGGCTTGTTTTTCTTATACAATATCCACATCGAATGAATTACTGCAAAATATAGGTTTTCAGAAGACAATAATCAAAATAAGATTCGCATGTATAGTAAAATTTAAAACGGCGTGTACAAACCGTTGTGTATCGTTTAATGCGCGTTGAATGAACCTACTAATGTATAACAATCTTGGGCTACAAGATTATGTATCTCTGATACCATATTCAGAGATGTGTTCACGCGTGTGATTTGAGCAATTAGCGGCTAGTTTATCTGATACAATATCCTCATCGAATGAATTACAGGAAAATATAGGTTTTCAGAAGACAATAATCAAAATAAGATTCGTATGTATAGTAAAATTTAAAACGGCGTGTATACATGGTATCGCTTAATGCGCGTTGAATGAACTCACGAATGTATAACAATCGTGGGCTACACGATTAAATATCTCTGATACCATATTCAGAGGAGAGTTCACGCGTATGAGTTGAGCACTTAGCGGCTTGTTCTCCTAAAACAATATCCACATCGAATAAATTACTTCAAAATGTAGCTTTTCAGAAGACAATAATGAAAATAAGATTCGTATGTATAGTAAAATTTAAAACGGCGTGTATAAATGGTTTCGTTTAATGCGCGTTGAATGAACTCACGAATGTATAACAATCGTGGGCTACAAGAGTAAATGTCTCTGATACCATATTCAGAGACGTCTTCAAGCGTATGATTTGAGCACTTAGTGGCTTGTTTTTCTTATACAATATCCACATCGAATGAATTACTGCAAAATATAGGTTTTCAGAAGACAATAATCAAAATAAGATTCGTATGTATAGTAAAATTTATAACGGCGTGTATAAATCGTTGTGTATCGTTTAATGCGCGTTGAATGAACCTACTAATGTATAACAATCTTGGGCTACAAGATTATGTATCTCTGATACCATATTCAGAGAGGTGTTCACGCGTGTGATTTGAGCAATTAGCGGCTATTTTATCTGATACAATATCCTCATCGAATGAATTACATGAAAATATAGCTATTCAGAACACAATAATCAAAATATGATTCGCATGTATAGTAAAAGTTAAAACGGCGTGTATAAACTGTTGTGAACCGTTTAATCACGTTGAATGAACTCACGAATGTATAACAATCGTGGGCTACAAGAGTAAATGTCTATGATACCATATTCAGAGACGTCTTCAAGCGTATGATTTGAGCACTTAGTGGCTTGTTTTTCTTATACAATATCCACATCGAATGAATTACTGCAAAATATAGGTTTTCAGAAGACAATAATCAAAATAAGATTCGTATGTATAGTAAAATTTAAAACGGCGTGTATAAATGGTATCGTTTAATGCGCGTTGAATGAACTCACGAATCTATAACAATCGTGGGCTACAAGAGTAAATGTCTCTGATACCATATTCAGAGAAGTGTTCAAGCGTATGATTTGAGCACTTAGCGGCTTGTTTTTCTGATACAATATCCACATCGAATGAATTACTGCAAAATATAGGTTTTCAGAAGACAATAATCAAAATAAGATTCGTATGTATAGTAAAATTTAAAACGGCGTGTATACATGGTATCGCTTAATGCGCGTTGAATGAAGTCACGAATGTATAACAATCGTGGGCTACACGATTAAATATCTCTGATACCATATTCAGAGGAGAGTTCACGCGTATGAGTTGAGCACTTAGCGGCTTGTTCTCCTAAAACAATATCCACATCGAATAAATTACTTCAAAATGTAGCTTTTCAGAAGACAATAATGAAAATAAGATTCGTATGTATAGTAAAATTTAAAACGGCGTGTATAAATGGTTTCGTTTAATGCGCGTTGAATGAACTCACGAATGTATAACAATCGTGGGCTACAAGAGTAAATGTCTCTGATACCATATTCAGAGAGGTGTTCACGCGTTTGAGTTGAGCACTTAGCGGCTAGTTTATCTGATACAATATCCTCATCGAATGAATTACAGGAAAATATAGCTATTCAGAACACAATAATCAAAATTTGATTCGCATGTATAGTAAAAGTTAAAACGGCGTGTATAAACTGTTGTGAACCGTTTAATCACGTTGAATGAACTCAATAATGAATAACAATCGTGGGCTACAAGATTAAATATCTCTGATACCATATTCAGAGAAGTGTTCAAGCGTATGATTTGAGCACTTAGCGGCTTGTTTTTCTTATACAATATCCACATCGAATGAATTACTGCAAAATATAGGTTTTCAGAAGACAATAATCAAAATAAGATTCGCATGTATAGTAAACTTAAAACGGCGTGTATAAATGGTATCGTTTAATGCGCGTTGAATGAACTCACGAATGTATAACAATCGTGGGCTACAAGAGTAAATGTCTCTGATACCATATTCAGAGAAGTGTTCAAGCGTATGATTTGAGCACTTAGCGGCTTGTTTTTCTGATACAATATCCACATCGAATGAATTACTGCAAAATATAGGTTTTCAGAAGACAATAATCAAAATAAGATTCGTATGTATAGTAAAATTTAAAACGGCGTGTATAAATGGTATCGTTTAATGCGCGTTGAATGAACTCACGAATGTATAACAATCGTGGGCTACAAGAGTAAATGTCTCTGATACCATATTCAGAGAAGTCTTCAAGCGTATGATTTGAGCACTTAGCGGCTTGTTTTTCTTATACAATATCCACATCGAATGAATTACTGCAAAATATAGGTTTTCAGAAGACAATAATCAAAATAAGATTCGGATGAATAGTAAAATTTAAAACGGCGTGTATAAATGGTATCGTTTAATGCGCGTTGAATGAACTCACGAATGTATAACAATCGTGGGCTACAAGAGTAAATGTCTCTGATACCATATTCAGAGAAGCGTTCAAGCGTATGATTTGAGCACTTAGCGGCTTGTTTTTCTTATACAATATCCACATCGAATGAATTACTGCAAAATATAGGTTTTCAGAAGACAATAATCAAAATAAGATTCGTATGTATAGTAAAATTTATAACGGCGTGTATAAATGGTTTCGTTTAATGCGCGTTGAATGAACTCACGAATGTATAACAATCGTGGGCTACAAGAGTAAATGTCTCTGATACCATATTCAGAGAAGTGTTCAAGCGTATGATTTGAGCACTTAGCGGCTTGTTTTTCTTATACAATATCCACATCGAATGAATTACTGCAAAATATAGGTTTTCAGAAGACAATAATCAAAATAAGATTCGTATGTATAGTAAAATTTAAAACGGCGTGTATAAATGGTATCGTTTAATGCGCGTTGAATGAACTCACGAATGTATAACAATCGTGGGCTACAAGAGTAAATGTCTCTGATACTATATTCAGAGAAGTGTTCACGCGTAAGATTTGAGCACTTAGCGGCTTGTTTTTCTTGTACAATATCCACATCGAATGAATTACTGCAAAATACAGCTTTTCAGAAGACAATAATCAAAATAAGATTCGTATGTATAGAAAAAGTTAAAATGGCCTGTATAAACTGTTGTGAACCGCTTAATCACGTTGAATGAACTCAATAATGAATAAAAATCGTGGGCTACAAGATTAAATATCTCTGATACCATATTCTGAGAAGTGTTCCCGCGTGTGAGTTGAGCACTTAGCGGCTAGTTTATCTGATACAATATCCCCATTGAGTTAATTACTGCAAAATATAGCTTTTCGGAAGACAATATTCAAAATATGATTCGCATGTATAGTAAAAGTTAACACGTCGTGTATAACCTGTTGTGTATCGTTTAATCACGTTGAATGAACTCAATGATGAACAACAATCGTGGGCTACAAGATTAAATATCTCTGATACCATATTCAGAGAAGTGTTCCCGCGTGTGAGTTGAGCAATTAGCGGCTAGATTATCTGATACAATATCTTCATCGAATGAATTACTGCAAAATATAGCTATTCAGAACACAATAATGAAAATATGATTCGCATGTATAGTAAAAGTTAAATCGGCGTGTATAAACTGTTGTGTATCGTTTAATCACGTTGAATGAACTCAATAATGAATAACAATCTTGGGCTACAAGATTATATATCTCTGATACCATATTCAGAGAAGTGTTCGCGCGTGTGAGATGAGCAATTAACGGCTAGTTTATGTGATACAATATCCTCATCGAATGAATTACAGCAAAATATAGCTTTTCAGAAGCCAATAATCAAATAAAAATCTTATGTATAATAAAAGTTAAAACGGCGTGTATAAATGGTATCGTTTAATGCGCGTTGAATGAACTCACGAATGTATAACAATCGTGGGCTACAAGAGTAAATGTCTCTGATACCATATTCAGAGAAGTGTTCACGCGTATGAGTTGAGCACTTAGCGGCTTGTTTGTCTTATACAATATCCAGATCGAATGAATTACTGCAAAATATAGCTTTTCAGAAGACAGTAATCAAAATAAGATTCGTATGTATAGTAAAATTTAAAACGGCGTGTATAAATGGTTTCGTTTAATGCGCGTTGAATGAACTCACGAATGTATAACAATCGTGGGCTACAAGAGTAAATGTCTCTGATACCATATTCAGAGAAGTGTTCAAGCGTATGATTTGAGCACTTAGCGGCTTGTTTTTCTGATACAATATCCACATCGAATGAATTACTGCAAAATATAGGTTTTCAGAAGACAATAATCAAAATAAGATTCGGATGAATAGTAAAATTTAAAACGGCGTGTATAAATGGTATCGTTTAATGCGCGTTGAATGAACTCACGAATGTATAACAATCGTGGGCTACAAGAGTAAATGTCTCTGATACCATATTCAGAGAAGTCTTCAAGCGTATGATTTGAGCACTTAGCGGCTTGTTTTTCTTATACAATATCCACATCGAATGAATTACTGCAAAATATAGGTTTTCAGAAGACAATAATCAAAATAAGATTCGTATGTATAGTAAAATTTAAAACGGCGTGTATAAATGGTATCGTTTAATGCGCGTTGAATGAACTCACGAATGTATAACAATCGTGGGCTACAAGAGTAAATGTCTCTGATACCATATTCAGAGAAGTCTTCAAGCGTATGATTTGAGCACTTAGCGGCTTGTTTTTCTTATACAATATCCACATCGAATGAATTACTGCAAAATATAGGTTTTCAGAAGACAATAATCAAAATAAGATTCGGATGAATAGTAAAATTTAAAACGGCGTGTATAAATGGTATCGTTTAATGCGCGTTGAATGAACTCACGAATCTATAACAATCGTGGGCTACAAGAGTAAATGTCTCTGATACCATATTCAGAGAAGTGTTCAAGCGTTTGATTTGAGCACTTAGCGGCTTGTTTTTCTTATACAATATCCACATCGAATGAATTACTTCAAAATATAGGTTTTCAGAAGACAATAATCAAAATAAGATTCGTATGTATAGTAAAATTTAAAACGGCGTGTATAAATGGTTTCGTTTAATGCGCGTTGAATGAACTCACGAATGTATAACAATCGTGGGCTACAAGAGTAAATGTCTCTGATACCATATTCAGAGAAGTGTTCAAGCGTATGATTTGAGCACTTAGCGGCTAGTTTTTCTTATACAATATCCACATCGAATGAATTACTGCAAAATATAGGTTTTCAGAAGACAATAATCAAAATAAGATTCGTATGTATAGTAAACTTAAAACGGCGTGTACAAACTGTTGTGTATCGTTTAATGCGCGTTGAATGAACCTACTAATGTATAACAATCTTGGGCTACAAGATTATGTATCTCTGATACCATATTCAGAGAGGTGTTCACGCGTTTGAGTTGAGCACTTAGCGGCTTGTTCTTCTAATACAATATCCACATCGAATAAATTACAGCAAAATATAGCTTTTCAAAAGACAATAATCAAAATGAGATTCGTATGTATAGTAAAAGTTAAAACGGGGTGTATAATGTGTTGAGTATCGTTCAATGCGCGTTGAATGAACTCAATAATGAATAACAATCGTGGGCTACAAGATTAAATATCTCTGATACCATACTCAGAGAAGTGTTCCCGCGTGTGAGGTGAGCACTTAGCGGCTGGTTTATCTGATACAATATCCCCATTGAGTTAATTACTGTAAAATATAGCTTTTCAGAAGACAATAATCAAAATATGATTCGCATGTATAGTAAAAGTTAAAACGGCGTGTATAAACTGTTGTGTATCGTTTAATCACGTTGGATGAACTCAATGATGAATAACAATCGTGGGCTACAAGATTAAATATCTCTGATACCATATTCAGAGAAGTGTTCCCGCGTGTGAGTTGAGCAATTAGCGGCTAGATTATCTGATATAAAATCTTCATCGAATGAATTACTGCAAAATATAGCTATTCAGAACACAATAATGAAAATATGATTCGAATGTATAGTAAAAGTTAAATCGGCGTGTATAAACTGTTGTGTATCGTTTAATCACGTTGAATGAACTCAATAATGAATAACAATCTTGGGCTACAAGATTAAATATCTCTGATACCATATTCAGAGAAGTGTTCCCGCGTGTGAGTTGAGCAATTAGCGACTAGATTATCTGATACAATATCTTCATCGAATGAATTACTGCAAAATATAGCTATTCAGAACACAATAATGAAAATATGATTCGAATGTATAGTAAAAGTTAAATCGGCGTGTATAAACTGTTGTGTATCGTTTAATCACGTTGAATGAACTCAATAATGAATAACAATCTTGGGCTACAAGATTATATATCTCTGATACCATATTCAGAGAAGTGTTCACGCGTGTGAGATGAGCAATTAACGGCTAGTTTATGTGATACAATATCCTCATCGAATGAATTACAGCAAAATATAGATTTTCAAAAGCCAATAATCAAAATAAGTTTCGTATGTATAGTAAAATTTAAAACGGCGTGTATAAATGGTATCGTTTAATGCGCGATGAATGAACTCACGAATGTATAACAATCGTTGGCTACAAGAGTAAATGTCTCTGATACCATATTCAGAGAAGTGTTCAAGCGTATAATTTGAGCCCTTAGCGGCTTGTTTTTCTTATACAATATCCACATCGAATGAATTACTGCAAAATATAGGTTTTTAGAAGACAATAATCAAAATAAGATTCGTATGTATAGTAAAATTTAAAACGGCGTGTATAAATGGTATCGTTTAATGCGCGTTGAATGAACTCACGAATGTATAACAATCGCGGGCTACAAGAGTAAATGTCTATGATACCATATTCAGAGAAGTGTTCACGCGTATGAGTTGAGCACTTAGCGGCTTGTTTGTCTTATACAATATCCAGATCGAATGAATTACTGCAAAATATAGCTTTTCAGAAGACAGTAATCAAAATAAGATTCGTATGTATAGTAAAATTTAAAACGACGTGTATACATGGTATCGTTTAATGCGCGTTGAATGAACTCACGAATGTATAACAATCGTGGGCTACAAGAGTAAATGTCTCTGATAACATATTCAGAGAAGTGTTCAAGCGTATAAATTGAGCACTTAGCGGCTTGTTTTTCTTATACAATATCCACATCGAATGAATTACTGCAAAATATAGGTTTTCAGAAGACAATAATCAAAATAAGATTCGTATGTATAATAAAATTCAAAACGGCGTGTATAAATGGTATCGTTTACAAGAGTAAATGTCTCTGATACCATATTCAGAGAAGTGTTCAAGCGTATGATTTGAGCACTTAGCGGCTTGTTTTTCTTATACAATATCCACATCGAATGAATTACTGCAAAATATAGGTTTTCAGAAGACAATAATCAAAATAAGATTCGTATGTATAGTAAAATTTAAAACGGCGTGTATAAATGGTTTCGTTTAATGCGCGTTGAATGAACTCACGAATGTATAACAATCGTGGGCTACAAGAGTAAATGTCTCTGATACCATATTCAGAGAAGTGTTCAAGCGTATGATTTGAGCACTTAGCAGCTTGTTTTTCTTATACAATATCCACATCGAATGAATTACTGCAAAATATAGCTTTTCAGAAGACAATAATCAAAATAAGATTCGTATGTATAGTAAACTTAAAACGGCGTGTACAAACTGTTGTGTATCGTTTAATCACGTTGAATGAACTCAATGATGAATAACAATCTTGGGCTACAAGATTATATATCACTGATACCATATTCAGAGAAGTGTTCACGCGTATGAGATAAGCAATTAACGGCTAGTTTATGTGATACAATATCCTCATCGAATGAATTACAGCAAAATATAGCTTTTCAGAAGCCAATAATCAAAATAAAATTCGTATGTATAATAAAAGTTAAAACGGCGTGTATAAATGGTATCGTTTAATGCGCGTTGAATGAACTCATGAATGTATAACAATCGTGGGCTACAAGATTTAATATCTCTGATACAATTTTCAGAGGAGAGTTCACGCGTAAGATTTGAGCACTTAGCGGCTTGTTTTTCTTATACAATATCCACATCGAATGAATTACTGCAAAATACAGCTTTTCAGAAGACAATAATCAAAATAAGATTCGTATGTATAGAAAAAGTTAAAATGGCCTGTATAAACTGTTGTGAACCGCTTAATCACGTTGAATGAACTCAATAATGAATAACAATCGTGGGCTACAAGATTAAATATCTCTGATACCATATTCAGAGAAATGTTCCCGCGTGTGAGATAAGCACTTAGCGGCTAGTTTATCTGATACAATATCCCCATTGAGTTAATTACTGCAAAATATAGCTTTTCAGAAGACAATAATCAAAATATGATTCGCATGTATAGTAAAAGTTAAAACGGCGTGTATAAAATGTTGTGTATCGTTTAATCACGTTGAATGAACTCAATAATGAATAACAATCGTGGGCTACAAGATTAAATATCTCTGATACCATATTCAGAGGAGAGTTCACGCGTATGAGATAAGCAATTAACGGCTAGTTTATGTGATACAATATCCTCATCGAATGAATTACAGCAAAATATAGCTTTTCAGAAGCCAATAATCAAAATAAAATTCGTATGTATAATAAAAGTTAAAACGGCGTGTATAAATGGTATCGTTTAATGCGCGTTGAATGAACTCATGAATGTATAACAATCGTGGGCTACAAGAGTAAATGTCTCTGATACTATATTCAGAGAAGTGTTCACGCGTAAGATTTGAGCACTTCGCGGCTTGTTTTTCTTATACAATATCCACATCGAATGAATTACTGCAAAATACAGCTTTTCAGAAGACAATAATCAAAATAAGATTCGTATGTATAGAAAAAGTTAAAATGGCCTGTATAAACTGTTGTGAACCGCTTAATCACGTTGAATGAACTCAATAATGAATAACAATCGTGGGCTACAAGATTAAATATCTCTGATACCATATTCAGAGAAGTGTTCCCGCGTGTGAGATAAGCAATTAACGGCTAGTTTATCTGATACAATATCCCCATTGAGTTAATTACTGCAAAATATAGCTTTTCAGAAGACAATAATCAAAATATGATTCGCATGTATAGTAAAAGTTAAAACGGCGTGTATAAACTGTTGTGTATCGTTTAATCACGTTGAATGAACTCAATGATGAATAACAATCGTGGGCTACAAGATTAAATATCTCTGATACCATATTCAGAGAAGTGTTCCCGCGTGTGAGATAAGCAATTAACGGCTAGTTTATGTGATACAATATCCTCATCGAATGAATTACAGCAAAATATAGCTTTTCAGAAGCCAATAATCAAAATAAAATTCGTATGTATAATAAAAGTTAAAACGGCGTGTATAAATGGTATCGTTTAATGCGCGTTGAATGAACTCACGAATGTATAACAATCGTGGGCTACAAGAGTAAATGTCTCTGATACCATATTCAGAGAAGTCTTCAAGCGTATGATTTGAGCACTTAGCGGCTTGTTTTTCTTATACAATATCCACATCGAATGAATTACTGCAAAATATAGGTTTTCAGAAGACAATAATCAAAATAAGATTCGTATGTATAGTAAAATTTAAAACGGCGTGTATACATGGTATCGCGTAATGCGCGTTGAATGAACTCACGAATGTATAACAATCGTGGGCTACACGATTAAATATCTCTGATACCATATTCAGAGGAGAGTTCACGCGTATGAGTTGAGCACTTAGCGGCTTGTTCTCCTAAAACAATATCCACATCGAATAAATTACTTCAAAATGTAGCTTTTCAGAAGACAATAATGAAAATAAGATTCGTATGTATAGTAAAATTTAAAACGGCGTGTATAAATGGTTTCGTTTAATGCGCGTTGAATGAACTTACGAATGTATAACAATCGTGGGCTACAAGAGTAAATGTCTCTGATACCATATTCAGAGACGTCTTCAAGCGTATGATTTGAGCACTTAGTGGCTTGTTTTCTTATACAATATCCACATCGAATGAATGACTGCAAAATATAGGTTTTCAGAAGACAATAATCAAAATAAGATTCGCATGTATAGTAAAATTTAAAACGGCGTGTACAAACCGTTGTGTATCGTTTAATGCGCGTTGAATGAACCTACTAATGTATAACAATCTTGGGCTACAAGATTATGTATCTCTGATACCATATTCAGAGAAGTGTTCCCGCGTGTGAGTTGAGCAATTAGCGGCTAGATTATCTGATACAATATCTTCATCGAATGAATTACTGCAAAATATAGCTATTCAGAACACAATAATGAAAATATGATTCGCATGTATAGTAAAAGTTAAATCGGCGTGTATAAACTGTTGTGTATCGTTTAATCACGTTGAATGAACTCAATAATGAATAACAATCTTGGGCTACAAGATTATATATCTCTGATACCATATTCAGAGAAGTGTTCGCGCGTGTGAGATGAGCAATTAACGGCTAGTTTATGTGATACAATATCCTCATCGAATGAATTACAGCAAAATATAGCTTTTCAGAAGCCAATAATCAAAATAAAAATCTTATGTATAATAAAAGTTAAAACGGCGTGTATAAATGGTATCGTTTAATGCGCGTTGAATGAACTCACGAATGTATAACAATCGTGGGCTACAAGAGTAAATGTCTCTGATACCATATTCAGAGAAGCGTTCACGCGTATGAGTTGAGCACTTAGCGGCTTGTTTGTCTTATACAATATCCAGATCGAATGAATTACTGCAAAATATAGCTTTTCCGAAGACAGTAATCAAAATAAGATTCGTATGTATAGTAAAATTTAAAACGGCGTGTATACATGGTATCGCTTAATGCGCGTTGAATGAACTCACGAATGTATAACAATCGTGGGCTACACGATTAAATATCTCTGATACCATATTCAGAGGAGAGTTCACGCGTATGAGTTGAGCACTTAGCGGCTTGTTCTCCTAAAACAATATCCACATCGAATAAATTACTTCAAAATGTAGCTTTTCAGAAGACAATAATGAAAATAAGATTCGTATGTATAGTAAAAGTTAAAATGGCCAGTATAAACTGTTGTGAACCGCTTAATCACGTTGAATGAACTCAATAATGAATAAAAATCGTGGGCTACAAGATTAAATATCTATGATACCATATTCAGAGAAGTGTTCCCGCGTGTGAGTTGAGCACTTAGCGACTAGTTTATCTTATACAATATCCCCATTGATTTAATTACTGCAAAATATAGCTTTTCAGAAGACAATAATCAAAATATGATTCGCATGTATAGTAAAAGTTAAAACGGCGTGTATAAACTGTTGTGTATCGTTTAATCACGTTGAATGAACTCAATGATGAATAACAATCGTGGGCTACAAGATTAAATATCTCTGATACCATATTCAGAGAAGTGTTCCCGCGTGTGAGTTGAGCAATTAGCGGCTAGATTATCTGATACAATATCTTCATCGAATGAATTACTGCAAAATATAGCTATTCAGAACACAATAATGAAAATATGATTCGAATGTATAGTAAAAGTTAAATCGGCGTGTATAAACTGTTGTGTATCGTTTAATCACGTTGAATGAACTCAATAATGAATAACAATCTTGGGCTACAAGATTATATATCTCTGATACCATATTCAGAGAAGTGTTCGCGCGTGTGAGATGAGCAATTAACGGCTAGTTTATGTGATACAATATCCTCATCGAATGAATTACAGCAAAATATAGCTTTTCAGAAGCCAATAATCAAAATAAAAATCTTATGTATAATAAAAGTTAAAACGGCGTGTATAAATGGTATCGTTTAATGCGCGTTGAATGAACTCACGAATGTATAACAATCGTGGGCTACAAGAGTAAATGTCTCTGATACCATATTCAGAGGCGACTTCACGCGTATGAGTTGAGCACTTAGCGGCTTGTTTGTCTTATACAATATCCAGATCGAATGAATTACTGCAAAATATAGCTTTTCCGAAGACAGTAATCAAAATAAGATTCGTATGTATAGTAAAATTTAAAACGGCGTGTATACATAGTATCGCTTAATGTGCGTTGAATGAACTCACGAATGTATAACAATCGTGGGCTACAAGAGTAAATGTCTCTGATACCATATTCAGAGAAGTGTTCAAGCGTATGATTTGAGCACTTAGCGGCTTGTTCTCCTAAAACAATATCCACATCGAATAAATTACTTCAAAATGTAGCTTTTCAGAAGACAATAATGAAAATATGATTCGTATGTATAGTAAAATTTAAAACGGCGTGTATAAATGGTTTCGTTTAATGCGCGTTGAATGAACTCACGAATGTATAACAATCGTGGGCTACAAGAGTAAATGTCTCTGATACCATATTCAGAGACGTCTTCAAGCGTATGATTTGAGCACTTAGTGGCTTGTTTTCTTATACAATATCCACATCGAATGAATTACTGCAAAATATAGGTTTTCAGAAGACAATAATCAAAATAAGATTCGCATGTATAGTAAAATTTAAAACGGCGTGTACAAACCGTTGTGTATCGTTTAATGCGCGTTGAATGAACCTACTAATGTATAACAATCTTGGGCTACAAGATTATGTATCTCTGATACCATATTCAGAGATGTGTTCACGCGTGTGATTTGAGCAATTAGCGGCTAGTTTATCTGATACAATATCCTCATCGAATGAATTACAGGAAAATATAGCTATTCAGAACACAATAATCAAAATATGATTCGCATGTATAGTAAAAGTTAAAACGGCGTGTATAAACTGTTGTGAACCGTTTAATCACGTTGAATGAACTCAATAATGAATAACAATCGTGGGCTACAAGATTAAATATCTCTGATACCATATTCAGAAAAGTGTTCCCGCGTGTGAGTTGAGCACTTAGCGGCGAGTTTATCTGATAAAATATCCCGATTGAGTTAATTACTGCAAAATATAGCTTTTCAGAAGCCAATAATCAAAATAAGATTCGTATGTATAGTAAGATTTAAAACGGCGTGTATAAATGATTTCGTTTAATGCGCGTTGAATGAACTCACGAATGTATAACAATCGTGGGCTACAAGAGTAAATGTCTCTGATACCATATTCAGAGAAGTGTTCAAGCGTATGATTTGAGCACTTAGCGGCTTGTTTTTCTGATACAATATCCACATCGAATGAATTACTGCAAAATATAGGTTTTCAGAAGACAATAATCAAAATAAGATTCGTATGTATAGTAAAATTTATAACGGCGTGTATAAATGGTTTCGTTTAATGCGCGTTGAATGAACTCACGAATGTATAACAATCGTGGGCTACAAGAGTAAATGTCTCTGATACCATATTCAGAGAAGTGTTCAAGCGTATGATTTGAGCACTTAGCGGCTTGTTTTTCTTATACAATATCCACATCGAATGAATTACTGCAAAATACAGCTTTTCAGAAGACAATAATCAAAATAAGATTCGTATGTATAGAAAAAGTTAAAATGGCCTGTATAAACTGTTGTGAACCGCTTAATCACGTTGAATGAACTCAATAATGAATAAAAATCGTGGGCTACAAGATTAAATATCTCTGATACCATATTCAGAGAAGTGTTCCCGCGTGTGAGTTGAGCACTTAGCGGCTAGTTTATATGATACAATATCCCCATTGAGTTAATTACTGCAAAATATAGCTTTTCGGAAGACAATATTCAAAATATGATTCGCATGTATAGTAAAAGTTAAAACGGCGTGTATAAACTGTTGTGTATCGTTTAATCACGTTGAATGAACTCAATGATGAACAACAATCGTGGGCTACAAGATTATATATCTCTGATACCATATTCAGAGAAGTGTTCGCGCGTGTGAGATGAGCAATTAACGGCTAGTTTATGTGATACAATATCCTCATCGAATGAATTACAGCAAAATATAGCTTTTCAGAAGCCAATAATCAAAATAAAATTCGTATGTATAATAAAAGTTAAAACGGCGTGTATAAATGGTATCGTTTAATGCGCGTTGAATGAACTCATGAATGTATAACAATCGTGGGCTACAAGATTTAATATCTCTGATACAATTTTCAGAGGAGAGTTCACGCGTATGAGTTGAGCAATTAACGGCTAGTTTATGTGATACAATATCCACATCGAATGAATAACTGCATAATATAGGTTTTCAGAAGACAATAATCAAAATAAGATTCGTATGTATAGTAAAATTTAAAACAGCGTGTATAAACTGTTGTGTATCGTTTAATCACGTTGAATGAACTCAATAATGAATAACAATCGTGGGCTACAAGATTAAATATCTCTGATACCATATTCAGAGAAGTGTTCCCGCGTGTGAGATAAGCAATTAACGGCTAGTTTATGTGATACAATATCCACATCGAATGAATAACTGCATAATATAGGTTTTCAGAAGACAATAATCAAAATAAGATTCGCATGTATAGTAAAATTTAAAACGGCGTGTATAAATGGTATCGATTACAAGAGTAAATGTCTCTGATACCATATTCAGAGAAGTGTTCAAGCGTATGATTTGAGCACTTAGCGGCTTGTTTTTCTTATACAATATCCACATCGAATGAATTACTGCAAAATATAGGTTTTCAGAAGACAATAATCAAAATAAGATTCGTATGTATAGTAAAATTTAAAACGGCGTGTATAAATGGTTTCGTTTAATGCGCGTTGAATGAACTCACGAATGTATAACAATCGTGGGCTACAAGAGTAAATGTCTCTGATACCATATTCAGAGAAGTGTTCAAGCGTATGATTTGAGCACTTAGCGGCTTGTTTTTCTTATACAATATCCACATCGAATGAATTACTGCAAAATATAGGTTTTCAGAAGACAATAATCAAAATAAGATTCGCATGTATAGTAAAATTTAAAACGGCGTGTACAAACCGTTGTGTATCGTTTAATGCGCGTTGAATGAACCTACTAATGTATAACAATCTTGGGCTACAAGATTATGTATCTCTGATACCATATTCAGAGATGTGTTCACGCGTGTGATTTGAGCAATTAGCGGCTAGTTTATCTGATACAATATCCTCATCGAATGAATTACAGGAAAATATAGCTATTCAGAACACAATAATCAAAATATGATTCGCATGTATAGTAAAAGTTAAAACGGCGTGTATAAACTGTTGTGAACCGTTTAATCACGTTGAATGAACTCAATAATGAATAACAATCGTGGGCTACAAGATTAAATATCTCTGATACCATATTCAGAAAAGTGTTCCCGCGTGTGAGTTGAGCACTTAGCGGCTAGTTTATCTGATACAATATCCACATCGAATGAATTACTGCAAAATATAGCTTTTCAGAAGACAATAATCAAAATAAGATTCGTATGTATAGTAAAATTTATAACGGCGTGTATAAATGGTTTCGTTTAATGCGCGTTGAATGAACTCACGAATGTATAACAATCGTGGGCTACAAGAGTAAATGTCTCTGATACCATATTCAGAGAAGTGTTCAAGCGTATGATTTGAGCACTTAGCGGCTTGTTTTTCTTATACAATATCCACATCGAATGAATTACTGCAAAATACAGCTTTTCAGAAGACAATAATCAAAATAAGATTCGTATGTATAGAAAAAGTTAAAATGGCCTGTATAAACTGTTGTGAACCGCTTAATCACGTTGAATGAACTCAATAATGAATAAAAATCGTGGGCTACAAGATTAAATATCTCTGATACCATATTCAGAGAAGTGTTCCCGCGTGTGAGTTGAGCACTTAGCGGCTAGTTTATCTGATACAATATCCCCATTGAGTTAATTACTGCATAATATAGCTTTTCGGAAGACAATATTCAAAATATGATTCGCATGTATAGTAAAAGTTAAAACGGCGTGTATAAACTGTTGTGTATCGTTTAATCACGTTGAATGAACTCAATGATGAACAACAATCGTGGGCTACAAGCTTAAATATCTCTGATACCATATTCAGAGAAGTGTTCGCGCGTGTGAGATGAGCAATTAACGGCTAGTTTATGTGATACAATATCCTCATCGAATGAATTACAGCAAAATATAGCTTTTCAGAAGCCAATAATCAAAATAAAAATCTTATGTATAATAAAAGTTAAAACGGCGTGTATAAATGGTATCGTTTAATGCGCGTTGAATGAACTCACGAATGTATAACAATCGTGGGCTACAAGATTAAATATCTCTGATACAATATTCAGAGGAGAGTTCACGCGTCTGAGATTAGCAATTATCGGCTAGTTTATGTGATACAATATCCAGATCGAATGAGTTACTGCAAAATATAGCTTTTCAGACGACAATAATCAAAATAAGATTCGTATGTATAGTAAAATTTAAAACGGCGTGTATAAACTGTAGTGTATCGTTTAATCACGTTGAATGAACTCAATAATGAATAACAATCGTGGGCTACAAGATTAAATATCTCTGATACCATATTCAGAGAAGTGTTCCCGCGTGCGAGATAAGCAATTAACGGCTAGTTTATGTGATACAATATCCACATCGAATGAATAACTGCATAATATAGGTTTTCAGAAGACAATAATCAAAATAAGATTCGTATGTATAGTAAAATTTAAAACAGCGTGTATAAATGGTATCGTTTAATGCGCGTTGAATGAACTCACGAATGTATAACAATCGTGGGCTACAAGAGTAAATGTCTCCGATACCATATTCAGAGAAGTCTTCAAGCGTATGATTTGAGCACTTAGCGGCTTGTTTTTCTTATACAATATCCACATCGAATGAATTACTGCAAAATATAGGTTTTCAGAAGACAATAATCAAAATAAAATTCGGATGTATAGTAAAATTTAAAACGGCGTGTATAAATGGTATCGTTTAATGCGCGTTGAATGAACTCACGAATCTATAACAATCGTGGGCTACAAGAGTAAATGTCTCTGATACCATACTAAGAGAAGTGTTCAAGCGTTTGATTTGAGCACTTAGCGGCTTGTTTTTCTTATACAATATCCACATCGAATGAATTACTGCAAAATATACGTTTTCAGAAGACAATAATCAAAATAAGATTCGGATGAATAGTAAAATTTAAAACGGCGTGTATAAATGGTTTCTTTTAATGCGCGTTGAATGAACTCACGAATGTATAACAATCTTGGGCTACAAGAGTAAATGTCTCTGATACCTTATTCAGAGAAGTGTTCAAGCGTATGATTTGAGCACTTAGCGGCTTGTTTTTCTTATACAATATCCACATCGAATGAATTACTGCAAAATATAGGTTTTCAGAAGACAATAATCAAAATAAGATTCGTATGTATAGTAAAATTTAAAACGGCGTGTATAAATGGTTTCGTTTAATGCGCGTTGAATGAACTCACGAATGTATAACAATCGTGGGCTACAAGAGTAAATGTCTCTGATACCATATTCAGAGAAGTGTTCAAGCGTATGATTTGAGCACTTAGCAGCTTGTTTTTCATATACAATATCCACATCGAATGAATTACTGCAAAATATAGCTTTTCAGAAGACAATAATCAAAATAAGATTCGTATGTATAGTAAACTTAAAACGGCGTGTACAAACTGTTGTGTATCGTTTAATGCGCGTTCAATGAACCTACTAATGTATAACAATCTTCGGCTACAAGATTATGTATCTCTGATACCATATTCAGAGAGGTGTTCACGCGTTTGAGTTGAGCACTTAGCGGCTTGTTCTTCTAATACAATATCCACATCGAATAAATTACAGCAAAATATAGCTTTTCAAAAGACAATAATCAAAATGAGATTCGTATGTATAGTAAAAGTTAAAACGGTGTGTATAATGTGTTGAGTATTGTTCAATGCGCGTTGAATGAACTCAATAATGAATAACAATCGTGGGCTACAAGATTAAATATCTCTGATACCATATTCAGAGAAGTGTTCCCGCGTGTGAGTTGAGCACTTAGCGGCGAGTTTATCTGATAAAATATCCCGATTGAGTTAATTACTGCAAAATATAGCTTTTCAGAAGCCAATAATCAAAATAAGATTCGTATGTATAGTAAAATTTAAAACGGCGTGTATAAATGATTTCGTTTAATGCGCGTTGAATGAACTCACGAATGTATAACAATCGTGGGCTACAAGAGTAAATGTCTCTGATACCATATTCAGAGAAGTGTTCAAGCGTATGATTTGAGCACTTAGCGGCTTGTTTTTCTGATACAATATCCACATCGAATGAATTACTGCAAAATATAGGTATTCAGAAGACAATAATCAAAATAAGATTCGTATGTATAGTAAAATTTAAAACGGCGTGTATACATGGTATCGCTTAATGCGCGTTGAATGAACTCACGAATGTATAACAATCGTGGGCTACACGATTAAATATCTCTGATACCATATTCAGAGGAGAGTTCACGCGTATGAGTTGAGCACTTAGCGGCTTGTTCTCCTAAAACAATATCCACATCGAATAAATTACTTCAAAATGTAGCTTTTCAGAAGACAATAATGAAAATAAGATTCGTATGTATAGTAAAATTTAAAACGGCGTGTATAAATGATTTCGTTTAATGCGCGTTGAATGAACTCACGAATGTATAACAATCGTGGGCTACAAGAGTAAATGTCTCTGATACCATATTCAGAGACGTCTTCAAGCGTATGATTTGAGCACTTAGTGGCTTGTTTTTCTTATACAATATCCCCCTCGAATGAATTACTGCAAAATATAGGTTTTCAGAAGACAATAATCAAAATAAGATTCGCATGTATAGTAAAATTTAAAACGGCGTGTACAAACCGTTGTGTATCGTTTAATGCGCGTTGAATGAACCCACTAATGTATAACAATCTTGGGCTACAAGATCAAATATCTCTGATACCATATTCGTAGAAGTGTTCAAGCGTGTGAGTTGAGCACTTAGCGGCTAGTTTATCTGATACAATATAAACATCGAATTAATTACAGGAAAATATAGATATTCATAACACAATAATCAAAATAAGATTCGCATGTATAGTAAAATTTAAAACGGCGTGTACAAACCGTTGTGTATCGTTTAATGCGCGTTGAATGAACCTACTAATGTATAACAATCTTGGGCTACAAGATTATGTATCTCTGATACCATATTCAGAGATGTGTTCACGCGTGTGAGTTGAGCACTTAGCGGCGAGTTTTTCTGCTAAAATATCCCGATTGAGTTAATTACTGCAAAATATAGGTTTTCAGAAGCCAATAATCAAAATAAGAGTCGTATGTATAGTAAAATTTAAAACGGCGTGTATAAATGATTTCGTTTAATGCGCGTTGAATGAACTCACGAATGTATAACAATCGTGGGCTACAAGAGTAAATGTCTCTGATACCATATTCAGAGAAGTGTTCAAGCGTATGATTTGAGCACTTAGCGGCTTGTTTTTCTTATACAATATCCACATCGAATGAATTACTGCAAAATATAGCTTTTCAGAAGACAATAATCAAAATAAGATTCGTATGTATAGTAAACTTAAAACGGCGTGTATACATGGTATCGTTTAATGCGCGTTGAATGAACTCACGAATGTATAACAATCGTGGGCTACAAGAGTAAATGTCTCTGATACCATATTCAGAGAAGCGTTCAAGCGTATGATTTGAGCACTTAGCGGCTTGTTTTTCTGATACAATATCCACATCGAATAAATTACTGCAAAATACACGTTTTCAGAAGACAATAATCAAAATAAGATTCGTATGTATAGTAAAATTTAAAACGGCGTGTATAAATGATTTCGTTTAATGCGCGTTGAATGAACTCACGAATGTATAACAATCGTGGGCTACAAGAGTAAATGTCTCTGATACCATATTCAGAGAAGTGTTCAAGCGTATGATTTGAGCACTTAGCGGCTTGTTTTTCTTATACAATATCCACATCGAATGAATTACTGCAAAATATAGCTTTTCAGAAGACAATAATCAAAATAAGATTCGTATGTATAGTAAACTTAAAACGGCGTGTATAAATGGTATCGTTTAATGCGCGTTGAATGAACTCACGAATGTATAACAATCGTGGGCTACAAGAGTAAATGTCTCTGATACCATATTCAGAGAGGTGTTCACGCGTTTGAGTTGAGCACTTAGCGGCTTGTTCTTCTAATACAATATCCACATCGAATAAATTACAGCAAAATATAGCTTTTCAAAAGACAATAATCAAAATGAGATTCGTATGTATAGTAAAAGTTAAAGCGGGGTGTATAATGTGTTGAGTATTGTTCAATGCGCGTTGAATGAACTCAATAATGAATAACAATCGTGGGCTACAAGATTAAATATCTCTGATACCATATTCAGAGAAGTGTTCCCGCGTGTGAGTTGAGCACTTAGCGGCGAGTTTATCTGATAAAATATCCCGATTGAGTTAATTACTGCAAAATATAGCTTTTCAGAAGCCAATAATCAAAATAAGATTCGTATGTATAGTAAAATTTAAAACGGCGTGTATAAATGATTTCGTTTAATGCGCGTTGAATGAACTCACGAATGTATAACAATCGTGGGCTACAAGAGTAAATGTCTCTGATACCATATTCAGAGAAGTGTTCAAGCGTATGATTTGAGCACTTAGCGGCTTGTTTTTCTTATACAATATCCACATCGAATGAATTACTGCAAAATATAGCTTTTCAGAAGACAATAATCAAAATAAGATTCGTATGTATAGTAAACTTAAAACGGCGTGTATACATGGTATCGTTTAATGCGCGTTGAATGAACTCACGAATGTATAACAATCGTGGGCTACAAGAGTAAATGTCTCTGATACCATATTCAGAGAAGCGTTCAAGCGTATGATTTGAGCACTTAGCGGCTTGTTTCTCTGATACAATATCCACATCGAATGAATTACTGCAAAATATAGGTTTTCAGAAGACAATAATCAAAATAAGATTCGTATGTATAGTAAAATTTAAAACGGCGTGTATAAATGGTATCGTTTAATGCGCGTTGAATGAACTCACGAATGTATAACAATCGTGGGCTACAAGAGTAAATGTCTCTGATACCATATTCAGAGACGTCTTCAAGCGTATGATTTGAGCACTTAGTGGCTTGTTTTTCTTATACAATATCCACATCGAATGAATTACTGCAAAATATAGGTTTTCAGAAGACAATAATCAAAATAAGATTCGGATGAATAGTAAAATTTAAAACGGCGTGTATAAATGGTATCGTTTAATGCGCGTTGAATGAACTCACGAATGTATAACAATCGTGGGCTACAAGAGTAAATGTCTCTGATACCATATTCAGAGAAGTGTTCAAGCGTATGATTTGAGCACTTAGCGGCTTGTTTTTCTTATACAATATCCACATCGAATGAATTACTGCAAAATATAGGTTTTCAGAAGACAATAATCAAAATAAGATTCGTATGTATAGTAAAATTTAAAACGGCGTGTATAAATGGTTTCGTTTAATGCGCGTTGAATGAACTCACGAATGTATAACAATCGTGGGCTACAAGAGTAAATGTCTCTGATACCATATTCAGAGAAGTGTTCAAGCGTATGATTTGAGCACTTAGCAGCTTGTTTTTCATATACAATATCCACATCGAATGAATTACTGCAAAATATAGCTTTTCAGAAGACAATAATCAAAATAAGATTCGTATGTATAGTAAACTTAAAACGGCGTGTACAAACTGTTGTGTATCGTTTAATGCGCGTTCAATGAACCTACTAATGTATAACAATCTTCGGCTACAAGATTATGTATCTCTGATACCATATTCAGAGAGGTGTTCACGCGTTTGAGTTGAGCACTTAGCGGCTTGTTCTTCTAATACAATATCCACATCGAATAAATTACAGCAAAATATAGCTTTTCAAAAGACAATAATCAAAATGAGATTCGTATGTATAGTAAAAGTTAAAACGGGGTGTATAATGTGTTGAGTATTGTTCAATGCGCGTTGAATGAACTCAATAATGAATAACAATCGTGGGCTACAAGATTAAATATCTCTGATACCATATTCAGAGAAGTGTTCCCGCGTGTGAGTTGAGCACTTAGCGTCGAGTTTATCTGATAAAATATCCCGATTGAGTTAATTACTGCAAAATATAGCTTTTCAGAAGCCAATAATCAAAATAAGATTCGTATGTATAGTAAAATTTAAAACGGCGTGTATAAATGATTTCGTTTAATGCGCGTTGAATGAACTCACGAATGTATAACAATCGTGGGCTACAAGAGTAAATGTCTCTGATACCATATTCAGAGAAGTGTTCAAGCGTATGATTTGAGCACTTAGCGGCTTGTTTTTCTGATACAATATCCACATCGAATGAATTACTGCAAAATATAGGTATTCAGAAGACAATAATCAAAATAAGATTCGTATGTATAGTAAAATTTAAAACGGCGTGTATACATGGTATCGCTTAATGCGCGTTGAATGAACTCACGAATGTATAACAATCGTGGGCTACACGATTAAATATCTCTGATACCATATTCAGAGGAGAGTTCACGCGTATGAGTTGAGCACTTAGCGGCTTGTTCTCCTAAAACAATATCCACATCGAATAAATTACTTCAAAATGTAGCTTTTCAGAAGACAATAATGAAAATAAGATTCGTATGTATAGTAAAATTTAAAACGGCGTGTATAAATGTTTTCGTTTAATGCGCGTTGAATGAACTCACGAATGTATAACAATCGTGGGCTACAAGAGTAAATGTCTCTGATACCATATTCAGAGACGTGTTCAAGCGTATGATTTGAGCACTTAGTGGCTTGTTTTTCTTATACAATATCCGCATCTAATGAATTACTGCAAAATATAGGATTTCAGAAGACAATAATCAAAATAAGATTCGCATGTATAGTAAAATTTAAAACGGCGTGTACAAACCGTTGTGTATCGTTTAATGCGCGTTGAATGAACCTACTAATGTATAACAATCTTGGGCTACAAGATTATGTATCTCTGATACCATATTCAGAGATGTGTTCACGCGTGTGATTTGAGCAATTAGCGGCTAGTTTATCTGATACAATATCCTCAACGAATTAATTACAGGAAAATATAGCTATTCAGAACACAATAAACAAAATAAAAATCGCATGTATAGTAAAATTTAAAACGGCGTGTACAAACCGTTGTGTATCGTTTAATGCGCGTTGAATGAACCTACTAATGTATAACAATCTTGGGCTACAAGATTATGTATCTCTGATACCATATTCAGAGATGTGTTCACGCGTGTGAGTTGAGCACTTAGCGGCGAGTTTATCTGATAAAATATCCCGATTGAGTTAATTACTGCAAAATATAGCTTTTCAGAAGCCAATACTCAAAATAAGAGTCGTATGTATAGTAAGATTTAAAACGGCGTGTATAAATGATTTCGTTTAATGCGCGTTGAATGAACTCACGAATGTATAACAATCGTGGGCTACAAGAGTAAATGTCTCTGATACCATATTCAGAGAAGTGTTCAAGCGTATGATTTGAGCACTTAGCGGCTTGTTTTTCTTATACAATATCCACATCGAATGAATTACTGCAAAATATAGCTTTTCAGAAGACAATAATCAAAATAAGATTCGTATGTATAGTAAACTTAAAACGGCGTGTATACATGGTATCGTTTAATGCGCGTTGAATGAACTCACGAATGTATAACAATCGTGGGCTACAAGAGTAAATGTCTCTGATACCATATTCAGAGAAGCGTTCAAGCGTATGATTTGAGCACTTAGCGGCTTGTTTTTCTGATACAATATCCACATCGAATGAATTACTGCAAAACATAGGTTTTCAGAAGACAATAATCAAAATAAGATTCGTATGTATAGTAAAATTTAAAACGGCGTGTATAAATGGTATCGTTTAATGCGCGTTGAATGAACTCACGAATGTATAACAATCGTGGGCTACAAGAGTAAATGTCTCTGATACCATATTCAGAGAAGTCTTCAAGCGTATGATTTGAGCACTTAGCGGCTTGTTTTTCTTATACAATATCCACATCGAATGAATTACTGCAAAATATAGGTTTTCAGAAGACAATAATCAAAATAAGATTCGGATGAATAGTAAAATTTAAAACGGCGTGTATAAATCGTATCGTTTAATGCGCGTTGAATGAACTCACGAATCTATAACAATCGTGGGCTACAAGAGTAAATGTCTCTGATACCATATTCAGAGAAGTGTTCAAGCGTATGATTTGAGCACTTAGCGGCTTGTTTTTCTTATACAATATCCACATCGAATGAATTACTGCAAAATATAGGTTTTCAGAAGACAATAATCAAAATAAGATTCGTATGTATAGTAAAATTTATAACGGCGTGTATAAATGGTTTCGTTTAATGCGCGTTGAATGAACTCACGAATGTATAACAATCGTGGGCTACAAGAGTAAATGTCTCTGATACCATATTCAGAGAAGTGTTCAAGCGTATGATTTGAGCACTTAGCGGCTTGTTTTTCTTATACAATATCCACATCGAATGAATTACTGCAAAATATAGGTTTTCAGAAGACAATAATCAAAATAAGATTCGTATGTATAGTAAAATTTAAAACGGCGTGTATAAATGGTATCGTTTAATGCGCGTTGAATGAACTCACGAATGTATAACAATCGTGGGCTACAAGAGTAAATGTCTCTGATACTATATTCAGAGAAGTGTTCACGCGTAAGATTTGAACACTTAGCGGCTAGTTTTTCTAATCAAAATAAGATTCGTATGTATAGAAAAAGTTAAAACGGCGTGTATAAACTGTTGTGTATCGCTTAATCACGTTGAATGAACTCAATGATGAATAACAATCGTGGGCTACAAGATTAAATATCTCTGATACCATATTCAGAGAAGTGTTCCCGCGTGTGAGTTGAGCACTTAGCGGCTAGTTTATCTGATACAATATCCCCATTGAGTTAATTACTGCAAAATATAGCTTTTCAGAAGACAATATTCAAAATATGATTCGCATGTATAGTAAAAGTTTAAAACGGCGTGTATAAACTGTTGTGTATCGTTTAATGCGCGTTCAATGAACAAACGAATGTATAACAATCGTGGGCTACAAGAGTAAATGTCTCTGATACCATATTCAGAGAAGTGTTCAAGCGTATGATTTGAGCACTTAGCGGCTTGTTTTTCTGATACAATATCCACATCGAATGAATTACTGCAAAATATAGGTTTTCAGAAGACAATAATCAAAATAAGATTCGTATGTATAGTAAAATTTAAAACGGCGTGTATAAATGGTATCGTTTAATGCGCGTTGAATGAACTCACGAATGTATAACAATCGTGGGCTACAAGAGTAAATGTCTCTGATACCATATTCAGAGAAGTCTTCAAGCGTATGATTTGAGCACTTAGCGGCTTGTTTTTCTTATACAATATCCACATCGAATGAATTACTGCAAAATATAGGTTTTCAGAAGACAATAATCAAAATAAGATTCGTATGTATAGTAAAATTTAAAACGGCGTGTATAAATGGTATCGTTTAATGCGCGTTGAATGAACTCACGAATGTATAACAATCGTGGGCTACAAGAGTAAATGTCTCTGATACCATATTCAGAGAAGTCTTCAAGCGTATGATTTGAGCACTTAGCGGCTTGTTTTTCTTATACAATATCCACATCGAATGAATTACTGCAAAATATAGGTTTTCAGAAGACAATAATCAAAATAAAAATCGTATGTATAATAAAAGTTAAAACGGCGTGTATAAATGGTATCGTTTAATGCGCGTTGAATGAACTCACGAATGTATAACAATCGTGGGCTACAAAGAGTAAATGTCTCTGATACCATATTCAGAGAAGTGTTCAAGCGTATGATTTGAGCACTTAGCGGCTTGTTTTTCTTATACAATATCCACATCGAATGAATTACTGCAAAATATAGGTTTTCAGAAGACAATAATCAAAATAAGATTCGTATGTATAGTAAAATTTAAAACGGCGTGTATAAATGGTATCGTTTAATGCGCGTTGAATGAACTCACGAATGTATAACAATCGTGGGCTACAAGAGTAAATGTCTCTGATACCATATTCAGAGAAGTGTTCAAGCGTATGATTTGAGCACTTAGCGGCTTGTTTTTCTTATACAATATCCACATCGAATGAATTACTGCAAAATATAGCTTTTCAGAAGACAATAATCAAAATAAGATTCGTATGTATAGTAAACTTAAAACGGCGTGTATACATGGTATCGTTTAATGCGCGTTGAATGAACTCACGAATCTATAACAATCGTGGGCTACAAGAGTAAATGTCTCTGATACCATATTCAGAGAGGTGTTCACGCGTTTGAGTTGAGCACTTAGCGGCTTGTTCTTCTAATACAATATCCACATCGAATGAATTACTGCAAAATATAGGTTTTCAGAAGACAATAATCAAAATAAGATTCGTATGTATAGTAAAATTTAAAACGGCGTGTATACATGGTATCGCTTAATGCGCGTTGAATGAACTCACGAATGTATAACAATCGTGGGCTACACGATTAAATATCTCTGATACCATATTCAGAGGAGAGTTCACGCGTATGAGTTGAGCACTTAGCGGCTTGTTCTCCTAAAACAATATCCACATCGAATAAATTACTTCAAAATGTAGCTTTTCAGAAGACAATAATGAAAATAAGATTCGTATGTATAGTAAAATTTAAAACGGCGTGTATAAATGGTTTCGTTTAATGCGCGTTGAATGAACTCACGAATGTATAACAATCGTGGGCTACAAGAGTAAATGTCTCTGATACCATATTCAGAGACGTCTTCAAGCGTATGATTTGAGCACTTAGTGGCTTGTTTTTCTTATACAATATCCACATCGAATGAATTACTGCAAAATATAGGTTTTCAGAAGACAATAATCAAAATAAGATTCGCATGTATAGTAAAATTTAAAACGGCGTGTATAAATGGTTTCGTTTAATGCGCGTTGAATGAACCTACTAATGTATAACAATCTTGGGCTACAAGATTATGTATCTCTGATACCATATTCAGAGAGGTGTTCACGCGTGTGATTTGAGCAATTAGCGGCTATTTTATCTGATACAATATCCTCATCGAATGAATTACAGGAAAATATAGCTATTCAGAACACAATAATCAAAATATGATTCGCATGTATAGTAAAAGTTAAAACGGCGTGTATAAACTGTTGTGAACCGTTTAATCACGTTGAATGAACTCAATAATGAATAACAATCGTGGGCTACAAGATTAAATATCTCTGATACCATATTCAGAGAAGTGTTCAAGCGTATGATTTGAGCACTTAGCGGCTTGTTTTTCTTATACAATATCCACATCGAATGAATTACTGCAAAATATAGCTTTTCAGAAGACAATAATCAAAATAAGATTCGTATGTATAGTAAACTTAAAACGGCGTGTATACATGGTATCGTTTAATGCGCGTTGAATGAACTCACGAATGTATAACAATCGTGGGCTACAAGAGTAAATGTCTCTGATACCATATTCAGAGAAGCGTTCAAGCGTATGATTTGAGCACTTAGCGGCTTGTTTTTCTGATACAATATCCACATCGAATGAATTACTGCAAAATATAGGTTTTCAGAAGACAATAATCAAAATAAGATTCGTATGTATAGTAAAATTTAAAACGGCGTGTATAAATGGTATCGTTTAATGCGCGTTGAATGAACTCACGAATGTATAACAATCGTGGGCTACAAGAGTAAATGTCTCTGATACCATATTCAGAGAAGTCTTCAAGCGTATGATTTGAGCACTTAGCGGCTTGTTTTTCTTATACAATATCCACATCGAATGAATTACTGCAAAATATAGGTTTTCAGAAGACAATAATCAAAATAAGATTCGGATGAATAGTAAAATTTAAAACGGCGTGTATAAATGGTATCGTTTAATGCGCGTTGAATGAACTCACGAATCTATAACAATCGTGGGCTACAAGAGTAAATGTCTCTGATACCATATTCAGAGAAGTGTTCAAGCGTATGATTTGAGCACTTAGCGGCTTGTTTTTCTTATACAATATCCACATCGAATGAATTACTGCAAAATATAGGTTTTCAGAAGACAATAATCAAAATAAGATTCGTATGTATAGTAAAATTTAAAACGGCGTGTATAAATGGTTTCGTTTAATGCGCGTTGAATGAACTCACGAATGTATAACAATCGTGGGCTACAAGAGTAAATGTCTCTGATACCATATTCAGAGAAGTGTTCAAGCGTATGATTTGAGCACTTAGCGGCTTGTTTTTCTTATACAATATCCACATCGAATGAATTACTGCAAAATATAGGTTTTCAGAAGACAATAATCAAAATAAGATTCGTATGTATAGTAAAATTTAAAACGGCGTGTATAAATGGTATCGTTTAATGCGCGTTGAATGAACTCACGAATGTATAACAATCGTGGGCTACAAGAGTAAATGTCTCTGATACTATATTCAGAGAAGTGTTCACGCGTAAGATTTGAGCACTTAGCGGCTTGTTTTTCTTGTACAATATCCACATCGAATGAATTACTGCAAAATACAGCTTTTCAGAAGACAATAATCAAAATAAGATTCGTATGTATAGAAAAAGTTAAAATGGCCTGTGTAAACTGTTGTGAACCGCTTAATCACGTTGAATGAACTCAATAATGAATAAAAATCGTGGGCTACAAGATTAAATATCTCTGATACCATATTCAGAGAAGTGTTCCCGCGTGTGAGTTGAGCACTTAGCGGCTAGTTTATCTGATACAATATCCCCATTGAGTTAATTACTGCAAAATATAGCTTTTCAGAAGACAATATTCAAAATATGATTCGCATGTATAGTAAAAGTTAAAACGGCGTGTATAAACTGTTGTGTATCGTTTAATCACGTTGAATGAACTCAATGATGAACAACAATCGTGGGCTACAAGATTAAATATCTCTGATACCATATTCAGAGAAGTGTTCCCGCGTGTGAGTTGAGCAATTAGCGGCTAGATTATCTGATACAATATCTTCATCGAATGAATTACTGCAAAATATAGCTATTCAGAACACAATAATGAAAATATGATTCGCATGTATAGTAAAAGTTAAATCGGCGTGTATAAACTGTTGTGTATCGTTTAATCACGTTGAATGAACTCAATAATGAATAACAATCTTGGGCTACAAGATTATATATCTCTGATACCATATTCAGAGAAGTGTTCGCGCGTGTGAGATGAGCAATTAACGGCTAGTTTATGTGATACAATATCCTCATCGAATGAATTACAGCAAAATATAGCTTTTCAGAAGCCAATAATCAAAATAAAAATCTTATGTATAATAAAAGTTAAAACGGCGTGTATAAATGGTATCGTTTAATGCGCGTTGAATGAACTCACGAATGTATAACAATCGTGGGCTACAAGAGTAAATGTCTCTGATACCATATTCAGAGAAGCGTTCACGCGTATGAGTTGAGCACTTAGCGGCTTGTTTGTCTTATACAATATCCAGATCGAATGAATTACTGCAAAATATAGCTTTTCAGAAGACAGTAATCAAAATAAGATTCGTATGTATAGTAAAATTTAAAACGGCGTGTATACATGGTATCGTTTAATGCGCGTTGAATGAACTCACGAATGTATAACAATCGTGGGCTACAAGAGTAAATGTCTCTGATACCATATTCAGAGAAGTGTTCAAGCGTATGATTTGAGCACTTAGCGGCTTGTTTTTCTTATACAATATCCACATCGAATGAATTACTGCAAAATATACGTTTTCAGAAGACAATAATCAAAATAAGATTCGGATGAATAGTAAAATTTAAAACGGCGTGTATAAATGGTATCGTTTAATGCGCGTTGAATGAACTCACGAATGTATAACAATCGTGGGCTACAAGAGTAAATGTCTCTGATACCATATTCAGAGAAGTGTTCAAGCGTATGATTTGAGCACTTAGCGGCTTGTTTTTCTTATACAATATCCACATCGAATGAATTACTGCAAAATATAGGTTTTCAGAAGACAATAATCAAAATAAGATTCGTATGTATAGTAAAATTTAAAACGGCGTGTATAAATGGTATCGTTTAATGCGCGTTGAATGAACTCACGAATGTATAACAATCGTGGGCTACAAGAGTAAATGTCTCTGATACCATATTCAGAGAAGTCTTCAAGCGTATGATTTGAGCACTTAGCGGCTTGTTTTTCTTATACAATATCCACATCGAATGAATTACTGCAAAATATAGGTTTTCAGAAGACAATAATCAAAATAAGATTCGGATGAATAGTAAAATTTAAAACGGCGTGTATAAATGGTATCGTTTAATGCGCGTTGAATGAACTCACGAATCTATAACAATCGTGGGCTACAAGAGTAAATGTCTCTGATACCATATTCAGAGAAGTGTTCAAGCGTTTGATTTGAGCACTTAGCGGCTTGTTTTTCTTATACAATATCCACATCGAATGAATTACTGCAAAATATACGTTTTCAGAAGACAATAATCAAAATAAGATTCGTATGTATAGTAAAATTTAAAACGGCGTGTATAAATGGTTTCGTTTAATGCGCGTTGAATGAACTCACGAATGTATAACAATCGTGGGCTACAAGAGTAAATGTCTCTGATACCATATTCAGAGAAGTGTTCAAGCGTATGATTTGAGCACTTAGCGGCTTGTTTTTCTTATACAATATCCACATCGAATGAATTACTGCAAAATATAGGTTTTCAGAAGACAATAATCAAAATAAGATTCGTATGTATAGTAAAATTTAAAACGGCGTGTATAAATGGTTTCGTTTAATGCGCGTTGAATGAACTCACGAATGTATAACAATCGTGGGCTACAAGAGTAAATGTCTCTGATACCATATTCAGAGAAGTGTTCAAGCGTATGATTTGAGCACTTAGCAGCTTGTTTTTCATATACAATATCCACATCGAATGAATTACTGCAAAATATAGCTTTTCAGAAGACAATAATCAAAATAAGATTCGTATGTATAGTAAACTTAAAACGGCGTGTACAAACTGTTGTGTATCGTTTAATGCGCGTTCAATGAACCTACTAATGTATAACAATCTTCGGCTACAAGATTATGTATCTCTGATACCATATTCAGAGAGGTGTTCACGCGTTTGAGTTGAGCACTTAGCGGCTTGTTCTTCTAATACAATATCCACATCGAATAAATTACAGCAAAATATAGCTTTTCAAAAGACAATAATCAAAATGAGATTCGTATGTATAGTAAAAGTTAAAACGGGGTGTATAATGTGTTGAGTATTGTTCAATGCGCGTTGAATGAACTCAATAATGAATAACAATCGTGGGCTACAAGATTAAATATCTCTGATACCATATTCAGAGAAGTGTTCCCGCGTGTGACGTGAGCACTTAGCGGCTAGTTTATCTGATACAATATCCCCATTGAGTTAATTACTGCAAAATATAGCTTTTCAGAAGACAATAATCAAAATATGATTCGCATGTATAGTAAAAGTTAAAACGGCGTGTATAAACTGTTGTGTATCGTTTAATCACGTTGAATGAACTCAATGATGAATAACAATCGTGGGCTACAAGATTAAATATCTCTGATACCATATTCAGAGAAGTGTTCCCGCGTGTGAGTTGAGCAATTAGCGGCTAGATTATCTGATATAATATCTTCATCGAATGAATTACTGCAAAATATAGCTATTCAGAACACAATAATGAAAATATGATTCGAATGTATAGTAAAAGTTAAATCGGCGTGTATAAACTGTTGTGTATCGTTTAATCACGTTGAATGAACTCAATAATGAATAACAATCTTGGGCTACAAGATTAAATATCTCTGATACCATATTCAGAGAAGTGTTCCCGCGTGTGAGTTGAGCAATTAGCGGCTAGATTATCTGATACAATATCTTCATCGAATGAATTACTGCAAAATATAGCTATTCAGAACACAATAATGAAAATATGATTCGAATGTATAGTAAAAGTTAAATCGGCGTGTATAAACTGTTGTGTATCGTTTAATCACGTTGAATGAACTCAATAATGAATAACAATCTTGGGCTACAAGATTATATATCTCTGATACCATATTCAGAGAAGTGTTCACGCGTGTGAGATGAGCAATTAACGGCTAGTTTATGTGATACAATATCCTCATCGAATGAATTACAGCAAAATATAGCTTTTCAGAAGCCAATAATCAAAATAAGTTTCGTATGTATAGTAAAATTTAAAACGGCGTGTATACATGGTATCGTTTAATGCGCGTTGAATGAACTCACGAATGTATAACAATCGTTGGCTACAAGAGTAAATGTCTCTGATACCATATTCAGAGAAGTGTTCAAGCGTATAATTTGAGCCCTTAGCGGCTTGTTTTTCTTATACAATATCCACATCGAATGAATTACTGCAAAATATAGGTTTTTAGAAGACAATAATCAAAATAAGATTCGTATGTATAGTAAAATTTAAAGCGGGGTGTATAATGTGTTGTGTATCGTTTAATGCGCGTTGAATGAACTCACGAATGTATAACAATCGCGGGCTACAAGAGTAAATGTCTATGATACCATATTCAGAGAAGTGTTCACGCGTATGAGTTGAGCACTTAGCGGCTTGTTTGTCTTATACAATATCCAGATCGAATGAATTACTGCAAAATATAGCTTTTCAGAAGACAGTAATCAAAATAAGATTCGTATGTATAGTAAAATTTAAAACGACGTGTATACATGGTATCGTTTAATGCGCGTTGAATGAACTCACGAATGTATAACAATCGTGGGCTACAAGAGTAAATGTCTCTGATAACATATTCAGAGAAGTGTTCAAGCGTATAAATTGAGCACTTAGCGGCTTGTTTTTCTTATACAATATCCACATCGAATGAATTACTGCAAAATATAGGTTTTCAGAAGACAATAATCAAAATAAGATTCGTATGTATAATAAAATTCAAAACGGCGTGTATAAATGGTATCGTTTACAAGAGTAAATGTCTCTGATACCATATTCAGAGAAGTGTTCAAGCGTATGATTTGAGCACTTAGCGGCTTGTTTTTCTTATACAATATCCACATCGAATGAATTACTGCAAAATATAGGTTTTCAGAAGACAATAATCAAAATAAGATTCGTATGTATAGTAAAATTTAAAACGGCGTGTATAAATGGTTTCGTTTAATGCGCGTTGAATGAACTCACGAATGTATAACAATCGTGGGCTACAAGAGTAAATGTCTCTGATACCATATTCAGAGAAGTGTTCAAGCGTATGATTTGAGCACTTAGCAGCTTGTTTTTCTTATACAATATCCACATCGAATGAATTACTGCAAAATATAGCTTTTCAGAAGACAATAATCAAAATAAGATTCGTATGTATAGTAAACTTAAAACGGCGTGTACAAACTGTTGTGAACCGCTTAATCACGTTGAATGAACTCAATAATGAATAACAATCGTGGGCTACAAGATTAAATATCTCTGATACCATATTCAGAGAAGTGTTCCCGCGTGTGAGATAAGCAATTAACGGCTAGTCTATGTGATACAATATCCACATCGAATGAATTACAGCAAAATATAGCTTTTCAGAAGCCAATAATCAAAATAAAATTCGTATGTATAATAAAAGTTAAAACGGCGTGTATAAATGGTATCGTTTAATGCGCGTTGAATGAACTCATGAATGTATAACAATCGTGGGCTACAAGAGTAAATGTCTCTGATACTATATTCAGAGAAGTGTTCACGCGTAAGATTTGAGCACTTAGCGGCTTGTTTTTCTTATACAATATCCACATCGAATGAATTACTGCAAAATACAGCTTTTCAGAAGACAATAATCAAAATAAGATTCGTATGTATAGAAAAAGTTAAAATGGCCTGTATAAACTGTTGTGAACCGCTTAATCACGTTGAATGAACTCAATAATGAATAACAATCGTGGGCTACAAGATTAAATATCTCTGATACCATATTCAGAGAAGTGTTCCCGCGTGTGAGGTGAGCACTTAGCGGCTAGTTTATCTGATACAATATCCCCATTGAGTTAATTACTGCAAAATATAGCTTTTCAGAAGACAATAATCAAAATATGATTCGCATGTATAGTAAAAGTTAAAACGGCGTGTATAAACTGTTGTGTATCGTTTAATCACGTTGAATGAACTCAATGATGAATAACAATCGTGGGCTACCAGATTAAATATCTCTGATACCATATTCAGAGGAGAGTTCACGCGTATGAGATAAGCAATTAACGGCTAGTTTATGTGATACAATATCCTCATCGAATGAATTACAGCAAAATATAGCTTTTCAGAAGCCAATAATCAAAATAAAATTCGTATGTATAATAAAAGTTAAAACGGCGTGTATAAATGGTATCGTTTAATGCGCGTTGAATGAACTCATGAATGTATAACAATCGTGGGCTACAAGAGTAAATGTCTCTGATACCATATTCAGAGAAGTCTTCACGCTTTAGATTTGAGCACTTAGCGGCTTGTTTTTCTTATACAATATCCACATCGAATGAATTACTGCAAAATACAGATTTTCAGAAGACAATAATCAAAATAAGATTCGTATGTATAGAAAAAGTTAAAATGGCCTGTATAAACTGTTGTGAACCGCTTAATCACGTTGAATGAACTCAATAATGAATAACAATCGTGGGCTACAAGATTAAATATCTCTGATACCATATTCAGAGAAGTGTTCCCGCGTGTGAGGTGAGCACTTAGCGGCTAGTTTATCTGATACAATATCCCCATTGAGTTAATTACTGCAAAATATAGCTTTTCAGAAGACAATAATCAAAATATGATTCGCATGTATAGTAAAAGTTAAAACGGCGTGTATAAACTGTTGTGTATCGTTTAATCACGTTGAATGAACTCAATGATGAATAACAATCGTGGGCTACAAGATTAAATATCTCTGATACCATATTCAGAGAAGTGTTCCCGCGTGTGAGTTGAGCAATTAGCGGCTAGATTATCTGATACAATATCTTCATCGAATGAATTACTGCAAAATATAGCTATTCAGAACACAATAATGAAAATATGATTCGCATGTATAGTAAAAGTTAAATCGGCGTGTATAAATTAGCGGCTAGTTTATCTGATACAATATCCCCATTGAGTTAATTACTGCAAAATATAGCTTTTCAGAAGACAATAATCAAAATATGATTCGCATGTATAGTAAAAGTTAAAACGGCGTGTATAAACTGTTGTGTATCGTTTAATCACGTTGAATGAACTCAATAATGAATAACAATCTTGGGCTACAAGATTAAATATCTCTGATACCATATTCAGAGAAATGTTCCCGCGTGTGAGATAAGCAATTAACGGCTAGTCTATGTGATACAATATCCACATCGAATGAATAACTGCATAATATAGGTTTTCAGAAGACAATAATCAAAATAAGATTCGTATGTACAGTAAAATTTAAAACGGCGTGTATAAATGGTATCGTTTAATGCGCGTTGAATGAACTCATGAATGTATAACAATCGTGGGCTACAAGAGTAAATGTCTCTGATACTATATTCAGAGAAGTGTTCACGCGTAAGATTTGAGCACTTCGCGGCTTGTTTTTCTTATACAATATCCACATCGAATGAATTACTGCAAAATACAGCTTTTCAGAAGACAATAATTAAAATAAGATTCGTATGTATAGAAAAAGTTAAAATGGCCTGTATAAACTGTTGTGAACCGCTTAATCACGTTGAATGAACTCAATAATGAATAACAATCGTGGGCTACAAGATTAAATATCTCTGATACCATCTTCCGAGACGTGTTCCCGCGTGTGACGTGAGCACTTAGCGGCTAGTTTATCTGATACAATATCCCCATTGAGTTAATTACTGCAAAATATAGCTTTTCAGAAGACAATAATCAAAATATGATTCGCATGTATAGTAAAAGTTAAAACGGCGTGTATAAACTGTTGTGTATCGTTTAATCACGTTGTATGAACTCAATGATGAATAACAATCGTGGGCTACAAGATTAAATATCTCTGATACCATATTCAGAGAAGTGTTCCCGCGTGTGAGTTGAGCAATTAGCGGCTAGATTATCTGATACAATATCTTCATCGAATGAATTACTGCAAAATATAGCTATTCAGAACACAATAATGAAAATATGATTCGCATGTATAGTAAAAGTTAAATCGGCGTGTATAAACTGTTGTGTATCGTTTAATCACGTTGAATGAACTCAATAATGAATAACAATCTTGGGCTACAAGATTTATATATCTCTGATACCATTTTCAGAGAAGTGTTCGCGCGTGTGAGATGAGCACTTAACGGCTAGTTTATGTGATACAATATCCTCATTGAGTTAATTACTGCAAAGTATAGCTTTTCAGAAGACAATAATCAAAATATGATTCGTATGTATAGTAAAAGTTAAAACGGCGTGTATAAACTGTTGTGTATCGTTTAATGCACGTTAAATGAACTCAATGATAAATAACAATCGTGGGCTACAAGAGTAAATGTCTCTGATACCATATTCAGAGAAGCGTTCACGCGTATGAGTTGAGCCCTTAGCGGCTTGTTTGTCTTATACAATAACCAGATCGAATGAATTACTGCAAAATATAGCTTTTCAGAAGACAGTAATCAAAATAAGATTCGTATGTATAGTAAAATTTAGAACGGCGTGTATACATGGTATCGTTTAATGCGCGTTGAATGAACTCATGAATGTATAACAATCGTGGGCTACAAGAGTAAATGTCTCTGATACTATATTCAGAGAAGTGTTCACGCGTAAGATTTGAGCACTTCGCGGCTTGTTTTTCTTATACAATATCCACATCGAATGAATTACTGCAAAATACAGCTTTTCAGAAGACAATAATTAAAATAAGATTCGTATGTATAGAAAAAGTTAAAATGGCCTGTATAAACTGTTGTGAACCGCTTAATCACGTTGAATGAACTCAATAATGAATAACAATCGTGGGCTACAAGATTAAATATCTCTGATACCATTTTCAGAGAAGTGTTCCCGCGTGTGACGTGAGCACTTAGCGGCTAGTTTATCTGATACAATATCCCCATTGAGTTAATTACTGCAAAATATAGCTTTTCAGAAGACAATAATCAAAATATGATTCGCATGTATAGTAAAAGTTAAAACGGCGTGTATAAACTGTTGTGTATCGTTTAATCACGTTGAATGAACTCAATGATGAATAACAATCGTGGGCTACAAGATTAAATATCTCTGATACCATATTCAGAGAAGTGTTCCCGCGTGTGAGTTGAGCAATTAGCGGCTAGATTATCTGATACAATATCTTCATCGAATGAGTTACTGCAAAATATAGTTATTCAGAACACAATAATGAAAATATGATTCGCATGTATAGTAAAAGTTAAATCGGCGTGTATAAACTGTTGTGTATCGTTTAATCACGTTGAATGATCTCAATAATGAATAACAATCGTGGGCTACAAGAGTAATATGTCTCTGATACCATATTCAGAGGAGAGTTCACGCGTATGAGATAAGCAATTAACGGCTAGTTTATGTGATACAATATCCTCATCGAATGAATTACAGCAAAATATAGCTTTTCAGAAGCCAATAATCAAAATAAAATTCGTATGTATAATAAAAGTTAAAACGGCGTGTATAAATGGTATCGTTTAATGCGCGTTGAATGAACTCACGAATGTATAACAATCGTGGGCTACAAGAGTAAATGTCTCTGATACCATATTCAGAGAAGTGTTCACGCGTATGAGTTGAGCACTTAGCGGCTTGTTTGTCTTATACAATATCCAGATCGAATGAATAACTCCCAACTATAGCTATTCAGAAGACAGTAATCAAAATAAGATTCGTATGTATAGTAAAATTTAAAACGGCGTGTATACATGGTATCGTTTAATGCGCGTTGAATGAACTCACGAATGTATAACAATCGTGGGCTACAAGAGTAAATGTCTCTGATACCATATTCAGAGAAGTGTTCAAGCGTATGATTTGAGCACTTAGCGGCTTGTTTTTCTGATACAATATCCACATCGAATGAATTACTGCAAAATATAGGTTTTCAGAAGACAATAATCAAAATAAGATTCGTATGTATAGTAAAATTTAAAACAGCGTGTATAAATGGTATCGTTTAATGCGCGTTGAATGAACTCACGAATGTATAACAATCGTGGGCTACAAGAGTAAATGTCTCTGATACCATATTCAGAGAAGTCTTCAAGCGTATGATTTGAGCACTTAGCGGCTTGTTTTTCTTATACAATATCCACATCGAATGAATTACTGCAAAATATAGGTTTTCAGAAGACAATAATCAAAATAAAATTCGGATGTATAGTAAAATTTAAAACGGCGTGTATAAATGGTATCGTTTAATGCGCGTTGAATGAACTCACGAATCTCAAGAGTAAATGTCTCTTATACCATATTCAGAGAAGTGTTCAAGCGTATGATTTGAGCACTTAGCGGCTTGTTTTTCTTATACCATATCGACATCGAATGAATTACTGCAAAATATAGGTTTTCAGAAGACAATAATCAAAATAAGATTCGTATGTATAGTAAAATTTAAAACGGCGTGTATAAATGGTTTCGTTTAATGCGCGTTGAATGAACTCACGAATGTATAACAATCGTGGGCTACAAGAGTAAATGTCTCTGATACCATATTCAGAGAAGTGTTCAAGCGTATGATTTGAACACTTAGCGGCTTGTTTTTCTTATACAATATCCACATCGAATGAATTACTGCAAAATATAGGTTTTCAGAAGACAATAATCAAAATAAGATTCGTATGTATAGTAAAATTTAAAACGGCGTGTATAAATGGTTTCGTTTAATGCGCGTTGAATGAACTCACGAATGTATAACAATCGTGGGCTACAAGAGTAAATGTCTCTGATACCATATTCAGAGAAGTGTTCAAGCGTATGATTTGAGCACTTAGCGGCTTGTTTTTCTTATACAATATCCACATCGAATAAATTACTGCAAAATATATCTTTTCAGAAGACAATAATCAAAATATGATTCGTATTGTATAGTAAAAGTTAAAACGGCGTGTATAAACTGTTGTGTATCGTTTAATCACGTTGAATGAACTCAATGATGAATAACAATCGTGGGCTACAAGATTAAATATCTCTGATACCATATTCAGAGAAGTGTTCCCGCGTATGAATTGAGCACTTAGCGGCTTGTTTTTCTAATACAATATCCACATCGAATGAATTACTGCAAAATATAGCTTTTCAGAAGACAATAATCAAAATAAGAATCGTATGTATAGTAAAATTTAAAACGGCGTGTATAAATGGTATCGTTTAATGCGCGTTGAATGAACTCAATAATGTATAACAATCGTGGGCTACAAGATTTAATATCTCTGATACAATTTTCAGAGGAGAGTTCACGCGTATGAGTTGAGCACTTAGCGGCTTGTTCTTCTAATACAATATCCACATCGAATAAATTACTGCAAAATATAGCTTTTCAGAAGACAATAATCAAAATGAGATTCGTATGTGTAGTAAAATTTAAAACGGCGTGTATAAATGGTATCGTTCAATGCGCGTTAAATGAACTCACTAATGTATAACAATCGTGGGCTACAAGATTTAATATATCTGATTCAATTTTCTGAGTAGAGTTCACGCGTATGATTTGAGCACTTAGCGGCTTGTTTTTCTTATACAATATCCACATCGAATGAATTACTGCAAAATATAACTTTTCAGAAGACAATAATCAAAATAAGATTCTATGGTATAGAAAAAGTTAAAACGGCGTGTATAAACTGTTGTGTATCGTTTAATCACGTTGAATGAACTCAATGATGAATAACAATCGTGGGCTACAAGATTAAATATCTCTGATACCATATTCAGAGAAGTGTTCCCGCGTATGAATTGAGCACTTAGCGGCTTGTTTTTCTAATACAATATCCACATCGAATGAATTTACTGCAAAATATAGCTTTTCAGAAGACAATAATCAAAATAAGAATCGTATGTATAGTAAAATTTAAAGCGGCGTGTATAAACTGTTGTATTTCGTTTAATGCGCGTTGCAGGAACCTACTAATGTATACCAATCGTGCGCTACCAGATTAAATATCTCTGATACCATATTCAGAGGAGAGTTCACGCGTATGAGTTGAGCACTTAGCGGCTTGTTTTTCTGATACAATATCCTCCTCGAATGAATTACAGCAAACTATAGCTTTTCAGAAGACAATAATCAAAATAAGATTCGCATGTATAGTAAAAGTGCTAAAACGGCGTGTATAAACTGTTGTGTATCGCTTAATGCGCGTTGAATGAACTCAATAATGAATAACAATCGTGGGCTACAAGATTAAATATCTCTGATGCCATATTCAGATAAGTGTTCCCGCGTGTGAGTTGAGCACTTAGCGGCTTAGTTTATCTGATACAATATCCACATCGAATGAATTACTGCAAAAATATAGCTATTCAGAAGACAATAATCAAAATATAGAGATTCGCATGTATAGTAAAATTTAAAACGGCGTGTATAAACTGTTGTGTATCGTTTAATGCACGTTGAATGAACCTAATAATGTATAACAATCGTGGGCTACACGATTAAATATCTCTGATACCATATTCAGAGGAGAGTTCACGCGTATGAGTTGAGCACTTAGCGGCTTGTTTTTCTTATACAATATCCACATCGAATGAATTACTGCAAAATATAGCACTTTCAGAAGCCAATAATCAAAATAAAAATCGTATGTATAATAAAAGTTAAAACGGCGTGTATAAATGGTATCGTTTAATGCGCGTTGAATGAACTCACGAATGTATAACAATCGTGGGCTACAAGAGTAAATGTCTCTGATACCATATTCAGAGAAGCGTTCACGCGTATGAGTTGAGCACTTAGCGGCTTGTTGTCTTATACAATATCCAGATCGAATGAATTACTGCAAAATATAGCTTTTCAGAAGACAGTAGTCAAAATAAGATTCGTATGTATAGTAAATTTAAAACGGCGTGTATACATGGTATCGTTTAATGCGCGTTGAATGAACTCACGAATGTATAACAATCGTGGGCTACAGAGTAAATGTCTCTGATACCATATTCAGAGAAGTGTTCAAGCGTATGATTTTAGCACTTAGCGGCTTGTTTTTCTGATACAATATCCACATCGAATGAATTACTGCAAAATATATAGGTTTTCCAGAAGACAATAATCAAAATAAGATTCGGATGAATAGTAAAATTTAAAACGGCGTGTATAAATGGTATCGTTTAATGCGCGTTGAATGAACTAACGAATGTATAACAATCGTGGGCTACAAGAGTAAATGTCTCTGATACCATATTCAGAGAAGTCTTCAAGCGTATGATTTGAGCACTTAGCGGCTTGTTTTCTTATACAATATCCACATCGAATGAATTACTGCAAAATATAGGTTTTCAGAAGACAATAATCAAAATAAGATTCGTATGTATAGTAAACTTAAAACGGCGTGTACAAACTGTTGTGTATCGTTTAATGCGCGTTGAATGAACTCACGAATGTATAACAATCGTGGGCTACAAGAGTAAATGTCTCTGATACCATATTCAGAGAAGTGTTCACGCGTAAGATTTGAGCACTTAGCGGCTTGTTTTTCTTATACAATATCCACATCGAATGAATTACTGCAAAATATAGCTTTTTCAGAAGACAATAATCAATATAAGATTCGGATGAATAGTAAAATTTAAAACGGCGTGTATAAATGGTATCGTTTAATGCGCGTTGAATGAACTCACGAAAATCTATAACAATCGTGGGCTACAAGAGTAAATGTCTCTGATACCATATTCAGAAGTGTTCAAGCGTTTGATTTGAGCACTTAACAGCTTCATTTTTCTTATACAATATCCACATCGAATGAATTACTGCAAAATATGGGTTTTCGAGAAGACAATAATCAAAATAAGATTCGTATGTATAGTAAAATTTAAAACGGCGTGTATAAATGGTATCGTTTAATGCGCGTTGAATGAACTCACGAATGTATAACAATCGTGGGCTACAAGAGTAAATGTCTCTGATACCATATTCAGAGACGTCTTCAAGCGTATGATTTGAGCACTTAGTGGCTTGTTTTTCTTATACAATATCCACATCGAATGAATTACTGCAAAATATAGGTTTTCAGAAGACAATAATCAAAATAAGATTCGTATGTATAGTAAAATTTAAAACGGCGTGTATAAATGGTATCGTTTAATGCGCGTTGAATGAACTCACGAATCTATAACAATTGTGAATTTTACAAGAGTAAATGTCTCTGATACATAACTAGAGAAAGTATTCCAAGCGTATGATTTGAAACCTTAGCGGCTTGTTTTTCTTATCGTCTTATCGACATCGAATGAATTACTGCAAAATATAGCTTTTCAGAAGACAATAATCAAAATATGATTCGCATGTATAGTAAAAGTTAAAACGGGGTGTATAATGTGTTGAGTATCGTTCAATGCGCGATGAATGAACTCAATAATGAATAACAATCGTGGGCTACAAGATTAAATATCTCTGATACCATACTCAGAGAAGTGTTCCCGCGTGTGACGTGAGCACTTAGCGGCTGGTTTATCTGATACAATATCCCCATTGAGTTAATTACTGCAAAATATAGCTTTTCAGAAGACAATAATTAAAATATGATTCGTATGTATAGTAAAAGTTAAAACGGCGTGTATAAACTGTTGTGTATCGTTCAATGCGCGTTGTATGAACTCAATTATGAATAACAATCGTGGGCTACAAGATTAAATATCTCTGATACCATATTCAGAGAAGTGTTCCCGCGTGTGAGTTGAGACAATTAGCGGCTTGTTTATCTGATACAATATCTTCATCGAATGAGTTACTGCAAAATATAGCTTTTCAGAACGACAATAATCAAAATATGATTCGTATGTATAGTAAAAGTTAAAACGGCGTGTATAAACTGTTGTGTATCGTTTAATGCACGTTGAATGAACTCAATAATGAATAACAATCTTGGGCTACAAGATTAAATATCTCTGATACCATATTCAGAGAAGTGTTCCCGCGTGTGAGTTGAGCAATTAGCGGCTAGTTTATCTGATACAATATCTTCATCGAATGAATTACAGCAAAGT